>RSEF01000008.1:6388011-6416438 GCA_003993805.1 Himantopus leucocephalus
AAAAAAAAACCAAAAAAACAACAACCCAACCCCCACAAAAAAACACCCCCGCAAACAGAACATCTGCCAGCAGGAGTGGGCTGGGAAGAAGAGGTGAGGGCAGCAGCAAGGCAGGCAGGGACCTCACCGAGCAGAGCACTGTGTCCCAACCCTTGGGCAAGGAGAGCAGAGCACATCCGTTGAAGACATCCCAGATCAGCCAAAAGAGGCCAAACAAGGAGCCAGGCTGGGGACCTGAGCTTAAGTGCATTTCCCGAGCAGCGGAGGCTGTTCCCCAGCAGCATTTCTCCCAGCTGTTTCTCATCCCCTGCTTCTCCCCGCGGGCTGAGCCCACGTTGCAGCTGCACCACGCCAGAGATGCTCTCCAGCACAGGCAGCCCAACCCCGCAGAGGCAGGAGGGCTCCAGAGCCCGGCACTGCCCTCAGCGCCCCGGCAGTGTCAGAAAGCAGGAATACTATCATTAATTTTTGATCGGTTCCCAAGGCACCCTGGGGGCAAGAATCCTTGCACGCAGCCGGACCGGGTTGGCAACCTTGGCATTTAGCTGCACACGTAGCGAGAGGGACACGAGCGGTATGGAAACACATCACATGTGATTTCTGGCGCTTTATTCAGGCCAAAGGCCCTGAAGTGAAAGCCGCAGAGCGGGAAGCAGCGCGATACAGCTGCTCCCTCCCCGCCGGCTGGCACAGGGGCTGGCGGAGCGCTGCAAAACGCTGGGTAAAGTGTTTGCGGTATTCGAAATGGCTCAGTGCGTCCCCTTTGCTGGTGAGCTTCCTTCAAAAACGTATTGAAACAACTTTTTATAGCATTTATTTGCAGACCGTCTTTAAAAAAAAAAATCAATCCCGGTTGTACGCGTACATGGATTTGCCTGCGTACGTGTATTGTTATGCATGTGTGTTCTTTGCAGCGCACACAACAGAGAGCTCAGCATCCATACATCTATGCATGCACATCCACCTGCCCAAATACATGTCTTCGTGGGGCCACTCGTGCACGTACGTACGTGCCCTAAAGCTGCTTGGTCCTGCCAGAGCGGGGAACCCCCCGGCCGCAGAAGGAGACGGGATGGCTGAGCAACGATGCCACCTCACCAAGCTGCTGCTGGGAACACGCTGGGTCCCAGGACAGAGGGAAACGGGTGGTTTTTTTCCACCAAATACATCCACCCCCTATCCCGGCTCATGGAAACCTGGCCCCGGAGCAAGTATGTGTCACACCCCGCGGGGGGGACCAGCACCAGCCCTCACGTTTGCTCCCCAGAGCTCAAATCTCTGCTGCTTCCAAATTCGCAGCCTCCGCCCTGGGAAACTTCGGTCGTGGTTTATTGGAAGCAACCGCAGCCGGCCGTGCCCAAAGACAGTCACAGGAAGCTTTGGCTCCTCTTTCTCAATGTTGTTTTGGGGGTTGGGTGGGTTTTTTTATCGTCCCAAGGCTTTAAAGGTTTTCTTATATTACCACTGGGTTTTGCCAGCAATCACAGAGCTCACGCGGGATGCAAGCATGGTTTTACTGACCGAGTTTTCTCTTTGGGAAGCATCTCAGGCTTGCAGTGATGAAGCTATGCTGCAAACGGGATACTCCAGTATCGGCTGTGAAGCCTGAGCACTACCGCCGAGGCTGAGACTTGGCCTGGGCCACCCGTTTCCATGCATGGTGAATCAAGAATGGATGCAGCCTCAAATTTCCTTCTAAAGAAAGTTCCAAAAGATTTTCATTCAGAATTCTTTCATTCAGAATTCTTTTTAACTTTTTTTTTTTGTTGGCCAGTTTAAATGTTCTTTTAAATGGAAAATCAGCTTTAAATTAACTTCAGGGTGTGCAGGACAAAATATTCATTTTTTTCAGTTAGAAACTGCAGTTAAAAAAAAAAAATCATGATTTTGTTTCTACCTGCTTCTAGACTGTTTTGCTGCTCTTTCATGCCAGATAATTTAAATATTTCCTGGACACCCTTCAGCTCATCTCTTCCCTCTGACACGCACTAAGATCAGGTATACACACAGACTGCTGCAATTCCGAACCGTTTGTCTTGTAAAACAAGGCCGCGCTTAATGAAATAGTGAATAAAAGATAAAGGGCAGTTTAAACTACCTTCCTCCTGTTAGGTGGATGACAGCTGTAGAGAATAGAGATGGAGAATAGACGATGTATTTTACAATGAATGATGATCCTTGGACTCTGCCTGGCTGTATTGGAAGAGACATAAGGTGTCGTTATAGATGCAGTTGCTTGTAAAAGGCTTTTTAATGGCAGAGGTTGGCTTGTGCTAATTGCAATACCTCGGGACCTAAGTGCTCCTGAGTTACAGTCACCTGTGATGCCAGCTCCTCCTTGGCAGTTCACTCACAGTGTCCTCTGCTGACACAGGCCAGTTAATTTTGGCTTCCAAAACATGCAATAAATAGAAAGAAGACAATGTAAAAACATGTTTCGTTTGGTTTTTATTTGGAGCATTAGCATCTCTGTGCTACACTTGGATGCTCCCCTCCCTGCATCGCTCGTGCCGCAGGCAGCCCTCCAGTGCTCCTGTGGTCCCTGGAGGTGCAGACATCACCCCTCCACCCCCCGCAAAGCATCCTGTAGGGAAACAGGGGACTGCTCAGACCTCGGAGACAGCACATGCTGCAACAGAGGTAGGATGTTTTCTAATATCCCCTCTAGAGCCAGATACTTCCCCCCTGCGTAAATGAATTTAACCATCAGCGGAGTTATTGATAAAAGTCAAATATTATTTATGACAGTAACTCAAAAGCAGTTTTTGCAAAACAGCAGCCCTAACTTGAATCCTCCTGTGCTTGTAAAGAGACCAATGTCTTACTGATATTAAATAGGTGTTGGGAACTGCAGTCCTGTAAAGTGCTCAGAAAATGGCGAGCAATACAAACAGTACTGAACATCCTGGCAATTAATATAGTAAAAACTTAACCTCTGCTTTCGTTCTTGCTGTGAACTGTTCAGTTCTCTTCAATCAGCCAAATACCATGAAGCTTTACTCTTCACAAGTCTTCCTCTTCCTTTTCTGGTCCTGACATTGCAACTTTTGAAGCAACTGTAAATGCCCCTTGAGCCATCCAACACAGGCACCTTTCTTTAGTATGCTTTGCAAGTCATCCAAAATTACAATGTAAAAATTAATTCAAAGCCTACAACCAACAAAATAAACCCATGTTGTCATAGTATTTTCCTCTTTACATTTTGTTTTTTAATGACAATATTGTTGTAATAAAGAAAACAGACCATTGTGCGTCATTCACTTCGGTAACACAACGAAGGTGGTTCCAGTTGTAAAAATAAATAATAAATAAGAAAACAGCTAAAATCTCCCTGTAAACACAGCCAGGACCCACCGAGGCTCAGAGGTAGAACCGGGATGGGGAAAGTGGAAGAAGACTCAGAATAACATCCCCAAACTGGTTCGCGGTCCCTTGCTCTGCTCAAACAGCTGCAAAAAGCCGGAGCGAACCCGTGCTCCAGCCAGTGCTGGGGAGGGGGGGCAAAAGATGGTTCCCTCGGCAAGGAGTGAGTACCAGCAGGATAAGAACCTCCAGGTTTGGTCTTCAGAGGCAAATGGAGGTACATGTGGCAGCCCCAGGCTGTGTCAGTAGGAAATGATGCTGGTGGCACGTTGCCACTGACCCAGCACTGGTGGGCTCCCCATCACCCACCCACACGGCTGCTGGCACCATTGCTGCCAAACGGGATCTGCATTTTCCAGGCTGACTGTGGGACCCAGAAATCTCTGCTCAGAGGGGCTCTCTGAAGAGCTCACCCCACAGGTCTCAGCTGATGAAACGACTTGCCGACCCCCCTGAGACACTGTATTCACAGCACACATCGGTGTTTTGCTTGGCTCCCCAGGTTTCTGCTGAAGTGTTGTGGCTGCAGACCGGTTTCACTGGCCAAGGGAACACCAAACCCAATCTTAAACCAGGGGAAAGCTTCATGTTTCCTCTCCCACACGTTTAAAAAAAATCAGTTTTCAATAGTATCACTCACCAAAGTGCATGTTTGACATCGCTATCCTCTGTGTAGGACACAGTGCAAGTCTATGTGTGGAGATGCTGTCCACAAAGCTCTATTTAAGGGGACAAAGGAAACAGCAGGGACTACAAAGCATCCCTTTACTGCCATCAACGGTCCTCCGCGCTCACAGGAAACCTGCTGCCTTAGACTCCTCCAGCAGCCCTGCCGGACCGCAGCTCTCGCTGCTGCTATTCGTGTCATACCTTGCTCCATGGTCATGCTACAGATCTGTGTGGCCATCTCTCTTTAGTTATTATACAGAAGAGGTGGGAGGCATGCTAAGTGCTACAATATCTAAAATAATTTAATTTACAAGCTCCTCGGAGCAAGTGACATGTGTATGCTTTGAGCAGTGCTCTTCTAATAAATATAGGTATAATAATAATAATGATAAAATAAATAACAATAATAGTAATAAAAAGTTATGCAATCTAAAGGTCATGTAGCGTAAGCGAGGGATAAAAACATCACTCCTAGGAAGAGGCTGTACTGGAAGAAGGTGTAAAGCTTTGATGCAGAGCATGCCTGGGAAATGGCAGAATAAGGATCTCAGGATCAGGAGAAGGGAGGTGCAGGGTCCCTCCGGCTGACAACACCATGTAGTCTTTGGTTTTTTGTTCTGGTCGTTCCCTCNTTGGTCTTTTGTTCTGGCCGTTCCCTTATAGGAAAAGCCCTGTAGGCAGGTCTGGGGCGGTTGCCCCGGGCACGGTGGGAATTGCAGGCTCCTGTGCCGGCTCTGCAGCCGGCGGCTGATGCTGCAGGTCAGAGGCAGGGTCCTGAGAGCAGGCAAGAGCTCCCTGGTTACGGATGCTCAGGGGAATCCGGTCTCTTTTTCCTGGGCTTGCAACTCAAATATGATTTCTTTCTGTCCCTGTGGTGGTGCAGGTCTCTGGCCATGCTGCAAGGGGAGGCATTGGGCACACGCTGGCATGCGAGCCATTCCCACCCGCTCCGCTGCTTCGGGGTGGGAGGACCTCTCTTCCCAGCAGCTCATTGAGAAGTAGAATTGCTTGAGATCCTGAGGATCCTCCTAAAATGCCAGGACTTCAGTCAAAACCCTACCATGCAGACCTCAGCCCTCACAAATGGTCTCTCAGCCTCTGCCTGGTCCCCCGGCTCGTCCCCCCGCAGTGGATTCAGGCTTGGGTCAGGTATGCGACCGCTTGCTGATGCCACGGCTGGTGGCCTGCTTGGTCATGTCCTGGTAGGAGGCAGACTTCAGGAAACGGGGGTAGGAGTCCTTCTCCATCAAAGTGCGGGTCTTGGCCTGGGCTTCATTGAAGCATGCGGAGGTGGCACCCGAGAGGTTCTTCCGGGTGATCTCCCTGGTTTCATGGTCAATATTCACCTGCAAGGAAGCACCGTCCACAAACATTAACTTGGCATTAAATCTTCTTCCACGGGGCGAGAAAAACTGTTTTCTACATCTTCAGATGAGGGTGAAGATGCTCACAAGCCTTTATATCTCTTCATGTTAGTAGACCACACAAGGTTAGAAATGAAAGCTCCCATGAACAAGAGCACATTTTCCCACTTTAATAAAACCCAACAGGGTATTTCATCTCTTTCCCACCCAATCTGATGCCACAGGACAGAGGCAGAAAATGCTCTCACCTCCCTGGGCGCCTCACTTTGGACAAACTCCTCGAAGATCCTGTTGGCCTTGGAGGCCAGCTTGGTTTTCGACCGGGTCTTTTTGAAGTCCTCGCATGCCAGCCAGAAGTCAAGGTTCTCCTCGCTGAACTCTGTCTTCAGGAAGGTGTGGAAGGCCGTCACCCCACCTAAGGAAGGGAGAAAAGAGCAGTTAACAAGTCAGAAGGTGGGGGAGGAAGAGGAGGGTGGCTGCCATGCGCAGCGTTGGGAGCTCAGACCATGACATCTGCAGATTTCCTTTCCCTCCGGGCAAATTCCACCCTCTGAGACATTACTAATTGGCCTCTAGACTCCAATAAAATCCTTTCCCACAGACAAGTAATCCTCTGGTTTTATTTATCTGACCTTTCTGTAATGAGGCTTCAGAGTATTTTCTTTACAGCTTCGGAAAAGAGCTAATTCTACCTAAGGAGAAATCCACTGAGGTATCAGTACGCCTGCAGGAACCAAGCAGCGATGGCTTTATTTTTATTTCTCAGCTGAGATCTAAGGGGAACGAGATGCTGAGGAGTATGGGAGAGTAATTGCAGCAAGGATTTCAGAGCCAGGCTGCGGGGATGTATTAAGTTACAAAGCCAGAGATGCTTGTTAGCCATCACGGCACGTGAGGAAGGCTGGGAAAANAAAAAAAAAAAAAAAAATACGCCTAGCCCCACACTAGCACTCTGGAAGGACTTTCTCTTGTTGTGGAATAGCTTTTAAGGTAGAGAACTGCTTTTGTTTTAGAACTTTGGCACTTCTACCACTGTGTACCTGCTGTAAAACCCAGTGTAAGGAAGCGATTACACGCGAGACTCAAAAAGAGGTCCCCTCTCTGGGTCTGGAGGTACTGTCTGCATGGGGGAAGAGGGAGACACCACCTTAGAAGAACCCTGTGCATCACCATACAGATAGCAAACATTGGAGGGGAAAATGGCTGCATCTAACTCAGTAGAGCAGCTGAATCCCTTCTCCCTGTGGAAGAGCCATCGCCGGAGGCACAGGACAGACAGACAGAGGGCAGCAATGCAGT
Source organism: Himantopus leucocephalus (assembly GCA_003993805.1). NCBI lineage: Eukaryota > Metazoa > Chordata > Aves > Charadriiformes > Recurvirostridae > Himantopus > Himantopus leucocephalus. The sequence continues at coordinate 6,394,707 of RSEF01000008.1, forward strand.
TTTTTGAGCAACGAGGAACAAAAGCCTGTGGGGAGGTGGCTGTGTTGCTGTGCAAAGGACAGAGAGCAGACACGCTGCCTTCTCCCGAGTGTGGAGACGGGGACCATCGGGGCATGGTGTGACATTCTCCCTGCAGGACTGCTGCGCACGATGATGCTCCTATCCCAAGGCAGCAGCGAGGCATTGCAAGACTGCGCTTGTGCCCCCCAAAAAGCACACAGCCAGAAGAAAAGGGTACAGCTTCACAAGCCAGGCAATGAGCCCCATGCATCGGCTCTGTCAGGGCAGGAAAAGATCCTCTTTCTAATTCCTAAACCACCTCATGTGAGGAGGAGACAAGATGTCGTACACTGGCTGCAAGTGTACAGTCACTCCCCCCTTGCTCACTGGGAGCATGTTTGCCCTACACCCTTTCACCAAGAGAAGAAAACAAGATCCTACTCACTTTTACTCTTCAGGAGCTGGTCGAAGGACTCCCTCCATTCGAGTACCTCTCGTGAGGAGTCTCTGGAAAAGACAAAAGGATGTAAGGCTCACTGTCCTGCCGAGAACACTTCTGCCCTGCGGTGAAGGATGGGAGCGCTTCAGTCAAGCGGCCCCATTAATGGGAGAGAGTACAAGAAGGGAGGCAGCAGCATTCGGTAGGAAAGCAAAGCGAGACCCCAGTATCCATTACCTGTGAGCTCTCTTTCCTTTTTCCCTTTCTTTTACCTTCCCCGACGGCTCACCAGACCTCAGCTCCATAGCGCAGGTTTGGCCAGGTAGCTTCTCTAGAGGATACTCAAAGGAGCCCTTTTCTGCCGGTACAAGCCCAGCGGAGCCTCCTCTGCAAGAAGATGCCTTGTCTTCAGCAGCTGTATTTAGTATTTTGTTTTTAATTCTGCCTTCATTCCTTGGGGGTCGCAGGCACTGGTCAGAGACACCAGGAATTGCGGGAGCCCTCTGAGTTTCTGGCCTATTGCTAAGGACCTGCTTTCTTGTGCCTAATGCCAGAGCATCGGTTCCCCAGTCTGATTTTATAACTGTCGGAGCTGGGAAGCGACCCGCCTTCCCTGCCTGCCGGGGTGGGACTGTGGGGAGGGCGAGCTGCGTTTTGTCCTCTCTGCTGCGCAGATGGGCAGGAGCATCCCCCGGGACAGCCTGGTCCATGGAGACCTGTCCCGGGCTGAACTTGGGACACAGCACTGCTTGGCTTACCTCCGCCTGGAGCCCAGCTGCAGCTTGCTGGAGGTCCCGATTCTGTGTCCCAGCTCTGGTTTGTGAAGCAGGATCCCTAAACGGGTCTTCAGATCCTTGGCTCTGGAAGGGAGGAAGGGGAGAGGTGGGTTTGCTGGACCACCAGACTGCTGCCGCCACCCCCCGGCCTCACAGGGTCTGCACCCCACGGACATGAAAAAACTCAGAGGGGCAGCCCTCGGTCCTCAGCTTCAGCTACTTCTTTGCTTTCTGATGTACGAAGTAAATGCTCCCCCAGTTGCTTTTTCTGCTCCCTGGCAACCGCGCTCTGCAGTGCGTTAAGCCCAGGGGACCATTTCCTCCCGCTCGCTTCCCAGGTAGCGCCGCATGCGTTTATAAAGCATGGCGAGTTTTTCCTCTGGGGCAGGTAGCAGAGCAGCTGCCGAGTGCCCAGCTGGAGCCCCCGCAGCCCCCCCCCGGCTCCCTGGAGCTAACCTGGCTCCTTTGCCTGTCCCCCCGCCTTCTCAGCAGTGCTACACTGCTCCCAAAGCACTGGAAAAACACAGAGATTTCTTTCTGCTCGGCAGAGCGGGAGCATCTCCCTGCTGCGAGGCTGCTGCAGCGGGGCTGATGCACCCCTGCTTTTTTTTGGGGGGTGCCCCTGAGTCACCAGGAGCCATCCACCACGCCGTGGAGATGGCTGCGCTCCCTGGTGGCACCATCCACCTACCCCATGCCTTGGAGACCCAGCGAGGCCGGTGGCAGCACGATGCTCCTGTGCCAGAGCCCCCTCTGTGAGAGCTTGGGAGGCGGCTGCCTGTCACCGCAACTCTGCAGCGGTGGCACGGAGGCACCTCCCTGCCGGGAGGTCTCTGCGGCAATACGGCAGGAGCTGCTGCTAAATCGGCTCCTCTCCCTGGGGTCCCCCCGAGGCAGCCCGCGGCCCCGCTGCTATTTGTGTGCTGCAGCTCATTCAGGCATCCCAAGGCGCTCATACAAAAATAAGTGTTTAAATGTCAAGCCGGCAGCGTGGGGCTTCATAGCCGTGTTTGGCAGGAGGAGCAACATGTCACTTAACATTTTGACCGTGTCGACAAAAATAGTCCAGCTGCTGTCAACCTGAAGCAAGTTCTGCAGAAACAGAGCCGGAGAAACCACCCTCATGTGTCCGTACGCCCGGACACACGCAGGGCAGCCCCATCCAGCCTCCTCTGCCTCTGCGTGTTTTGCCTCGAACGGATGCAGCCAAAACAAATCACTCGGGCCATCCTTCGCTGCGTGTTTCCGTGCGGTCTGCACCCCGGTTTCTACCGAAACATCGCGGCCGCAGCAGCGGAGGCTGGCCCGGCCGCTCCGAACTCAGGTGCATCTTTTCCAGCTAACCCTCTGCATCCCAGAACTGCGGCGTGGCGAAGCCCCTTACCTTTCCAGGCAAGTGATGGGGAGCGCGGCTAACCCCCGGCACATGCTGAGAGCTGGGCACCCAGGCACCCAGCAACTCATCGGGTCCTTACGGCGGCGGCAGGGGCGTGCAACAGGCAGCTGCGGCACCACCTGCGCCCACGGCCGTGTGCTGTCGGCTGGAAAAGCGCCGAAGAGCCGTGCTTTATATTGGGTGGGAGGCGGGAGAGCTGGGAGGGGGACCCGGCATCGCTCCCAGCCTCCAGCCAACCAAAAGCTGCTCTGGCAGCACCCGGGGAAGATAACGGCTTAGGTAGGTTTTCTTTTGTGCTGTTTAAGGGGGGGAGGGGGGGGAGTGGGAGGCCCAGGCTTGTCCTTGAGCATCACAGTCATAACTGCTTCCTCGATAACAGGAAAAAACAGGCTCATTTCCACCGACGCGCGGAGCCTGCTGAGTAACCGCCGGCGGGCGGCTACGCAGATGGGGAGAGCGAGAGGGACAGGACAGATGCCATAATGCACAGCAATTCGTCAGCTCCGTCCTGCTGCCCGAGGACTTCCAATCCTCCCGGCGCGGCGGCATCGCAGCAGCACGCTGTTCCCCAGGTGGTTTAAGCAGGGGATGCCACTCCCCAGCAGAATCAGGCTGCTTTGCAGCATCCCCGAGGGCATCCCTAGATGCAAAGCCTGGAGGAAGGGTTTGCGCTCCGCAGGGCAATGCCGTACACCCGCCTTGCACTGCAGGTAGAGCAGAAGGGTGTAATGTTTTCACATCCCCCCAAATTACACTGCCACTCCACAGCCAGAATAAATAAGGACCGACACCTGACCCCACGTGCTGGCAGAAGTTGCACTTCATCACAAATTCTCTGCTGGGTCTATGGTGGGAGAGGAGAAAGGGAGGGGATGCACGTCAAAGTCTGAGCAAAGCATGGGAAAACATCTGATAAAGGTGATCCTAATGACAACTGAAGATGGAAAGAAGAGACTAAAAGCAGGGCAGAGGTTGGAAAATAGAGGGGAAGGACTGAACCAGCTAAATAGAAGGATGAAGAGAAAGAGCTAAACCAGTGTCAGACACTGCACACCAGCAAACCCCAAGGTCTGGTGCAACAANTGCCGAGGTCAGGCTCATGCAGAGTCCCAGAGAGCTGCCGGCCCTGCACTTCCCTGGTCAGTGGCTCTGGGAGAGAGCTCACCACAGTGCAGGGAGTGACCCTAAACCCCCCTGCCCACAGCCATCCCAGGGCAAAGGTAAGAGCCACCATCTCCACTCCTCATCCTCTTCCTTCCTCCCTATTTGGTCCCTGCTATTACCAGCTCCGCAGCCAGCACAAACATTTTTCCAGAGCTCAGATTGTCTCCTACCCTTGCTGCCTGCATTAATCACGCACAGGACATTGCAGAAGCATCTTGCCCGTGGGAGATGAGCCATGCCAGGGAGGTGGCAGCACGCCGGGCTGGGGTGAAAGGCTCCTCTCAAGCTGCCTTCAGGNGCTCCGCAGCCAGCACAAACATTTTTCCAGAGCTCAGATTGTCTCCTACCCTTGCTGCCTGCATTAATCACCCACAGGACATTGCAGGAGCATCTTGCCCATGGGAGATGAGCCGTGCCAGGGAGGTGGCAGCACGCCGGGCTGGGGCGAAAGGCTCCTCTCAAGCTGCCTTCAGGGAGCAGAAACGCGAGGATATCAGGACGGGAGACTTTCGGAAGAGCACCAGGCACCTCAGTTCTCTTGAACTGCAATAGGGACTCCTGTCTTCCTCCCGCCACTTCGAAAATGTCACTAAAGTGCCTTGCCCACAGCTAGTCAGAAAAGATACATCAGAGCTAAAGACCCAACACGTGTTTTTAGCTCCTGTCTCAGCTTTAATGGCAAGAGCAGCCACTTTCCCAACAGCTCTGTTTTCTTTCACTTGAATAAATAAGTTTAAGGCTTCTTGGTTAGCAGATATTCAGCTACAGACAAACTTTTGGAGCTACAGAAAGCCCTTGTTCCTGTCTTCCTTAGAGGTGTGATCCTTGCTGTGGGTTTAAGGAAAGTAAGGGAAGTGCTTGGCCACATCAGCCTGGTGCTCCAACCCAGCTCACTGCCATCCTGGGAGCACTGGTGTCACAGTGGCAGCGCCATGCTGATGTGGGTATGGACTCCTGGTACCCACAGGAGTTAAGCAGGACTCCACCTGTGTCCTTTTCCCCTTACACACTGCAGTCCGTTCTCCCACCTACAGGTTTGCAGTCATAGGATGCTCTGGTGACTCTCCCCAGTATTTGAGGCATCCCCCGAGCAGGTTATGCTGAGAGGAAAACCTCCAGGAGGCTGGGCACGTGTTACAGATACACAGAGCTGGACAGATGACTTCTGTCTGCAAGTCCAGGGTCCCCGAGACAGCCGCTGTGCTGGGACCCACGTGCTGCTTGGAGCAGCTGGGGAAATGTAATCGAACGGCAAAAACACAGCCAGGACTGCAGCAACAGCCGCAGCCCATGGGGAAGTGGCACGGGTGACGCGAGTCAGAGTGGAGAAACTCTGCGCATCTCTGCCCCGGTGGGACAGCCTGCTGAAACCTCCATATTGCTTCAGCCCCTGTCTCCCCACTGCCTTTCCCCATAGAAATAAAGTGCACTGGGCAACTGCATCTGTGGCTTTATCTTGTCCCATCTGCAGCAGCTTTTGAAGAACGTGGCTCAGGTGAGGCAAAGCTGACAGCAAGGCAGAAGTGAGGAAACGCCTGCGGTGGTCCCTGCAAGCCCCCACAGGGGGGAGATCCCTATAAAACCTCAGTGGGTGGGAAAGAGTTAATCAAAGGCTGTGCCGCCTTGGGCGCCACGGTCAGTCGCTTGGCCAGAAAATGTACAAAGCCATAGAAAAGCCACGCTCACGATGGAGTCCCACACTTGGGTGTTTGAAACCAGTGCATGGCTCTGGGAAACGCCGCAATGCTGGTACCGCACATGCGGGTCTGAGCCCAGGCACAGGAATGGGATTGGGCTGTTCCGGCAATGTCCTCCCCACCAAGGCCAGGACAGACCCTCCGCCCGCTCTGCCACAGCCACCAGCCCCCTGCACAAACCACCCGCCGGCAGCTCTGCTCCTTCGGGACAGCTTTTTAACTCTCCCCTTTGATAGGGTGGGAGATGCTGTTCAAGGATAGGCAGCTCGCCAGCATGGGATGCGGTAGGTACAATGTTTTATCACACCGAGCTCTTCAGCGGGGTTATGCAATAGCCTCCGAGCCCAACGACGTATGTGCGCTCAGATGTCTTCATGCCACTCTATATCTAATTTAATTACGTGCTTCCTGTCTCATTTAGCTTAGCAGCCTCCCGCGGCTCCAGCTCAGTTGCCTGCATTATCAGTCCTTGTTTTGGAACACAAAAAAACCTCATCTGTGTCGCAACGCCTGGGGCCGGGCTCCCTGCCCATAACCATAACCGAGCCGCAGCCTCCCTGGCATGAAGCCCACCTCCCATCCACGGGGACCGGCCCTCTGGGGGTTTCATTTCCACTAGGGAGGTTCTGGCAACCCAGGCAGGGTGCAGCANCTAGGGAGGTCCTGGCAACCCAGGCAGGGTGCACCGGGGGGACCCTGCACGCTCGGGCTGGGAGATGGCTGGACCACGGAGGCACCTGCGTTTGGGAGAGCTGCATCCGCAGCCGCCCTTTGCCAGCGCAGCACCGGTGGTCGCAGGGGTACAGCTGCCAGCTTCCCCATCGGGAGGAAAACACAAAACCTCCCAGCCCCAGGTATCGCTGCTGTTGTTGTTGTTTCTGCGTCAGTGTTTGTGAAGTGCCAGCAACTTTCAAAAATAGGGAAATAAAGTTTTCAGCCCCAAAACTCCGCAAGTGAGGCAGGTAACGGGGAAACAAGGGAGACTGGCGACAGGGTGCAAAGCCTCCTTGCACGTGTGCCCCAAAATACAGCCAAGCTCTGGGGAGAGCTTCTGGTACCGGGTATTTTTGTATCGTCTGAGTGGAATAAGAAGGGAAAAATACAGAAATGGATGGGAAGGGGAGACAGTGAGGAGGAGGAGGGGAGGAAGAGCCCGGGCGAGCCACACCACTGGGGTCTCGCAGCATTGCGGAAGACCAGTGGGCCAGGCAGGCTCACTGGGGAGTCTGACAGCTGTTTTCTCCTGAACCGATGGGAAACTGCAGAGGGGGCGATCAGGAGCGGTAACACCTGAAGAGAGCACCACACACTCCCTGCACTGCTTCAGCAGAGACTTGCCAGAAGACGGACAAGTCCCCCAGAGCTGTCTGCATGAAATCAGGGAGATGCTGAATGCAAGGCAGTAGAAGGGAAGAGACTTAAAAGCACTGATCCTATTGCACGGCCCCCTTCTCCACCAGCAAGCTGTTGTTAAGCTCTGGTTGTACTTAAGGAGAGATGTAGGCAAAGGAGATGGGGAAAGGGGTGCTGGAAGAGGATTGTCCATGGCAGGAGGTTGCTGCTGCGCAGGCAGGAGCACAGCATCACTCAGAACCTGGTGATGGTGCCCAGAAGGAGCAGTGAAGCAGCCAAGGCTGCAACCACAGTGCGATGTTTGCAAGGGGGCCCCGAGGAGCCGCATCACAACTGGGTCTTGGCCATGGTCGCAGCCTCGGGAGACAGCAACAGTCAGGGGCGGTGGTGGTACACCACGTCCATGTGGTTGCAGGCAAGCCTTGCTCCATCCATGCCTCCCCACCCAGGGAAACCTCTGTCCCATTGCAGGACAGGCAGCAGTGCTTGTCCCTCAGTGGCTCCTGTGCAACAACAGGCCCCCACCCTAACGCACGGGGCATTCAGTTGATTCCCAACAAAAAGCACACGCTGCGTTCACATGAAGCACGAAAGGAAATAGCTGCTCTGGAAATTTGTAGCAGTGCGGAAAGAGATTATTGAAATAATAAAAAAAAAAAATTAGAATTACAAATGAGCTTTTCTAGGGGCAGCTGTTATCCACTCTGCTCACGTGCTCACTTTGCACAGAGCCAGAGCACATCTGCGTAGGGAGAGGTATCTGACAGCAGGTATTTTTAATCTTCTCTTTCTGTTCCCGGCACCTGCTCTTTAAAGGCACTGAACAGAAAAAAAACAAAACAAAAAAAAAAAAACAAGACGATGGCTAAATATATCCTAACTAAGAGGAGAGACAGAGCAGCACTAATGGCAGATCCTTCCTTGGATGCATGTAAATTGTTTTGGCTCAGAGTCAGGCTTAGAGGGAAGAAGCAGCAAATGAAGAGGAAAAACAATAAAAGAAGGGAAGGGAATTAGGGAAAAAAAAAGGGGATAGAGAGAAGACAGAGGGACTGATAAATTCCACTGCACTGATTTCCAGAGAAAAACAAGCTAATTCAATTTTTGTTCTTAAACGTAACCCTGTGCAGACCACACCGCAAACACTCACCTTTTGGACGGGAGAGTGAGCTGTACACCAGGCAAGGAGAGCCCCTGGTGCACCCAGGGCCAGGCCAGATCCGGGTCACTGCTCTCCCTGGCTTACCAGACCTGCTCAGGAGATGCTCTGCTTGCCCTCAGCCCTTCCCCATTGAAGCCCTTTCTCCTGGAGAACTGCAACCCCTGGGGGGTTGCTGCAGCCCCACTCTTCTGCACATATCCAACCATGCAACCCTCTGCTAACACCCAAACACCCCCCAGCTGCCCTCACTCTGGCCCCTGCCCCTGCTAACACCTCCCTTCCCCCTTTAGTACCCGGGATTGCCCTCAGCTGCTGCCCGAGCCTTCCCCAGCAAGCCCAGGCTCCTCCAGTCTCCCTAAACTGCCCCTTGGGACTCGCCAAGTCGTTCTGACTTCTCCGGCTCTTGCTGCCCATCTCTAGCTCACATGCACCGTGGTCCTCAGACGTGTTTTCCCTGCCTGTCAAGCCAACCCTTGCCTTTCCCATTCCTTACTCGTTCACCCCCGTCCCCACTGGCGGCCCTCACCCTGGGCTTTGCCGGCGGCTCGCCAGCCTAGTCCTGCTCGGCTCTTCCCAGTTTATCCCCCAAGGATGGATTAAGCTGAGACCTTGATGTGAGCTGCCTGGTGGAGCCTGGGGCTGCTTTTTATAGATGGAGAAGCATTTGTTTGCTCTTCATGGCTTGATCGTGCTTGATCCGTCCGCGCTGCTCCCTTTCCCAGGCGCGCTTGCTGGTACCCCTGGTCCTGGTACGTGTTTTCATGCTTGGCAATAAGGCAGCGTGACCAAAACGCTACCAGAGGGGCAGGTGGGAGCTGTGCCACCCACGGCATCAGGTCCACATGAAAGACTGATGCCCCAGCTGTGTCACCTTTGCCATGGCCACTTCTGGCTGCCTGTCAGCGGCTGATAAAGAGCGTTTGCTCCCCAGCCATGGCCACTTCTCCCCGCAGGATGGCAGGATGTGCATGGAGGCGGTTGGACTGGAGAGAACCAACTGGCTGATTTGGCAGTGCTGTGTCCTCCTGCCATGCTCCCGACAGGGAGAGAAGTGCTTGGTTTTCCACTTTACCCCTGGAGAATGGATAAGCAAGCAGTTACCCACTGCTGCAGCCATGGCTTCCACCCCCAGGAAGGTCCGGCAGATTTATGGGTGGTTTCCACAAGGTACCCGGTTCAGGGGAGCAAGTAATTTGTCTGCAATGAAGAACTTCTCACACCACCCATCTTCACTGGCCACCACCGCTCTCCATGCTGCCTGCCTCCCCGGGCTGAAGCCAGCGCTCCTGCTCCGCTCTGCTCTGACCACAGCTACTCCCCGGGCAGACACCAGCAGCCCCTCGCTGTGAGGAACCTTTGCTTCAGCCTTCTCCAAGAATGGCTGCTCCTGGTGCTGCTTGTGCTCAGGTCCTTGGTTTTGGGTTTGGGGTGGGCAATCCATCACAGACAGCAGCAGGGTGTACCCAGAAAAGGACAGTAATGTACTGGTGGAAAGCTCTTCAGATTTACCTTCCTTATAGTCTTCTAGATCCTACTGACAATATTTCTGACTCATCTCCCCAAACTATACCTCCAGGCAGACTGGATCTAAATTGCTTCAACAGAGGAGACCGACTGCTTAGAGTTAACATGTCCCTTCTTCGCTGCCCCATCCAGCGCGTCTGCACCACGGAAACCAGCATGCAGAAGGATGAGGGCAGGGTCTGAGAAGGCACAAGCTTCTCCCATCCTTTTCCTCCTCAGCAATTCTGCTAGGAGGCACCCCTCCATCCCTGGGCTTGCAGTTCCCACTTTCCTCTCCACGCAGGAAAAAGTGCCCGACTCGCACCTCTTCAGGCTCTCAGGCACAGAGCAAATACTCTCAGGCTGTTTATTATGTCCTCACGGTCTCTGTACAGCACAGGTGAGTAACACTTCACAATGCGGTGACACGACTCGGGGGGGATATCATCACCGGTTGGACACCTGGTATGGCTGAAGAGCTTCTCCAGCCTCGTTAGGGGAAGGTGAGCTTAGCAAATGAGCAGCTAGTGCAGAGGGAAGGACAAATTGAACCCAAGCCCCTGCCTTCCCCTGAACGGGAAGGAATCGGACTGAAAAGCCCAGGTGAACTGCCCAAACGGCTCCTGCTGTTATCTCCCAACACCAGCAGCACCCAGACACTGCGGAGGCAGTTATAGCATCAGGACCTAATTAAAATAAAAATGTGGCACAGGGAAGGTCTTAAAAGAGCTGGTCTTTCTAGCCAGGTACCTGGTGGCTCACTTCCGAACTCACTCGGTACAGTAAGGCGCTCCTCTTCTGAGCCACTGCAATTGTGTTCCCCAAGGAACTAAGACATCTTAAACTGCACCTTTTTTGGGACTGGTTCTTGGGGTTGGGGTCAGGTCCTCAAGGCCCCTTCCTGCTGGTGGGATTCTGCCATCCCATGAAGGATGGAGGTGCCAGAGGGCTTAAAGAAAAATCTGAATTCTGCGGGTCTGATTCGGTTTGCTTGTAGAGGAGTCAGGGGAGAGAGGTTATAGGTGGATGAGATACTTCGATTGTGGTTTTTAAGGAAGGGGGATCTACCCCAGGGAGTACTTGTACCCTGCTCTCTTCATTATCAGTAATCCTGCATAGGTAATCCTGCGTAGGTAAACACAACACAAGATGCTGCCTTCCCCTCACTGCTTTTTAACCGGTGACTGTGGGCACCGATAGAGCAGCATGAAGACATTTCTCACAGGATAACACCGTTATCTACGCTGTAAATGCAAAGCCGAGCAGCTCCTCATCCGTCATGTTTTAGATCCAGCCTGGGGCACACAGCACATGATGCAAAGTGGGAGTTGTGGGGCTACTGGAGACAAGCAATTTGCACGGCGGCTGGCCCCCATGGCGCCCTGCTGCGCCATGTCCCTCCAGAAGCAGGCACTGCCTTTTCTTCCATGCGTTTTTGCCAGAAATATTCTGTTTTTTTCAGTAATAAACTCACCCCCTTTTGCCACCTCCCTCCCGTGCCCTCAGTTCCCCGAACTCCAGTTGAGTGTACTGCATTCTCAAATTAGAGATACGACCCTCCAGTAAAACCAAGAGGAAGCACAGAGTAGAACGACTGACTTTACTAAGCAAATACAACACGCACACACCCGCACACCTTTATTTACACTCCTTTTTTTTTTATATATATATATATATCAGAAAGCCAGGAGGGAGCACAGCTGCGACTCTGCCGAAGCAGCCGCTGCCTCCGCACGCAGCACGGCTGCCCTCTCACTTAGCCAGCCCCTGCCACACGCGCAGCACGTGGAGCGTGGATGGAGGAAGAAGACACAACACTGGGGACAAGCCGAGCCTCTGCAAAGCCCAAGGGGTACGTGGTAGAGAAAAGCATTCCGGTCTAGCAGCAAAATGTACTTTAATTCCAGTTATGTGATATAATGCATCGACGCCGGAGAAAACACGGTACCAAGGAAGAAGACAACTGCAGCAGCCCCAGGAATGAAGGATAATGCAGAAATGATGTGAAGTGTTTTCTTCTTATATAATGGGCAAGGAATAGCTACTAGGAGCTTTATAGCGACAGTAGGAGGTGCGTAGGAGAGAGATGGCAAGACCAGAGACGAGCGTCTGGGGAAGCAAAAGGCAAAGAATAGAGGAGGGACAGTGGGGATGGAGGGAATGCAAACAGGAGGGCACGGGAGGAGGTTATGTGAGACCCGGGCTCAGATATGTGGGGTCAAGCAGTGCTGGTGGAGAGGAAGGTTGGCATGAACAGGAGTGCTTCAGGGAGGTAACCATAAAGAGGAGGAGGAGGAAGTTCACAAGGACAAGACAGAGAAAGAGGGGGGTTTGGAGGGAGAAGCAAGAGGCCCCCAGGGAGGGGAGAGTTTGCGCAGACAGGTGAGAGGCACTCCAGGACTGGCATGAGGTATGCCTTGCTATTGCTCTGAATGCTGTAAACATTTTGGTTTTGTGTCTATCAGTGAACATTCAGTTCAGTTTGATACATGTGCTCTTATGGGTAACTGGAAGCCTAGCAGAGTTTTATGTCTCTTACTACTAGTCAAACTTACACACAAGGCAAACACAACACTGGCTAAAATCTCATTTTATGTCATTTATGCCTAATTCTCCTATTTTAACATGCACATCTATGTCTCAGAAAAGCTTCTCTAGTAGGAGACACTAAATAACATACACATGAATTCACATGCACTCTCACCCACCCACACCCGCAGACACACACACCTATTTCCCGCCCCTGCTTAGTATACGAGCAGGACTTTGCCCTTCACACCTTCCCAGCATGGAGGGAGGGACCCACCGGTACATTAACGAGTCCAGTAAAAGTGATGGAAATTATTCCAAACCCGGCCGATGGGCCAAAGCAGGAGAAAGAAATGGAAAGCAGATTCGGGTTCTGCATCTGCTTCTGGAGTTAACAACATCTGAAGCTTATAGAAAAGGCAATTTGTAAACTCTTCTTCCCTTTTGCTGTCAAAGGACTTGGGAGCTGACTGGGTACGTGCCAGCAAACGCACAGAATAAAAAGAGCTGAGTGAAACGATTTCTTTTCCTCTCTTCATGTGATGGCACACTCTGACATTACTTGAAACGGGAGCAAAATTTTGGAGGTGTGTGCTTGTGGAGGGGGGAAATAGGATTTGTAAGTTATGAATATCCCTTTCACATCAGTAAGAGATGAATCAAAGATAGGATATTTGTCCTTGATGGGGATTAGTCATCACTCAGTGCTTTCCGAAGCTTTGGCTCAGTCATTATTTCCTTAATCAGCCCCTGGTTTAAGGGGAAGAGCTATAAGCTGCCTATTTTAATTCACTTCAGACTGACATTTGGCATAAAAGAAGCAGCTGGTGCCAATTTCTTGTTTAAAAAAAAAAATTACTCAAAATAACTAGTCTGCTTTCCTTCAAGAGAGACAAACTGTAAGAGCAGCAACAAAAATAACCGTGATAGACTCATATGCCTCAGACAATACTTTTGCTCCACTCTATGCTCTAGGATGTTTCCCGTGGAGGATATTCTCTGGCACCAATTTAATGGGCAAAACACTTCTCCTACACCAGGCGGCATGAATACAGTTCCCGTCACAACTGCAGCAACGCCACCTCTGCATGTGCCTGCTCAGAGCAATTCCCCAGGTCGATGGAGGAGAGGGGAGCTTGGTTTCTACATGGTGTTGGCTACTTTGAAGTTTTTTGATGAATTCTGACATGAACTGAGAGGACGCCAGTGCTGATGCTGGGGAGCTTGCTGAGAGACGTTACCTCTTCAGCTTTCTGGAGTCACGCTCTCAAGAGGACCAGCCTTTGTAGCCATCAGGGAAGCTTGGGAATTGTCCTCACTTCCAAGTTTCTCATTCCTCGACAAAAACAACTTGTTCTGCTGTTTCCTCATGGCCTGGTTGTCTCTGGGACCCTCACTGCCACGGGTGCCTGCAGGGTACTTTACTGGAAAGCCTTGTCTGGGACGCATCGGCTGGCACTAGAGGTCAGCATCATCCAAGACCACTCAGAAGGTGTATTGGTGGCTTTAAGAGAAATACCACAAGGCAGTTAACATGGCCTTCTGCCTTCTCTTTAAAAGCGAATACTGCATAAGCCTGCTGGTGCTGTCGCTCACATCCAGGGCGGCACTGGGATGCTTTTTCCGTGTACAGTCAAGAGGAGGCTGAAACAGAGGAAGGCAGGGCCAGACAAGGTGGCCTCCCTTCATCCCTTGCAACACAGCTTTTTTGACACCACAGCATTGGGAAGCTGATCTGCCGCGTTGCAGCGGTTGGATCACCAGCTGCCATGCTATTTTGCCGTCGCAGTGATACTGGGTGCAACTGGCACCGCAGGCCTTCTCAAGGGGAACTATTTCAGCCAACCTGTGTCCCTGAGAGATCCCAATCCATCCTGTGTTATGCAGGTGTAGAAGACATAGTGTTTCTTGGAAAGGAGAGTGCTTCCAGCCCCTCCTCACAGTCCATGGCTGTGCATCCTCCCTTGCAGGTCAAGCACTGAGAACGTTTCACCGCAATGTGGGGTGATTTGCCCTCCTCCGTCCTTTTCACCTATAGCAGGAAGGAGCTGTATAGGCAATGTGACTCTGATCCACTTCCTATAGCCCAGATACCACCAGGGACAGCCACTGGATGTATGGCTCTATATCCGTTGCTTCTGTCTTTGACTCCTTCCAGAGCATTGCACAGATTTCCCCAGACACCTCTTGCAGTAGACCTTCTTTGCCAGGTACCTTGTTTGCCATAAACCTATGGGCCCAGGAACAGCTACACTCACGGTCGGTTGAGCCCCTGCATGATGTAGACCCCTGGGATGAATCTGGGGCACTTTCCAGTGCCCACCTTTCACTGATCTTTTCCTACAAAACCACTGAAGAATTCTAGAGCAGACCGACCAGGTACTGAAAAGCAGGTTTTCCTACTGAACATAAGTTTTGCACTTGAGCCGTATTTAGACTTTAGTGTCTTAGAGACCACAGGAATACGTCTCCAAAATAAAACAAACATGCTTATCGTCCCCATCTTGATCCTAAACCTATTTGTCCTAATGTCATGCACGGCATCCTTACAAAAAGCCTCAAAACCTGCTTCCCACCTAATGCATGGATAGTAACTTTTAATATCCAAACAGACTTTTTGTATCTCATTCCAAACATGTTATGCTCAGCTTTAGAATCCAGTCTACCTATTTCACACCACATGACACTAAACCATTATCACCAGCTTTCTGATGTATCACACCTAACCACCGCCCTCAACTAGCGGAGAGGGTTTACAGCCTCTGATCTCTGGGTGACCGAGAGAAGGAAAAGATCCATGGGGTCGCTTTCCAGGCCTTCCTAAAACTAAGAAAATAGACCTCTGGTCTGTAGGCTCAACTCCGCAGACAGGCTGTCTGCTTCTCCACGAGAAAATATTGCAAGAATCTGACAGCTGACGAGCTGGAACAGCAATGCCAAAAAAACGGGGCCTTCAGACGGTGAGTATTACTGCACAGCACAGAGGAAGTGCTGCACAACTGACATCTGCACAGAGCCTTCTCCTGCAGCTGGCTATCCAGGCTATGGGAATAGGGCCAAAGTACCCTTCACGCACCACTTCACATACCACTTCACATCTGGACGCTCGTCCACGCTCGCTGCTTGCTTCCCTGTCTCCCGTTTTTAAGCAAGCACCATGCCGCAGGGGCTGCGTCTTTAGTAGTTCTTTACATGGCAATGAACCCACAGTGGACAATCGGTAGGTAACAACAACAGTCAATAATCAGTAAATAACGAAAATATAATTGTGATTTTTCATGTTACGTCTCCCTGTCATGCGCTGGTCAGGTACTGCATGAAAACTGCTATATCTGCCATAGCAGACAGGTCTTGTGCTCTTCTTACACCTCAGCATGGGGCAGATGGGACATTCCTTCTCTCTACTCTTTCCTGACAGCTGGCAGGTCGATCCCGAGAAGCCATCAAGGCTGTTAATGTCTCCGGCGGCCAGGAGCTTCTTTGTGTTAGGTTTTGGTACAGTGCCTAGCACAACGAAGCCTGAAGGACGACTGCAGTCATGAGGGTGAACTACAGTACAAATAAATAATATTAATGAAAAACAATCATTCGCACTAGAAGACTTGCCTGACCAGGGCTAGCAAGAGCTTTTGGCGTTACCTTCCTCATGAGAAAAACTCAGCTCCTTGACAGTCATATGGAAAATAACACTTAGTCTCCACCCCTGGAAGATAAGCGCGTCAGAGGTGTGGAGGGGCTGTGACAGGGTAGCAGCTGGTGTCACAAGGTGTGCAACCAAAATGGAAAGGTGAGCTGAGTTCACTGACGGTTTCCACTCCGGGAAGCGGCATGAATCATGTGCCTTTGCCTTCTCTCTCCCTCCTCACGGTCTCTGGGTCCAGACCCCAGCAGCCAGTGTGGGAGACGATGCTTTGGACTAGACTTGGCTTCACAAGTTTCAGAACTGCCCTTAGGGCCCCTCCAAGCACGGGGCAGAGGTGAGAGCCAGGGAGATGTCTGGAAGGATGGAAAGGTGCAGTGGCGTTATTTACACACAAACCAACGTAGTGATTTTAAAGGAAACCTGCCTTCCCAACAGATGACCCCATGACTAGAGAGGATTATGGATTTGTGCTAGAGAGAGGCAACAACTGCAAGATGCTACCGCTAACCTAAAAAAAGCACAGAAACTCAACCAGTCCTGATACCACATCTGGATTATGCTCTGGAAGCCTCCTCTTCCCCTTCTCCCTCTTTTCTTGTTCCCACTGCTTTTAACACCAAGGAAGTTTCACATTTAGACATGGGTTTTGGCTGTTGTGGGAAGCACGTGGTTTCTGAGGGCCCCATCACTGCTCTAGCTGAGCCTCCTCTGGGTTTGAGACAGCAGGTCTGTGTAAATTTTGGATCTCAGGAACCTGGGGTAAGAGTCTTTCTCCATCAGGCTGTGCACCTTCCCCTGAGCTTGGTCAAAGCAAGTGAGGGAGGGCTCCTGCATATTTCTTCTTGTCAGCTCCCGTGTCTGGAAGTCTATGTTCACCTGGGAAAAGTAGCAGAAGAGAGTTTGGTACCGAGAGACCAGTTTGCCTGCTTAAAATGACACATTTCTTCTCAACTGTTGCTGTAAAAGCAGCAGCGGAACCAAGGTCCCACCCTCGTCCATGCCTAAACAGCCCCCCAAACTCTGCAGGGTTTAGCGATCCAGCGTTATAAATCCTGCCCCAAATTGGGAAAAGTTGAACTAGATTTATACTGATCTGAGCACTTCTGAAATAAAGTTACTTTTGTTCAGGCTCTTAAGCAGAGGTTTATGTAGCACATCTTCCAAAAATGCTGACTCAGCCTAACCGCTCTCCTCGACCAAGATTTCTCTAGTCTCTTTATTCATCACTACATACCCAATATAAGGGTGAATGAACTTTTAGCTGGGTTTAAACTGTTAGTACGTTCTTATTAAGTGTTTTTAAACTCCATTGTTATAAAATAAATTGTTTGATTTTTCCCACAACAGTTTGGTGTTACAAGATCTGGAGCAGGGACTTGAAAAAATAAACCACCCTCATGTTATGACTGCTGTTTGCTTGCAAAGCCAACAACCTGAGTTTTCATGTTTTCTTTCCCTAGCAAAACAGTCAGCGTTTGTTAGGGTTATTGTTTAAAACCTGGCTGAAAAGATGTTATTTGTTGTTATTAACTCAGCCTCCAAACTTCAAGGAGTCTAGAAAGTAAAGCTGTCTGCTTTAATTCAGATGACAGCAGTATAGATTAGCTCTCTGTGTCACTTAAGGGTCATTTCACATTCTAGCATGCCAAAATTATGACAACGGGACCAAATTATAGGGAAGTCCCCATGCAACCTGCGCTCACGTTTCCAATCCCGATTCAGCCCTACGGTCCTGACAATCTCACCCAGCTTCACGAATAACAGCAGGAAGATGCTCACTGAGGGCGATGGGGATTGAAGCGTGCCCCGAGATGCCCCCACCACCATTTTGGTGTAAATCTGGGTGCTTCTCAGTGGCCTCGCAATAGCCTTCCTAGTTCAAAGACGGAGTAAAGAGAGCTCTTTTAGTGGAATCCCCTCGCGGGCACCTGCATGGTGACAGGCAACCCTGCGATCTAGCAGGAGGACCGCCGTGGGAGAGCAGGTGCAGTAAGCACCCACCTGGTTGCGTTGTGAATACAATAACACAACCCAACATCACGACACAGGATCTGACAGTCGCATCAGCCTGTCACTACTTGAAAGAGGACTTAACAATTCCAGGCTTCGGGTTGTGACTGCACTTTTTGTTCAGCTCTGAGTTATTGCTCGCATCTTTTAGGAGGTCTAATTGAGTTGGGAGTTAGTCAGCAGATAAACACTCCTCCCTGGAGAGTCAACAAGTTAGTCATTCGTGGGATGCTTCTATACAAAATGTCCTGCGAGAAATGAGCCCAATAGCCTGCTCGGGGATTGATAGTAAAAGAGAGGAGCAAGGTGAAATACTCCTAGGAAGTTCGCAGAGGTTAGGAAATGTAGGTTGCAGTTGCCAGTGAACTCACTGGCTGTGACTAATTTAGTATCGTCAAAGTAGTTGCCCTCACCAGGGGATGAGTCACCGCAAGCAGAGGCAGCTCTAGCAGGCAGGATGGCATTCCCATCCTCCTTGCCCACTCCTCACCATCACCTCCGGGAGGGAAGGGAGGGCTCCCCGACCCCCCAGCACCCCACAGGTCCCAGCTGGGGGAGGTGGATCTGCTCCCTGCGCCGGAGGGAAGCTCTGCCTGCCTGGGGTGACGGCATACCCACCTCTCGAGGAGCCTGCACATCGATGAACTCCTCGAAGATCCGCTGAGCCTTGGAGGCCAGCTTGGCTGCCGAACGGGTCTTCTTGAAGTCCTCGCAGGCGAGCCAGAACTCCAGGTTTTCCTCGCTGAACTCTGTCTTCAGGAAAGCGCGGAAAGCAGCCAGCCCATCTGCAAAAGAGATGTGGGGAGTTACAATGGGAGGAGAAAAAGGGCAGGGAGCAGTCCATCTAATAAGCATCCCTCCATCTACCCCTGCCTACCAAAGGCCGTTTGGTTTTTCTCACAAGGTCTGTGATAGCATAGTCCACGATCCCAGGACGTGTCCATAACTTACACCATTGCATCAGCTGGAGTCTCGTGAGCTGCCACAAAGCCAAACATCATTTGCTGTTGCTCTGAAAAAGCATTTTGCCAGCTAACGTGGCAAAAGGCTTTCTTTGGGACTGGGGCACCTAACCTTTGAAAAGTTCCTCTTGAAAACGTCAAGCTTCAATGATACAGTCTCTTTGCCACAGCATCTTGTGCGTGTTAATGCAGCACTTTGCAATGTCCTATCCATCATTAAGAAAAACCCTTTAATAAAACATAGCGTCTGTGGACTTGTCTCCTATGCTTTCTGTCACTTTGCTTTATTGCCTTGTGACATATTTTTAGTTCTTATTTAAACAGAGGAAGCATCTTGGAGAGTCTAACTGTTACAGCTACAATAAAGAGGAGAGAGGGAAAGGGCGCAGCATAATTACTACTTGTCTAGTCAGTGGTAAAAGTGTTCTTATCACTTGTTAATGCTTAGCAATTGTGACATTTCAGTAACGTAATCTGAGTCAGCCGGGGCAGATTAGAAATACGGAAAGATTTATTAGGCAATCTGTGTCCTCTTAAACCCCTGCCTGGGTGTATTTATGGACGCAGCTATTGTTTTTTATTTCCTTTCCCTGAATGGCACCAGCAGAGTTGAAGTAGCTGAAGGGTTCACACATGCCCTTTCTCTTTCCTTTAGCCTGGGAATAAATTTGGCTCCTAATTTTTTTTTTTTTCCAGTAACATGTTTCTAACTTTTCCTGGTCTTTTTCTAGAGGGTCTGAGTATTTGTAGTTCATGACTGGAAACCTCCTGAGTCAGCACTGGCTACTTCCAAGCAAGCGTCTAAAAATATTGATGGAATCGGGAATGCATTCGGCAAGGTCAGCCTCCCCGAAAGGATGAGAAGAGCAAGTGCTTGTGTGCCTGGCAGGGACAGATAAAGACTGATGGGGGTTTGTAGGACCTGAACTCCTGCAATGCTGTGGGCTGGGGGCTCCAGCTGCCCCCTTTCTGCTGCGGGAGATGTCAGCAGTGCTGCCTTTGGGAGCTGGGACGGAGGCCAAGGGGCGATGCCTGCTGCTTGGTGCGGGTCATTTTCACATGTCCACGGCAAGCCCAGGCCCACTGGGGACAGGGGCTGGCCATGTCACAGGGTCCATCACAACCTCCCTTACAGCTTTGTCCTTGTTTTCTTGCCTGCACCAGGTATGCGAGGAGAAGCAGCAATGTAACACTGCCCTTCTTCTCCCTTGTGTGTCCTAATCTTATTCCTGCTTCTCTTGGTTCCAGTAATAACTCAGGACATGGAGATATTTTTTCAGTTCTAGGTCCTGAGCCTCAAGCCCGAAGAAATTGCCAGAGGTGTTGAACAGCAACTAACAATCCTATTTCTGGCTGCGCGTAAGTCAGTGGAGATGTCTGACTGCCCAGATTCTCGAAGGGAAAGGCAGAAAAGATATTAGCCCAGACAGGACCACACTACAGGCTAAACCTCTCCACTCTGTTTCTCAAAGCTCCTTCGTTAATGGGCTCTGCACTGCTAACTGCTCCATCAGCGCTCGGCATCGCGAAGAGCACAGCAATCGGCAACTAAAACGGGCACGTCCCGTCTCAGCTACGCTTGCTTCTTCTGTCAGCCCCAGGAGGGAGAGAAATAGCTGTATCACACCAACTTGTCCTGCCACTTCTTAATTAACGCAGTTGAAGGAGAAGAGCAGGGTTTCAGACTGCTACTGTGGCCAAAACCAGGGCTTTTGTCCATGAGCACTGCAGAGCAATTAACAGCGCAAATTGTGGGTTCAAGCCTGGGGCAATAATGTGAACATTAGCCCCGGAGAAGCCTGCAGAGCCGAGGGTGCCAAAGGCATCTCCAGGAGCGGGGTACCTGTCAGGATCATGCTGCCCGTGGCTGCTTTGAGCCTCTCCATGGGTAGATAAATGCGGCGAATGAGAGAAATATTTTAGGGCTGGTCCCCTTCCTGAAATCCAGGAGACAGAAAGATTTTTCAAAGCCTGTGTCCCCCTTAATGCCGCTAAAATTCACAGGGGCTGTGTGGGAGCAAGCAGAAGACTTGAGATTAGAGCAGGGAGTCTTTGCGGGAGGAAAAGGAGGGGACATAAGAGCAGGCTGACAGGTCTCAGAAAGAAGAAAGTACAAAAGGGAGAAAGCAGCAGTTGCCCGAGATGTATGTCATTTTATATATCATCAGCTCCTAGGACATTTGACGTTAAACATCCCAGCACCCAATCACACTGCTATGACTACACAAGCTCTGCTGTTGGTCCCTGCAGAGGTCCTGCTCCCCTTTCTTTGCCCTGGTCTTTTTTTTCCTCCCTTTCCTCTACAGCAGCCCCAGAGCCCCAGCACTGACAGAGGAACACTTAACAGAAATAGCAGCTTTGCGTGGCAAATGTAATATCTACAAAATACAATATCTGAAAAATATTATCTGCTAAAAGAAGAGGATGTCATGATTGATGAGGTGAGAAAAGCGTTTGCTTGCCCTGCCCCAGAGAGCAGCCACAGCAGTTCCCTCCTGGGACCAGGAGGTTTCCATAACGCTCTGCCTCCTGCTCTCACGTCAATCAGCTCCCTTTTATCTTGAAATAAGTTTAGAGAGCGGATAGATAAATAATAGTGTCTGGCTGTTCTCCACTTCTTTATATATTCCTGTCGCGCCCTCCTCACGGCCATTGAGGAGCTGGAAATGATGAGGCTGGACCTGAGAGGACCTTGCAGAGGAGGCCTTGGACACAAGAGAGGTCATCCTTGACTCGAGGCTGCCTGGCTCTCCACAGATTTCATATTTAGCCTTTGACTGCCTGCCAGCATGGACAGCTGTGCTTGGCAGCCGGAGTTTGGAGATGGGAGCCCAGATGACTGCAGAGTAGTAAATCACTGCCCACAAGTTTATCCTGGAACAATGGCAAATCTGATTGAAAGGGCAGGAGGGCAACCAGGTAAGGGGGCTGCCACTGCCAGAGCTGGAATTTGCCCTCATGTTGACTAATATCCTCCTGCACATGATGGCTATCAAGTAAGGATCCCCCAAGAAGGATCAGCATTTCAAAGCTCATCCCACCCAACTGGACAGCTTTTTTTTTGCTGGGGCAACCAGCACTGGACTGCAGTTTGATAT
>RSEF01000008.1:6416538-6428843 GCA_003993805.1 Himantopus leucocephalus
TGATTGAAAGGGCAGGAGGGCAACCAGGTAAGGGGGCTGCCACCACCAGAGCTGGAATTTGCCCTCATGTTGACTAATATCATCCTGCACACGATGGCTATCAAGTAAGGATCCCCCATGAAGGATCAGCGTTTCAAAGCTCATCCCACCCAACTGGACAGCTTTTTTTTGCTGGGGCAACCAGCACTGGACTGCAGTTTGATATGAGCAGGAGAGCATCACCTACTGAGTCAGCCTCCTGAAATATCCTGGAAGACAGATCAGAGCACCTGAAAAGTGCGATTCCAAAGGGATGCTTAACAGAAAAAGCACAGAAAAGAAAAGCAGGATTAGAAGTTCTCAGACACAGCAGCACGAGATATCCTTAAAATCTGTAGCCTAAAGACATGGCCATTCAAGAAGACAGAGATGTGCTGGTATAGATGCACGACGCCTCAAGACAACTATTGGACACTTATTCAGGAATTTGACTCCAAAGAGTGGTGAGCCTTGCTTGAAGCCAAAGGAGTAAAACAGTATTGGTAGAGCAGGTAGGATGAAGACCAAGAAATGGAGCTCTTCTACTGAGCATCAAGAGTCTGAAAGAGGAGCAGAAGACGTTTGCTTTTTATTTTTGCAGTGTGCAGTGTAAATATAAGCCTCAGAAGGACCTGCTCTCCATTCAAATAGACCAAGGGAATGCACAAGAGGGTTGTCAGGAAGGACTGGGCAAGTATGTATAGATAACCCCATCCCAAGATCTTGTCATGCACCGTACAGATATAACCCTGCAGGTCACCTGCAAATTAGACAATGACAAGGATTTGGGTTTTACAGATGGGGACTGCCAGGCAGATCTATAACTATGTGAGAAGCGGGACTCAGACGCGCCCGACATTCCATTCAAGTGTTGTCCTTCAGGCCATGGAGAGGGGATCCTTTCCAGCAAGAAGGGCTGTGGAGGAAGGGACTGAACTGGATAGCACAAAACACAGCACAGGTCTTAACTGCGGCAAGCTCCAGCAACACGAGGACGAGTCGAGATCAGTGGCTTAAATCATTCAGGCAGACAGCTTAATAACCCAGCATTAGCCACCGTCAGAGGAAGAAAGTGATCAAAACCCATATATTTATTGCATGCATTTCACGCCGTTGGGACAATCAGCACTTCATGTAGGAAATAAAGGGTGGAGTCCTTATGGCTGGTAGATGATGGATTAGCTCCATGGAACAGGTTGGCTGCAGAGATAAGGCCCCAATGCTCTATATAGCATATGTACATGCTCTCACTGCCGCTTGGCATTGCTTCGGCGGATGTTAGCTGCCTGTCACCAGCACAATGCTAATTCTAACGCTGTTCTGGCTTAGAAAGAACCAGGAGTAGGTTGGGATATTCCTGTGCTGTGTAGGAAGAGGAGCAATGTGTAGACAACAGAAGGAGGAGGAGGACAATAAAGTTTAGGCAGAAGAGCAAAGAGATCACCAAAAAATTGGTGGAGGGGAAAAATGTTTTTTTTTTAAAAAAAAAAAAAATCACCCTTGAGATAAAAATGGAAATTCCGCGCAAAGGTTTTCTGCATCGGATGCTTCGTGGAAAAGTGACTAAGGGTTGAGTACAGACTGTCCTGCTGGATTCTGGACAAATGACAAGCCTTGTGTCCAGCCCCGCAAGGGATGCAGAATGAGACATGCCATTGCTTGTATTTCCCTCCACAGCCTGTCAAAAGAAATCTCCATCTGGCTGACCAGTCTGTACCTCCTGGGCATGGGTACAGAGGGGGGGATTACTCCTCTGTTACTCACATGCATGCACACACACTCTGTGGACCACACAGAGCTCCACTTCCCTGGGAGCCATCGCTAATCCACACTGGCACAAAATGGGAAAAGATGCCAAAATCTAGCATGTTAAAACCACTGGTTTTGCTCCCTGAGCATCCAAGGAAGCACGCTACATATGATCTGTTTCTTGCGCTCTCAATTCCCTGCTGCAAAGTGGGATCAAACTCCTCTCTCCTGTTGTTTGCCACGCTCAGAAGCCCTCACCCAAGGGAGCGCTGCAACGCTGTGCTGGCGTCTCTTGCAGTGAGCTCAGACAAGGCTCCTTCTGTAAAAAGGGGATCAGCTGGCTGACCCTATGGTTTCAAGTTGATTTGCTTCACCCATTAGCAAAAACAAGTAGGATATCTTTGCATTGACCTATTCATCTGGGGCTGTCAATGAAATGGAGCTGAGCTGCATCCTACCATTCAGCACTGGTTACTCTAAGAGGGGTAGGCTGAGGGATGCTGAAGTCCCAATGCCAGTGCAGAAGGAAGGTGGGGGTGTGACAGAGAGCGCCTTTCTGCCTTTCCGACTCACAGTCTCTTGCTAATGTCAACACAAATTATTCTTTAAATGACCGGGGAATTAATCCAAATCAGACCACTCTATACATGGGGGCATTGCCCAGCCTGGGAATCTCTGGAGACATGCAACTGCTTCAAAACCCAGGGGTTTTCCATACACCGCTCAAGATGCTTCCAGAATTAGCATGTCAGGATCAAACGTTACCTACAGAGATCATTCATTGAAATAATGGGGGGAGAGGGAACGGGAGGGGAGGCTCCACAGGGCCATCACCCTTCAAGGGATATTTGAGAAAAATGAGCATAATGACACCCTCCACAGAGTCTGTACAACGCATAATACCTGTTCATGTCACTTCCATCTGGAGACTCATGAAAATCGGAAGTGGAAGAGCGCAACTTGTTTGCCTTTCCCGGAAAAAGTGCCGCAGCCCCGCAATCCTCCTCCGTGTACAAGGGCAGCCTGCTCACCCTGGCACTTCAGAGTGTCTTTTAGGGAGCTCTGATCCACTTTGTTGCTCCTTGGAGCTCTTTTTTTGCATCTGTCCAACCCCTTGCAAAATTACCCACAAAGACTGACCCATTTTCAGCTGCTAGATCCAGCTCCCGAGTCCTACTTGAGCACTCTGGGGTTTTTTTTTCCCCCCCTCCCAGAGAACAGGTTGGCTGGAAGGGACCCAAAACCACCGTAACACCGGACCGCGGCGGAAAGCGCCACTCAACCCCTTGAAATCAGCATCACAATCTCCCTTCCAAAACAGACAAACTGTCCATCTAGTGAAGAAGGAGTTTATGACAGATGTGTCAAGCAGAAGCGGTCTACCTGCTGATGCTTGGAAGCCCCCTGGGGGGGAAATTCTCCCCGAGCCCAGCTGGTGCTTAGCCCATGCCCCCAAGCATGAATTCAAATTTTCCCTGGCTAATATTGTTCACCTGGGCACTCACAGATAAATTAGGCTGAGGCAGTTCTGTCCTTGTCTTGGCACTAGAAACAGAATATTTGCTGGCAGCTGTACTACAGACAGACGCAGGCAGGCTGGGCGCCGCTTCTCTTACCCTGAAATTTTGGTCGGATAAAGCACAAGGCTCCCTTGCCTAGCATCAGCACAGGTTTCTAACAGCAAAAACGCAACTCCCTCTTGTTCTGTTTTCATAGCAGATCTTTGGCAATTCTTCTGTGTTCTGGATACAAGTATACATAAGCGAAACCACAATGATTTTAGAAGACAATTCCTTTTATGGATATACGCTCTTCTCTCCTTTAAACGAGTGTAACTGAAATAACACTTCTCTTTCAACAGAGCTTTTTGTATTTGCATCGTTGTAACCTTTGACTGCCAGGCTAGCAATTCCAGAAACTTCAGTTGTAATATATTCCTTTAGAAAGCAGTTTATTAAACAACTAATTTTTTTTTGTCACTGTTCATCAGGCTATGTCACCATGACTGCTGATAAAAAAAGATTAATTTAAATTTTAAAGATCACCTTCTGTTGCTATTAGGAACTGAATATTTTTCATTAAGTGCCAGAGAGTTATCAGAATTACTTTCCGTTCTAGAGACAGGAAAAATTCTGATAATTCATTTATCGCTCTATAAGGCTAATTTATTAATAAAACCAGACACTCTTGTGGAGGCTGTTGGACGAAATAATTGAACTAAGGTTTGATTTAGCATTCGTGGCAGTCAACTGAAGAGGGAACAATCTGTATAATGTCAGCACATAGAGGCGTAAATTCACTGGCTTTTGTAACCAAAGCACTTTTGCTGCAGTCTGTATCTAATAAGGAAAATTTCGACTTTTGCACTGGTGAAGGAGGAAGAGGGGCTCGAGTACAGAATTGTAACGCTGATGTGAATATCCTGTCCTTCCCCATCCCCCAGGCACCCTATAGTCTCTTTGGTGCGTTTTTCCCTTCTTGTTTTGAATTTTGACAAAAGAAATGTTCCCTTTTATCCATACCCAGCTACACCATTTTTTTTTTTTCTACTGGCTGCAGGAGCAATGATCTCAACAAGATACTGCTGCTAAAATTATATATTGCTTTTTCTGCCTTGGACAGCCAGCCTGTTTAAAGTTGTCACTTAATTCCCTGCCAAAACTGTTGTCATCTCAGTAGAAATCAGCAAAATTACACTTTATTTAAAATAATAATATAATTCTACACTTGTATTTTAAAACATAAGTGCAGAAAAAACCTATATCTCTAAGAAAACCAGACAGTTCCTTATTGCAATAAAATAGTTCACTGCCCACGTTGACTTGTCCCCAACCTTGACTCGCTCTTGTTTGATTCTCCAATAGAAACATATTAATGAACGTATACCGCGAACTTCGCTGTCTTGTTTATAATTTCTCAGCATGAAAATGCCGGTGAGGCAAAATAATATTTTCTGAACAGAACTGATACGATTGATCTATTGAATGGGGAAAGGTGTGCTGATTATATGGTTGTGTAAGATATCCGGATGTGAAATTTTCAGGTTTGCATTAGTAACTGTAAATTAGATCCTGCTAAGGGCTACCGTGCATGATTTCTCCGCTACAGAGCAAGTTGTTGAAGGTTACCGAATCCCATGCAGTGTTGTGTCGTAGCGCTCCCAGCAAAGGCTGCGCTTCAACACTGCGTAGCGGCACAGCAGCTCGGAAGAGCAGCTGGAGGGAGAGGGAGACAAGCCGGTGTCGCAGATCTCAGGGGGCTTTCGCGAGCTGAGAACCTGCCATTTGCTTGCGTGGAAAGCCCGGACCCAGGGGGGCTTGCCAAAGGACGGCACGCACAGCTAAAGCCTTGGGGTCCTTCCTCCAGTGCACCCCCAGGAGCTGGAGAAGGCTGGACCATGGGTCGATGACTTTATCAGTTGTGATCACCCAGTCAAGAGCAAAGCCAGGAAGGGGACCCACAGAAATTCACTCACTCGCCTTTTAACCAGAGGACAAGTCCTGCTCAAAAATGACTGTGACCATGGCCTAGCAGGTAGCAAGCAGCTACCCGAGGGACCGTTCCTGTGCTATGAGATGTAGTGCGATCCATACTTCGTTTGCCCTAACTACAACCGGTATTAAAGGTACGAGGGGGAAAAAAAAAAAGCTTGAATTTGATCTGTACTCACATTTATGGGACAAAAGGACATCAAAAGAGTCTGCCCATCTTGTTGCTTCTTCTGTTGACAGTCTCCTGTAAAGGAAGGAAGAGGGAAGTTACAGACAACCCATGGACACAGATCCCCTCTGGGGCTGTTTGACAAGGACACCGAGGAAGGCTGGATTCTTCTCACCTAACTTTGGAGGTCTACAATGTAGAGGTCTCCAGGTGAGCAAGTCACCCTGGGCTCCCTTTAGAGTCAGTGAGGAGATACCAAGAGACTTGCAGCGACTCGATTCTCTTCACCTCACATCCCCCAGGTAGGCAGGTAAAATAGGCCAGATGATTCACACCCGAAAAGGGACAAATTTTGCCTCATTGACTCTAAGCAGAGGCTCGGAGAACAAGTTCAAATGCAGACATTTACATTGTAAATACCAAAAGTTAAGTGAAATGAAAGCCACCTCTGCAGAAGTGTTTATTTCTCTCTCCTGACTTTCAGGGGAAGGTTAGACTAGATGTAAGCAGTGACTTGTGATCAGATGAATTCTGTCCCACTCGTCTCAAATCAGGACTCTGGACTGGCTGAAGCATCTGCCTGAAGTGTTATGCAAACTAATACAGGACTTTTTGGTAGTGTTTAATAACAAGGCTTAGCTAAGGAGGACTGTGACCTGAAATCGCTGGCCACCTCTTATAGCGAGTCAACTGCTCAGACTTTGATTTGTGATGACAGAGAGGTAAATTACATCCTCAAATAAGTGCAGACACATCCCACATACAGCAGCGGGGACCATGCGCATGTCCCATCTCACAGGAGAACTCGTGTCAATGATCCAGGTATTTTCTGAAGCTGTTCCTGCTGTATCAGCGCTGTTTTGTTGTCCTCCTTCCTTGTGGCTAAAAGAACTACTCAAAGCTTATACAAAGGACACTAAAAGGAATATAATACTAGAAGGGGTGGTGGGCAGGGATGAGAAGGACAGAAATGGGGTTGGGGTGGGATGCTGCAGCTATACTCACTTCAAAGCCCGGTTGGGCTTGTCCGGAAGAATAGCTGTGAAATCATTATATGAGTCTGATTTGTGAGACAGGCAGCCCAGGCGAGTCCTCATCCCTCTGTTCCTGTGGTCGATGTGGGGGAGCAGGGGTGTGAGCAGGGGAAAACCAAAAAAGATGACGATTATAAGTTTAGCCAGAGTGGCAAAAAAAAAAAACCAAAAAAACAACCAAAACAAAAAACCTCAGCGGCTCTGTGCCTCATCAAACCTGTGTCCTTGGTTCCCTCATCTGTGGGAGGCACCCTGAAACATCTCCAGTAAGATGCCAAGTAGACGTTAAGGATGGACACAGCACCAGAGCAGCTGAAGGCTCACCCACAGCAGTCATTCAGCTGCTCGAGCTAGCAAAAGGGCTTTTAAAGGCACTTTGGGATGGTTCCTTGGAAAGACCTGCTCTGGTCAGGTGTGGGAAGAGAGCAAAGGGCAGCAATACCAGCAATCAGTCACCACAATCCAGCAGCACCAGAAACAGCACAAGTAGCAGGACTTGAGGGGGCTGGAGGAAGAAGAGGGGGAGAAAGGCACCTGCAAGGTGAGCCTGTGCTGCAGAGCCATGACACCCCGGCCGGGATCCCAAGCAGCTTCTTTAGACTCGGGGTTACATAAGCAGTCTAAAACCGCCTCTTTTCCGACAGGCTTATCCAGGCAGAAAATGGCTTTATTGCTTTTTTTTTTTTTTCCCCTCTAAATTTCAAACCAGCCCCAGAGCCTTCGCTCCTCCGCCGGCCCCTCGCATCTTTGCCAGTCCCTTCCCAGGATAGCCGGCGTGTCCGCAGCATCCTTCATTACATAACCCCGGGACGGGGAGGAACACAAAAGGAGAGGGAGACAGAACACACACGTGCATTATACGGGACTGGCATCCTCTCCCCTCAAATACACATAGGTGCCGGTTAATGGTTTTACGTGGTCTCTGGAAGGGCACAGCCTGTGTTTTGCCTCTCCAGCCCAAGGGCATCTATCTCTTCTACTCGATTCCCCGGACATCGAACGAGGCCATTCTCTCCTCCAGACCACGGCAGGACAATTTAGCAACCCAGACTCCACTCCTCAACTGCTGGACCCACTTCCAAACTGGAGAAAGCCCTTCTCCGAGCCCTCCCGCCAAACAGTTGCCAAATACTTTCTCTGACTGCAGCGGGAAGCAGGATATTTTTCCCTTCCATATGTAATTCTTGCAGAACACTTCAGCACCAGCAACTGAGCCAATCTGTAGCACGCCTGTTTCCCTCTTCTCCTCCCGCCCTTCGGAGAGCTTCTATTATTGCACATTTTAATGTAATCTTAAAGCAAATTAAATGTTAATTAAATGCAATGAGTGTCTCCCCGGCGCAGCACAGGCAGCGCGTAGCGTTTAAGAAGCACAAAAACCTGGAGATCTTCGGTCGCGGAAATTGTTGCACAGCCTCAAAATACGGACCCATGACCGGTGGTCTCGGGACACTATGCTAGATAAACCTCAAACCTCAACGCAACAATACCGTTTGCAAAGCGTCACGTTCCTAGCTGAGCGTGCTGGACCTGCTGTGCTCAGACGGACACCGAGTCTGCTACAGGATCTTTCTGGTACCTTTCCTGATACCTCCTGCCCCCAGCCTTTATCTTGCCTGCACTGTTTGTTCTAGCAAGCTCACGAATTTCTCAGCAAGAGGTGTGACACGCATTACCGCAATGCTGCTCAGATTTCTCTCTGATGCCTGAGATCAAGGGACTGCAGCAGGGAATCAGAGCGTGTGGGGGACAGAGATGCTGCACCACGAGCAAGGAGCTTGTCTCTGATGGAACACCGATCTCTAGGTGAGGACTTCCAAGACAGGACACAGGAGAAAGAGAGGGAAAGAAACCGGGTCCGCAGGAGGTGGAGAGGCAAGGGAAGGGCAGGAGGGAAGAGGGGACACTGCAGCGAGCTGAAAGGCTCCCTGGACAATGTAGACAGCGACAGGATGGGCAGGGGTGAGGGATGCATCATGTCTTTTCAGTTACCTCCGTGGGATCAGTAAGGCAGCCATTCAGGCATCCAGTTATAGTTCACCCTTTAACTGGCTGGCTTGGACAGCCGTCGGGGCGGTTTGCAGGAGGCGGGAGTGCGGAAAGGAGGGATTTACTGTTTCATGTCCTGGCACTTAAAAGTATATCAAAGAATCCTTTGCAAAAAAAGGAGAGCCAGTTGTTCTCAACCCATTTGATCCTTGCCTCCTAGCGCGGAAGGTCGATTTTTCAATGGAAGACGTTCAGAGTTGAGGGATGATCACAGAGGAGAGACAGCATTTCCTTCTAAGACCAGGACCGTGGGTTAAGTCCAGCTTCAGGTCTAAAGTGATTTGAGTTTGGCGTCACAGCTCACCACGGAGTGGCAGGAGTTGGCATTATCGCACTCATCATTCAACACCTCTGAAGGTCTCTCCTCAACAGGCTGAGCTCCAGGCTGACCTCGCTAAGAAGACCAAACTACCTCTTGTCCCTGTCCCTCCAGGTCATGGCTGATGTTACTGGCCAGGCATCATGGAAAAGCTGGCACTGCAAATAAAATAACAGGAGGACTTCACGTGTCTGCAGATGCTGGTCCTTTCACCATCACAGGCTCAAGCACTCACACAAAAATAACTCAAATAAAGCATCTCCTCTTCAGGATGGTGGGAGCCTGCAGGGAGCCACCAAGGAGATGCACAGTCTGCAAAGGGGAGGGAAAGAGGGAGGGAGGGAAGGAGGAAGGGAAGGAGGGAGGGACGGAGGGGATGGCAGGGACCCGCCGAGCCTTGGCACACAGGCGGCTGGCTGAACAAATCTCACATCAGAGAGTGAAGGCGAGGTCCACCAGCCAGGAGACCGATGGGACAGAGAGCAGGACTGTACAGTGAGCAAAGGGCAAAGGTTTCTCATTTGCCAGGATAGGGCCAAGCTCCAGATAACCTCCATGTCCTCTTGCCCAGAGGGAACAACTGAGGAGGAGACAAAGGAGCTGATGAGAGCAGAGACTGTGCGCAAAGGAGCCAGGACCCTGCTCTGCTGGGGCCTGGGGAGATCCCAGAGCTTGGGCTGCCCATCGCAACGTCCCTTTTAAAATCTGATTACATTAAAAACGCACAAAGCCTCTTCCCAACTAAATTAATGGAACTGGGATTGCGCTACATGCCAGTGAGTGCATTTCCTTAATCCCTACCCTGACCGGCTGCTTCGATGCGCTTTAACTGAAATCAATCCTTGTAATTCCTTAAGCCCCTTTAAATTTCCTCATTAACAGCCTCACTCGCATGTGGGGCCACGGCACATGACTTCCTAGAGTCCAGCAGCCCCTAGTCCTCTTTCCCACTGTCGCTCCAAAGCGATGGCTGGCAGCGGAGCCGGGTGCCCTCTCCCTCGCAGCCTCCTCTAGCAGCCTACTTTTTGGGGTACTGTTATGAAACAGCCTTCTGCTCACCCCCGCTCCCACCCTCTTGCCAGCCCCCACAAGAGCAACCTGCACAGCTGAGCAGCACCAAACTTCCCTGTGATCCCAAAGTCTGGCTGACTTCACGGATGCCAAGACCTATATTTCCTATGAAGGCAATCCCACTGCTGGGCTGACATCCCCATGGATATATCCTCTGATTGCAAAAAAAGCCAGTCAATTATGTCTCTAGAAATATAATCTATGGCGTGTGGCAAAGGCATTGTAGTAGGGGGTTTTTTGCCTCCTGCTCCATCATTCA
The DNA here is from genome assembly GCA_003993805.1 of Himantopus leucocephalus. Lineage (NCBI taxonomy): Eukaryota > Metazoa > Chordata > Aves > Charadriiformes > Recurvirostridae > Himantopus > Himantopus leucocephalus. The sequence goes on from RSEF01000008.1 coordinate 6,426,698, forward strand.
TCCTACCTCTCCCTCTGTGAGAGGACCCTGGTCAAGCAGAATTGCCAGTCTCAGCATGGATGTGTTTTGGGGGTTTCTCCTTAGGAGACAGAAAGGGAGGGATGTGATTATGACATTCAGGTTATCAAACCACCCCAGGAGATCACCTGCGCAGAGATAAAGATGCCATCCCAACAGAAAAAAATTAGCAGCACAAAGGTAAAAAAAAAACCCAAACCCATGAGACCTCAGGGGCTTCGAGAGATTAAGACCATCCATTCACATGCAGAGAAAGCCAGAAAAAAAAAAAAAAACAAAACCTGAACACAGAGGCACTGCAGACAGACAGACAGACAGACAGACGCAGAGAAAAAGATACTCACTGCCTTTGACCTGTCCTCTCTGCCGGTGGGTCTGTGCTGACAGCGTGGCCAGAGAGGCTCTGGGGAGAGAGCAGAGCGGTCTTCTTCAGAGACAACCCCCTGCACGGGGCTGAAAGTCACACTTGGACACCCCTCCCCTGCCCTCCCCACCTCTCTCCGGGCAGCAGCAGCGGCAGCAGCAGCAGCAGCAGCAGCAGCTCAGAGCGGCTCCTTCGCATCCAGCCAAACCCTCCGAGCAGCCCTGGTTCAGCCCGGCGGGCTGAGGCTCGGCTGCGCGGCGCCGAGGAGCCCACCTCACCGGGCACGTCTCACCGCATCCCTCCTCACCCACCGCCCGGCTCACCTGGCCGCAAAGCCCCAGCTTTTCTCCCCCCTTGGAGCTGGGGGAACCGCTCCTCACGGGCGGCGGATGGCAAATGCCGGCAGGGAGCATCTGGGGGGGAGCGGGGAAGGGAGGGGGGGGGGGGGGGANGGGGGGAGATGCCTGCGAAAGCGCTCACTGTTGTCACCCTCGGTATGTTGGAATAAAGCACCCGCCTGCATCCTTTTAAGCGGCTCCTCTGAGGTTTAGGGAAGGTTGCTGCCCTCAGATCACAGATCATCAAAGGTTGCCACAGACAGAAGGGATTGGGAGAGTTTAACTGAAGAGCCCCGGTGTCAGCAGGGGCAAATAAAATCATTAACAGGCACCTTATTGCAGGGCATGGGATGGAAGAAGGAAAAAATCCACCTGGCGAGTCAGTGATGTGACTGACCCCTTTCATCCGTCTCCCCTTCCCGCGCCCAGTGCGCGCAGTCCTGCTGTCTCCCTGCCCCGCAGCAGGCTCCCTGCGACCTCTCTCAGCGCGCTCGCCCCACGGTACAGTCTCCCATTCCTTTTTCTCTCCTGCACCCACGCCTCCGTCCTCCAGACGATGTATATGGGGTGTCCAGTGCACCCCAGTGACTCTAACGACAACCTAAACCACGGCATCTACATGGTAGGGCTGGAGCATGGCCCCCCAGCCGTCACTAACACCACCTGGGTGTCACACAGGCTGCACGAGCTCTTGTGTGGGTCGCTGGTTGACTGAGGGCTCAAGCCATGGGATCTCCATTGCTTTTTTGATCCTGACAAAGCTGATTCACTGAAAATAAAAAAATAAAAAATGTTATAATAATTTAAAAAAGCCCTCTGCAGTTAAACTAGTCATTGCCTTTTTTCCTGGAAACTTGTAGTCATCTGCCTCTCCTCTGCTAAAACACTGCTGGGACCGACACCCTGGTGCTACTAGCAGGAAGCGTGTCTTGAGATAGCACATTATCACCAGGCAACATCCCTGGGGAGAGACAGAGTCCTGCAAAACTTACTACGAAAACACAGGGCTTAGTAGCGCTGCAGCAGTGATCCCAGCTCTCCATCATCTTGGATCCCCTCCTTCATGGCTCAGTGTGGCAAGGAAATACTCGCCTTGTTCTCATCCACCCATCGCAAAGCCCAGATCATCCTGACTCGGATTAATCATGTCTCCAGTTATCAGAGACAAGCACTGAGAAAAATGCCACGGCTGATACAATCTCCTCTCAGCCAAGGTCAAAGGTTGAGGTTCATCTTACGCCTCTGGTAAACAGGCTGGTTTGTTCAAGTTAAATAACAGTCAGCTTCAGCCCTTGCCCCAAACCCAAGCCAAATTTAATACAACATCACCAAGATTTTAACTTCTAACATGTCATTTTTGTTTTAATGCGTTTCCACACCTCCAGGTTCTCTCTGGGCAACCACAGGATGTCACACAAGGGGCACC
>RSEF01000008.1:6428896-6441227 GCA_003993805.1 Himantopus leucocephalus
AAGAGGCACCATTTTCACAATACTTCCAGGACACCCTTCAGATCTCGTTTACACACACAAACATTGTGGGGTGGGGGAGGTCTACAAAATATTGAATTAATGTTTTGTTAATTCGTAGATAATTCTGGTCCTGGACTTTGCCGCAGTCTCAATCAGATCAAAAACTCTGATCCACTAATTCTGCATGGGATCGATCAGAGGACCACATGAGCGCTCCTGCTCCTGCTTTTACGCCAGTTTTATGTATTGCCATCTCGCAGGCATCGCCAGTACAGATAGAGGCCCCAACTCCTGTTTCTCCAGTACATCAGTACACCCTTTTCGCGACCTCAGTGAGATCCTGGAGCAACCCACAAACGACTCTGAACATCAACAGCTTTTTCTTCTAGTTTTCCAGGCCAGGTGTGAGTTAATAGAGAACAAAAATAAGTGAACTGTGTTGACACAGGCACTATGGGAAATGTAATTAAATTGCAGATAAAGAGAATTATGTTTTTACAGGGTAATATTCTAGAAAGCTTCTGTGCAGTAGAAGAGGTTTATAGCAAATTCCTTCTAAAATAGCCCTCCTGCTTCTGACTACTCCGTAACTTCTATTTAAAAGCTTTTAATAAAATAACTCATTTTGATATTAGGCTTGAATCCCATCCAAAATTTTAAATCTCTCCAAGAAATACTTTAAAGCAATTTCCTCATGACCTGCTAACAGCAAACACACAAGCGGTGAACACGTGCGGCGTTGGGAGTGTTGGCTGTCACTGGGCAGGGTGGAAGGGAATTTGCCAGCCTGTTCCCTGGACGTTAATTTTCTCTCCACCATCTCCAGGGTCCTTTTCACTCTCCCTGTTATTTTAAATGCTTCCCTGCCTATTCCACGTGTTTTGTTCATTGATCGTCGTTCAAGCATTTTTTACCCAAAAACTTCTCCTGGACCAACCACCTCCACCAGTTTCACTTGGTCCCAGTTTCTGCCACCCAATTGCTAGATAAAATTGCGTGGCCTGAAGGCACCTCTTCCTTCAAGTGCGGCTGCCCTCACACGTCCAGCAGGACCTGGAAGGCAGCTCTGGCTGGTAGTTGTGTGGCTTTTGCCTCTCCAGATACAGGGATGCTCCTCCTGGGGCTGGCAGCCGACCACCCTTCTCAGTTTGGAGCTGGAAGATCAGAGGATGCCTACACTGACTAGCTCATTTGCTTGGCTGACATCTCCAGTGGGTTTGCCTTAAATAAACTCCTTCACCTTGACATTTAAGCAGACTTCTCCCTATCTTCTCACTCTTTTTCTGTTTCCTCGGGGGTCTGCTGCTGCTCTGGGATTCCATTATTTTATGTTTAACGAGCCGTCACGCCGAGCCTGCTGCTGTCGCTTCCACTTCTCATTTCTGGCTTCATGGCCTTGTCACATTTACAGTGATCCATGCCACAAGGGCTTTCAACTTCTTTGGGGTTGCGTTTGCTCTTACTTTGTGACTTTTCCTGGGTCTGTGCCAGCATCTCTCTTTTCTAGTACCGCGCCGCAAGGAGCTCGTTCGAGGGTGTGCTTCACAACTTGCTAGTCCAAGAGTTTTTTCCCTAGTGCCAAGAAAGTGCTTCTTCAGATTGCTGTGATGTTTGGCAGCTACATCCCCATAGGTGAAGTCATTCTTTGGTATGTTTTCATGAGATTTTGTTGCCTCTGTGATCTCTCCGAAAGACGCTCGGTGATGTCGGCTCTGTGACTGCGAAATGCCGATTACACAAGGCCGGCTGCCTCTGACAGTAGTCACTGCTTTGGGAATTCAGGTGACCTGAACGCAAAGCCAGCCTTTGGCTCGGCCACAAGCCATCAGCCATGGTCCACTTCTGCTGTGACCCAAGGGGGCTACGGATTTTTACTGGTGGACGGGAAGGAACAACCGCCCTTGACCTGGAGTGACAATCCTACCAGATCTCTCATGACACAAAGTGTCATTTGATCTCCTCTGACGCATAATCATTCAAAATTTATCCAGAATCCAGACTGGTACCTATACGGTACCTATATGGGTAATTCAAATTAGTAAGTCATTTATCTCTGGAGGCTGCGGTTCTCCACCACTCTTTGCAATTAAAGCTGGAAGAAAATTGTTCGTAACTGATCTCTGACACGCAATTCCCTGCTCGTTGTGCCAGGCTGCCCGCCTGCTTTTTCTATGGTCCAGGACAAAACACACTTGGTCCAGCACGAGGTGACCGTCTTGGCAGGAGGGAATTACGGCTGACATGGACAGCTTCCTACACTGCAAAACAAATCACAGGCTTGTCCGAGTTGTGAAGAGAGCCACGAGAACAGCTCCCCCTTCTAAAAAAGGAGCTCCAGTAACATCAGGAAACATCCGCAGCTGTAGCTCAGAATGTTTTTAAGGGGTTAATTTTTCTATTCACCTTAGACCTCAAATAATTTTCCAGGCCAGGCCAGGCAAGCAGGAAATCCTGAAAGGTGAAACAAGGAGAGCTTGAGTTTCAGGGGTAGGTGAGGAAACCAAGCAGCTGATATACCGGATGGGGGGCTGATAAAAGAAGCCATGTCTCATGTGCTAACGAGACAGGGCAGGAGGTAGGAGACACCCACCGAGTTGAACTCCCCTTGAAAATAAAAGGCTGTGTTTAAAAATAAAATGAGTTATATAAAGTGTGAGCCACGGTTCTGTCTCCGGCTTAGCTCGCGAGCATGGCAGCTATTTAAATTCTCCCCTGTGTCAATGATAAAAGTGTCTCCTGGACATGTTTGCAGCTCTCGGGCGTTGCGATTGCTGCAGCAGAACAGATGCCTCTGCTGCGAGATGGCTCCTGGCCCCAGCTTGCACACTCCCAACTCCCTCCCCAACTCCTCCAGGCAGGTAGGACGCAAAACCAACAGCTAAGCGGCGTGGAAGGCTCCGGGCTGAGAGGGGCAGTGCGCGAGACAGGAGTCAAAGGGAAGAATCTCCCCTTTAAAGCACTTTATTACAATTTCATAATTGTTCTCCGAGGAAACATGCTCCCATGCCCAGGAGCGGTTACACGTAAAGAAGCGCGTCGGTGCCTCTGCGTGTGCGTTGGAGAGGATGCTGTTAGCGTGGAGCAGGGAGGCAGAAAGGATTGGAGTTGACACAGAGCTGCTCTGTGCAGCCTTGGAGTCCTCCCAGCTTTCAGCATCGCTGCTGCTGTCAATATGGCAGCGTCCGTAACGCGGTCGGTGCGTATGGCTGGGAAGCCGAGACACATCCACCCCGACAGACAGAGCTCCGCAAAGATCCCCTGCCACAGATGCTTCGTCCCGTTTTCATGCTCAACAAGGGCCAGAGCGTGAGGCTTGCTGACAGATGGGGTTAATTTTCTGCTGAGAGATCATCCAAGGTGCTTGCAAGCAGCCTGCGCTTTGCTAGCTGAACACTGCAAACCAGTCATTTATTGAATGTTAGAAATCAGCCCCGAGATCTCGGGGTTGCAGTCACAAATCCGTTTATGACGGGCAAGGTCTATGCTTCTCTGCTCTTATCGCTGCTGTTTCAAAGGCTCGCGTTTACAGGGCATCCGGGTGCCACAGCAAGGATTTACTGGGGCTATTAACCACTCTACAGATACACAACGTGGCACTGGGAGGTCATTCCCACTGCAGCAAAACACCTGAGCACGTGCTTGACTTTAAACATATGAGCAGCTGAATGGATATTTGTACGATGAAATACAAACAGATTTAACCGCATGGGTGAGCTGGGATTTCTCTTTCATCTCTGGAGGCTGCTGCTCTAGCCTTAATTAAAACATAAATGAAGTGAGTTAGATGGGCTCATCCTCTTTCTCCAGCAGATGGTGGCTCTTTCATAAAAATGTCTGCTGCATCCAGCACCAATCTCTCCTCGGGAGCCTGGCCTGCAATCACCGCCTGTGTCCTGCCAGCCTGGATGGAGATGCACACCGAGCTCTGCCAACCCCTCCACCAGTCAAGCCCTGAGGACTGGGCAACATCTCCAGAGCCGCATGGAAGGACTGCAGGGCGAGAGGCCAGGCTTGTCCTGCCAGCGCGTACAGTGCTGCTTCGGAGGAGCCCGGGGCTGCAGGAACAAGTCTCGGAGACGGGCAGCACAGCAGGACAGCGAAAGCACAGCCCTTTATGCAATGCGTACGCTCCCCAGATGGAGGAACGCGACTGCATTCCTCTGGGATCGGGTGCAGCGATAGCCACAGAGAGAAGATGCCAGCGCCACGGGTCCCGGGTCCCTCGTACTTCTTTGCTGTGCCAAATTACCAGCTTATTCCCCCCCACCCATCAAACAGCGAAGACACGGCCCTTGCCGCTGCAGGGATCTCCATGAGTTAACAGCAGCCCCGCGGTCAGGGCTGCAGGAGAACCAGCCCCCTCGGGTTAGCCTCCTGGTTTCCCCCCCCCCACCCCCCCCCCAAAAGAGTGCACACTCTCCTGCCATCTGCAAGTTTTCACTACAGCCTCTGCTCAATGCCGTTCTCTCGCCTCCAACACTTTCTCCTTTCGCTCCAATTAGTCTTATTTTTAACTAGCTCAGCCCCAGCGTTCAGCCCGGGTGTTAGTCACAATGTCACAGATGCCCTGGATGCAAATATTCAAAGGAAATACAATCCACCGTTTTAAAATAACAACAATAGCAAAGGGGGGTTGGAAATGAAAAGACAGTGAAGATCTCGGAGCTACAGGCAAAAGCACAGACTGATGTTTTCTCCCAGCATCAAAGGCCCACCGCTAATCCCATTGAAACGGAGATCACGCCAGAACCAGTCCTGCTCCTGTGTCAGCCCAGCCAGGGCTGGGCTGGGGTTAACGTAAGAAATACGTTGCTCTCTTTCCCCGCTTGCTGATTAGAAGCGGTGTCTGTGTCCCTTTGACCATTTCTAAGATGCCACGGGAAGATTAATACACCGGGAGAAGCTCTGCCATGCCATCGATAGGGGTGACATCTGAGCAGGACCCTTCCCCTCCCGCTTTGCTTGCGGAGACACCCTTCCCCACAGAAAACTGGGGCAGGAGCAAGTGAAAATCCCTCCCCCGGGGACTCGTAACCAAGCAGAGGACCACAGGGCTTTTCATCACCCACCAAGGCCCTCCTAGCTCTTACCTGTCTTGCAGCTGGCAGCGGGGTGGTGGCTATGTGGCTTTTGGTGCTTGATGGACATGGCTGGTTGGGACCCTGAGGAACAGTGTCTGCAGTCTCCCAGTGCATCGGGGAGGGCGAAGGACCCAGCCCGGCCACAGTTATCTCTGGAGGAGCAGCAGCACCGTGTCACTTTTCCTGGCTCCCTAGCCCTGCATCTCGTGAAAAGAACAAGAGCTGGTGGAAGGAGGGGGGGTAGGAAAGAGAGGGAAGGGGGAGAAGGGAGAGCGAGAGCGCGTGCTCTCGCAGATGCACACACGCAGAGCAGACGGAGGCTTGTATAGGATGGCACTGCCTGACTTGTTCTCATTATTGCCGCAGGCTGGCTGCTGCCCGTGGAGAACTCAACAGCATCCGCCACTGGCCGGGGGCGCAGTGGGGAAAAGGGACAGGGAAGAGATTAGGACCTCATGGACCATCGGAGCGAGGAAAACTACCGCCTTGGCACTGGAGGCTCTGTTGTCTTTGTTTGCTTTTACCTGGGAGAGGAAGGGCCGTACTAGAGGGCAGGAAGGGACTGTGGTGATAGAATTTTCCTTGATGATTCCTTTTTGTCCTTTAAACATAAAAAAAATCCCCACCCCAGTCGTCCTCAGCTGCGCCGAGGGATGACGTAGGGCTAGCCTGACCCGAAGCTTTTAAAGGTGGCATTGCATCAAGACAGACAGAAAGTGGGTTGCACATACCCAGAGCACCAGCATCATTTAAAGCTCAGCCTCCCCACCCCATTCCCGTTATCTGGGTCGTGCCGATACAAGTCCAAAGACCTGGCAGGGCTGTTGGAGGGTGTGGGAAGGCACTCCAGCCATAACACCTCCCGGTTGCACAGAAAGCTGTGCGTAGAGCTGCCTGCAGTCCCCGGCACTCTGCTGATCTGCTGCAATGACAGACCCACCACTCCAGGGATTCAGAGATCTAGCCGTAATCCTCCCCCAAGGGGCACCAATTCCTCACTCCACAGATTTTTACAATGTGCTTTTCTAAAGCATCACATGCTTAGAAGCGCGTGCCCCTTTGGAAGGAAGCGAGAGCTTTGTGCCTGATGCCTTTTTCAGCTTTTTGAAAGGTCCCACACCTTTTCTCCTCTTCTGCCCTAGTGGCTTACCACTCCAAGGGGCTGGCTCTCCCCTGGGGTGCTCAGTTTAGTCAGAAGGATTAAAATAAAAGCAAAATCAGATGCTTAAGCTAGTACATCCTCCCCTTAAACCCTCCAGTCACCCATTTACCTCAGCTCCCTGCTCCAAGGTGATTTCAGAGACACATGGATGCCGAGCCACGTGGCTGCCTTTAATAAAAATCAGTCAGTGTGATGCACTGAATTACAAGTGCAGAAAGTCCCCAAGTCAATACCCTCCACAGCAGTTAACCTGAGAGTACACCACATTACCAGGTCCATCTCTCTCTCTCTAAGTGACTATATTCAATAATACATGTTCAGGACTCACCTGAGATCACACACACACGTCTACAGCAGAGCAGGATAGGACCCAGTCCTACTGCGCCAAAATCCAGCACCCCAACCGCCTGCCTGTCCAGCTGGCCTCAGGATGTTGGTGCCCAGCTCCAGGAAATGTCTCCCTCACGGGTCACTGCCAGGAGCTGTCAGAATGTATTTTGAGTCACAGCATGCCATCAGCCCTAGAACAGAAAAGGTCTCACTGCGGATCCATAGCTACGGATGGCTTCTCTAACTGTAGCAGCAGACACCTTGGCCCAGGGGTTAATCGTCTGAGGACCTACCACCAGCTTTCCTTTTTTTCCCCCCCGCAACAGGAGTAAGAAGCTGAGATTTGATGCTACGTCAAGATCCTGGCCATTCTCCCGCCACAGAGATACCCCAGCAGCACTGGGGAGCTGCATCCCTTCAGGCTGCTGAAATAAGGAGTAATACCACTGCAAGGGGGCGGGTACGGGCATCTGGTTCTGAGCCCTGCACGTCTCTATTACTTATATCACTAATAAAGCCGCCCACAGTCTCAGTGGATGCAAGTCGTCTTTCTTACACCCCGGGGCTGAGAGATTTCCAAATGACATCCATTCTCCATAGGGCTATTTTCAATGCCGATATACTGCAGTGCAATCTCCCAGTACATTCACAGGGGTGGGGGACAAACCGTCTTTAGGGAAAAACATACCCACATCAGTGTCTTCTGGGGAGTGAGGAGCCATCTGCTCTGTGCCCCAAAGCATGCAGCCAACCTTCCAGCCTCCAGGATGCCACGCAGCCTGCCAGGAAGGCAGACCCTCCGGCATCCTCGCAGCTGGGGTCCGACTTTCCTGGGGGAAAAAGGAGAAGGCACCTCGGATGGTTTGCGATGCGGTGAGTCCAGGACTTCGCAGAGTCACGCCGCTCGCAAGGGGACACTGTCAGCACCACTGTCCACTGTGAAGGCTTTATACGGGCAGGGACAGCTTCGCCCTGGGTGAGCCAGGATTTCCAGCTGCGTGTGAAAAATCAGAGGGTTTGTTTTTTATGCGTGTGAAAGCCTAAACTTAGCGAGCAAGATGTTAATTTGTGAGGGGAAAATAGGCCATATTTATGTAACTGTGAAAAGCTGCAGTGAAGGCTACGGATCCAATGGGAGAGGAGTGTACGTTCAGGGCTAGCGACAAACGCTGCTATTCACTCGGCTTTGTCGAGAGCTCCAGCAACTGCATATTCATCGCCCCACACCCCGGAGAACAGGCTTTGAGGCTTTCCAGGCTAAGAATAGAGGTCTTGTTGTGTTTGCTGCTCCACGGCCCGGGTTTTGTCCGGGATTAGAGGCACCGGGGTGTGGAAGCCTGGCTGAAGGAGCACCGCAAATGGCAGCATCTATGCACGCCTGTGAGCGGTGCAGGGCTCTCTGCTCAGCAGGGGTGGAGAGCACTGAATAAAGAGCGAATTCATTCGCAGCCACGCAGGGATGGCATTAGTGCTGGCCATTTGCTCACAGAGACATCCCCCGTGGTGGACGGGGCGCTCACAAAACACGACTCCCTTGCGCATAAACAAAACCCAAGCATCTTTCAAAGCAGGCAGCGGGGGCAGTGCCATTACCGAAATCAGCAGCTCGTCCTGGCTGTAAAGTCTGATGGCTTGGATCCACCTCGGGAACCCTGGTCCCTGCAGGGGCAGACAGCTTCACTGGCAGTCCGCCTGCCCGTGACATTTCTCTCCCCTTCCCCTCACACGCACATATTCTGCCCCACTTAAACCAGGTCGCGAGTCCGGCAGTACCCGGCCTTGGAAATATAAACCCCAGAGCTAGTCGCTCAGGTGTTTTTCAGACACCCCACACCCTGAGAGGTCTTTTAGCTCCAGACACCATCACCTGGCCGCGCCGGCGGGAAACAGCACCTCTGGCTTTGAATTTGTGACCCTGGGAAAGCCCTTTGTACTCCAAACTGAGCTTGCAAATGGCAGAAAAGGCAAATATACTCCCAAAGGGAAACGAAGAGAAAAAGCACTGAATTTTGGCTGCTTCTGTAGCCTCTGGTTCCACTAGTCCCCGATCCTGGGGACATGTTCCTGGACACCTGACTGAAGATCGGAGGAGCTGATTTCCAGCAAGGACAGTGACCCAGGGCTTTGAATGTCTGTAAGCAGAGTCCAAGCCAGGGGCAGCGCTGAGCAAAGGCATCGACCGCGGACGGCTGAATTATAACTTCTGTGCGACTGAAGTCGCGGCTGGGAGGTAAGGGAGAGCACCACGTCACAGGGGACCAGCAGGCCAAAGGCTACAACCAATATTAAGTGCTGTTTTCAAATAAATGGAGACAGAAAAAGAGGTTTTGAGACATACAAGAAAAAGCTCTGCAAAACAGATTAATCTCCTGAGGGAAAGCATAGTCTCTAGAGAAGGTCGTTCTTGCTAAAACATCACATAACAGAGAACTCTTTCGGGAAAGGACTCTTGAGATAACCTCTCTCTCTCCTAAAGTAAATGCCCCAGGGAGCAACACTCTTGGTAAAGTGTTTCTGGAGAAAAAAAAAGTCTTTAAAAAACTTGCTATTAATTCTGCATTTACTCTTGCTGCAACACACAGAGCTCAGAGGTAAGTCATCATCTTCCAATGCTCCTTCCTAATCACAACTGAGAAGGATATAACAATGTTCCTGCTGCTCTCTCATTTCCTTCGGCTGTAGCTCATCGCTCGCGCAAACTAACCCACTGTGAGCAGCAACGCAGCAAAATGTGTTTGGGAGTCGTATTCTGGCTTTGTGGTGCACAACAACAGGGGACTTCCCATCTGTTGCTGTTTGTTTAGCCCTTGCATTGCTAAACTAACATCTGGGAAAACTGCTGAGCCTCTATTTAAAGAGCGGTGCACTTGGAGAGGAGACGTGCCTGTCTTTACCCTCTGTGGAAGATGGTGTGACCCCGAGTACGATCGCTTGCCGGACATGGACACTGCTACCTGCTTAGCCTTCACCAGCCCTGCCTCCAAGACTGGGGATAGCGTAATCCTCTCTCTGTAACCTTCCACCGCCTCTCCGAGGGGTTCAGCAGCGTCCGCGGGCCCAACGCCTAACGTCAATGCAGCTCAGCTCCCTAAAATAGGCAGAAAAATTGCCAAGAAGTGGAAAAAAAAATAAAATAAAACAGAGCTGTGCCAGATAAGACAAAGTTCCAGGATTGTTGCAGCAGGGAAAGTCAGCAGCTCAAAGATTCAAGGGGGAAAAACATCAATACTGAAAATTCTATAGGAAATAAGGAGGCAGAAGGTAAGATAGCAACTGAGCACCATTAAGGATCTGCTGCAGGAAGCATTGGAGACCAATCCTTCTGCTCCTGTGGGGTCAAAAAAGACTGGGTTTTTTTAAGGAGAGGAGGGTAGCAGCATATAAAAGCCTGGTCTAGCAGCTTGTATTAACACTTGGTCGAGTGGCTACTTAAAACCTACCTGTTCTCACTGTGTGTTAAAGCCATAAAGCTGTATTTATTGGCCAAGTTGTGCATATCCTGCTTGCAGTCTCCTTATGCATGACTAAAGATGTCCAAACAAGGTGACCCACAGAGAGAGGGTTATATTTCAGGATTTTCTATCATCTGCCTTCGCAAAGACACTATTTGCCTGACAGCACGCAGACAAGATGTGCCCAAGTCCCCACAGCTGCATGGGCGAGTCAAGTTGATCCAGACCCGGATGATCCTGAGCCCAGACTGCCTACAAAGGCAGTGTGGATGCAAGTTCCAGGAGTCCTGCGGACTTCAGGCAGCACCCAGAATCTGCAGCAAAGGTACAACATAAACAGCCTCTCTGATCTTAAAAAAAAAAAAATACAGTATTGAGGACATGATCGTCCACTGGGTCTGCAAGGTTAAATCTGAGAGAAATATGCAAAGAGATTAAGTAAAGAAACAACAACAACAAAAAAAACCCGCAACTACCTGAATATCAGTATCTCTCCCTCTTGGAAAACATCAACAAGACAGAGTGGCCAAATGTAGGACTAACTGTCAAAGCACATCAGCATAACAGGTCAGCTCTGCATGGGCCAGGAACTGAGCTTTAGGACTGCACCGCGTGTGACACCGGAAAGAACGTGACTCATTCACCCGGTCAACTCTCTCACATCAGTCTCTGCCTTCCCTGCTCCAAGACAGGAGGAAACAGCTTTCCCGCATCAAAAAGAGAATCGTTTGACACCCAAGTCACGAGGCAGCAAGCGAACAGTGCTGCTTTTGGCCGATCCAGAAGCAGACTGGGAATTACGGCAGTGTGCAGGTTCTCTTTAAGGGCGCAGCTCCAAACCCCAAAATCAGGTATCGTCGCTGAGACCACAGTGTGCTGAGCAGAAGGGAGAGATGGCAGTGTGCGTTTTGCTGTCTGCACGACTGTTTACACCCCAGCATGGTATTTGCTTTTTCACAATGGGACAAGTTTGTTGTCTCATGTTTAGCTTGTGACCCAGTATAAACACCAGCAGTTTCTGTTCTGTCAGAACAGCCGGTCGTCTGCTGCTGTCTACAGAGCTGGGGGGGTTTTTTCCTAAATTCAGCAACCTGCATTTATCTTCGCTGCACGGCATCCTAGTTTTTCCATGACCATTCCTCCGTTTGTCAAGGTTTGAATCCCAACCACACCCCTCTCCCAATAGCCTACAGATTCTCCAAATTTGTACTAGTTTGTTAATAAACATAGGAAACTACATTTTTTATTCACCATCCAAGATTGAAAGAAATGGACCTGGGACAAGCATTATTTTTTTTTTTCCCCCCTGGGTAGCATCATCCAACTGTTTTGTACCCAGTTCCATCTAAAGTCATGTTAGGCAAGACTATGCCAAAAAGACTTGGTATATTGTCACGCACTGCCTCTCCCCTGCAATAAGAACTTTTAATCTTGTCGTAGGATTATATTACTTTGGTTTGAGATTACTTTCCTCAAAAAAAAAAAAACCCACGTGGTTTACTTGTCCAACATCTTCCAGACTGCTTTTGTTTCAGATTTTTTTTCTTCTGTAAATGAAAATTAAACCGATCTGTGATTACCCAGGTCCTCTTTTTATTCCTTCTAGAGGCAGGTATTGCACAACCTTTACAGCAGCCAGGTGCCTCACCTATCCACCATAATTTGTCAAAAATCACCACAAATTATTCTGAAATCACTTCAGCTAAATTTTTACTAAGATTCCTGACACCCAGACAGCTTGAGACCACCTGATTTCCCAAGAGCCCCCTCAAATGTATTTTTTTTTTCTTCTATTCTCAGCAGAGATCTCGCTATTTGTCAGTATCACCAGCAGTGCTAGTCAGCGCGTCTTTCTCTTGAACTTTCTAACAAATACTAGTATGAAAAAATAAAGCATTAAACATTTTGGCCTTCTTGACATTTTTTTTCAGTAGGTCTTTCTGTTCCCACGATTATCCCACGCTTACATTAATAGTATGAGGAGGACCAAAGAAAGTGCTGACCTGCTCATCTGTTGTGCTTACCGCGACTACTGAAAGGAAAGGTTGTCACAGTCATAACGAGTATTTCTTACATTAAGGGATCGTGACGAAGCAAAAAGCATTTGTCCTGCAGGCTTAGAGATATAAACTAATCCCACGGTTACAAAGGGAAAATTGTGGTTATTCACTTAGCAGTGGCACTTAAGTCGCTGTCGCCAAAGGCTTGCTCCCTTTGCTCAAAAGGCAAGCTCTGAGCTGGACAACCTGGAAGAAACCGGGCTGTAATACTGAAGTAGAAACCTGGAATAAAAAAAAAAAAAAAAA
>RSEF01000008.1:6446616-6456962 GCA_003993805.1 Himantopus leucocephalus
CATTCAATCCTGAAACTGCCATAGTGCAGTGGGACTGTACTGCCCACTCCCCCCTCCCATAACAGTTTATGCTTTCGGAACGGAATTCTAGTATTTAGAAGCTGTAACCACCTCTGGTTAAACAGATCAGCTTAAAACACTGGCTTTAAAGTCAGTTTTTCTTTGCCTCTTTTTCTGCAAGAGGCCAGGAAACCTGGATATGATATGGCTCTAGTTCTTCTGGAGTGACATAGTCTGGAGCACTGCCCATCAGGTCTCGTCCCCTGAAGGATTTAGGAAAAGCAATGACATCTCGGATACTTGGAGCGCCAACGATGAGAGAGATCAGCCTGTCAAGTCCTAGAAGCAGAAAACAGATTGGTGAACCACTTGAGTTATGGCCCTATATTACCTTCTCCGATTGAGAAAAATCGGAGAGATGGAGTATATAGGATTACTGAGCTTGAAGAATAAAACTGAAGCAAGGGGAAAAAATTAATCTCAACCAGTAAAAGAGAAACAGACTTGCCTGAAGAGCAGAAATGCCTAGCAAAATAAAGCTTTTCAATATTACAAAAAAATTCTGTGGCACATGACGGACTACAAGAGAGAGACAGTGCCTTTGCAAAGACAGCATAACAAGCCAGGGCAGTTAAGTTGCAGCNTTTGTTTTGGTGGGCTTTTTTTCTTTTTTTAAAACCACAAACTTGCAAGGTTCTAGGAAAAAAGTCTGACATTGCTGTAATGCTGTACACAGCAGTGTAATGACTTCGGAGGATGCCGTTCAACAACTTAAGCCAACCTAGGTCAGCACTGCTGTTTCCTCCCACTCCCTTCTGACTCTGGAATTCCATCTCCTCCCTCTGTTGGCACAGGTATCCATAAAGTCCACGCTGAGCCAGATCTGGGAGCTAACTTGGCAGCATTCGTTAACTGCCAGTTTATCTCTCTGAATTAGTGAGCAAAACAGATACGGAATAAGGGAAGTGAGAATGAAGCAGAGGACGACGTTGTGGCAGTGACCCAGGGCATGAAACAGAGTACGATGCTGTCCCAGGCCTCTGGGCATGCACTACAAGAATCCTGTTCCGGCTGTGCAGGAATGAGAATAAAGATGATGTAATCTTAATGAATACACTGTTTTTGTAGAAGAGCGGATAAGGATCATACTTAAGAGTCACCACCATGCAGTTTGGTCCTTGCATAAGAACTAAATCACACTATGACGCTGGGGAGGAACACCTAAACATTCCGCACCAGGTGACAAGACCTCTGTTTTCTTCCACAAAGCAGCTACAGAGATGGAAGCGCTGTGTAAGCCCACACAGTGTTACCATGTTGGTGGTGCCAAATGGCAACACCAAAACAGCCATCTCTGTCAGGCGGAGACAAGGCTTTTGCTAACAAGCATGGAGGCTTGCTCCTGAGATCTAATATGCCCCCCCCCAAAAAAAAAGTCACAAGGCACCTGCATCCTGGAGAGGTACAGAGCACTTACCTAAAGCAATTCCTCCATGAGGTGGAGCTCCAAACTCCAAAGCCTCAAGCAAATGGGAAAGCACCTCAGAATCCTCCTGCAAAATTAGGTAAGCGTCAGTAGACCAACAATGCTCTTCCAATTAGCAATGCAAGATGAAGGTATGATGAAGCCATCCATCACTCAGGGCTAGGAGTTACGTTTCTTTATCAGAGAAGCACACAAGTGTTTCTTCCAGAATTTCAAATGGATTTCCAAGAGAATGTTAGAGACATCTGTAAATATTACCTTCAGCACTTTCTCCAGCACAAAACGCTGTTGTTCTGCACTATGAATTCTGATGGAGCCACCTCCAACTTCATTGCCATTCAGCACAAGGTCATAGTGTTGACTACGGACCTGCAGAAAGAAGTGAACAAGAACCTGAGCAAGGCTCAGGCACAGCTCCAACTAACAACAACCTGCACGCAGACAGCAAAGACACTGGGAATGAAGCCACGATATACTACAACACTGCTCTCTCAGTGGTACCTTGCAGTTCAGGTACCACTCCTACTGGAGGCATGGACTGCTGCTGACAGAGTACAAACTGTACAAATCCTCTTGCAAAGCTGATCAAAACCCGAAGCAACATGGGATGGGTCAGAATATAAGACTCCTCACCTTAAGAAACTGTTTCCTATAAGCTCCTTTTGTCAGGGGCACACATGAATATTTGCCACTCAGTGTAACCTGGAAGCCAACTCTTCCAAACAGACATGTACAATATGCCATCAGTTCCATTAAATAACATCTCTTTTTACGCTACAAATAGCTGCTACTTGCCTAGTTTTCCATGACACACAACTATAAACGAGCCAGCATGACAAGCATGAAGTCAATTACCTTTGTGGGATCAGAATAAAGGAGGTTGGTATCTGAAGGATGAGGGGCAGTGAAGGGGTGATGAGCAGATTCCAGTTCAGAGGGATTCTCTTCCTTTGGGAGGAAAAGGGGGAAATCTACCACCCACAGAAAGTGAAAAGCTGTAGGATCACGGAGTACCAGCCCGGCTGCCTCAAGGAGGTCAGCACTCTCCAACCGTAGGCTTCCTAATGCAGCGCACTGCAAAAGAGAAGGGAGAAAATGAGACAGGGCAATTTTACTATCAGGGAAGTCGCTCAAACACCATCCAGGGAAAGAATGTTTCTTAAAGGTAGTATCACAGACAGCATCAGTTGTAATGCACTGTTGCCTCAAACACTTTTGCCTTGTATCCTCAAAGATAATCGCCTTCCTGCTGAGGCAGCAGCAGCTTCAGGGTTTGGCAAAGATCAAGTAAGGAGCTGGAAAGTCCATTTTCTTCCAACTGTTCTATCTTCATATAACTTCCCTAGACTAACCTCAAGCTTTACACAAATGTGGATTAACCTGAGGGGCACAGGTAAGATCTGCACTTTGCAGACAGAGAAATGAAGGCACAGAAAGAGAATATGACAAAATTTTGGCTATCAAGCAAAGCATGACACCTTGTCATAAACCAATGCTTGGAAGGCAGTATCTGCTGGAAAGAATACAGTAGGGACAGAATCTCCCTTCATTGCTGCTAATAAGCAGCTGTGCTTCACTCTTATCATCTGCTTATGGGAGACAAAATTACCTAGTTGACCTTGTTTTCCAATCTGTTTAATGCTTTAAAAATTAAGTTAAGGTGACAGTAAAGGAGGCACTGATTTGTTCCTGTTTTATATTCCAGTTTTCACTTCAGTTACAAGTTCTTCCCAGAATTTGACTGGGGGAAATAAAAGCAATAGGTACGTTTCACGCATTATTTGCTGTTGCTATAGCTTCAGCTCCAGAGTAACATAAAATTAGATGGTGACCTATTTTAATAAAAAGAAGAATTAAACTAAGGTCAGATAACATCAAAGCCATCATCAGCAACATTCAACTCACACAGCCACCCAAGAAATGCTTCCTACCACTTGCTTGTGTTCACCAGCTGCCAGCAGTACCACATCATCCACCTGCATGTTCAGCGCTTGGATAAGCTCTGACTGCTGCTTCTCACCAAGAAACTTTGTAAGCAGAGACTTCAAGCTTCCATCAGGCCTGCAGATAATTTCCATGATTTCCTAAAGAGAGGTAAGAGTATGTTCGTTCCAGTGCTGCCCTCTCCCGTCTTGAAGCATCACATGCTCAGGCACTGCCTCTCAGCTATTAAAAACTGCTCTTCTACCTTCCTCTGCCTGCAAGTGCCTTTATACACACTTTGTCATTTAGCATTTCTAATGCCTCAGCAGTGCTTCTGTCTCACCTGGTTAAACTGGGATTTTGCAGACTCCTTTAATGACTCCAGATCTTTATTTTTAAGATATCTCTAGGGAAAGAGCAAAAGAAGACACATTAAACATCAGCAAAATCTACAGAAAGCCCAACCAGGATTCAAATCTACTGACTAAGCTGTTTCTAAACTTCCCAAGTTCTTTTGTTTCTAGTACAAGTTCTTATGAGGGCTGTGGAACAGGACAGGCCCCACAGCACTACACTGCAGCTGGCTGTCTTCTCCAAGGGCTCCTTCCAGGAAGAGGCCCCTCTAGGTTGTGTATCTGGCTGCAGTTTTTCTCCCTACTCACTGATCAGACGTAGCTGGTCAGCAGAGTCAGATCATGCCAACTAACTGCCTCCAGCATGCAGGAACAAGGTTATAGCACCACGCTGATGATGTGGACGGCATAGCTCAATTTGAAGGAACAGACAGAAATTAAGTGGGCTGACTCACGTGCAAAGAAATGCAGATGTGAGTACCTGCATCAAGATCTTGATTTTTTTCCAGCTACTCTAATGTTTAGAGGGGTTCAAGATTCCGCTTTTGTTTTGCTCAAATGCGCACCTTAGTGCCCTCTCGTGGGAAGCCAGTAACTTGCACTTTGTGCCAAAATTAAGGAATCCCAAGAGAACCCACGGTCAGAAAGTCCTATTCCTCAAATAAAGCTTAGTGTTTAGTGGATTTTTTTCCATACTGCCCAAGCTGCAAAGATGCCCACAGCCAGAATTAAATCTGCTTCCCTGCCAAAATACGTGGCATCTTTTAAATCTACTGTCAACCTTGGATTTGGTATGAGACATTCTCATGACATGAGTTATGCCCACAAATGCAGCAAAAGCAAACATGAAAGGGCATGTAACCACCTGACCCTTTTCTCACCAGGCCAGGACAGAGCTGTGCCATACACGGCTTTATTTCAACCTCTTGTCACAGGGCACAATTTATTACTGATATGCAGATCAGAAGCCATCCTTGACAAGAGCAAGCTGAAACCCTGAGAGGCTTCCCTATCCTTAAGGGACCTTGCAGCTCTGTTTTCTTCCTCCCCTTCCTAAGGGCAATATATTCTTCCTGTTGCCTGATTGTCTCCATTCCCTTCTTTTAACACCACTCAGCCCAACCTGACATCAATCACAACCAATCCCAAGTTCCCTGAAGGGCGCTACTCCTCCAGTAACAGCAAGGAGCATTCCCATACAAACAAAGGAATTCAAACTGGTATTTTATTTATTTCACATAAACCACAAGCAGTATGTAAAACATCACTTACCGCTCCCTGAGGGATACAAATAGCTTTGACAGTGCCACGTGGGTAACTCAGTGCATTCTGCACAAACTGAATGTCCGATCTTCGTAAACAGTCACCGATATCCACTATCTGAGAAAGGAGAGATCACAGGAAAAAGCAGCAGTGGCAGGAACATGAAACAAAAATCCTGCACCTGTGTCTCAATGCCTTCAACACTGGCATATAATTTCTTTGCTCAGAAAAGTCAAATGGTTCACAGAAAGAAGTGAATGGGGCCAAGCTGGAATGACCATTAGGAGGCTGAGCATTGCAGTAATAGAAGTGCAAGACAGCCAGGAAAATCTAAAGTTGAGATGGTGACATCCTACCACAGTGAAGAGAGCTGTATACTGAAAAAGAAACCCCCAAAATTAACTCCTAAGAAAATATAAGTTGCTTTCTTGCTTTTCAGCACTGCTCCTCTTAAGACATTTGTCAATATTCTTATTTCATACTTTCATACTCTTATTTCATATACAAACCAACTACAGTTTGCATGCATAGACTGTTATCTTGAAAGTATCTTCAGGCCATTGAAAGGCTGGAAAAGCCTGGCTAATGCAGCACGCTCACCAGGAGTATGCTTTGGAATGCAGTAGAGAAAAGCACGGTATCTGTGGATGCCTTATGGGCTTCTGTTCCTAAGACAGCCAAGATACATGGCTTCCTAACACTCCATTATCTTTAAAAGAAAATGTTCTAAAAACATACATTTTCCCACAACCAAATAATAAAAACCTCTCTTCTCTAAGGGATATTTACCCGTACAAAGCAGTAATGGTGGAATAAACACCGTGGGTAAATGACAACATTAAGAACTCCAGCCAATCACATATACATGATTTAAGATTATTCTTAGAACACTAACAGAAAGGAGAAGCTGCAATTTTCCAACGGGCAAACCCTCACCTTCATCCCGAAACGAGTGTCTGGTTTATCAGTCCCATAGTCAGCCAGTGCCTCCTCATATGTCATGGAAGGGAAAGGAGTCGTAATGGAGCCTCTTTCCTCAGGCCAGGAATATTGCAGGAGGCCCTCTATCAGTCTCTGGATCCCAGCTTGATCTACAAATGACATCTCTATATCTATCTTAAAATAGAAAATAAGAGGGAGGGATTCCACATTAGCTACAGGTTTTGCCTTTGCACTGCTACTTGAAGAAACTCTCGACTATAAAGCCAGCATAAAAAGAAACAATATGCTACATGAAATCATAGCATGACTACATTAGACTGAGGGTGTGCTTATGATCTCACTACAGCCTGATGACTCAGGCAACGTTCTCTTCGGAGAACTGAATGAGGTAATGACGACAACAACAGGGGGAGAAACCTTGAATGAACCAGGCTAACTCTGCCTGGGATCTCAAGGCTGAGAAACGGGATGCCCAACCCAGCAGGACAGGAGGAGATTGCATCGTCAAGCACAATGACTACTGCAACACAATTCCCACGTCTATGGCACCTGGGACCGTGCAGTCAGCCAAGGACAGTAACCACTCTGTGCATGTCCCATACTAACTTCAAAGGGCTGTGTCTGAAATACGCAGCAAACAACGCTGTACCCCCCCAAGCAGCACAAGAGCTAGTAGAAACTAGGCCTTCAGAAGGGAAAACAGCTACAAGCTGTTTGGGTTGACGAGGAGGGTGAAAGGCAGTACTAGCTGGTTACCTGAGTGAATTCAGGCTGCCTGTCAGGCCGCGAACCTTCATCTCGGTAGCAGCGAGCAACCTGAAAGTACCTGCAATAGTACTTTTAATTAGGTAACAATTCAAAGTACCCTAAATTAAACTGTGGTTATAGAACTGATCATAAAAAAGAAGGTTAAAAAAAAAAAAGGGAGAGCTCTGTTCCCTTTGCAGCAGATGCTCACAGCCTTGGTTGTTCCCATCCCCTCAAAAGTACAAAATTTTGAGTGGAGGCAACTATATCAGCAGCTGCATCCATCTCCAATCATATCTTCCAGAGGCATGTGGAGACTAGCAGGTGAGCTGTGTCCCAACAGGGGCATACAAAACTGCTTTTCCCACTTTCCGCTCCTAACCTGGACTCTACTAACAGCCAGGCAAAATTCACTCATGGTCAAGATCTGGCCTGCAGTTCTTGTCTCCCTCTCCTTCAATTTTATTTGGAGAAACAAACCAAATTAAAAGCTTTGTACTCATGCACCCTGAGAACATGCTTTCCTTGTCTCAGTCATGCTCAGCTGCCCAGCCTCACCTCACTTAGTTCTACAGGTTACTCTTGGAGAGGCTTTTACCACACACTAGATTTTTTGCCCTTCAGGAAGACTGTGCTTCAGATCAGGTTTCCATTTAAACCAACAGTGAAGATTTCAACCTTCAAACAGGATACGTTTCCTCTTACTGGAAGGTAAAGGGCCTGGCCTAAGTGAAAAGTACTAAGTATTTAAGGATCCCTCTTCAAAACATAAAACCCTTGGCAGTAAGTTTTTGGAGAAGTACCTAAACCTCACAGATCAAACCAAGCAAACCCTGGACAGGACACGCAAAGAACAGGAGTTCAAGAAACACTTACCTGTCCAGGCCTCCAACCATGAGGAGCTGCTTGAACTGCTGAGGACTCTGTGGCAGAGAGTAGAACTTGCCCGCTTCCCTCGAGGGCACAAGGAATTCTTTTGCTCCCTAGCATCAGAGAGAAAAGCTTACACAGTTCAGCAAACAAGTGGCCTCAATTCCCAACAGAGAGCACAAACTAGAAGGACAAGAGGAAGGAAACTATTTTCCCCATTATGAAATCCCACTTGTGTGGAAATGGCTGTTCATACATTACACTTTTTAAAAAAAAAAAAAAATCTGTTAACCAACTTGGTCCAAAATATCCCAAAGGAGGATTCTCCACCTTCTGCTCTGAGAGACTAATGCATAACAATACACCATCCGAGACAGGGGTTTAAATGCAAGAACTCCACACCTTAGCTGCATCAACAATTCCTGGGCTACAGCTCTCTTCTCTGTGATTGTTTTTGAAATGAAAGAAAGGAATATAAACCCAGGAATTAAAATGACTTGAGTAGTGTCACTGCAGTAACCTACAAGGTTGAGAGAGAAATGCTGGGGAAACAATGCTTAGAGGAAGCTTTTTGGTTTTATAATNCCAGGAATTAAAATGACTTGAGTAGTGTCACTGCAGTAACCTACTAGGTTGAGAGAGAAATGCTGGGGAAACAATGCTTAGAGGAAGTTTTTTGGTTTTATAATCAGTCCTGTCCCGGGACAGGACAGTCCTGTCCCAGGACAGGACTTGCATTCAGTATGTGCCCTACAAGACAAAAGCTTTATTCAATCGAAGGTTCAAAATTAAGACACAAGTTATCACCTCTTCTCTTTCACTCCCTCTATGTTTAAAAGGATCCATGTATCATATCAGAAATTTGCACAAGCTGTTACTTAGTGAGGGAATAGCAACTAAGGCCAAGTGGCAATTGACAATAATTCAGTCATGCAACCTATGCAATCACAGGAGGCTAAAATGCAATTCTAACAGAATACATACCCCTGGGGTTCTTTTAAAGAGTGTTGGAGTTTCTACATCCACAAACCCTGAGGAACAAAACACATGCTTCAGACACAGAATATGCTGAGAGCAGGGAGAACTAGTATGACACAAAGTAAGCTAGAGTAGGGTTAGTCAACAAAATAGGTAATCAGCACACCTCTTCAAAATCTACAGATTTTGCTGCTTCATTGTGTAATGACAGATTTAAAGGCTCTGAGCTACCCTGATGTCCTGCCAAAACTGTTGATGATAGAGGACTCCATATAGGCTGAAAAATTGTGAATTCTCTATCCATTCTGAACTCGGCTTTGCTTTTCCAAAAAGGACTTCCTGATTTTAGATAAGCAAAAGCCCTATAAGAAAACCATCCCTTGGACATGCCTCAAGTTGAGTGACCAAAAGAGGGAAACTACCTGCAAAAGGGCTTTTCTCACTGTATATAGCTCATTTGAAACAACCAGTTTGTAGATCTAAGCGATTTCAACATACTTTGTTCTTCAGGCCTGCCAACATCCCTCTAAAGGCCCCACTGCAAGCAGACATGTCCTTACTAAGTGGGACCAGTTTGGAGTAGCAAGTTGATGGGCAATCTCTCTCAGCAATAGGAAACCAAAGGAAGGCCTAAAATGTTATTTGCTGCACGCTGTTCTTCAAGCACTTTTCTTACCGTGTAGGTTACACAGATATTCCCGCATCCTCATCACTATCTGTGATCTCAGTCGCAGGTTATACTGCAACTGGAAGCTACGCAAGTCCAAGTAACGATACTGCATCCGTAAGGCCTCTGATTTCTGGAGATGAGAGATAATTAGGATTAAGAGACAAAATTCAAACTGCACGTCCAATGAAGCTTCTCCTAAAGACACAAGACTAAAAGGGGAAGCTAAAAAAGGATACTGCTCTATTGCCACAACCCACCCATTACCCACAACCTGCACAGACAAACATCAGCCACTGAGAGTGCTTCCATGCATGACAATTTAAAACAAAAAAAACACAACTCAAAACAGACATTTACTGTGATAAGAACCACCTCAATAAACCTCAGGATTTCAGCCCTCCTTATTCTCAGTCCACTGGAACAGACTGTAGCAATCCTACTTGCAATTTTTAAGCAGAGGAGTAGTATCATACAGAGAATAAAGGAGTAGCTAAATGGCAATACATCCTTATTACAGACAGGAAAACTAAAGCAGTGTGGATGATGTGAATTGTCCAGGACCTGTAAAACGGAAAGAACAGGACCCAGTTCTCCCAATTCCAACACCTATGTATCAGCCACAGTTTCAATGGCACAGAGAATATCTTCTGTTAACAGCGATGCCACACCTACACCGTGGAGCCTGCACTAAAACTAATCTCTTATAAGACTGTGTACTTACAGATGAAGAAAATCCTCTGGCTGACTAGCTACTTCTCCAGATAAGACTAAGTACCCTTGCCTTAAAACACAGCAGTGCATTGGCAGATTCTGTTTCACACTCTCAAAAAAGCTAGCATAGCCTGATTTCTTTCACTCTTCCCTTTCCCATCTGTTTTTACAGTGATATTTGAAAACCCTGTGCACTGGAATCACTCAAGCCTTGTATTTCTAATTAGAGTTAAGCAGAAAACATCTTCACAGCTAACAAGCAGCACCCCTATTTTAAACACCATCCCTCCCCCAAAGCAGAGCTGGGACAACCAGACAAAGCTCTCCGATGTTTTGCCATCACCCTGGGAAAATTGCCAGTTTATTGAAAAGCCACCACTTTGGTTAAAAAAAAAAAAAAAAA
>RSEF01000008.1:6456976-6467260 GCA_003993805.1 Himantopus leucocephalus
AAAAAAAAAAAAAAAAAAAGAAAAAGAAAAAGAAAAAATACAGACACCTTGATAAAATCCTTGATTTCAAACGGTAGCTTCTTGCAGGAGTTTAGGACCTCTGCAGTCTCCACCTTCACTTCAATATCTCCTGTTGGCATTTTCTGGAGTAAAAAGGCAAGAAAAAAAAATAGATTCAAAACTCAGGGAAAACAATTGGACAAAGGTATTTCACAGATGGTCAGGGGAAAAAAAGAAACCCATGTGATTATCCTCCCTTCCTTCTAACACAGTATAACTCAGAGAACTTCTCTCAGGGACAGATTTCTCCCAGATTTCCCTTCTGTTCAGAAAAACCCAAGTTACCTCAACAAAGATGACATGTTCTTTCCCAGTAGCATACTGATCTCTACAAGAAACATAATTACTTTTCCTTTGCCTTCTCCTTGAAGGACACGCTAGGCAGAGAGGAACAGCCAAGCACAAACTCTTCTAGGGCACATGCATTTGGACAAAATACTAGTTCCATTAGCTTCAATGACACCACACAGTGTACATTTTAGCATGCATTAGCAGCATCACCATCAGTCCATAGTACAAGTCAAAAAAGGCAACTTGTAAGGAACTTCTCAGAACTTCCAGTTCTGAACACCAGTTCTCAGAACTAGTCTTCTTTTTCTTGGATGTCAAGGGAGAACAGACAGCTTCCCCCACTTAGCACTGTGCCGCATCAAAGTTCATTTGATCTTACAGAACTCTTTCTGTTTACCAGGGGAAAGTATATACAACCTTCCAACAAAATGTTAAGTGATTAAAAGACATAAAAGCATTGCTTGAAGCCTGCGTTCTTTACGGACACCTGTAAGTGGTCAGAGCAAAAAAAAGTTACAGTCATAAATTCAGGTTCTGTTTTTAAACCTGCCAGTGATGGGATACATACAATCCTGACAGATTAACGTATGGCAGATTACAGTGAGAGCTGAGGAATGCATAACATTAAAAAATTATTCAACTTCTGTTTCCTATACAATGAGAACAGCAAAATGTATTCTGAGTGAGAAATAGGTCATCACATGCTGTGGAACTTGTGATGACAACACTTATTTTCAAGCAAAAGAAATTCTCAACCACAATTTGAAAGCCTGAAAAAGCCAGCCATTATCCTTTCAAAGGGCTGGAATACAATTTAATTTGTGAGTGTCTGTAATGTGCTTTGAGGTCCTCATAAGTTACACGTCACAGCAGTTATTTCACCTCCCATTATCATATCAAAGCTATGACACAAAACCCACCATAATCCTACTATCCAGTGCTCTTTTCCACAAGGAATAAAACCCCTGAGAGACTCCAACATCCTCACCGGATTCTCCTGCCCTGGGGGCCGAGGGGACACAATTCCAGTCACTCGCACAACAGACTCCACTGGGGCATTAGACAAGAGCTTCTTCACATGGGAATGTGCCTGCAAGAAGATGACAATGTCTCACTGAAATTCAAAGAGCGGGACAAATGCACCATGCTTAGAGGCCTCATTTCTTAACGGCCCGTTTAAATCCAGGATCACTCATCATAAGCCAGAGGAAACAGCATTAATGTTTCTGTTGCAGTGTCGGATCAGGGCTCTCATAAAGCTTAGATCTACTTGTGAGTCAGAGCACTCAGTCTGATAAAGTACTTCATTCTGCTCTCAATGTCTGCTGGACCCAAGCTACCAAAGGAAAAATAAAAATAATAGAAACTCATATTTTGGTAGCACTTACCTCATCCTGTGGAATGATGATCTGGGTCAGTCCCTGGAAATCCCTCAAAACCAGAAACAGGCCTTGCCTGAAAAACACAAAAGGAAAAAACAGTTCTTTCAAGAATTCAGTAGTCTTCTGCTTTTTAAGCCAAAGCATATGGCACCTAGTTACTTTCTGTACCTTGTGACTAATCTCAAAGCACTTTCAAGTAATGTATGTACAGGTACTTTTCCCACATCTGAATCTAACCTGAACAATTTGTTTCAGATTTTGCCCAGCCACAGACAAACAATGTGCAAATAACCAGGAGAGGCAGGATTTTAACTTGAACATTAATCCATGTAGAGCAGGGATTCTGAACATGTGCA
Source organism: Himantopus leucocephalus (assembly GCA_003993805.1). Taxonomy (NCBI): domain Eukaryota; kingdom Metazoa; phylum Chordata; class Aves; order Charadriiformes; family Recurvirostridae; genus Himantopus; species Himantopus leucocephalus. The sequence goes on from RSEF01000008.1 coordinate 6,459,066, forward strand.
ATTTCCTGCTGGGAAACATCATTCAGATAAACACATTTAGATGAGCAATAAAACTAAAGTTCACATGGATACAAAAAAAAATAAATCCAACCACAAAACAAGAAGGAGAACACTGGTCCCATAAAAAGTTTTACATGAACAATCCACACTCCTAGACCCAGAATCATAAACCTTGATCTCTTCAGCTGCAGTACAGACAGCTACCATCATACTTAATCCATCAAGAAGCTGTCAAATGGAACACACTCTGGCTGTCTTTAAAAGCAAGAGCACAACGATCTCATTGCAATAAGCCTAGCTCTGTTTTCTGGAACTCCACCCACAACTGTTCAAAGCTGAGATGCTCAGGACCTCCTCAAAAAAAAAACCCTACGCAGATCATCCCTGCAGAACAATGCTGGATAAAAACCAGCCTCTCTGGACTGTAAAATGCAAAACACAACTTTTGATACAAAGCAGTTCCATCAAAGCCACAGGACCTATCTCCATTTTACAAGCACATACCCAGGATAAGAATATTTTGGAGCATCGCCCATGCTGTATGCAGACATGCTTTTCAACCTACAGTTACAAAATGTACAACTCCATTAGGAGTGATTATTCACACCACCTACAGCAAACTGTTGGAAGTAACATTTCATCCTCTGCTTACTACGTCTTCTTAGTATTTCTTTTTTAAGCAAAGCTTGCATACTTGACAATTGCATCATTAGATGCTGTAGTTGAAAAGACAAACAACATTATTTACTTAAAATTTAAGGACATTATATAAAAGAAATTATTTGCTCACAGCTGTTAGAATTGCTATAAATATGCTATTAGTTGTTTCTCTCCTATACAATGAGGGTAATAATATTTAACTGCTTTACAGTGTTATCATGAGGATCAATTAACGTTTGTATGAAGCTCTGAAATTTTAAATACTGATCTGGCATGGTTCTCAACTATTTTACTCACTTCAGGAGTGACTACATGAACTGAAGTAACTATATGAAAAGATAACCTGAAGCATAAAAAAAGGGTTTGAATCCAGACCTAGAACATACATTGGATCTGGCAAATAAGCATCTCTGTTTTCACCTTGGTTTGCATTTACCTTTGATACTGAATCCATCCATACAGTGTGACCTCTTGTCCCACATGAGCAGAACGCAGCTCTCCACAAGTATTGGTCCGAGTGACAAAACTATTGAAGTCTTGAATAAAAATAATAAATTCTTTTGTGGCTTTTGCAGACAAGCAAGACAAAATAGTTACAGAATTCTCCCCCACCACCACCACCAACGTAATTTAGACACATACAAAGAAATTACTCCACGTATCCCTGCTACAACTGCTGTAAGACATTACAACATAAATATGACGTGAAACTATGTTAAACAAGTTTTTAAGAGGAATTATTTCTACATCTCAGTCAAACTTTCATACAGAAATCTGAACGCAGTATTGCTGCAAACTGTTGCCCTGCAAATTTCAGGTGCAAGAGAAGGGAAAGCTGCAGCTCAGTCCTGAGGCACGCTGACAATTCCACATTTGAATCTAGAAGACACAGCAGAAAGGAGGTTTCACAAGCCAAGACGGAAACATACTGACACCCACCATGCGGGTGTAAATTGAACAGTTTCCTGCCTGCAACTACTGGCAAAAGACCTGAACCATGACTACAGAAGACTTCCCACAGACCCCAGCGTGCCTGGCATCATGATTTGGTTATAAAATCAAGCACAGCACTAACAGAATATGCTAGTTTCAGCTTGTCAAAGAAAAGTGTGAAGGATGCTACTACCTAGACATATATGATTATGTGAACTAGTCTCCCTTGCTACCTTCATCATGGCCTAAAGGCTGTAAAAAGCGAAGTAGAGGGCAAGAAGGTTTATTTTAACATTAGGCATTCAGCTACACCTGTTGCTTATAGTGTGCTACAGAAGAGGGGGAAAAAACAACGTAAAAGCTCAAAAAACCCCCCAAAAAAGTAGACAAATTGGTTTTGATATCCTTTGAATCACAACTCACTATGAGATGCCAAACAGCAAATAAAAACATGATTTGGAGAAGATGTTTTAAAAAACGATCCAGGGAAAACAGTTTATCACGAGCGTGCCTTTAGCCTCCGACACGGNAAAAAAAAAAAAAAAAAAAAAAAAAAAAAAACCAAACCCAAAACCCAGGAGAGAAGGCAGCGGCGGGAATAAGACAAACGCTTCTTTCTCACCTGGAGCCGCCGGTGCCGGGGCCGGGGCCGCCCGGTGCAGAGCCCGCCCGCGGCCCGGCCGGGTCAGCGCTGCGGCCAGCGGGGGCAGCGCCCGGGGCAGCGGCCGCAGCAGGCGGGGAAGGGCCATTTCACAGCCCGCACCTGAACCAGAGACACAAGGGGACCGTCACGCACCCGCGAGCCGTTAAAAATAAAGACACCGGAGGGAAAGCGCCATCTCCCGAGCCTCAGCCTCTCCCTTCAGGGGCAGCCCTGCCCCACCCCCCGGGGGGAGGCCCAAGGCACCGGCGGGGGAGCACAGCCGCCGGGGCCCCCAGCTACGGCACGAGGGTCACCTCACGGTAAGGCCCATCTCCCCCGCACTCCCTGGGCTCACTGGTGGAAGGTCTCCTCACCCTCAGCCGCGGCGGAGCGGCCAAGCCAAAGAAAAGTCTCCCTCCCCTACTTCCGCCCGCCACAAATATGGCGGCCGGGGGCGGTGCCCGCCCAGCGCGCCGCGGGGGCTGACGGGAAGGGGGTTCAAACGGCGCCCGGCGGGGAGCGGCGCCGGGACTGGTATCGGTCATGGAGTCGGCGGACGGGGCGGTGCGGACGCTGCCCAGCCTCGGGCGACTGTCGCGGGGGCCGCCATTTGGGCGGGCGCAGGGGCGGCTCAGGCACAGCCCCAGCCCCAGCGGTCAGCGGCTCTCGCCAGCGCCGCGCTCCCAGGTACGGGCCGGGGTAATGGCGGCGGGGCCTAGCTGTGCCCCCAGCCGGGCTGCCCCGCCGGCGCCGGCCCTCGTCCCCCGGCCGAGCTCGCTCCCTTCCCCGCGTCGGCCGGGTTCGCCGCCGCCTCAGTGCTGCCGCCTCCCGCTCGGCACCGCTGCCAGGCGGGAAAACCGCCCCTGCTCGGGCACAGCGCCCGGGCCGTGCGGGCTGGCGGTCCCTTTGCAAGCCCTGACAGGGGCAAGCTATCCTTGTTTGTTGGGTTTTAATATTATTTTCTTAACTTTTTTTTTTTCTCCCCTCCCTCAGGGAAACATAGATCCCCAGAGAACAGCGTTTCTACTGTGCAAGCAATGGACCTTATACAGCGTGACCCCACTGTACAGGTTCTCTGACGCCCGTCTGAGGGATTACGCCAGGCTGCTCAGCGCTTTCATTGCTGCTGAGAAGCAGAAAGGATTGGCGGTGGAAGTAGGGGTTGAGCTGGACATCAAAGTGGTTGTCTCCAGCCTTCCAGACCTGAAAGTTAGTGACCAAGACCAGGCTGCGATTCTCGTGCAGGTAAGGAGTCTTCCCAGCAGTTCTGATACGCTAAACCCTAGGGGTATGGAATAACTGCTGTAGTATCTGTTAAGATTTCAAAAAAGTGAGTCCTGTCTATTTTTAGCTCAAACGGAACATCTCATAAACAATGGATACGTTTAATTGCAGTTGTGAGCTCAACTCTTTGCTCCCTATAGCCTTACACTGATCTTGTCGTGATCTTTGTCACTCTTTGACAAGATCAGTATAAGACTATAGGGAGCAACCCTCTAAATTTTTAGCTCAGTAGTCAATTTAGTGCTAGAACTTAGACAGGTGATTTAACTTCTTGGATGAAGTTGCTATAATCCTACCTCCTGGCCATAGTTCAAGTCTAATTAATATTTCTTAAATGTGCCTCAAGCAAAAGATGCTACTGAAATGCCAAGTTCAGTATGGTAATGGTTATAGGATGTACTATGGGTTGGCTTTTCTGAATTAAGCAGTGTCAACTCAAGATTTCAGGACTGTTCCTAATTAAGTAAAAAGTGCTTTTCCCACTGTTCTCAACAGAATTCCACGTCTTTTAGGGATGTAATGGATAGACTGAATAACTCTGAGCTGTACAGCAAAGAATGTTGCATGAGAAAATCTTCTACCAAACAGTTGAAATTATAAAACAAAACCCATCTTTGGCTAAAAAAAGTTAAACTTGCTCTGTGGTATTCACACACTTCTTTTCCCCATCCCAGCTTTCTTTGAGATCACCAGCTTCCCCGAAAAACTCAGAAGAGAAACTGGTATGGTCGGGCTGGTTCTGCTGCATGTCTGGAGATCATCTTTCCGAGACCGTGCCAGAGGACTTCACTTGTTTACCTCTATTTCTTGCTAACGGGGCAGAGAGTTACACGGCCATTGTTGGAAGTTGGTTTCAGAAGACTTTTGACTGCTGCTTCCGCCGTTTAACCATCAGCCCTCTCAATCTCAGTTGGATGGCAGCAATGTGGACTGGATGTAAAGTGGACAAAACCACATCTGCCATGGAACTCGTTTTCTCTGTGCCCCGTCTGCCCCAGCCTCTGGATATTTCATATGCCATTCATCCAGAGGATGCAAAAGCTCTGTGGGACACAGTCCAAAAAACTCCAGGAGAGATCACTCAGGAAGAGGTGGATGTTTTTATGGATTGCCTTTACTCTCACTTCCACAGACACTTTAAGATCCACTTGTCAGCTACAAAACTGGTGAAAGTTTCTACAGCAATTGCCTCAGCACACTGTGATGGGATTGTAAAGGTGAGGTTTTAAGTAGCATGTTGTCATTGGAAAAATTAAAATAGCTGTACCTGTCTAGAAATGCCTTACTTCTAAAAATGAAGGGTTTGTGTTTCTTATGCATAATTTCCTACAAGAAGTTCTTAAACCCTCGGCTTTTATTAGTCATAATTAGTTCTGGAGTTGGGGCAGCTATCAATGTGGTATTTTACTACTGTATTGCAGCAGAAGCTACTAACCCTAGTCTTGGGCCGGAAACAGGTGTACTAGCTGCAGTATGAACAGGAAAGTTTTTGGTTTTTTTTTAAAAAAAAGTTCATTAGCTTTCTAGTATTACAATTACTAAGACACAGATCGAAGACAAATACAATTAACCTGCTATATAGAAATAACTAGTGTTTGAGGCAAGCTAAGAGATGGATGAACTTGAGTCAAAATATTTTGCTTAAAAGTATTTCACTTTTAATCCTTTTCATAAAGGTGTTGGTCTCCCTAGACAGGTATCTATAATATGCTTTAAAACCATGGTGGATTAATTCTTCCTGAAGTTTCTTCAAGGAATACAATATGGTCTTCTGAGTTAAAGAACAGTTTGCGTAAATGCAGTTGCTTAAATTTAGTCTGCCTATCATGTGCTGACTTAATTGTTCTGGGTACAGAGGGAACGTTAGAGGCTATAACTGGGACTCCACTCATGCACCTCTTTCTCTTTCCTGGGGTGTGAGTTCATCAAATGAAAGAAAATAAGCTGGGAATCAACTTGACAATTTCAGCCTTTGGTAGGACAACTGCAAACCACTAAATGTTAGTGTTACACTGCCTATTTTTACCTGTAATAGTTTAAAAGTGGCTAAAACAACTTTTTATGTCACAGGTAAGTAAACACAGATACTCAACTGTACAGGGTTTCTGAAGAAGGGTTCTCTTGTGGTATGTGTGTTGTATAAACTCAGTTATGGCTCTTCCATAATGGGGATAACAAGTTCAAGTAAGACATACATATATTCATTATGGGAAAACAGGGGTATTCAAAGGAAACTGGCAGAGTCTCCTTCCTGGCCTTCCTACAGGAGGAGGGAGGTAGCCGAAGGAGCAGAAGTGCTAGGATTCTCACCTTCCAAAAAGCTGGAGTAGGAACAGGGCATTTCTTAGGTACCCTGCTTCACGTGGGACAGGAGCAGAAGTCAGAAGGCTCTGACAGGAGCAGCATGTAGGCATGCATGTTTTCTCCATATCCAGGGTCAAAACAGTAACAAAGGTACCTTGCAAACAAAGAAGCTGACTGATTACATGGAGCACTTAGTAGTTGGTTTCCAACCGTTCAAGGCTGTGGAAATCTAGCAACTGCCCCTTTTGTTTTGACATACTTTTTTGTCTTTCTTGCAGTTTCTACAAAGCCAATACCTAATCGGAATGCTGATGCTACTGACGGAACTAGCAATCTCTCAGATACAGTGACAATCATTTCAGCAAATCTTCACACTCAAAAGGGTTACTCTTGGAAGATGCATGCTAAAAAATTGACTGGAAACTCACTCCTGCAGCATCTTTTTTCCTTTCATGCTGGCTGTCCAAAGTTGGACTCAATCCAACTGCAGTCAACTCTGTAACTAGCTGTAATTCAATGTCATGCACAGCAAAGACAAGCAGACATCTTGCCTTTGCAACAGTACAAACTTATAATAGCTTCTTAAGCACCTTTGTTTTATCAGTCACTCTGTTCATTTATGTGTAGATATCAGCCAGGGGCTAGGAGATAAACTTTGCAAATTCTTGGATACAACTTACTGAGAGGTATTTCTGTTGTTTCAAATAATAAGTTGATTTTCACTTAACTACATAGCCTAAGCTACACAGATGTTAGCCTACACTGTGACTACTCTTGTGGCAGTCTAAATGCAGAGTCAAGCACACCTGAGAAAGGGTGCACTCTGTACAGCCCAGGGCAGAAAAATCCAGGTCTCTAAGCTCCTTTCTAGCTTGCTAAGGCCAGTTAGTAAGAGTCGCAAAGTGTTCATCTGTGTGCCAGTTGGCCTAAGGTGAACAGCATGAGACTGATGACTGCCTTGTGTGTCCAGCCTGTTGCTCCTCTCAGACAAGACATAGGAAATTGAGGTCTGTGTATGAGCTAGATGCATACTATACTTTGCCTGATGTTGGTAGTCTTGGATGTAATCCTGTAGGCCAGACAGGTCTCGGGGTTGGAGTTATGGGTGCTAAAGTTTTATGCTACATCTCTCCCTTGTACAGCAGCTAGGAGTTCAAAGAGCTAGTGCACAGTGCCTGGCAGAAAGGAAGTAGAATAAGTACATGTTAAGTGTTATGATTTGTGTATTACTATACTAAATAAATATTTGTTATCTTTCACCAGTAGATTGGTCTTGAGTAAGACCACCTATGCTCGGTTAAGTATATACTTGTACGGTGCTTATTTCCAACTACAGGTTTTTTTCCAACTACAGCTTACCTGACTAAAGTGATTGTTACCTGTAAGTAATTCTGTGAGCAGCAAAATTTAAAGTCTAGTTTCCTATACAATTCACTTGTAATTGCTTCACATCTGTGCAGCATCTTCCCCCTAAACAGGGATGAAAGTTTTCCCTTCTTTGCCCAACCACATTATTTTAGGATTTATTTGTCAGCTGTCACTAAAACCATTCTTTTCTCCAGCAACACTGAGGTGAACCAGCTATGCAAACATGTAACTGCCTACCATGACATAATTGCATGCCAAGTTCCTAATCCACTTTTAATAATCTATTTCCAGAATTAGCCAAAGAAACATGGACTTGTTTTTGTTTATGAGTTGAAGATGGATTATTTTTGCTTGTACAGGTTGCAGTGATAACTCTTACCCTGGTAGAAGCAACTAAGTAATCTTCTGAAGGTCATGACAGCTCAGCAGCTATTTAAACTATCACTTCTGGAGCTTTAGTTTCCTTTTATGAAACATCTTAGATAAAGTTTGCTATCTTGATTCAGAGGAACACTGGGTAAAGCAGAAGTGGGAGGTCTGACATAACTGGCACCCATATTTGATCTGAAAACAGAACTGTTATACCCATGGTTGGCTTAGTTTTAAATCTGATGCTCAGCTCTTTCCAACAAATTTGCATAAATAATCTCTAAAAAACTGAATTCCATATGGCCTCTTTTAACCTCTTTCTTGCCTTAAGAACACAGATAAATAGCATATCAAACTCCAGTTGAGTATGTGTACAAACTACAGAGTGATACCTTGCTGTGTGTGTGGTATCCACTACAGCCTAGCTGGAAGGCACTGTTGGAACAAAAAGCTACTTTTTTTTTTTTTTCCACATGCTTATCTGCAAATTGGGGTATTGCCCTCATTGATAACTGCAGTTAAGTAAACAGAACTAGATTTAGCCAGATAGTGCAGATACTTTCTTCCAGAAAAAGCTCTTAAGCAATTGAGGGTAACACCAGACCAATTCTACTTGGACTGGTATCTGGAAAAA
>RSEF01000008.1:6467266-6499261 GCA_003993805.1 Himantopus leucocephalus
AAAAAAAAAAAAAAAACCAAACACAACAAACCCACAACCCAAACCAGCATCTGCGTCCACACAAACTATACAAAAGCATAGTCCACTGCTTTCACCCAAAGGAACACACAAAGAACAGCATAGAAGAAATTTATTAAGATAGCACTATTTATACAAGTTACTCATGCTAGAAAAAAGCATAAATGATACATGTAAACATTTGTTTACAGAATACTTGTTTTCCTTGTAAAGGTGCAAATGATCTTCATATGTAAACACAAGAATACCGACCTTTAGGGGAAAGGGGGCTTTTAAAAAAGTTTTAATGACCCATTTATTACTGTAGTGTAATTTTTACTATATTCAAGCACATTAAAGTCTGAGTTACATGAATCAAACTATGAAGTTAAAGAACTTAAGACGTCAGCACTGCCTTTTTCATCTCAAGAATTTACAGTCCTCCTACTCTTTTAAAAAGTCAGATTTAGTAAGGTCCAAACTTATATCAGGTGCAAAAGGTCATTCTTTCATAATAGACAGAAGTTACAGTACAAGCGTATCAGAACCTTTGAGTCTAAAGTTCCTCCTTCTTCTCCCCCCACCCCTGGGTGCCTCCACAGTCACCAAAACATGACAGTTATAGTGCCAGCAGACAGGCCCTCCCCTCCAAACTTTTTAATGTTTAATACCTTTCCCTGTTCTAAACAAACACAGGCAAGGTACATAAAAATCACTACAAGGGAGGATACCATCTCATCATGGTCAATGTTTCACAACAGGAATTCTAAAGACACAGACAAGAGGCAGGAGGGCAGCTAAGATGATGCTGGTCTGAGCTTTTTTCAGCAGGAGCTGACTGCGGGTCTGCTGTTCTAGCAAGAACCTGAGAAGTGAGTGTTGATCTAGGCTAGTCAGAATTAACAGATGATACCTGCATCCCAGCTTCAGACAAGAACTGATATCTAGCAGGCAACGTGAGAAAAAGGTTTTTATAAGTAAGCAACAACTAGTCATTTCTAGGTGGATATACAGGGGAGGGGAGAGACAAAAGCTGAACTTTTGTACCATACACTGTACAGTAAAAAGGCATCATTTGAAATCCTTTTCACTCTCACCCTTTTTGGGCACTTCACTGATTCAGTCGATAGATGAGAGTTCCAGTTTACTTCTTGCCTCCAGCAAGACTGAAAAGATATTCAGGGCACCCATCCTCATAGCTCTCCTGTACTCTAAGAGACCCTAAAACATACCACAAGGGTTGGAACCACAATAGCTGGCAGGACATAGCCCTGCCCTAACCACCAGCTTGTCAAAACTCAAATCGCACACGCACATATACATATATATATAAAATACATATATATATATGCACACATATATGTATATAAAAAGCTGGAATCATCGCTGTGAGCGATACAAAGAAAATACATGATACAAATTAAATGAAAAAATAAATATACTCTGTGCACAGAAAAGCTTCTGTGCAAAGGTGGCACCTTGCAGGTCAAGTACTTTTTTGAAGCTCTCTGTAAATAAGGCAAAAGCAATGTTTTCTGTATCACTTTCCTCTTTCACCCACCACACAGCTGCCACATCCACTGCTCACAGCAGGAGGGAAAGCAGGAAACCCTCCTCCTTGCCAGACTCCCAGTATAGCACATGGTCTCTACATCAGCATTGTTTACGCTACAGTAACTTTTACAGTTTGGTTTGTTCAAAAATGTAGACTATTTAGAAAAAATACGGACATAAGCAACACTTATACTTTTGTCCAGTGGTTCCCTGGAGTCTGACAACGTGGTCTCCCATTGGGCACACTCTCACAGAAGTCATTTTTATAATTCCATAGAAAGAGTCACTGGTAAAGAGTTACATTGGATCTAGACCGTGCATACTAGAGCTGCAAAGAGGTCCAGTGTCAACAAGTCTCTTCAGTTTTTCTAGGAATGAGAACCAAGGGGTCTCCCTCCCTCTTGATGCTTACCATATATGGGATTCACAGTGTGTCATTTTGATAACACCTACTCCTCCTCCCAGCCGCCGATAGTTCATCCCACCATACAACCTGCAAAGACAAGGTTTCAGTGGTCACACTGGTTCAGCTTCTTCGTGGAGCTACCATGGGGAAGACTGAACCAGCCCTCGTAAGCGCAATTACATCATTGTTAACTTCTGGTTAAAACAGAGCGTGACGAGTAAGTTGGGTAGCAGTCATTTTATAAACTTCCAAGGTAAACAGCTGTATTTGCTCATGCCTTTCTCTCTCAAAATAGAAACTGCTTCTCATTTTGACACCACAGTTTTCTGTCAGTCGAGTGATCGCTTGCTTTCTCCCTGTCTGGTAATGTGAAAGATAGAAAAGAACTTTGCAGGCTGTAGCTGACCTTGGGCTACATTTTGGGTAACACAAGAGCAAGGACAGGTTTGCTACTTACAGTTCAACTGATTTCTTTTATATTTCTAATACGCTAAATTCAGATGATGTAACAAAGAAAGATGTAACACATCCCAAGCACCATCTGTTTCTCCAAAATATGTTACTGAAATGGTGCCTGCATTTCATATGGAAATCTGATCCCTATAGACTCCAGCATCCTACTCGCTTCAGCTGCATGTTCCCCTCTGTGCCACTGAAGTCTGCTGGCAGAAACAGGAAAAGAAGTTCTTCAAACAACTCCCACCAATGCAATTTGTTAAACCCGAATTGCATCAGAAGCATTTCTCGGTCAGGCTACACAAATAAAAAATATCCTTCACAGAGCAAGAAGTTCAGCAAACGAAAGAGAAGGCCACAGATATTGATTAGCTGTATTGAATGCAGTGGGAGAAAAAACCCACATGCTAATACCCTGAGTAACTTCCTAAACTTCTGTGAATGCTAGTCCAGGCTGTAACTACTAACTCTAGACATCTTATTACTGTTACCGTCACTGAAAGTAGCTGAAACCATGCAGCTAAAGAATATGAAGTATGTATTACTCTCTACTCAACTGGTTCTCTCAGCAGTTCAAAAGGCACTGTCCACAACTCAACAAACAAGGGGAGTTTCCTCCACTGCTTCTGATGACAGCTTATCTCATAGGGAAGGGTTAATCTACTAGTATTACTAGGCTGGAAGGAATAAGGATATTAATTTCTTCCTATTCCCCACCCCTGACAGATTACTAAAGCAGCAAGAATTCAGATAGGAGCTTGAAATTTAATACTAATTAGATTTGGGAATAAAGACACAAGCAATTGCTTTCAAGTGTAGTTATGACTAGAAAAGAAATAGGAAAGATACCCTTTCCGCTCAGTACATGGTTTTGATCAGCAATTTCACATTATTTCTCTCAGCTTGTAAATCAAGATGAAATTCTTCTAATTGATGTATTGCAAACTTAAAGGGGAAGAATATCATATGTTTGAAGTGTTCTGTTTGAGCTCCTCAAAAAAATCAGAGCCTCATCTTGAAAGCAAAAAATGAGTAGGTCGAATTCTACATCACGACTGTGAGCTCCTTCTGCTAAGGGCAGTCTTAGTTTTACTGGGAAGCAGAAGAGACTCAGCCGAAAATAAACAGAAGGGACATATCTCAGTATGCTCCAGTTTTGTTATGTTCAAAAGTAGCACTTAAAAACAAAAACAGGTGTTGGTATGACCTTTTGCTTGCTACCTCTGGGTCTCAATAACCTATCTATACACCATTTTCCTACCTGCAAAAGATGCAATGAGATTTTATTCATTAAGTGTTGATTAAATCTGTTGGGATGTTTGGATGGGAAAACTATGGAAAACTTGCATTTTATTTAAAATCAAGTCAATGGTTGTAATTCAAGCAGAAATCTGCAAGAAAACGTTTCTCAACTGCCATAGCCACAGAGATGGGGATGCTGTAGGTAAATGGCGTATTGGGATATTTTTCAAAATGTGATTCTTTTACTTACACTTTCATGAAAGCCAACAAGCCACAATGTGAACGTTATGTGTGGCCACCACACGAGCTCTTCACTAGGGTGTACATCACATTTCTAATTTGGCTGGGACAGCTCCAGCTGGGTGGCAGCAGCTACAGCTGGAGATCACTATTTGATTGCTTCACAAACTGAACAGTTACCTCCATGTGTTGGCATCTGGATCAAACACCTCAATGGTCTTCAAGTACGTTGTGCCATCAAAACCCCCCACAGCCATCAGCTGTCCATTCACCACTGCAAGGCCAACCTGCAAAACAACCACCAAAGATAGTAGCTATTAGCGGGGATGTCCTGAAAAGACAGGTCCTGAAAAGAAGGATTAAAATGAAAATATTAATAAAAGGATTTAATAACCATGTTTGGTAAAAGGCAGTCTGCAAAAGGTTTTTCTGGAGAAAAAAGGACACAAAAAATAACAAGACATTAAAAGTTAAATATATATCTCAAAATAGAGACTGTCAAAGAAAAAGCAGAAGGTTCCCCTTATTACCTCCTACAAGAACTAGAACTGCTTGCATGATAATAGATACATGAGAACCTAAGCCTTTATCAGACAAAACCTGCTATGTCCTGGACTGAAATTCTTGACAAAGTATGATACCCACACAACAGAATACCTACCAGCCTACAGCCTGGAACGCTTGCTTAAACTAGGAGAACTATATGTAAGCCTCTGGCCTATTCCTTTCAGCCCAGAGCTTGGACCATCTCTAAGCACCTTGGCCTCCAGCCTTTCTATTTTGTCTTTCTGCTGAAGCACAAAAAATCACTGAAATCTCAAACAGTTCTGTGGTTCAGGAAGATCGCTTCCAGTGAAAACATCTCATGGCATAACAGAGAAAAGGTGACAAGAACACAGTGTCAAATGGTCCTTGTTTTAGTTTTGAGGAAGTTAGAACTCAGGAGGGCTGCAGATACAGATGCATCTGTTTAGCAGTTTCTACAGAAGTTCATGAAAAGTCAACACCTAATCAGTAACTAAAAAGGAGTGTGTTGGACAGTGTACTATATGCTTTAAAGACGGAAATAAATATGTATTCTCTGTCTCCAAAACCAGTAGCTGCTCAAATTATGATTCATACTTGCCTCACCAGACACTGAAATACTAACATACAGAATTAATCCACTCTTTACTATATAATCCAGTATCCAACAATAAATATTCATAAAATTTGCATCTGCCCAAACACGATGACTACTTCAAACGCTACATTAATCTTTTGTTCGCATGTCTACCGAAAGCAGGAAGATTAGCAGCTGATGAGAACACGGCTGTCACTCCCCATACTCAGGGATTTAGGTGAAGAAAGGGGATGTACCAAGTGAAAGCCCAGAAACCCTGTTCCCACACACATCTCAAGGCAACGAAAAGGCTTGGCTGGATGTTTGTATCTAAACGCATACTCACCCAGTTTACTAGCTCTTTCTTTTGGGCAAAAAGGGTATGTACACCTCCCAATTCATCCAAAGTGGACTGCAGGATAAGACCCAGGTACTCATTTTTATAGTGTTCTCTAGTCGTATCTCATACCAAGTATGGCTACTTCACCAAGTAAAAACCTAAAGAATTCCTGTTTCAGCTCTAAGTAGCTGACACCATATAAGGGACCAAACTATTAAAAAAGACCCTCAAATGACATCCTCATGCATCCTCTATGGCATGACACCACCACTACTTCAATCTCTAGTCTTGCTGAAGAGCTCTGAATTTTTGCAAAGGTTTCCCCTCATAGAAGAAGAAAGGTGAAGGTACAGAGGAAGCAAGAGAAAAACCTCACAAGACGACACTTCCACCCTGTGCTCTCACCACGTGATTATCTATAGTATAGACAAGCAAACCAAGCCAAACTCACTCCACTCCGGCGGGATGTCATGGCCACAACAGGAGACCACTGGTTGGTTCGAGGGTTGTATCTCTCAGCACTACTGAGCTCTGTTGTATCATCTCTGCCGCCTACAGCATATATCATGTCTTGGTATACTGCACAGCCCAGGTGCTTCCTCCTCGTCCCCATGGGTGCAATTGTGTGCCAGCGGTTCTCCTGGGGATTGTAGCGTTCCACTGCAGAGGAAATGACACTTCTTTGGACAACAGTGCTGGCAGGCAGTGGGGGTTACCACTTTTGAAATTCCATCCAAAGTATTGCTCAAGCTGTAAAGAGGCTACAATTTTCACACACCAAAACTATGATGAAACAGTTTGTTATCTCTCACTAATGCTTTTCTTCTATAGAACGCTTGCTATTATCTCTCCTGTCTCCAGCCCTACACAGTCAATCACATTCAGTATCTTCACTCAAGAGCAAGCTGGCAATGCTACAAACTGACCTGCATTATCATCTTGCAGTAGTTTTACTCTTCGCACTTTCCTTCCTACAGCAGAAAAGGGCTACTGCAGGAGAAAAGATGCATTTGCAACTGTTATGCAAATGATCAAAGTACTGTATCCAGGACACACTGCCAAATGCAGCATCAAGACAAAAAAAAAAAAAGACACACAACCAAGTAATAGGCTCACAAGCCTGGAGAGTGAATTAAATATGATTTTTGCCAGACAGTAAAGAAGAAAAAACACCGCTAACTGATCACTAAGATATTCAACAGCAATCTAGGACACTAAGGACAAACAGGACCATGACGAGTGCTGACTGCAATAAGGGACAGCAAAAGGCATACCAGTATTGAGAGGAGAAGTCCCATCAGAGCCTCCCACAGCATAGAGGAAGCCCCCTAGCACAGCCACTGCAACTCCCAGGCGCCTGGTGCTCATGGAAGCCACTCGAGTCCATTTATTTTCTTTGGGATCATACCTGGCAAAAGAATAAACACCGAAGCTTAGTGAAGTGTTGACAGCTTCACAAAGGGGCAGAAAGACTGACCTTATTCTCTCCAAACAAAAATCCCCACAAGATTTGTACAGTACTTACCTCCTCTCCAGCTCATCTGCATCAACTGCACCTTCTAAGAGACCCTCTTCTCCCTGTGCCCTGTTTTTGTTTGTTTGGGGTTTTTTTTCCAATTAAGAAGTACCTTTCCACAATGTTGAGACAAGAGACACCATCCTGGCCACCCACAGCGTAGAGGTAGCCCCCAAGAACTGCTACTCCAACACTGGTCCTGCAGGTGCTGGTGGGGGCCACATCACTGCTCCACTGATTTGTCTTTGGATCATACCTGGAAAAACACACCAAACAGCACAAATTGTTTAGGTACGCTTCAGGCTCTCCCATGCTTGGCAACTACTAACACAGTGAAACTTGTCTTTCTTGAGCTTGAACCGCAACACAGCTATTTGTAAGATGGATAAAACCCCCGAAGTGATATAATGCATCCAATGCATGTTATTCCAGGGACCTTCAAACTGCAGATTGAGATGATTCAAACTGAAGATCAAAGGTTGACGTTCGTAAGACAACAGGTTACCAGGGACTGGCTGACATGTGGTAACTTGCACCTATGCAAAGACCAGCAGCCAGACCTACTCTGCTGTATGTTCTCTGCAGTTCACACAAGAATTCAGCCAGCACTGGGGCCTGCACTTTGAGATAAAAGATGAACAAACCAGATGGACTTGGGAATCCAGAGACAAGAAAATATGGTACATAGCAGAAAACTACAGGACATGGGAGATGCGAGCCTAGGGTCATGATTTGAGAAGTTGTGAGTATGCAAGGAGATACATGGGAAGAAGGGGAGGCTTAAGGAGAAGGAAGATACCTGTGTAACTCATTTGATTTGTTACAGGTCCAAGATTTAAGAGTACTACGAGTGCTTGAGTCATGTGGCTTTTAGGCATAGGGACTGCCATATGCAGCTTCCAGAAACAGAAGCTTGACAAAGTTTGTTGACTTATGTCTTTCACAGGTCTAAAACTGACCTATTTTCCTTCTTCTGCCTAAGTGTTTGCAAGGCTTCTTAATTCTCCAATTACAACTCCACAATAAAATTCCAGGATCTTTCCCTCAACATCTAAGAAATGCTTACTGTAACCTCACCTTCCTCAACAATGCTAAAAACAAACCAGCAATCGCAAAGAAGGTTAGCCAGGATCATCACTTCTCCTGTCAATTATACCCAGACCCATCTCTTACATATGCCTTCCTTATACCAAAGGCTACATCTTGTCTCATTAAGCTGGGGATAACATGACACAAGCTGTTATGCATGAAGTCCTAGTTCAGCAGTAAACCAACAGAATATTGAAGGGGTATCCAAGAGAGGAGGAAATGTAGATAACATGTAATATAAATGTCAGGGTTTCAGCAGAACAAGAACACAGCTAGCAGAATGAACTAATTTTTAAGAGGCTGCACCCAGGTTTAAGCATTCAGAGTTAACATTTTGCACATTGGCCTTATGGAGACCTACCTTTCTACACTGTTAAGATAAGAGGAACCATCATGGCCTCCCACAGCATAGAGGAGGTCATCCAGAACACTGACTCCAACACCACAGCGTCTTTTGCTCATGGAAGCCACCATCCGCCACTCATTAGTTTGAGGGTCATAGCGCTCAACACTGGAAATTGCATCCCCGCTACACCAGCCCCCCACTGTAGGAACCAAACACAAGAAATAGCATCATAATAACGCACTGAGGTAACATAGTGTATGTATGCATGGTACAAATAATCCCTCCAGACTTTGTGAGCCTTAACCCAGTAGCCCCATCTCTGAGTTACTCATTCTGAGGATTATAATTAGAAGACAGAATGTGATTTTCAAGAGGATTAGCCTAAGTTTGGAAGTACTGTGGCATTCATAGCACCAAAGAAATCACACAAGTACAAATGTGTAAGTTAACTCAAATCTCCAAATATTAATGCAGAGGCCACTTCAAAAACATGTTGTAAAGACTAGCCTTACGGAAGCACTACCACCAGAAAATCCAGACTTGAATCTCCTGATCTAAGCCAGCAGGAGCTGCACATACCCGCAAAGAGCACTTCTCCACAGCGGATGGGTTTGCGCGGTCTAGTTCTTGGTCCTTGCATCAGTGGCCGCTCTTGGGGCAACAGCAGATAATTTTTAGCTTCATCCACTAGATCCCTGTGCAAGACAGTAAAATATTAATGCCAAAAGTTCATTTGATACCAGTCTCAGGAGAAGCTATGAATCAAAACCAATGGCAAGAGCAGCCAGCACTAGTCATGCACTTCAGGTATTCACAAATCACGTAAGTGCATGAATAGCTCTCATTAAAACATACGCTGTCACCTAAATACTCATCAGCTGTTTACAAGTCATTTACACAGTGGCAGCAGTAGACCACTATCAAAATTTGGCCAGAGTTAATAATAGATATTGCTTGCTATAAAGACTGATCAAAAAAAACTGTGACAAGAGATTTGGCAGGCTTACTACGCAAAAAAGAAAAAAACCCAGACTGCCTCAAGCTAAAACTTAACAGTTGGTTGTTATGCCTAGGAACAAAACAGAGTTGAAAAGCACACAAATACATAATACACACACATCACCAATAGATGGAGATAGTACCCTTCTGATGAATATTTTCTCCATCAGCTCTGGCCAGCTCACACTGTCCATCCATTCATGACTTGCCACCTGGACTAATTCTAATATTCCAAACCCTTGAATAAAACAAAAAAAGAAAAAAAAAGTCCTCCTTCCCTCTACAAATGTGGCATTCCCCCACTATGAATGCTTATTCAGGAAGAGAACAGTTTAGTCTAGCNTTTTTTTTTTTTTTTTTTTACAATAAGCACAAAAAAATTTTGTGCTTTACAAATGATACAGAACTCCACAGAACTAGAAAGGTGAGACTCATACCATAAGAGGAAGAAATGACAGCTTCCCTATGCACTAACATCGTGGGAAATAGCAGACTCTAATCCCAGAGTCCAATTCAGTTATCAAAGTGCAGACTTTTTACATTGAAAAACTGCTTTAAGTCCTAATGAGGTCATGAATGCCATGCAAGTCATAAGCTGTAATGAAACGTTATGATGAGAGAAACAAAAAACATCACATAGAAAACAATACACTGAAAGGTATTTTACCAACAGTCAAACTGTGCACTCAAAATTTACTGTTTCACTGAAAACTTGAAAGAACACAAACACTTCTAGAGCACACTGTTGACTATTATGCAAATAGTAAACACTTTTTCTTGCCTGTCTTCTCCTCCCTGTTTCAAAAGAGGAAACTGTGAGATATCACCCATTTACCACTGATAAATCAGCACAGTTTTAGAGAACAGATGCAAATAAGGCACCCAAATACAACGAAATCCAATTCTGTAAATCAGTGAGAAGATTTACCGGCATTCCTCATCACTCTTAATAAGCGGATCAGAGCCCACTGTACCCACAAGAAACTTGGGACTCAGTAGCGGTAGACGGACATGCTGCAGGACCTAAAACAAAAAACAGAACATATATACCCACAGAGATGTAAGAAGCCAAATGGAAAACAATAGCAGCTAACAAGTTTTGATAAAGAGTTAATAATTCCTCTGGCAAACATGCATGGTCATTTACACATCCAAACTCTGGCATTTCAGTTGAATGCAGCTCATCTTATGGCACCTTTGCCTGTTCAGTGTATCAATTTAGACACCCAGCAGAAAAATCAGTCTTTGAAAAGGAGCAATCCACAGGATCTATTAACAGCTGAAAACAAGGTCACAATTGAAAACAAAATTACAGATGTCAATACATTTGCCTGAAACACTAGTTTAGTTAGAAGTTTTATCAACTATTTAGGTCTCTAAATGTGACTGGTATTGTGCAGTAACTGAAGAATAACAAGTAACACACCTTTCACAACAGCTTCGAATTTAGAGGCATAAGCAGGTATAGACAGAAGGGCCTAAAAAGGCACACAGTTATAAGAGCATTAAGAGCTACCTTGAGAACAACAGGTGGGTTTTTTGTTGTTGTTCAGTTTGCTTTTTTAAAAACAACTTTCAAAAGCTTTCCACTAAATAAAGTTGCATTTAATGTCTATTCCCAAAGCAGAAACACTAAGGCAGGTAGGGACTCACCTCTTTTGATCAGAAAGCCTGAGACTTCAGAGGCTTTCCAGCTGACAGCTTTGTCAGAATGGGTGCTTCTCTGTGAAACAGCTTGGCTTAGATGAAGCATCATATTTCAACAAAACCATTCTGACAAGCTCCAGCATAAGATCGTGAGGGCTGAGGCATAAATCAAACAGCAGAGCTTAAAGATACACCACAAATGAAGACAAGCGTTCTCTTATCCACTCTCTTTTTTTATAAAACACTCAAAGCAATGCAGACAGGTTTGTCTGGACAGACTACTGGAATGATCTAGTTTGGCAAGTCCTACCTGGAAACAACTCAACAAAGCCCCTGTTGAAGGCTCTAGCCACTGCACCTTCCAGCCTAGATGAAGGGAAAGTACAAGACACCTAACACAGGTCGAAATCAGAAAAAATTACTGTGGCTTTGCCTGCATTCAGAACTGTGACACTGCTGTAGCACCACCATATCAGCCCTCATCACTCCTCCTTTGGATAAAGTGATCCCGAATGTTACTATGCTCAAGATTACCTGTGGCAGCTGGGGTCTTCTCTCCTGAATGCTGTATTTCACCCAGGCCATCACCGCATTGAACACCTGCTCTTCACTGCGAACATTTAACTCATCACTAGATATAATGTCTATGAGCTGATTTGCAGGGAGCAGCATGAACTCCTCACTCTCCATTACCTGGTTAAATGGAAAGGAAAAAAAAGAAAGTAAGGACAGTGGCTAAAGCACCACAGCCGTTCACCGCTCCAGCACTTCAGTGCAACTCTAGAGGGGATACAGACTACTTGAATTAGAGTCTAATGGACTGATCCAGCAAAGTTCCAAATACCCATCAATGTTTGGACATCGACTCATGTGAAGGGTTTGCTGCACAGAGCAGAATGCAGGCCCTAGCAACACACTACAGACACCTTTAGATGGGAATACAAATGAAAGGGCATTTTATACAAAGCTTTTTTGTAGGATGCTTTTAAAGGGTTAAACCACAGAACACACTGATCAGTTTCAAAATTTAGGAAAAACAAAGCCCTTCTTTTAAATTAGTCTCCTTGTTTGACTTGTCTAATATATAAAGCAGAAATAAAAGGTTGCATAGGCAATACATACGTGACCGAAAAGCAGTATAGGACTAGAGAGGCTCTATTCACAAGAAATCCAAAACAGAGCACAAAAATAAGAGTCTCAGAAACAAGTTACCAGAGGTGTTGCAGAGAAAAATGGAACATCTTCCTGAATGCCAATTTGTGGCAGAACAGAAAATATTTCAGGAGAGGGAGATAGTCTCATTTGATCCTGCCTCTTTGCTCTAAGTATATACAGAGAGTATGCACAAGTCTACACACACACTTAAGAGGGAATCAGAGCCTCCTAAGGCCCTAAGGACTCATCTCTTGTGAAATTCAAGCCACCGACAATCTGCAAACATGTTAATTCCTTCAGCACCCAAGATAGCAACCGAACTTCTCAGGAGGCTTTAGCTGCCACTGGAGAACCACTCACACCACACAGCACATGTGAATCAGCCTGCAACTGCCTTCAGAGGTTACACAGCTCACGCACAACCACGTCTTCTGCACTAATACCAGGTAGATGGGAAAGATGCAAGAATCATAATAAAGAGAACTGCAGAAGTTGTTTGATTGATAACTGCCAGCTCAGCTTTCCTACAGACACTCCCAGTCTGTAGCCTGTAATGTGAGAGGTTCACTGACAGAAAATAACTGAATATTGACTTGTCCTTAACATTTCCAACCACATTAGAATTCCAAGACTTATTTTATGATTTCAGCATAAATGAAAGGAAAATATACTTTGGCACTATCATCTCAACAACAGTCAGCTGTGCAGTCCTTTTAACTACCTAAAGAAATTAATTAAGAGCACTGAATGAATATACAAAAATTGCCAAGTACTGACAACAGCAAATATAGTTAAAAGGAACACAACAAAGAGTGAGATCAGTTACCAGACTTTGGTCTAGGACCCCGTGGGCTTTCAGGGGCGGTGAGAGCCACAGCAAGGTTAGCCCACATGCCTCTTAACCCTTATAAAAAGAACTGGGTTGGTCATTAAAGATTTTTACCAGCATTTTTCCACAGTCTCCATCCCTTCTACATAGACTACTTTATGTCTAAAATTTACCCCAACAGTTTGTAAGTGCAGCCTCAGACTCTGAAAACAGAGGGTCTGGAAAGTTATGAGTTAAGGACAGTCATCCAGACTCTCCCTTCCACTCTCAGAAAATCCAGTTGCATTGATGGCCTCACAGAACTCAAAGTACTGGATGCACTTCTGCAAACCAAGTTATTACTACTATGCAACTTGTTAGTTTACGTAGTAAAACAAATAATTGTTTAAAATGCATTGGCTTATTTTGGCTTAACTATCATGACACTAATAATTACCTGACTAATATTAATGGTCTATTTGACTGACTTGCTTACTAACAAGAATTGGATGGGCTTCATTTCCTCTACAGCATTCATGTGTATTACTGCTTTTACAAAAAGACAGAATAAATGTCAGAGTATACAATATGGAGTGCATTTTTTGTCTGTTGATACAAAGTACAAGTTGTTCATCCTTAAGCATATTTTTTCCCCTCACACAGATGTCAGAGACCAAACAAAAAAATACGAAGGCTGTTTGTTCTTGTACAGCAGAGTTGTTAATAGAACCATTTCACATTACATGCACAAGATTCACTAGGGGCTTTAGGCAACAAATTAAATTGAGGGGAATGGAAAACTTGGAAAAACATTTTACCAAGAAGTTAATGATGTAATGCAGCAATACACATAAAAATTAATAGAACTAGAGGTCAGCACAGCAGAAGACATGAAGCAATTCAGACTGCATTCAAGTAACTGCATGGGTTGGCCTGATGCCCAGTTCTTAATATTTTACATTGCCATTCAGGAAATTCCCATCTCACATTTCTTTTTGCCAGCTTGAAGGAACGATGACGATACAGCCTCTGCAGAGAAAGGCAAATTTTTTATCAGTTCTCAACCTCCACAGTGGAGGATAATTAAGTAGCGAAGTCACTGGCTTCAATCAGGGACTACCAATCCACTCTCCAGATGGAAAATAACAGCAGAACAGAACACAATCCCACAAGCAGCACCATTAAGATTGTCTGCAGAGAAAGAGTGGAAGCAAAAGAAGTGAACATTCAGGATGAAGAGCTGCAAAACTCCCAGGGCACTGAAAGGGACACAAAAACCTGCCCAGGTCAAAGAAATAGTGCTCTAATTTAAGCAATTGTTTTCCAGATGTCATGATTCAGTTAAGTCAATTATAATTTGCATCATCTTTGATGAGAGTGTTTTCTTGAGTCCAAAACTTCTGCCTTTGTGTGCTTTAACAGGGATCAGGAAGACAGGAAGCTGTCTTCAAGGGACTGCAAAAGAAAAGAACCCCAGAGCAGGCAGCTCTTAACAGCCAGCTGCCTGTATTAATGCTAAAACATTTTAAAACAAAATTGTTATGCTGTTAAAAAGTTATTTAGAGACTTGTAAGCATGCCCTACTCGTGTAATAACAAGAAGAGCACAGATCTAACCACTAAAACGACCAAGCACTGAAAATAAACGACCATCTGGTTACCATCCTGCTCCCAAAAAAAAAATGCAGAAGAAAAGAAGTGCAGAGCAAGCACAGAGCACATGAAATGGCCAGCTAAAATGTAGGGCTTTTGGGAAATCACCAAGTTCTACAAAAAACAAGCTCTCATCTTAAACACCAAATTCTTTTTCTAGTCTTTATGGTTAGGAAAGAGGTATTTAATTGCAACTTTTAGAGTAAACTGATGTCGTGTCTACAGTTAGATACCAAGGACTGTCTTCAATGTGTCTAACAGTCAAGTTCAATTGTGCTTACTTCTGCTCATAACTTTCTTAAGTATTACCTGACTGAAACTAATACAATTCCAAACTATTTCCTGCAGGGAAAAAAAGGTTGGCAAGCTGCAATCAATCACAGCACTTACATACTGCCACTTGTCTGGGGAAACTAAATTAGTATCAGGAGTTGATACTGGAGTTACCTGCTTTGGAAAGGAACTACCTGTGAAGCAGGTGGAAAGAGGAGATTTCTCTGCAACAGGTTACCTGTTCCAAGGGATGGAAGAGTGCAGTTTCTGGAAAAGGCAAGAGATGAATCTCACTAGCAGGTGAACAGACCTTCATGTTGAGCGCACTCCTAGAGAGCAGCTGTTTCCAAAACACGCACAAATTCTTGCCCTTCCAACCAGGGCTCAGGAAAGACACCACTTAGAAGTGTTGAGCTCCTTTCTGCATCTAGGTGTTATAGTTTATATATAAAGACCCACTCTTCTCAGACTATTACTCACAGAATCCTTAATTATTAGGCTGATCCTTCCCTGAACCATTTGCTGGCAATTTTTTGCCCCCCAAAATCGTTGACAGAATTAACAAAGGAAGCAAGACTTGAGTTTATAAAGGTCAGCTACAAAATTACACGTGAATTACTTTCAAACAAGTTCTGCTGAATAATACATGCAAAACCCTAGTTCTGCTACAGCAAGGGAGTTGAAGACTCTGCTGAGGCAGCTGTACGCTCACACACACACACTTTTCCAATCCCTAAACCCAACATCAAGTCTTTTGGTTCTACTGATGTGTTGTCCTTACTTTAACACCTGTCTCCCCTCCAATCACGTAGAATCCAGAACATTTGTGAAAGGAGAGTGGAATGTCACACCACTGTACAGCCATGTCAGATATAACACCAGACTCCCAACTATGTCTGCGACCCTGCCTTCCACAAAGCACTCACCACACAAATCTAAGAGAATAAATGCTGCAGATGATATACAAACCACCAGTGCAAGGCCGTATTGCAAGTACCTCTTTGCACTTTCTTCCCCAACTAATGTCTGGGACCCATCGCTATTAGGGCACACAGCAGATGTAGAGGCAGGATTTGGAAAGAAGCACAAAATGAGAGTTGCCCCGGCTCTCACAGGACCCATTCACATATATTACACCATGATTCCAGCACACTAGCTTCTTACCTCCTGGAAGTTATGCTGTGTGAACTTGTCAGCAATCCTCAGCAGCTCACGGCACGAGTGAGTGTCAGCAAAAGCTCGGATGCCCAGGCAATTGGAAGGGTCCAACTGTCTCTTAAGGAACTCGCAGCAGGCCTCCTGGATCTCAGCCAGCTGGAGAAGGCAAGCAGCTGGCAACAAGGTCTGGACATTTCCTTCTTCCACAGTGATCTGAGAGGTGTATGCAAAGTCAATCAGCAGTTCCATGGCCCTTTCATCGATGTCTCTGATCACAACTTCCGTCTGCCGACTCTCGGCCAGCTCCCCAGTGAACATGGCTCGGAAGTAAGGGCTGCAGGCTGACAGAATCACCCTGTGGGCGTAGATCTTCTTAGCACCGACTACTAGCACCACATCGCACAACTCCCGGTGCTTCCGGAGAAGATTGATGACTTCCAAAGTTTGTCGAGGGTGCTTGTCAGAGATGTAGGGCATGCGAGCAGGCTGCGGCACCCCTTCTGGCAGCTTGTTAGGATCTCCGAGAGTGCAACGGCTAGTCACATCCATTCCGGTCTCTCCTGGTCGAGTACTGGTACACCTGCAGCGGAGGAAGCCATAAGACAGGACCATCATCAACTAATCTACCATCAACTGTCAGCCAAAGCTCTAAGGCTCACACCGATTATGAGCACAAAACCAGCAGTGCCCATAGCTCCATGCTGGAACATGGAAACAAGCACATGATCACGTGAAAAAGGAATCCGTCTCAAACAAAGCATACCTAGAAGTAAACAAATGCCAACTTGCAACAGGCTTATATTTATACCTATTTTTATATGCTTTCTATGACACACTGCTGTAATATCCAACTACACATATTTATTAACTGAACGTCATAATAGCCTTGTGTGGTAAAGAAGTATTATCCCCATTTCACAGAGAGTGACTCAAAGCAGAGAAAATTAGCTGACTTGCCCATTGTCACTTGAGTTTTCTTTGACAGAACTGAAGATGGATTTCCACTGCAAAGAATTCCAGCTGCATGATTTAACCAAACTTCTCTGTTCTTCTACCTACGTTTTTTTTATAGGGTCGCTCATCACTGTGATATCTGAATACCTAAACTGTCACACAGACTTCAGTAACTTAAAATGGCCTGCAGCCTACCACGAATATCTTTCAGGTTCACAGAATATCCATTTAACCATCACCTCTTCAGATATTTTTGAATTATTGAGGCTTCTGACTCAAACCACCTTCCCTGACATGTTTCAAAAGAAGGTTAATCTTTCCCAAGAACGGCAGATGGAAAACTGCAGAAGGCAATCGGAATTATCAGACCAACCAGGAAAAAGTCAAAACAATCAAAGCATCCATGACTATCGGCCTACCAAAAAAGGAAGAAAATAAAGTCAAGATTGTAACCTTAGAGATTCGGAACCACTTGAGAATATATAAACCAAGTTTCTGACCCAGAGCAGGAAAAAAATACTATCTTCCCAGCTCTGCATGCACCATTCTAGCTATCTGACGTCCTTCTTTATGAAAGTTCAGGTGCCTTTCCTTTATTCCTCACATCCCCAAGCAGATGTCAGCTCTGCCACAGCTTAAGTGCAATACCCCTCTGCACGGCAGCACAACAATGCTGACAGATCACACTTTGCACCATGCATGCTACTAACTTGAGAGAATGGGAACGCAGTATTGCCCTGAGCCCTTCTGCAGTTCTGCAGGGATGAACCAAGATGACACATCTCATACCTCTTTGTAGAGACGTCTGCCTACACCCCCAGGCTTCAATATCACATTATAACTGAGATCAGGGTTAAACAAGAAGAATTAAACCCAACTCTATTTTCAGCAGCCAGACTAAATAAGCACATCAGTGCACACATAACTGAAATACCATTTTGCATGTTTCAAGCATATGTGAATTTCTGCCACATATCATATGCACAATTATTTTAAAAGATGCATCAGCACCAGTGATATATCAATTACTACGAAAATAAACAAAGTATAGGAAGCTATTGCCTCTTCCCACTTCAAAGGAAAACCATCACTTAAGAGAAATTAAAGCACACTGAGCAAAATATCAAAATACTGATGGTTATTAATTATCCACTGAGTGCACTGGCTGTCAGACACATACTGAAAGACCCAGTATATCTTATCTATTACCAGCTTCTCTGGTATATTGGCATTTGTGAGCTGTCATTACCTCACTTCCTTCATACTAAGAGTTAAAAAGAAATCTAACTTCGCTTTGCCATTGCTCAATGTATTTTGCAGCATGCTTGAGGGAAAGAATTAAAAAAAATAACTCACATCTTTTCCTCTCATTATTATGTCAAACGCACTTTCTAACCACAGGGAAACCAGTCTCTTTGCAGCAGTTCGAATTATTCACTTGCATCTTAGCCTGTTTTCCCATTCCCCCCACACCCTCTCCTTGATCATCATATTCAGATGTTTCAGACCATTACCTCTTCCTCATATCTTAGTTACACAGATCCAGCTGGGTCTCCCCTCTGGGTTTTGCTGCTTGCTCCTGTTGAGCCTTTGCACCTTAAATGCCTTGGTTTTTTAATCCTTACTCCATCTTTTTTATATCCATCACCGTTCTCCTTTTCTGACACCTCTGACAAATCCTTCTGCTGTTACACTGCCTCTCACTCTCCTCCACCCACTCTTGTCCCTCACAACCCAAATTCACCTTGTGGGGTTTGACAACCATTTTGAAAGCTCTGCCAAGTTCCTCACAAACAATGCAGCTAAGCTCTCCTCACAGCAGCACACACAAAGTTTAATGGTACCCCTACAAAAACCCCAAGAAACCTTGGCTAAAGATTAATTTACCTAATTGGCTTACTTTCGTAGTCCTTAGCAGCTGAGACCAGAAGGTAATTTAATCCCTCCACCAAGAGATGGAGAAAGGTGGTGACAAAAATCCCCCTGTAGAGTGTAGCTCTTGCTAAGCAAGCCAAATGGATTTTATTGTGCATTAGGGGTTTCAAGCTATGTCAAACCAACCCCTGGGAGAAAAAAGAAAAAATAAGAGCCCTATTAAGACACATGCTACTGTAATAATTTTGGACAGTTTGTCTTGATCAGGCTGTCAGTCAAAGCATCTAAGCACAGAACAAGCATTCTTCAAATAAAAACCCATTTCAAATAACTACAGATCACAAGACAGTCTATGTCCACGACAGGACCTCCTTTTGGAAAGCAGAACCCCTTTGTTATGCCTGTAGGCTTTCCTCAAAGACGACTCTCACTAAAAACAGCCCTAAAGCAGATCTCAAAGAGCTTTTTGGACTGCCACAGGTTCTAACTACAAAAGGATTAGATCAACGCTAAACCGTCACAAGGTACCTTGTCAATCCCACCACCCAAGACTCTTTGCTGACACAGAGCAATGGGTGGACTATCTCATGCCATGTGATTGGTTGGCCAGATTTAGGCAGTAGTCCTAGTCTTTCGTACCCAGGACAGAACAGGATTTTTCTGCCCAAATGAGATTCTGCTAAACACATCTTTAAATTAACTAATAGAAAATGAGCCCGGTTAGCAAGAACTGGAGGCAGTCCTGCATTGTTCCCATCAGCGTTTATCTGGGTGCCTGCATTGCATCCAGCCTCCTTCCCTCAGGAGAGAAAGTCCTGGTTAATGATTAAAGAAAACTGAATGGATGGAAAAAAAGAGTAATAATCAAATTAGCACTCCTGATTCATCCACAACTTATCTCTGGGTAATGCAGAAGCTAGTGATCAATGGGCTTGGGAATTTCCATACTGGATCAAACCAGATGCTTGATGTTAAGCACTGTGGGCTGCTGCTAGGCACACCAGTGTGAATTAAAAGGACACCGTCTGATGGCATGTGTCTCCACGAGGATAATAATTTAACTGCATTATGTGTGTATTATGCATATATATGCATAGAGAATGAAATGATGAGTCAGTAGCTTAGAGGTGTGAAAGACAGAAGGCAGCACTTGATTCTCACATGGCAGGCTAGCTGCCTGCCTCCACGCACGCAAACCTAAGAGCTGCTCCTCAATACTCAGGGTGATTAAGAAGGGCTGAGGATCGGAGAGGAAATGTGTATGCAAGGATAAAAGATTCACACTCAGCTATGCAGATATTCTAGGATTAGCTTCCACCAAAGTGCAGGGCTGCGGAAACCAGCAAATACAATTGGATTAAGAAAGGGCTGACAAAGGATCAGTTTTTGTAGCACATTGCTGAAAAGTACAAATGGCAACACAGGCAGTCTGCAACACTAAGTCAGCTAAAATGGAGGCGAAGCAGCCTATTTATTTATTCAGCTATGCCAGTTCCCTAAACTTTATTCATTAACACAGACATTTATGAGACATCCATCCTTAGAGCTTACAGCAGCTTCTTCCAAAGTTAAAATAATATCTAATAATACATATCTAAGAAAAATACTCTCCAATACGGGCATAGAGCTGCTTAACTTCCAAGTCAGAGTAGCCTGCATTTTTTATTTAAGATAACGTACGTTTCAGCATGAGATTACA
Source organism: Himantopus leucocephalus (assembly GCA_003993805.1). Classification (NCBI taxonomy): domain Eukaryota; kingdom Metazoa; phylum Chordata; class Aves; order Charadriiformes; family Recurvirostridae; genus Himantopus; species Himantopus leucocephalus. Next base: position 6,487,775 of record RSEF01000008.1, read on the forward strand.
AGCAAGCTTTAATACAGTTCAGCAGAAAACAACAGGCTGACCTAAGGCCTACGAAACAGAACAAGTCTCAGGCTGAAAACATCAACTGAAATCCAAAATCATATATTGCTCTAGGGGATTTCAGTAGCAATGGATTTTAGTAGCAAATGAAGAAAACAAAACAAAACAGTAGTGATTTCTGTCAACATCTCACTCAGAAATTAATGCATACACAAAGAAAATATTTCCTATACTCATTACAGAACTGCTAGAACAAAGATCTTTGATTTGGCCCAGCCAAAGTTGAAACCTTCAGCGACAGAAGTGACCACCGCAACACTGCCGACTAAGTAAATGGAAATGCTGACTTGTAGCAGTCAATACTCTAGGAATTGGTTAGCTAAAAGTCTAATCATTAGTAAAAATGCCACTGACTCCTCTTCTTACCTAGACAGCAAGGTTTAGGTATTCGTGCTCAATGAGGCTAAGATTATGAAAACAGGCTGATAAACCTGACTGCGATACTATTTTATATTATTCAAAAGGAGAACAGCAAGGATCTGGTGTATACATCCCTATTTACATTGTTCAGTTTCATTTTCACAGACCAAACCCAGAAAATTCAGTTTCACCAAGAACGAGGATGTCCATACGCAGAAAGATGAGGTCATTACTGGAGTCTTCCAAAACCCTCCTAAGCCAGTTTGTCTTGGGCAAAAGCTACGTACAAGCAATTGGTTAACATCCTTAGTGCATGCGAGGGTGCCAAGCGCACGATCGGGATCTGCAGCCTCTTCCCCTCAGAGGGGTCTGACTGCCTGTGTTCAAGCCAGCTCTGATACAGTACTGCTGTAACCTGGGATCAGGCTGCCAGGAAAAAGCTGGGTGGGAAAGAGCCATGACAGCCTCCCCACTTTGCTTGCAAGCTGCCCAAGGCCTCGTGCCTGCCATGAGCTATGGTAAAGACACACCTGTAGCTGACCAGGTACCTTGCTGATACCAATCTGCTGCACTGGCTACCTGGCTTCACTTCAGCCCTTCCTCATCACTACGGACTTGCCTGATGAGCACCAGACTCTTAGCTGACCCTGATCATCAGATCTGCTCTTCCCTCCTTGCTCTGGTACTGCGGGACTATGCCCTTCACTGGTGAGGTCTCCTCTGCCTTGCTTTTACCTTCAGCAAAACAACGTTCTCTTGCTGCTGCCTGACAGCAAGAAAGAATAGCCTGCCCCAACTATCACTTAATTTCTAATGCAAAATAAATCCTGTTTGAACATCAATGCATTTTCTCTACTATAGCCTCAACAAGAATAGCTGCATTGCCTTTTCTGTTCAAATTGTACTTCCCATCCTCTGAATGCTGTACACATTTGATACCAACTCACCATGTTTACTAATACAGTACTGACCAAGTCTCACTCCCCTCTTTATGCAATATCTAACAGGACCCTCGCATGTGGTATTAAATGGCTGCAGAGCCCTGAGTAAAAGGATAAAAGGAAGTACTCTGCCATCTGCTTAGCTGGACTTCATAGGAAGATCTGAGAACCTGAAATCCAATCAGGAACCTTTTATCATTTTCTGCTAAGATACACAGTCGAATAACAAACAGAAATTTTAACAATCCATACAGAGGCCCTTAAAACATGCAAATCATATTCAAGAACTGAAGTCCACAGCTCACGATAGAGCTGTGCTTGTCAGGCTAGACTGCAGCAATACAATAGATCTAGGCACAGAGGTCAGCTGAAAGGTTAGTTCAAAAGTAAAGCCATGTAAATACATCAAATGTGTTATCCATGCTCTACCTTGGCTTGCCAAAGAGGGAAGGAAAACAAAAGGTACTGAAAGGTCTGGTCTGCATCCATTATCCAAATAAAATTAAAAAAAATAAAAAGCCTGAAGTGCCAGGATCAGCACCATAATATAAGACCTCTACTTCTTCAGCCCAGTGCTGTTGTTCACCACTGAAACTACCCAGTCTGAGCGGCACAGAACTTCCAAGACAGCAAGTCCAAGGCCACAAACCCACAAAAGACATACAAACTTCAGCACTTTAATTCTCTGCCTCAATGTGACATGCAGAAAACAGCAGACATAAAAATAAATTTAGACTCTCAATTTTTTCCATTAGGAACACAGTAGAGAGAAAACAAGAACACAAGCCAAGCTAGTCACCAATTTTATGTCATTTTGCAAAATCTTTTTGATAAATGGAGTACAACATAAGAACCTGAAAAGCAGTGGTTTTATGTTGGTTGAGATTTAAACAGTCTCCTTTGTGGAAGACTAAGATGGAATAGAGCACATCTGCTACTTAATCTGTCTTAGAGAAAAAGGAACTCACTGTAAGAGTCACATACAGCTCCTCATTGTCTAAACCACATTTCTTATCTTAGCAAAAATATTGAACAATACAGAGCCCCAGTGATGCCCATATCACGTCCCAAGGTTTACTCATTAGCTTAACTGAAGCCACAGCACAGTCTTTTTTGTTGCGCTTGAGGGGTTCATTTAATTAAACAACATAGTGTCACTCTTCAAGGGTTTAAATGACTATTTATTTCTTACCTCCTTCCACGAGACAAAACCCAGGCTAATGGTTTCTGCAAATGCTGGAGCTAGAAATGCTCTACATATGCATCTATGGTTAAAATGCCTTGCCTTCTCTTACGTGACTTTACAGAATTATCCGTAATAGAAGTTTCCCTACTTTGAACATCCTAAAGAGTGCAGACAGACTAAGCAATTTTCCTGAGTTCTCTTTACTTCATTTAGAGGTGTAAAACTTCAGGAAACTTTGCTTCCACACAGCCTGTATTACATACAGAAATGTATCTGCTGTTAAGTTTTGCCATCAGATAGTGAAAAGCAACTAGAACTAGCAGACAATCCTGTTTGCCAACCTGTCATCGTGCCGATTTACTCTGACAATTCTTTCTAACAGATAATGTTTCTGACATAACCACAGCAAGAACTCCCCTGAATCAAACTTCAGCTGCATCTTCAGCTCATTAGAACTGAGGCAGCTGGCATCCATAATTAGAAAAGGAAATCTCCTTTTCACCCAAGATCTCACTCCATCAAAGGGACTAAACTCCTTTAGTTAAGGGAAAAATAATCCCCCTTAGAAATCAAGTTTAAATTTATTCCCAGGAAGTTTATTTCACACAATTTGTATACCTAAGTAATTAAATATTGGATTTGAAATACGACAGTAAATGGGGGAAGCAGGGGGGTGGGTGGAGAATTATGATAACTTGTCTTCCTAACAGCATATTCATTTAAAAGATATCTGGTCTTGTAAATACTGAAAACTAAATACATTTAAGTAAGGTCTAAAGATGACGCTTTATATTCTAATTCTGCTAGCCGGGCCTTTAAAAAAATAAATTACNTTTAAGTAAGATCTAAAGATGACGCTTTATATGCTAATTCTGCTAGCCGGACCTTTAAAAAAATAAATTATGGTCCAGGCACTTACGAAACCAACTCACATGATTTATCATATCTGGGTAAGAGGAGAATTGGTTTTCAAATCTTACCTGCGCATTGGCTTTCCGTCCATGCACCGTGAAGAGAAGCCTTCACCCTATGCTTCAAGACCTGATCCAAAAGAAAAAAGAAAAAAAAAAAGGGTGATATTCTGAAGCAAGAGAACCTTCTTTTCTCTCTTCAGTCTGACTCTAGGACAACAGAACTGACCAGATCCAGGTACTAATATGCCTTCAAGCTCTTATCCAGCTATAAAATTCACAGCCTAGATTAACGACGTCTGGATTGCAGAGAATAAAGCAGAAGAAAATATAATCATCATTAAAAGTAATTTCATCACAGCTGTATAATGATTCTTTAGGCAAATGGAACACACACATCATAAAGTCAGTAAACTGTCTGCCTCCCTGAATCCTTAAAATTGTTCTACCAAAGGGGGGGGAAAAAAAAAAAAATGTATCTCAAGTAACAGGGTGCTCACTCTCACTCCTTGCTCAGAGCCAGGAGGTATCTCTCCCTCATACATTTATCAGAGATTTAAGGCAGGCAGGCACCTAATAAACAGCACAGCACTGCTCAACAGCTACACTGCTGAGCCAGAATTTGATATAAGATAAAACTTGTGTCTGGAAATTGAAGATAGCATCCCTCTTACCTCTGGGGTACACAGTTAATAATGGCACTAGATCTGCAAAGATTAATGATGCTGCCTGATGCTCACTACACTTCCACTCCAAATACTCATTTTCTGAGAGGAATAACAGTTGTAAACTGCACAGGCCTTCCATATTCAACCACTAACTTCTAAGTCTAATGTAGATTAACCCTTTTTACAAGGCCATCACTCATCCTGATTTCATTTTTAATGACTATTCAATTATGAATAAATTTAATTCAATCATTATTTAAAGCAGTAAGCCTAACTTTTTGTCATGTATTGAAAGAACAGAAGGGTGTTCTGCCTCCATGTTGATATTCACAGACTTCTTCCCATCCAGAAACAGAGTGAGAAATAGGAAACCAGTGAAACTATAGGAAAGGCAATGACAGAATGAGACTGAGTAACTCTTAAAATAAACAGAAGTAGCATTTAAAATAGAAAAACTAAATTTAGGAAGAATAAAATCATTTTTGGAAGACTGAGATTGTCAGATTGGAGCCCTGCATCCAACAATCACAAAAAAATTTTGGCACAATTTAAATTAAACTACAAAATGTTTACAGCTTTATCTGGCTCCACGAACAAGCACCTTATTCAATATGCAACATTCTCCAGGTACATTACCACAGAAATACAAACGGCGCAGTTTGCCAGTTAATGAAGAATAAGCTCAGACTTGCTGTCCTCCACAGTCGCAAATTACGTTCCTGCAAATAAAGAAAGCCAATTCCTCCCGGTTAGGGCACTGCATACCAATTTAAATCCGAGCTAGGACTGCCCAGCCTCTCTCCCCGATCAGATCAAACCAGACTGGGCTACCACTCCTCTCGCCGGCGTGGAGGGGTTTCCTGGAAAAGCGAGCCTCGCTGCGTGCTGCCGCGGGGAACACCAGGTGCCCCACTGCAAAGCAGCATCTCCGCAACCGCCCGTGTGCAAGAACACATTGCAAAAGCCGCTCCGAGCACTTTGCACATGCCAGGGAACGTGGACGATGCTATTCTTAGACCCCTGATTACATCAGATTTAATCCCCTTAAAGCCCACATTAAAAGTCGCAGGGGGGGGGGAACACAACAACATTTTGGTCCAGGGTCCTCGACTTAAGCGTTCTCCACAGGACAGCAACTGGGTGAAACGACGGTTTTCCCAGCAAAGCGTGGCCCTGCCTCTGGAGCACTCACAGGAACAAGCAGGCTCTCCGAGCCGTGCGACCGCTCCTCCCGCGGGACGAACACCGCTCCCCCTCCCCCGGCAGACCTCACGCCGCCAGCCCAGGGCGCACAGGGCACGCCGCCAACCGACGGCAAGCGGCGGGCAGGGGGGCGGACCCCCGGCCCGCAGGAGGAGACCGAACCGAGCCCAGGAGCCGGGCGCGCTCCCCCAGGCCGCCGCGCCCCCCGGGAGCGGAGGGCCCAACCCGCGCTGGGAGTCGCGACACACGCCGCTGCCGGCCCTGCCCTGCCCCGCCATCCCGGCGGCACCCGGGCAGGGCAAGCGCGCCCAAGCCCACACCGCACCGACGGGGCAAGCGGGCGTCCCCCGGCGCCCCCGTCCGCCCGCCCGCAGCCCCGGGAAGCTCACTCACGCCGGGCAGCGGGTCCGCCGCCGAGCCGCGGTCCCGCAGCAGCCGCGCCGAGCCGAGCCCACCCCGCCGGGCCCCTCCTCAGCGGCAGGAAGCGGACCGGCCCCGCGCGGCGCCCCCGCCAACCGCCGCCGCCGCGCGCCGGGCCGCGCCCGCCTCTTCCGCCCCCGCCCCCCGCCCGCCCCGCGCCGCCCTCCCGCGGCAACGGCGGCGGCCCCGAGCCCGCCCCAGCCCCGCTACGGGCAGGGCCTGGCGCGGCCGGCGGCCTGCCCCGAGAGACGGGCCGGTCCCGGTAGGGCCCGTGTCAGCCGGGGTGTCCGTGGCGGCCGGGCGCACGTGGCCCCGTCAGGCGGCAGCGACTGTAGGATGCCCGTGGTCCGCCGAGGGCCCCGGTAGGTGCCCGTGTCCCACGGGGTGAGCGATGTCCCCGTGTCCGTGGCCTGGAGAGGTCCTCAATAGGAGCCTATGTCCCAGCGAGGTGACCATCCAAGGTCAGCACTGGCAACTCGAGGGTGCTGTAAACAATACCCAACAGTTTGTTCTGTTACCTTTTTTGTGACAGTTCATTAGGTGACGACAGGGTTGTTGTTCAATTGACAAGGTAAGGAACAGCAAGGCGCAAGGACAATACGGTAGATGCCATGGTCATCCTTCACAGTCGAGGTTTCCACAGAGGAGGAAATGGTGAAGAAGATCAGTATGGCTGAGACGAAAGCAGTGATTCCTCGAGTGCTCTCCTAGAGAATCCATCCAAGTACGATTCCTTACCTACAGGGACAAAAAGGGCATCCAGTCTTGAAAATTACACAAGCTTCAGGGATAGCTGACGGGAGTCCCCGTTTGAAGGTGGTTTGCCTCATCCTTGGTGAACTAATAAAACGTGTCATAGCATTGTTTAGCTTGGAAAAGAACCCTTAAGATCATCGAGCCCAACTGTTAACCTAACACCGCCAAGTCCACCACTAAAGCATGTCCCTAAGCGCCACATCTATATGTCTTTTAAATACCTCCAGGGATGGTGACACCACCACTTCCCTGGGCAGCCTGTTCCAGGGCTTGACAACCCTTTCAGTGAAGAAATTTTTCCTAATATCCAATCTAAACCTCCCCTAATGCAACTTGATGCCGTTTCGTAGAATCATAGAATGGTCAGAGTTGGAAGGGACCTTACAGATCATCTCATTCCAGCCCCCCCTGCCATGGGCAGGGACACCTTCCACTAGACCACGTTGCTCAAAGCCCCATCCAGCCTGGCCTGGAACACTTCCAGGGATGGGGCATCCACAACTTCCCTGGCAATTTGTTCCAGTGTCTCACCACACTCATAGAGAAAAATTTCTTCCTAATATCTAGTCTAAATCTACCCTCTTCCAGTTGGAAGCCATTACCCCTTGTCCTAACATTACGTGCCCTTGTAAAAAGTCCCTCTCCAGCCTTCTTTTAGACCCCCTTCAGATACTGGAAAGTTGCTATAAGGTCTCCCCAGAGTCTCCTCTCCTCCAGGCTGAACAACCCCAACTCTCTCAGCCTGTCTTCATAGGAGAAGTGCTCCAGCCCTCTGATCATCTTCGTGGCCCTCATCTGGACCCACTCCAACAGGTCCATGTCCTTCTTATGTTGGAAGCCCCAGAGCTGGACGCAGTACTTGAGGTGGGGTGTCACGAGAGGGGCAGAGTCACCTCCCTTGACCTGCTGGCCACAGTTCTTTTGACGCAGCCCAGGATATCTCTTTCTGTCGTTTATGAAGTGAGTTGCGAGCGTACCCTCATCTAGACAGGCATGCCACCACTCATTCCACGTGGCTCACTTACTCTCAGTTGGGTTAGTAAATCTGCCAACAGCCTTATTTTGTTTGATTGGGTTAGTCCATTGGTATCGTGGGGCACTCATTCGACATCTGGGTCAGGTCAAGACGATTAAGACCTGACACCTTTCAGGATCTTAATTGTCAGCGCTTAGTTCTTGCATTTGCAAAACGGTCTGTTGGAGCACTTGTGGAAAGGGGATTTCCACAAGTAGCCCCTGTCCTATCTGCATAAAAACTAATTTTCCTGTCCCTTCCCAACAGCTCTCAAATCAGGGGACGTAGCAGGAACATCCAAAGGACTAGGTTCATCACCTTGAGCTTCAGCTCAATGCAATGTTACAACAGCCGCTTGTAACAACGCTCCCTGCGATTCAGCTGGGCCCTGCCAAGAGAACATGGATTCCCCACCCCCGTCTTGATAATGGACCCCTCTTGCCCATCTAATCGTTAGTGTCCGTAAGGTCCAAGCAGCATCTTCTCAGAGGGTGAGGAAAATGCAAAGGTCTAGGTCTAAATCTTCTGCCTCTCCTGCCCTATCACACCAAAGTTGGTATAACCATTCAACTGTTAATTCCCCAGGTTGTTTTTGATACGTTATCTAAATTTTTCACAGATCATCTGTATTAAAATCACAAACTTCAGTGGTATCTTGTCTCTGCAGTTCGTCTCCAAGTGGGTCATCAGTAGTGATTTCTTGTTTAATCAGGGGCCGTATTGGTACAGAGTCATTTACTTTACTTACTTCCTCATCAGGCCAATTCCAAATGTCTCCATGCCAGTTGCTATCACACATAGCTGTGCAGACTTCTATGGGGTCTAGATCGCTACCTAGGTGAATACCTAGCATTTTACAGTGTTTTATTGCTTTCTCTATAACCTGTGGCACTAATTGTTTTGAGAGATGTGCCCTTTTCCCAGACTCGCTGCCAGCCTTTCATTTAGCTTTACTTCTCAATCCTTTGTTGAAAATTCACTCTTCCACTTTCTAATTTCTTCTTCCAACTTCTCAGCCCGTTCATTCTCAACTTTCCATATTGCAGCTAACAGCCAGCACATCCCTTCCTTCCCTCTGTCTTTATTTTACACAAATCCTCCCAATTACTGAATTCTTTCCGTACGGCTTTCAGATCATGGCTTATGGCCCTTAGTCACTCCTTATCCCGCTTAGGATCTTGCCATCCATTTTCCGTAAAACCCTTTTGCAATAGATACCGTTTATCAGGGGAATCAGTTATCATTGTAACCCAAGGATCCTGCGTACTATGCCAATTAATTCTGTCACCCAACGCTATAGGGACACGCAGATTTGTTTGGGATCCTCAGTAGAACAATGACACAAAAAGTTGTTGTTACAATCAAAACTTTATTTTAACTAACAAAACTAGTATTGGAGACTCTTGTAGATCAGGTCGTTTTAACAAATTAAACATAACTTGAGCTCAAAGTACACATACAAAACTCTCAACGGTTAAGATTTTTGCAAAGTGAGTGAATTTTTGGCTTTCCTCTTAACATGGGCTGCCACTTTGCCCCAAGAGGACTTTGAGCGGAACCGTGTCATGGCTGCCCAGCTGGAGCACAGGACACAACCTGGCTGCTTTGCAGGGCCTGGCAAACCATGTGGCTGCTCTGCATGGCTTGGATTGCACTTGGCCTCTCAACAATTGTGAAGAGACTCCAGGGACAGGTGAGCAATCGAGATCAGGCACGCAGGAAGGGACCAGGTTGTGGGGAGCAGGAAACCACAACAGCCTTGGCCAAGAAGGCTTGCAATGAAAAAACAAAACCCAGTGCAGGCAAGAAAGCCTCAGCAGGCCCCGAGAGGTCCTCTGCCTCTTCCCCAGAGACATGCCAAGCCGGAGGCCTGAAACCCTCCAGGAGGCCCCAGCATGACACAGGTCCTGCAGAGGTTTCCTCAGCCCAACGTGCTGCCCAGAGTAGTCCTGTGAGGCTGGAGTTCTTCCAGAGGAAGCCAAGCCCAGCAGGACACTTCTCAGCCCCGCAAGCCCCTGCCTGCTTCATTGTGCCCCTGGCCCTGTCATTTCCAGGGAAGGGGACGGATGGCTTCGTCTTCCATGGGGACAGACCGACGGGGAAAGGGCATCTTCTGCAAATACAAATTGCTCTGCTGGCTGGAGGCCAACAGCGCCCTGCTGGTCAGGTGCCAGAGGCATGTCTACTACCTCTGCCTGAAAGAGCTCCATAACCAGCACTCCAAGAAGAAGGTGCAAGAAAAAGGTAAGGAGAGCCTTCTCAAAGTCCCCATGCAACTCCAGCTAGAGCGTGCACCCAGCACATTGGCAAGATGAAAGGCAGTGGTGCAAGTAAGCGCTGCTGTCCATGCGGGGTGGGACATGAGGCAGGAGAGAACAGGCATCCGTGGCCATGAGGTACCCCATGGGTACCCACATCCCAGGAGGAGAAGCCCACATCCTAGCAGGGTGTCCACATCCCTGTGAGGTTCCCAGTGGGTGCCCATGTTCCCGTGAGGTTCCCGGTAGATGCCCATGTGCCACTGAGGTGGTTGCTCCCCATGTCCCTACAAGGTGGTAGTGGCCAGTGCCTGCCCATGGCCCATTGGGTTCCTTAGGCCTTAGGACCTCCAAGGCCAGTGTGAGGGAAAGCATCACACCTGGAAGAGGGGCGGGTGTTAGGAAGTAGGTGGATAACAATTCCAACTGTACCATTTTCATCCAGCGAACAGTGAACTCTCTTCAGGGTGACAGCCAGCTGTTGTGTCAGGACACGCTTCAGCCCACCGAATGCTCCTGTGGTGAGGGCACCTCCACTGACTACAAACTCTTCTGCTGGCTGGAGGCCATCATCACCCTAATGATCATGTTCCTGCAGGGTAGCCATAGCCAATGGGTGGCCACAGCCTGGTGGGTTGCCCGTGCCCACCCAGCACAACAGCCAATGGGCATTTGGCAACTCTCGGATAAAGATGTCTGGGGTGCATCCCCTTTTCCACGCTCCCAAAGGTGCTACCAGGGCACAGTGGCAACCCAAAGGCCAGGGCTCATCTCCGCCTCTCCGAAGGGGACAACCAGAGCATGCCTGTTCAGCAGAGATGTCTGGGAAATTCAGCAAAACTGCTCGGAGCAGCCTACCATCTTCATTTTCTAGCACGCTCCAGATCAACAAAATGCATCATCCATTTAGCATGTGCCACATGAAAAGTGAGACATTTTTCTATTGACTCATATACTGCCCGCCTCTGGGTAAGGAAGGTGCTGGGCTTTCTTTTAAGATTCCTGGATGGTGAGGCACACAACCATTTCTGTCTCAGTACCCTGCAGTAATGCAAGGGAGAAAACAGCAGGCCTCTACGGGGTGAAAGTTAAGTTGGGTCAATCATGAAAGAGAAAGAATGAAATGCCTTGTTGCAAAGCATGGAGTGTTGGCCCATGCAATTCTCTCTTTCGAGCAGAAGTGACTGTGGCTGCAGATGTACATGATCCTCTGATCTGACAACTGGACAGCAGCTGGGTGACCAGGGGAGAACGCCAGCTGTGTAAGCACCTTCGGGGAGCTCTGTGGATGCTGGTCTCAGCCTGGGACAGCCGTTACTCTGGTTAGCTTGAGGGAAGGCCATGGTATTCTCTTGTGAAAGCTTGCCTGTCTGCTGTGCTCTGTAATGCTGTCATAGCTTCCCAGATCTACGACCCATAGTGTGCCCACTCAACATCATCATCTCTTGCACAGGTACCTCCAATCGGCACAAGAGTCCCATACACTCTCACACGGCAGCGACAGCTGCTGAGGGGGAACCACAGGCTCCCCACAGTGCTGGGCAGCGTGCATCAGCATCACATCCAGCTCTCAGACCTCCTGTACACCCCCAAACTCGGCCCTACCCGTGGCCCCTCACCTCCCATCCCAGAACCCACCCTCAAGGCGCGCCGCAGCAGCTTGCTATCTCTGTGGAGGGGCGGCAGCTCGCTCACACGACCCCCCCCCC
>RSEF01000008.1:6499284-6564998 GCA_003993805.1 Himantopus leucocephalus
AGCACAGAGCGCGGCTGAAGACCCCCACCCACCCCCGTCCCGCCATTTAGCTGCTCCCGCGGCCGGCCGGCCGGCCAGCCCGCCCTGACCAGGCGCCCTTCTGAGGGGCGGCAGTTCCCCCGCCCGCCTGCCGGTGGCAGCGTCCGTTAAAGCCAGTTCCAGCCGGTTTGGGCGCGCCCTCCAGCGCGCGCGCGCTCCCTCACACCGGGGCCCGCCCCGCCCGGGCGCGGTGTACTTTTGCCGCCACGTTAGAAAGTTCACGCCTCGCCTGAGGTGAAGCTTGGCGGGCAGCTGTGCTGGAAGTCGCCATGAGGAGGGACAGGGACACAGGAGAAGCTGGCACCAGCTCAGCTCCCAGCTGAACCGGGAGCACAGCGGCCCACCAGTGCCATCGACCAAGGCCTCCTAGGAGCACAGTGTGGGCACTGAAGGGTCGTGCTTGTGACTAAGGAGGCCGACAGCAGGAAAGCCTTTGCCTTTCTTAATGCTGAAAATACTTTAAAATTCAGGGAATGGCTGAGGTTGGGAAGCACCTCTGGAGGTCAGTTTGTCCAACCCCCCTGCTCAGACAGCACTCTCTAGACCCAGTTGCCCAGGACTTTTTCCAGGTCGCTTTTGAGTATCTCCAAGGATGGAGACTCCACATCATCTCTGGGCAGCCTATGCCAGTGCTCAGTTACCCTCACAGCAAAAAAGTGTTTCCTGATGTTCAGAGGGAACCTCCCATCTTTCAGTTTGTACCCATTGCCTCATGTCCTGTCACTGGCTCTGTTGTCTTTTCACCTTCCCTTCTGGAATTTGTATACATTAATAAGATTCCACCTCAGCCTTCTCCAGTCGGAACAGTCCCAGCTCTCTCAGCCTTTCCTCATCTGAGAGATGCTCCAGTCCCTTCATCATCTTCATGACACTTCAGTGGACTCTCACCAGTAACTCCATATCTCTCTTGTAGTGGGGAGCCCAGGACTGGACACAGTACTCAGGTGTGTCCTCACCTGAGCAGAGCGGAAGGAGCACCTCCCTCAACCTGCTGGGAACACTCCCCCTAATGCAGCCCCAGATACCATTAGCCCTCTGCTGCAGGGGCATGTTGCTGGCTCATATTTAACCAGGACTCTCAAGGCCTTTTCTGCAAAGCTGCTTTCCAGATCGGTGGCCCCCGGCATGTACTGGCGCATTGGCTTGTTCTTCCCCAAGTGCAGGACTTTGCACTTCCCCTTTGTTGAACATCAAAAGGTTTCTGCTAGCCCATCTCTCCAGCCTGCCAAGGTCCCTCTGGATGGCAGCACAGCCCTCTGGTGTGTCAACTACTCCTCCCAGCTTTGTGTCATCAGCAGACTTTGCTGAAGGTACACTCTGCCCCATCATCCAGATCTTTAATGAAGATGTTGAACAGGATTGGACCTAATATTGACACCTGGGCTACACCACTAGTTACTGTTCTTCAACCACTTCATACCACTGATCACCACACTCTTGGGCCCAGCCATTCTGCCAGTTTTCGGTCTATTTCACTTTCTGCTCATCCAGCCTGTGCATCAACAGCTTCGCTATGAGGACTTATGGGAGACCATACCAAAAGCCTGACAGAAGTCAAGGTAGACAATATACACTGCTCTTCCCTCATCTACCAAGCCAGTCATTTCATCATAGAGGGTTATCAGATTGTAGAAGCACGACTGCCCCTTTGTGAATCCATGCTGACATCAAGTGACTTGCCCCAAAGTGATTTACCCATTTGCTAAAAGCAGTCTCACCCTTGCCTGATACCCGACTAGTGCTAATGCCACCCTGCCTGTAAGGTCTTTTGATGACATTCACTTGATTGTCATCTGTTCAAGACACTTACTGGGAATGGCTGAACTTTTCCATCTCTCTGCTGTCCTGAGAGCAGAGAGGGATCTCACAAAAGCACCCTAAGCCATGTGTGCACCAGGACTTGCTGAGAGCTGCTGGCTGGCCAGCCAAAAGCCAGAGCCGCTGCATTCAACACCTCCTTCTTCACCGAAGCAGTCTGTATCAGGAGCTTTGCTCCAGGTCTGGCTTTGACTTGCAGAACTAAGACAACGTTGGCCAAGTCTGCTTCCACACTGGGACCGCAGCCAGAAACATGCAGCACCAAACAGGAGACAAGAAACACCAGCACCCATTTGTTCTGTCTTTATTTACAGGGCAGAGGAGGCCAGTATTTTATCTTGAGAGCTGTCTTGGCTGCTTAAGCCCTGAGAAGCCTCACCAGTTCTGCAGGGCTTTGGTCCCTATGGCTGTACCTAGAATTAGCTGGTGCCAGCCCTTGATTATGGCAAAGCTGACATGCCTCGGGGAGTGTCTGCAGACAGGGAGGGGGATAAAGGGCTGCCACTGCCATGTGCCCCCATCACAGATCAAGAGGGAATGAGTTTGCCCCAGTAGCGGTCACTGGGGGAGGCGTTTCCTTTCTTGTTCTCTTTGTTAAAAATCATAAGCTTGTCTCAGCTCACATGGGGCTGGAGAGCAATGGAGCATTGAGTGTCTAAGGTCTTAAGCTTTTAACCATGCAGAGCAAAAACAATGCTCTGGAAAAAGTGAAAATCGTCAGAGTGAGCAAGGCTAAGGGTCCCCACTCCAGGCTTCGTGGGATACCTATGAAACTTTGTGTTCAGTGGGGCAAGTCAGTCCCAGCAGCATGGGGCAAAGGATCTTTCCTGGCTACCATCCCACCACATCCCCTTCCCTGGCTTCCACCAAGCCCCTGCCCTAGCCCAGCTGCCCCACCTTGCTCTCCAGGCATCCCCAGACCTGCAGTACAACCTCATCAGGCTCTCCTGGGACATGGCTGTTGCAGCACTACCAGGTTAGGGGAGAGCAATTAGCCTGGGCAAAGGAGGGCACTCCTTGGACAGCCCTGGGGGCAACATACTGCAGGGACACAAGTGTCTTCCACCAGGGTGCAATGAAAGGGACACAGGCCAGGCAAGAGCATGCTCTGAAAAAGAGGAGCAGATGACTCCTGGGCATCCAGTTTCATGCTACCCAGCTGGGACCCGTGAATGTCCTGTATGGGGATGCTAGACAGCCCAGGAACCACTACACACTGCTGCCCTGCCTTAGACAGGCTGCTCAGTAGCTGCCTTTCATCATCTATTGTCCCTTTCTTTCAGAAGAGGCTGATTCTCCCTAAACCGTATCTTACGGCCCCAAAATCGCCCATCCAAGAGCAAATCCCTTCCAAGTGAGGAATGACAGACACACCTCTGACCTTCTGCAAGCCAATCTCCAGGCTTAGAGTTGAGCCTAGGGCTCAGCTAGGAGTCCCACCACACACATGGCCACCAAGCTCCAGAGGGGCCGAAGGTATCCACGTGCCCTCCTCACCCAAGCCAGGTACTGAAACTGCTAAAGATGCAAGCTGACATGTTTATATGATCACATACCCAGCATCACCTACCAGGTCCTTGCGGGAGGACGTGAAAGTAGACCCACACTAGTGGGGAAGGGGTGTCAGACACCAGAAGGGATGCTGTTAAGGGACTGAGACCTGGAGGTGCAAAGACAGTCAGGGGCGGTATTACACATCATTCTCCTAACTCCCAGTGGCGTTGTGCAGTGCCTGCCAGCCAAAACCAGGCTGCTCGGACCTAAAAAGCAGGAAGACGCAACCCCAGTCCTGTTGCAAAATCCATGCCACCATCAAGCTGCCACCTCCTCCACAGCCCGTGCCTTCCCTGGGATGCAGACCCCTGCAATACTAAAGCAGTTGTCGAATGCTCTTCCTTCCTTATCACCTTTGAGGCGAGGATCCTGACACCAGCATCTCCCAGGACCCCCTTCCCAGCCCCCTCCCAGCAACACCGAGCCTGGCAAATACCTTATGGCAAGTAATTTTACGTTATTCTGCATTTACACAAAAATAGAGCAATTCTATATTTATAGAGATTTATAGCCGGTTCCGTGCTGGAGAAGTTATTGAGCAAGGCCAGGAGCTGTGGGCGGTCCAGGCTCCCGAGCAGCCGGCTGCTTCTCATTCGGCATTTCCAACATACAAAATTAAAGGCATTCATCTCCGTCTGGTTTCTTAAATAGATAAGGGGGGAATGAACGGACAGTATGTACAGAGGGGCAGTGGCACAGCCCGAGCGCCCTCCGCCCCCAGCCTCACGCCTGCCGCCCGGGGTCAGTGAGGCCGGCTGCTGGACTCTGAGGGCTGCCGCTGGCGGGGAGGAGTGTAGCCATTCAGGTAGCCGTTGCTCTGGCGTTTGCTGAGTCCTCCGTTAAGAATGTCCTGGATGTGCTGCACTATCAGGTTTATGGCCACTGTGAGCAAAAGGGAGGGAAAGACACAGGGGAGAGATTGCATTAGGGTCACTGCAAATAAACTCAAACCAAGCCAGAGACGATGACCCTCCTTGTCTCCCCTGCTCCTACCCCCTCCTATCACATGGTGGAGAACTGCAAGCCTGTGGAGAGGAGCTGCCCCGCTGGGGACTTCATCCCTCTGTGCCAGCTGAGCCCAGCACTCAAGCCAGTATGGTCAAGGTGATTCCAGCCGGGTGGAGACCTGGCTGTCCACGCTGCACGACTGGCCTTGGAGAAGCACATTTCCCTTTGTGGGGGATGAACCAGGAGTTTACCTGGAGGCACTGCACATCGATGGGCTCCCAGGCTCGATCAGAGGAGCACAAACTCCCAGTCACTAATGCTCCGCTCCAGGCAGGAGCAAAGGGGAGAGGCTCATCTCAGTGTGAGTGTGGTAACAGCACTCTGGGGCAGCAGTGGCCGGAGTCACCTCCGTGGCAGGTCCTGCTATTTCCTACCTAAGTGCGCCACAACAGCAACAGCCCAAAGCCAGCTGACAGGACGTAATGGCAGGGTCTGGGTCCACTCACCTTCATTATCTGCTCCTCTGGGAATGATCACGTCAGCATACTTCTTGGTCTGGGAGGAGAGAGAGCACACTGCATTACAGGGAAAGTGGAGAGCCACCAGGCTGGGGCATTGTCCCTGCTTCCTGGGGCAGGTCCTTCCCCTCCCCTTGCCAAACCCAAACCCTGTGGGAGGTATGTAGTTGCTGATAATACATTTTGGGTGCTCTTATTTGCCTTCTGCTCTGTGTTTTGAGGGCCATGCTTTGCGCCTTGACTCCATTTTCATGACCTCATACAGATTCCACTTAGAGGCAGTAAGAGGCACCCTAACAAAACCTGAAATTTAAGTGCCTCACGATCACAATACTCCACTAGCTGATGCTTGTGGGAGGAACCTACCCCTTAATCCAGCCAGACTTGGTACAACACCAAGAGTTGGCATGCTTGGGCTGTGTGGGCATGCAGGGCACAGCCACATATGATCTGCTTGGGATGTGGGGAGAATTTTCTACCAGCATGGTTTGCAAAAAAGGTCTGATTCAGGACACCAGTCCTGACCTATTTTCACCTGCAGGTGCCAGTCTCAGTTTCCTCACCTATTTGTGTCAGCTTTTACGTCTGATCAGCTTCCTGACAGCCAAGGTCTACCATCAGTAAAGAAGCCAGCCTGCTGGGTGAAGGGTGTCATCTGACACCTCCAGGCGCTTTCAGACATAGCAAAAATCACCAGGACAGGCTGGGCCACTTCAGTGCTGGACCACCTTGCCCAGAGCTGTTTTAGGAATGGCATAACAGCAACAGCGGGTGCTGAGCCTGCTTGATATCCACATGCAGTTGCTCTGCAGCTGAGCCCACCACCAGGTTGGAAGTGGGAGCAGACCACTCTGGTGGGTAGGGACAAAGCAGTTGTTTTCTACGCGCCTTGTTTCACATTTCATCCTCCCACAGACTCTTCCACAGAAGAGGCTGATGCAGCATCTGCTGCATTGCAAAGCTGCCGGTTTACCTTGCTGGGGACTTGCAAGGAGGGGAGCCACCAAGCTGGACCTGCCTCTCAGGAAAAGCCTTTCTGGGATTACACTGGAATTGGACCTTGGTACTCAGAGCCACAACTGAGTGAGACAGAGAAAAGGGTGCTGCCCAGGAGCCAGGAAAAGATCTTGTAGCACAGAAAGAATCAGCCCCTCTTACAGGAAAGGGCAGAGCTGGCCACATAGGCAGGCACAAAGGTGTTCCTAAGGCTGGAGGCAGACATTCAATTCCTGCCTGTGGTGCTGGCCAGCAGTTCCCAGGTTGCAGGACTCTGCTGGCTCAGTTCCTCCTTCTTCCTAAGAAGAAACTCCTCATATAACTAACACATCTGCTTGAAAAGCCTTGAGAACCGAGGCACGGGCTCCTCTCCTCAAGAGCCAGAAGAGGTGTGCAATGGTTAGTCCTGCAAACTTGCTATTTCACCTGCAAGTCCTGCAGGACTCCGGTGGTCTCCTGCACGCAAAGTCCCTAGGGAGCTGTGCCTCAGTTATCAGCTCCTGAAGTAGCTTCCTTTATCCAGGCAGACCTTGCAACCCTGGCCTCAAGCGAGGTCTGTCTGCTCTACACTTTGGCCTCTCACCTGCCAGGAAATGCAACCTGCAAGGCCACAGCACAGAGTGAAGGAAGAAGCTTCCCTGCTCTCCCAAGCATCCAGCCAGCAAGAAGTGAAAAGGGCAGGCGGGACAGCCCAAAACAGGAGGCAGACACAGCAAACACTGCCCAGGGGCAGGGATCTCCCCTTCCCCAGCGAGATTCAGCCAAGGATCTTCCCCTCCCAGGCTGGCATCTGCTGAGCTGCCTGGTGTTGGTTTGTCAGACCCTGTGCAGGGAAGGGTGTCTCTTGCCATGTCGCCCTTCCCATAGGGGTGGGTGATCTCACCAGGAAGGCAGTGGCTGTAAAAATAGTCCCCATCTCACCCTGCCCCGGCCAGCACTGGCACCCACAATTTTGCCACCGTCTGCAGGGAGGGAGCAAGGCAAGGCAGGCTGACCTGAGCTCTGGGGCACAAAATGCTCCCGTCTGAGGAGCTGTGCAGGGTATGAGGCATTTTTGGCAGACTCGCGTGGGTGTCACTACCCTTACTTACTGGCAAACAGAACTCCTCGAAGGCAGGCTTAACGAAGGTGATGTACTGAGATAAGATCTGCTCAAGGTCCCTGCCTCGCTCACTGATGTCTCGTAGCACTGTAGGGAAGATATAAAGCACAGTCAGGAGCCAAGACGTGAATCGCTCCATGCCCCTTCCCTTCAGTACAGCCTTTGGCCAGCCACCCAGGTATTCTGCCCGAGGTCTCTGTTCCTGGATGCTGCTGCCCACATGTCCGAGCACATCCCAGCCCAGCTTCATGCTTTTAACCCGCTTCCAAACCTTCCTAGGAGCCAAGGGCTGGCTGACCTGACCAAGGGCTTTTCTTGGCCTCCCTCCCTCCCTCCTCAGCTCTGCAAGCACATTCCAGCTGTAACCAGTGCCACCCTAATCCTGACTGTTCCCAGCCTCAGCCCCCTTGCATCCCTCCTGTCACTCTGCCCTGCCCCTGGCCTAAGGATGGGGCATTCTCCCAGTCGTTCAAGTGCAGAGGTGTCCAAAGAATAGAAAAGCAGTGGGGTTCACCCATACACACATTAAGGCACAGTTTAACTCAGGTCTGCAGAGGTCAGGAGAGTAAAACTTGCCCACCTATCCAGCTCTACCAGGATCCTTGTGCTGTCCCCAGCTGAGTGGGATGGAAAGGTGAAGCAGGCTCCCACAACCAGAAGCTGAGGTGTGCTTGGAGAAGATCAGCTCAGGAGGAAGCCAGAAGGCAGGAGAGCAAGCTGGCCTCCTGCTTGTTCTGCTGTTTGGGCCTTACACCCTGTTTGCATGAGGTATCTGGGTCATTGCCACCTCCGGTCTGAAGCCACTTCAGCATGGACAAGTGCTCCAGTTCAGCAGGAATTCAATCCACGGGTAACAGCCAAAACAGCCCTGTGGCCGAGCAGACGGCTCTTGGCTCTCCCCAAGGGGCTGGCTGGCTTCTCCCCAACATGTTAGCACCTGGCACTGGGTTCAGAGTGAGCCTTCTCCACATGCCAAGCAGAGCGAAGCCATGCCACTGCCAGCCTGCGTGACCTGCTCAGCAGCCGTTGCCCATGTGTTTGCAGGGCCAGGACAGTGCTGTTCTTCCAGTGCCGGTTTGGCACCGTCCCTGCAGCTCTGTTTGCCTTCGGCCAGCAGCTTCACAGCGTGCCCTTTCGCAGCGCTGTACGGGGGAGGTGATGGAGGGGGGAAGAAAGGGCTGGCAGCAAGATGTGTGCCAGCTCCCTGCCTGCTCCAGGAACGGCTCAGCCCAGCCCAGGCTGCTCTAGCCAGCTCCTTGCCTTCTCCAGAGAGCGGGAGCAAGCCCCAGCTCAAACAATACAGAAAAACAGGCAAGGAAAATAAAACAGAGAGACTTTTGTTTCCCAGGTCCCACACCCTGTTTGTTGGCTGCTCTGGGGCGGGGAAGAAGCACAGCGAAGGTGTATTTGCAGCACAGTCGGCTTAGGACAGCGTGCAGAAGGCCTGCAAGCTGCACAGGGAGAGTGCCCAGGCTGCAGGGGATGGTCCTGACAGGGCAAAACTCCTGCCCGCTCCCAGGGCAGACTGCAGCAGGGCAATCGCCCCACACACAAACATAAGTCAAGCACCCGTTGTCTTGTACCTGGCCCCGAAGCAATGGGTCCCAGCAACCCAGGCTAAGACCACGCACCCTATCAGGAGGTAGCACCCTCTACTTGCAAGGCAGGCAAATGTCCCAAGGACGGATCGGCACCCATCCAGAACCAGCACGTAGACATCACTCAAATCAGGCCTGAAACATACACGTGACACCTGACTTGGTCTTTGTTTTACAGAAGCTGGTTGAGAACAGGGCAGCAAGGGACCTCAGCCAGAATCAGCTTTGCACAGATCAGGCTATTTGAGGCACCTGACAGACCTTGCCCCTTGTGCTCTGGTAGCAGCGTTTTTCTTGGGAGAGGTGCTGAGAAGGGGGCAGTGAGAGCTGCACGTACTGAACCCCAGCACTATTGATTAACTGAGCTGTCAGCTACATTTCCAGGAACCTCATCTCCCGCTGCTGCCCAGCTGAAAAGCCCATTGCTGCAACTCTTCAGGACTTCCGGGAGAGCAAGATGACTCACGGCCATGTTGCAATGCAAGATCCCAACTTTTGCTACAATATGCCTCCAGCTACATTCCAGCGACATGATTACACCTTCAGCACTTCACACACAGGCTCTCCTTTCCCAGAAATGCCAGGGAGACATACAGTAAACAGATTTGATGCTGCAGTGGTCCTACCAACTCCTGATGGCATGCCAGGAGACTGCCAAATGGTCAGTTCCCTATCAAGAGGCCAATGAGTTGCCCTAACTAGGAGATATCAGCACCTCAATCAGCCTAGCTGCCCCTTTCCAAGGCTCTAGCGATTGATGGTAGGTGGGAGAAATACCCCAAGAATGACCTGGGCCCATGCAGCTCAGGACCCTGTCCAACAGCTGCAGCACAACAGGGTTTAGGTCTGTATTGTGGTCAGCAGCTGGATGGTCTCGGTTCTTACTCCATGAGATCTCAAGCAGTTCTCAAGCCCTGAGCTCACAGTTATGTACCAAGTCTGAAGCGACTGAACCACACACATGATACAGGGCACTGCCAAAAACGTGTGCTACCCCGTGGCTGGATGTGAACCCAAGTTCCTGCACAGCACAGTCTACTTAAGGGATAAGGCTCACATTGTGGGATCTTGCAAATGCGTATCTGTGACCTGCTAATACGTCTCCCTGTGCTGTCACCTCCCTGGATGAGTCATGCAAGAACAGTGGGCAGGGTCAAGCAGGATGCGTAAAAAGGAGCTCTTAATCAGCACTGATGACATCCCAACAGCGGAGGAGGCTGTGTATCTGTCTGACAGCAGGAGGGCAGGCAAGATAGTTCCATCGTAGAGTGGAACAGTCCCATGCACACAAGCAGTACCAGGCTGACGCACTGAGACACGCTCCACACGCTCCTCTCCACTCCTCTCGTCACAGAGTTCTGGACAGGACCTCTCCTCTAAGTCATCTTTGGCATCCCCAGACACCCTGTTGAAGCTGTCGGAGCCAGGCAGGGGTAGGGACAGTTCAGAGAGAACTGAATTCTGCCTCCAGAATCCCCAGATGCTT
Organism: Himantopus leucocephalus; assembly: GCA_003993805.1. Taxonomy (NCBI): domain Eukaryota; kingdom Metazoa; phylum Chordata; class Aves; order Charadriiformes; family Recurvirostridae; genus Himantopus; species Himantopus leucocephalus. The sequence goes on from RSEF01000008.1 coordinate 6,509,344, forward strand.
TCTTAGTCATCCAGGAGGCTCAGGTGCTACATTAGTGACCTCACTCCTAAAGGCTGCTTTGAGATGAACTGCATCTCAAACCACGCAGACCCTGCAGAGCTGGAGTCCCTCCTATGTCAGCTGGCAACCCACAGCCAAGCCAGCTGGACATGGGGAGTCCTAGAGAGGGACATTCTGGTTTCTAGGGTTCTTTGTCCCCAAAGCCATCACCCCAGTGCCAAGTACCACAAAGAGGCTCCATGCTGCACTGGCTGCGCTTACACAAACCAAGACGTAAAACCAAACTCCCTATCTGCATCATCCATGATGGATACCCACACACCCAAATGCCATCCTCAGAACACACCCATGCACCAGGTCCTGAGTAGATCCATCAGGCACTGCCTTCTGATTGAACTGTGGAGATGTTTTACCTTGCCTATTGCACCCTGCCCTGCTGACCAGCAGTAGCTGCCATTCAGCTGATAGCACAGGACTGGTGCCACAGGGCCATGTGAGTACACAGCGCACTTAGTAGTCACACTGCTGCATTCATCAAAGGAGGAATCCCAGACAAGGCAGCAACACCCCACTGAATCCTAAGAGACATGGAGCAAGGTGCTCTCCACTCCCATAAGTTGCCCTACGTGACATTCTGCACTGGGGAGGAAAAGCTCCCTGTCTCTTTGCTAGGAGCAGCACAGCTTTGTGCCAATTCCAGTTCTGCTCCAGTCACTGTCACCTGCCTCTGCGACCAGCTGCTCCGATCAGTTAAGTGACATTTCTGTCCCTGCTGCACAAAACGTGTTCGGGCCTCACCTCTGCGGGACAGCCGGGTGTCTGCATCTGTGTCCACAAATAGCTTCATGCGGAAGAGATCCCGCACCTCCTGGCTGTAGAAGGCCAGGATGCCTTCAAAGAGCACCACGTCGGCAGGATAGACCGTCACCGTCTCCTCTTTCCTAGCAGAGGGAAGGAGAGTCAAAATATGCTGGTGGGGGGAAACAAGCTAAGAGAGGTGGGGGGAAACAGCGGTGCTCCTAGGCACTGCTCCAACCCTGGGACATCACTGCTGCACCAGGGGGGCAACCAAGGAGAGGGCAGACCTACCCCACCGCGGTGAAGGGAATCCAAGGCATACGTACGCTTCCTAGAAGGACAAACGGCAAAGCAGGAAGCAGACTAGCCCTTCTCCCCCCACCTCGGCCAGCTGCTGCTTGCAAGTGTTATGTGCCAAGCCGTAAAGCCCAGAAAGCCTACGCATGGGGCTTGACCCACGGGAACCTGCAAGGGCCAGCTCTGCTCCCCTGGGAACCAGGCAGCACTCCTTTGACACCACAGCGCTTTTGTGGAAAATGAAGCAGGGTCACACCATCCATGACCAACACAGGCATGCAAAAACAAGCTGAACACATGCAAGGGAAGAGTTCCAGGAGCAAGAACTGTTGTCCTCCTCCTTTCCTGGCAGTGCTGGGCTGTTTGAGCCTGGAATACTTGTTAAAGCTGCAAACATAGAGTTTATGACAATAGGAAGTGTGGACGGGGGAAGAAAAAGGGAGGGGGCATAAACCCCTTCCACTGACGCCTGTATATTGCTGGATGCCACTGCATGGCCACGCAGCTTTCCAGACCCTCAGGCTATGCCTGTATCTGCCCTGGATCCTCTAACCAAGGGGTCTGGAGTAGTTAGGATTGAAACTTTTGGTTGGCATGTTAAGCGCCTAAGAGTGGGCGCAAGCGGAGGGGCAGGTGGTTTGGGCTGGCAGGGCTGCGTGCTGCGCCGCAGGGCGTTAGCAGAGGCACAGCAAGGCAGGAGCAGCTGTTAGACCTGGAGTGGGAGACAAAGTCATAGACAGGAATCTGGACCGTCTTCCCTTCTGTGATCTCTTTGAGCGTTTTCACGATCAGCTCGTTGTCAAAGGCATCTGAGGAGAGAGGAAATGTTACCCGAGGCAGCTTTGCAACCTCTCCCACCCACCAGATGCTGAGCTTAGCCTAGCCAGAGACACTGGCACCCCGCACTGAGGACAGACAGATGCACAGATTTGGGAGGAAAGCCCTGCACATTCCCATGGGCCTAACAAGGCCAAGCTCTCCTGCAGCCCCTGGGGCTTCACTGTTTTGCACCAGCCTGGGATCTGGCCCGTAGAGATCAATACCACCCTTGTACGGTAGTGCTGACAGCCCAGGCTCGGGAAGGCATCTCCTCCAGGGCTCTAGCCCTCGGAGAGACTGGAGCAGTGTTTCAGCCTCAAGTTGCTGGACAGATGGGGCTCTGTTTGCTCGGTGCTTGCTGCCTCCGGCCATTGTCCTTGTGGGGACGAAGGGACAGCAGCTCTGGAATTTCCTCACCAAGCCCGGAGATGGTTTAAAGAGCCCCTGTTGTAGCAACAGGGCATGGCCCCCCTTGGTGGAAGGTTTTGCAGAGCAGCTGCACAAGACGGTTCCCTCCTTCAAGGACAGACACAGAGCTGCTGGCTCCAGGGAGCTGTGCCAGGCCAGATCTCCCTGGTCCCAACCCAGCTGCACCAGAAAGGTTTTCAAACTGGGGGACATTTTTGCAGGGAGAAGAGGACCATCTTAATGAGTTTGAGGGTTCACAACCTGCCCTTTCTCATCCCAAACACTCCATCCCAGAGGCAGTTTCTTTCCCAAGAGAGACAGAGGTTGTAGTGCAGGGGACACAGGTGGCCCCCAGCGACCCTGTCAGGGATGCACCCGGCTCCACAGGAGCTTAACTAAGCCACCCAATCCCACCCCATGTGGAGACAGAGTCCCAGTGTCCATTCAAGGCTCTTTGCTGGTGGAGGGGGGGGATCCCACTCCAGCCCTCACGCCCCACTGCATTGCAGAGCCCCAGTGCTGTTCTCCATTCACCTGGGTGGTCAAAATTGAACTGGCCTTTGAGCGCTTTGGATTTCTGCTCTGAGGTGAGGACCCTGTAGAAGCTGTCTTGGCTCACGATCACCACCTGCTTTTGGCGGTAGTCCACTTCGTTCTGGCCCAGCAGCTGGACGATCTTGGAGCATACTGAGGACTGTGAAAGGAACAGTAAAGGAGGCAAGTCAGCAGCAAGTGGTATCTGAGCCACGCAGGGAGGATGTCTCCAGGTAACAGCCATTCCTGGGTGCATGGGGCACTGCTTGCTGGACCTCCAGCTGAGAGTTTGTGGTCCCCTCAAAGGCACAGCCCAAAGCCACTGAGGAAGAAATGCTACATCATGGGGCCCTTCTAGTATGAAAGCAGCACCAAGCTTGCTCCCTGCTTCCCTCTCCTCCGTCCCTATGGCCTGCCCACAGCTCCTATTCTGGGCACAAATGGCAGCAGGAAACCAGTCAGCTGCTGCTTAGGTTCAGCCGCACCCCCAGGGCCCCCGCAGCCAGCTCCAGCCTGCCCAGCAGCTCCCCAGGGACTAGAGCTGCGTGTGGCACCAGGGCTGGGCCTCCTCCCTGGGAGGCGGCCTCAGTGCCTTGGTTCCCCCAGCCCTGGTCCAGCCCAGAAACCCCACCACAGCACAGGCAGGGAGGGAGAGAGCCCTCAGAGAGGAGATCCAGGTTGTTTTCATACTCTAAACAAAGCCCAGGATGAAAAGACACCGGGAAGAGAGCCCTGGGACTTTATCAGGGATCTCTGCCACAACTGCCAGGGCTGGGAGGAGCAGCTGTGAGCATATCCTGGTGCCTCTTGGCACAGCGAGGCTAAGGGCACTGCAGAGCCAGTGGCTGAAGAGCCACGTGGCTCTGACTGCCGGTGCAAGATCTCCACGAGCGCAGCTGGCACAGGGACCAGCACCTCACACACCACGTGGCGCAGGCTGGATGCCGGTGGCCGGCATCAACTCTGCTGGCACTGCCGCAGGCACTGGCTGCATGGCCAAGGGTCATGCTGGACCCCGCCATTGCGACACAAATCAAAGCACAGCTTGGGGGACAAATCCCAAAGCCTGCTTCAGTCCCTTCTCCTTAGTTATATGAGTTCTTGGCTGCTGTGCAGCACAGCGGTGTTAACTGCATCACTAACTGGCAGCCGGCACGCCTGCCCCGGCCAGCGAGAGCCAAGGTCAGGCCAGCAGGGGAGCGCTCTGCTGCCTGCAGGAGCCCTGCGCGTCAGCCCCACGGCATCCACTACTGTTTGGGGAGACAGGGGTGCTCCTGGTGTCAAAGCGAGCCGCTTCACCTCCTGCAAATCATGCTTGCTGCAGATGCCCAGCTGAGCCACTCCTGGCCTCGGTCACCACAAGTATTCTCCACCTCTCCTCTGCTTTGCAAAGAGAGGTTTGCTTGCCCCAGCCTGCCCATGGCTCTTTCCATGCTCCCAGCTCCCCGCTGGCTCAACCATCTGCTCCGTACCTGGCTGGCAACCTACAGATGCAGAGCTGAAGACAGCAGTGGTGAAGGGAACAGGGAGGGGAAAGCATGCCTGGCAGAGGAGGTCACCCCAGCAGGCAGAGGGCAAGGCTGTTTGCCTGAGAAGCTGGAAGATTTGACGGCATTCCTGTCCCCAGAGACCGTCTCTTCCCCTCCAGGCCAGGCTGACCTGACTTGGCTGTGACTGCTGTGCTGTGAGTCAGTCCCAGCCTGGCTGGAGAGCCTCCGCACACAGCACTGCTGCAGAGCAAACCGGCTCGGGCTGCCCGACAGCAGTCCTTGCGGCCCTGGGCACAAGTCTGGGTTTTGGGTCAGGGATGGGGTCTCCCTGAGCATCCCACCTTCTTCTCCTGCCTCTCACAGCTGGCAAGTTGCGCTTCCCGAGCCGCATTGGCAGCTCTGCCCTGCAGCAAGCTGCTACCACCCAGAACAAAGCACTACAAGTCAGTACCAGTCTCACCCTTTGGCACGCGCAGACACAAAGCCAGAGCCCGTTCTCCGTTTCCTCTGTTTTCCCACTCCCCACATCCTCCTCCAGCCTGCACAGCCCTATTGCTTATCCAGCTGTATCCCATAGGTTTCACAAAAACAGGGCATGCACAGTGCCTCCTCCACTTTTCCCCGGACACTGCTGCCTTTCCATGCTGCCTGAGCAGTGAGGAGACGCAGCGCAGCAGGGTTCAGCCTTGGCCGCAGCTGCCAAGGACACCAAACTTCCCAGGCCCTTTGCAATTAGGAATAAACCACCTTCCAGCACAGCCACCCAGACAGATCCCCAGCCTGTAGATCCACAGGCTCCATACGGATCTGCATCAGAAACTGCTTTCCCCAGCCCAGGAGAGGGAGCAGACTCCATCCCTGACTCCTTTACTTTGGATCAATGGAAGCAACACACCAGTTGTGCTCACATTCTCCCCCTGGACGTCAGCACGTGGACGGACAATAAAATCATTTGAGGGCATCAGACAGTTCCTGTTAGTCTTTCTTCTGTTTCATGCACGCTAATCTCTGGTCTACTGATCCTGAAAAGCGGAGAAAAGAGTTCCCATCAGCTCTGAAAATCACCCTCCTATTCCATACCCCACGACTCAAAACACCCAATGGTGAGAAAAACCCAAGGAGAAAGTAGCCCTCGGCAGCTGGAGACAGGAACATGTCCTCCCACTGGGGCGCAGGATGAGGATCAGAGCGTATGCTGGCTGCATTTACCATCCAATGCTCTGGAGTGGCAAGTGCAAAAGCAAAAGCATCCAGGCAGATGCTACAGACCCTTCCCTTTTCTCTGGTGGGCTTTGGAGACATCAGAAGTGGTGGACAAAGATGATCCTGCTCTCAGGACTGAGCTCAGGTTCAGCATACTGTGTTGCCTGGGTGGGCAGGGATGTCACTTCTGGGAAGAAGCACATGTGTCACCTTGGTCCTGCAGAAGGCAGAAGACGTGGGCCAGGGCACTGCTCACACATTATAGCTCACGCATTATACCTCCATAAGTGCAGCGGGACATAGGAACAGCGGGGGACGCAGCATGTTCCTCCAACCCGAGGGTTGCATTCAGCTTGCCTTAGTGGGGCAACAAACCTCAGCAAGGTCTAAGTGAAGAAGGTTTTTTCCTTTCCTCCCAATCACTTGTGATGGAAACAAGAATGGTTCATGAGGGGCATTCCCTGACACCAGTCTGAATACCTCTGGTATTCAGAAATACTGCTGGACGGGCAGTTTTTCCCCTTGGTCAATAAACACCCTATGTTAAGGAGGAAGAAAAACCAAAAATAGAGAGGTTACAAATTCCCCAAAGCAGTGGGAACCGAAACTCCCAGCCTCAGGAAGCGTCCCTCCAAATGAATGACGCATGTCCCCTGCTTAAACCCCCTTCTCCCACACCAGCAGTGCATACATACGTATGACTGATGTTAATGAGAAGTGTGAAAAATCCACTAATAACAGAAAATTATAGCAGTTAGGCTCTGGGGAGGCCTGCAGATGCCCAGAGAGACCAAGACCAAACCATAACTGCAAAGTACTGTGCTGGGGTGCAACCAGCCTGGATGCATGGTAACCCAGAGGACACGTGGTGCTGACACATGCACTCAGCACCTACTTGAAGTGACAACGTGGGCTCAGATTCCTTCCTTTGCCAATTCCTAACTGCTTCTCCCAGGGGAGATGACAATTGTTTCTTCTCTGAGAAGCCCAAGACTGCAGAGGCAAATGGAGGATGACTTGAGTAAGATGACATGATGCTAGAGATGAATCCCAGTACAGAAACTCTAGGATTTGGGCCCCATCACTAGCTCAGCCCTGTGTGACATGTCCCATCTATGGGGAGAGGCATGACATGGCTCCTTGCCTCCACTCAGCCCCTTCCCCAGATCTATGTTGTCCGTGCACACCTCTCCAAGACCCAAAGCAAACGTTGGTGGCAATTCAGCTGCACTGCACTCCTGGCAACAGGATGCTTTCTCAAGTAAGAGCCTTAACCTCCTCCAGAACTTGTTTGAAACTAAATATAGATAAGAGACAGCAGCCTCCGAGCCTCCACGGTCGCCAAGCAGACCTTTCCCATGCTAGCCACACGNCACTGCACTCCTGGCAACAGGATGCTTTCTCAAGTAAGAGCCTTCCCCTCCTCCAGAACTTGTTTGAAACTAAATATAGCTAAGAGACAGCAGCCTCCGAGCCTCCACGGTCGCCAAGCGGACCTTTCCCATGTTAGCCACACAAAACCAATGCAGGACTTTCCAAACGTGCAGGCAGGAAGCCCCAGTCTCTCTGCCGTCGTTCACGACTTTCCACACACTGCAGTGAGGGAAACTCAGCTCCAGGTTCGAGCAAACTGGCAGCGACCCACTGAGCTGCTCTCCCCCAGGCTTTGTGCTTGAGCTGCTCCCTGGGAAAGCTGTGCAAACCAACCCACACCACACAGAGACGGTTGAGAGGGAGGTATCTGCACACCACAGTGCGAGGACGGAGCTCAGAGAGATGTTATTCCTGCACAGAAGTGGCTGCAGCTCCCCTTGCAGGATTCCTCCTCCAAACCAAGCACACAAATAACCAGTGTTTAAGGAAGAAGCACAGCTTTATTCTGCGGGGAGGGGAAGACGCAGAAGGCACCTGGGGAAGAACTCCAGCAAATTTTCCCAAAAGAAGAGAGAGGGTGCACAGGGGAAGAAACTCAACACATGGGTGTTCAGAGCACTACCCCTGACATTTGTTTGAAGGTTATTAATTACATTACATATTTAATTCATATTCACTCATGGTTTATAGCCAGCTGCTCAGATATTCTTCAGGAGTTGACTAATTGCCCAATATTATTATGCAGATTATCCCACAATCCCTCTTGGGTAGCTCCGATCAGCCAGGGAATTAGAACTTCAGATGAGTATTAGAGAGAAAGCTGATGGACAGTGCTACAGTTAACCACCACATGAAGGTACCAGGCAGGACACCAGGATGCTTTCAGCCCCAGGTTTGCTGTGGCAGACAGGGCAGTACAGGTACTTCTGCCTCAGCCAGTAAGGCCTGTCCTGGGCTAGGAGGAGCCCATAAGCCTTGTGCATGTGGATATGCTAAAACCCACTCGCTCGGAGCAGTCCATCCATCCCCAGGGAGCCTGGCACTACAGAGGGATCTCTACGCTGAGCTGCTCATTAGGCTCCCAATACAGCAGCAGGGAGGACCTCCCATCATCCCAAGGACTCTAGACTAAACACCTAGCAAAAGTGATTTACTCTGAATAAAGTACAGCCCTAGAGAAACAGTGAAGCTGCCAGTCCGCTCAGGAGCGCATAAAAGGAGAAGGGCCGTGCCAGAAGCAAGACCTACCACAACAGGCATGTGCCAGGCTCCAGTGTGGAAGGAAGACAGGCGCAGACTCCTGCCACTGCTGCAGGCTGCTCACCCTGAGCCAAGACGCTGCTCACCATGAGGACAGTCCTGCCCAGCAGAGCAATGCCCTTGGCCCACAACATATGCTACAGACAGGAGCAAGGACAGACTGCAGCAGTAATGTCCCACCTCCCACCAAGGAGAGAAGCCCAGAGGTTATATCTATGGACACCACTGCCATGACCCCCTTCCTGTAGGGTCTAGACATGAACAGGTTTGGCAGGGGCCGTCGATAGCTTTGCATCCACAGGAGCCTGACCGAGGTGTCCTCATCACATGCTTGTGGATAAAATAGTCCCAATTTTGAGATCTGGAAGGATTTTTCCTAAGATCACATCAGGGACCACTGGGCTTACTTGTTGCATTTCTGCTATATCCCCTGTAGCATGGATCCCTTTCCAGGGGTACTTTTACTCTATTGGGTATTTGAAATCAGGAGCCATAGCACTGCTGTCCTTCTCTCCAGCTTATCTCCTATAGCACACTAGTTGTGGATTTTGGTCTCTTCTTGTAAGGTTATGTTAATTATAGAGTATTAGGAACGGCTTGCTGGACTAGGGTGACACACAGAACAAATACCAAATTGCGAAGGGTCCCAGAGCATCTATTAAATCTCTGCCTGCGACTGCAGAGAGCTAGTTCATGACCCACGCAATCCTTTCCAGTCCTAATGGAGCACATCCGTACAGCAGCACTGGGATTGGAAACTTGCTATTCTTGTACCAAAAGCCTGGGCCTCCACCCAGAGCTTTCCCAGGCAGGTTCACCATTCCTCCCTTTCCCTTTGCGAGCCACAGGCCAACCAGTTTGGGACTGGGATAGCCAGGTTTCTGTTCACTTACCCTGGAACACTGCGCATGTGATCAGCAGTCCTGGGCTGGAGCATAAACAGGCGCACACAAACACAGAGGCTCTGAACACAGATTACGCGTGCAGAGGTAAACAAACCCCCTAGCACAATCCCTCCCAATCCACTGGGTTTAGACGTAGGATATTTTTCTCGAGCCCCTGCTGCAAACTCCATAGCCTGGAGCTGGCGGAGCTCATGGGACTATGGTAAGCAGGCTCCATAACGAACTCGCATATATTCAATCAGTAACAGGAAAGGGCTGACCCATCAAAACGTCCTGTGTATCACTCTGATCAGGAGCTGGCACAGAACAGTGTTCTACTAGAAAGTTTGACGAGTCTCTAGCACACATTGACACCAGCGTTTAACAAGTCAAACCTTGTGATTTAGGGCTCCTGCCAGCCACAGAACAAACGTCACCAGGAAATGGTGCTGAACCAACACAGGACTGCTGCAATCCCTGCTAGTCCCCCTCCCGTGGCTCCCCCCTGGGTCACTGCTGGGTCTCCCCTGCGCTTCTTTGCCTGGCATCCAGGTGGTGACATGGTGGCAATGACCCCCAGGCTGCTGTGGAGGGCCTCAGCCCTTACTACTGTAGGGGACTGAGCTCTGGAATACAAGAAGCCCCATGTGGAGAGGGAACTGCCTCACGCAGAGATGCACTGCAGCTGGGGCCACTGCTTCCCCGGGGACCAACATGCTGGCTGTCCCACCCTGGCTGGGTGATAACCAGCCTTCTTCAGCCTCCTGGCTAGCTCACTCTTCTAGGCAGCCAGCTTAGCCTCAGACAGCATTTTTGGTGTTTAAAGCGGAAGTGCCTAATGGATTAACAGTGAAGAATACGGCTGAATATACGCCGCAATCTTGGTGCTCTGCAGTCTGGATACTCTCAGGCTGCATGTTCAAACAGACATTTACAACTTTATGTGCTAACTCAAGATCCAAAAGGTATAGCCAGCGGGCCACAGTGGCACCCATATTCAGCCCTCACTAGTTTGAGGGCCAGGCATCCAACGAAAGCGTTCAGCCCTTTGTAAATCTTGTCTTTTCTTACAACCTCCTGTTGGAAGGTAGCAATCAGCACCTCGCTTTGCAGTGCATGGGGACAAGCAATAAATGCTTGAGGAGCTCTCCCCACCCCTGCAACCACCCCAGCACCAGATGCTTCCACTGCTGCTGGGAGGGAGCCACTCCAGCACTGCCAGCAGAGCTGAGGAATCCCAGGAGCTAAGCTGAAATGAGGATACATGAAGAGCTTAACGAGGTATCCCAACACTTCCCAGCTCATCCCAGTAGTGAGTTTGCTGAACTCTCCTCCAGCCCGCAGCCAGGCTGCCTGCCTTGCGTGCTGCAGTCCTTGGTAGTCACAAATCTCTTGCAAGAGGGAGGGAAAAAGCTGTTAGCACAAAGACCATGGATATAAGAAAGAAACAAGAGCTTTAGCAAAGCACTTGAAAGCATATAGGATGAAATAAAATGCTACAACCAGCCTTGAGAATCCCTCTGAGGAAATGAGACGGTTGCAGTTCTCTCCAGCTTTAGCACAGGAGGGGGTCTTAATGCCATGTCATCTCCTCCACATCAGGAGATGGCAGCAAGCTTTGCCCGGGCTGCACAGTGCTTGGATTTGGGGGGACAGTGGGAGAAATGCTGCCTCCCAGCAAGCTTTTGTGAAGAGCCTGTCCCAGCTGAGCCGACACAAAACAGCCACCACGAGGCTGGCACTGCCTTCCTGGAGGCTGCAGCATCACAGCCTGCCCGGGACCTCTGCAGCTCCCCAGTTTTGCTCCCAACAGAGTCCAGATTTCTTTTAAGAGCCAAAACCAGGAGAGCGCTCATGTTTCCACCTCCTATTTGAGTACTGAAAGTTGCTCAAGCCTCTTTTGCTCACTAGGGAACAGCAGTCAGCCTTTGAATTTGAGTTCTCACCAATTTGCCTTTAAGAAATACCAGCCAAACACTCCCCCCAGCTCTTCGGGGAAGGCTGTCCGCTTCAGATGCCAGTTTCCCCAGGGCACCACGCGACACGACAAGTTGTGGCAAGCTACAAACAGGATCCCTTCCTTCCACAGCCTCACTGTGCCGGTACATCGAGAGGGATGGGGGGGATGCGGAGCCTTTTTCCCCATCTTAGACTCAACAAAAGCAGCAGTGGGAGGAGCTGGGGGGGCCCTTGGAAGGCAAATGCCCTCCGTTATCTTCGGCCTGGTGTGCTGCCAAAGGGGTGTGTTACAACAACAACCCTCAATTGGTGTGAAGGCAAGTCGGATGGATTTGCTGCTTTTCCAGTGGGAAAGGTGCCTGCTTCACTTTTCCTCTAGGAGCATTTTTTTTTTTTTTAACCCAGAGCCAGCACACTGGCACGGCAGTCCCTGGGCTGGATTTTAGCTGCAGGCAAGCCCTTAGCTGAGCAAACCACACCAGCTGCACCACGGCCTTTCCAAAGCATCCTGGAGCACTCGGCATCACTGGGCTCAGGGCTCCGTCACTAGCCAGATGAGGCACAGCCCCACTGCACCGCTGCCTTGCGGCTGCATCAAATGTGAATTTGAGGGTCTGTGTGCACAAGCCCCAGGTCCTTTTTTCCTGTTGCTTCTCCTTGAGGAAGCGTTTTGGGGGTTTTTTTTGCCAGCATATTTCTTACAGCCTTTTCCCACAAACTATGTACTGATCTGCTGGATTCCCTTCAACGGGCAGCATTGCACAGAGGCTTTTAGCAGCCAGCTATCACTGCAGGGGGAAATCAAAGCTGAGAGACAGGAAAGGCCAGTTAGTACATCTCTTTTGCTAGAAAGAACCATTTCCCTATTTTTTTTTTGTAAGGCAGCCTGCTGCTACTAAGCATTTTCACTTTGAAGTTGAGAACAACTGTGGCGTATTGTACTGTAATCACTGCTTTTACCTTGTGGGCCAGAGACACAGTGTTCAGAGACATAGCAGTTCAGCAGCCCCAGACACAGTGTTATTGGGACAGCTACAGAGAGACAGACCCATGCATCAGAGGGCAGACAAACCCAGCATGTTTGAGTCACCAGGAGCTGTACTGCAGGAATGATCCAGCTTTGGTTCCCAGTGGAGGAGATTGCATCCTCTCTCACCACCCTTCCCCTGTTGTATCTGGATTTTTCCCCCTTGCAGTAACAACAGCGGTCCAAGAATCAATAGGATATTTAGAGACACATTCTTAAAACACTGTTCTTACGGACTGAGGTACAGCCTTTGGGTTATGCCATCCTTCAAGAGAAAAAGGGCCCCCATCCAAACATGAATCAACTCAGAGATACAAGGCTGTCTTCCTCCTGTGACAGCCTACATTCAGTTTCCTTAGCAAGCAATATTTCAAAGATATTGCTACTTCCAAATCCATTCATGCTCTGCGAAATGCCTCTTAAAAATGCAGGTAGACTGTCTGTGCTACCCTGCATAGGAGGGCAGTGTGGATCTGGTTTTACTGCTTTTAAATAAGAAAAAAAAAAAGTAATTTTCTTTTCATATTAGGATAGAAAGCAACCTACCTCAGGTTAAACAAATAAAGAAAAGCCCATTGTATGAAATAACTAAGAAAACCCCCATAAATGTATAATAAATAGCCGTAACGTTGCCGGAGTTGCCCTGCGCTGCAGTTTTGGGCGTAGCAGCCGTCCAGAGAAAACCCGCATTAACCCGGGCCGGCCGGAGCGGCTCTCCCCGGCCCCGCCGCCCTCCGCCCCGCTCCTACCTGCCGCTGCCAAGGACCATCCCCTCCCGGGCGCAGCGAGGAGGTCGTTCTGCCGCTGTGAGTCAGCATTTACTGCAGAATTTCCACTCCTGCCACCCCAANGCACTTTTCCTCTTTCTGTATTTAGAATCAAAGTGAACACCATTAAAAAAAAAAAAAAAAAGCCATTCAATAATTGCAGTCGCACCCAAGGCATCCTGCGGGTGTGCCGCGGGGCCAGCAGCCCTTGGGGACGGTGCAAGTGAACGGGTGACAGAGGGGAAACGCTCATTAAAGCCACGGGAGGGAGGATTTTGCAGGGCGGGGGGATGCCGCCTCCATCCCGGCCGGGCCGGGGCCGCCCACGCCCCGCGCAGCCCCTAGCCCTGCCCTGTCGCGCCCCGGCAGCCCCCCCCGGCGCGGCGGAGGGCAGCAGGGTCCCGGGGGAGATGGGGGGGTGGGGGGTGCACCCACCCCGCACACCACCACCCCTTCCACGTGTCCCCGGGGCTCCCGGCCGCCGAGCTCCCGCGGCCGCCGGCCGGGCAGAGGCCTCGGCGGCCCCGCTCCCTCCGCCGGCTCGTCCTTCCGCAGCGTGCGCCTCCGGGGCGGCGAGCACCCCCGGCCCCGCCGCCGCCGCCGCCTCCCCCGGCCCGGTCCGGCCCGGCGGCAGCGCACGTGGCGGGGCGGCCGCTCGGACCCGCCGCGCTGCCATGTGGCCGCCGCGCCCGGCGGGGGGAGGCTGCGCCGCGGGGAAAGGCGCGGAGCTTCCACCACCCCCCTCCCCCGATAACCCCCACCGCCGGGGCTCCCCCGGACCCCGCCGCGATAAGCCCCCCGCACCTTGCCGCTGGCCGTGCCGCCGCTGACCCCGATGAGGAAGGGCTCGCCGCCGCTGGGCTGCCCGTGCTCCTCCAGCCTCTGCTCGCTGTCCCCCGCCATCCTCCCTCCCTTCGCTACCAGCAGTAGCGCCACCGCCTCCTCCGCCTTCGCTCTCCGTGCGGGGCTGGATTTATCTGATGAGTCAAGGGCCTTCCTCCCCGCCTGGTTCACATCCCCGGCGCTGCGGCTCCCTGCCAGGTGCCTGCCGCAGCTGCACATGCTCCGGCCCAGCCTGCCGGCGGGCGGCACAACGCCACACGGCACGGCACGGCACGGCACGGCGGCCACATGGGCCCGCACCTCGCCGCCGCCCTCCCGGGGACAAAGGCGATGCGACCGCCCGACGCATCGGCCCTCGTTCCCTCTCCCCGCCGGGTTGGTTTGCCCCTCTGCCCGATGAGTCCCCGCTCGCCATCAGCCTCCGGCAAGCGCTGGCACCGCACCAAGGGGGGGCCCCCCAGCAGGATCCCCATTATATGTCCCCCACCCTGGCTTCTCCCACCCCACCCAGGCCCTGATCCTCCCAGCACTTAGGAACGCTTATTAACGACCCAAGACCAAGAATAAAAAACATGCTTATGTCTTTGGCAAACAGGACCCGTCCGGGAGGGGCTGCGAGCACTCTGGAGGCCAGGATTCAAAGTCAAAACGCTCTTGACAAAATGGAAAAAGGCTTGGCAAAAATGTGGGGTGCAAGCCCACGTGGGCAAGTGCCAAGTACCGCACTGAGGTAGGAGTAATTATCCGTGAAAACGTAAGATGGGAACCTGCTGGCTAGCCAGCCCTTTTACAGATAAAGATCCGGGAGTATAGTGCATCAGAAAGTCAATGCCGTACTGCTGTGAAAAAGGCAAACAACCACCTGGGACATAGAAACATAGGCAGAATGCAGTAGATAACCCTCTGCTGGGGATGAACGCTGCTGGGTACCGTGTTTCAAGAAAGGTGAGGGCTGTTGGAGAGACTCCAGCAAGGTCCCGGGAACAGCCCAGGGTCTGGCTTTGCAGAAGGACCGCAGGAACCATGCATGTTTAGTCTGGGGAAGAGATGGCTGTGGGGGACACATGATAACCATTTCCAAATACATAAAAGGCTTCCAGGGACAGGAAGGGAATACATTTCTCTTACCCATGGGGATTAGAACAAAATGTTGCCAGCTCAAATTGCAACAAGGGCAATTCAGGATAGATACTCAGGGATATTTTCTAAGTGTGAGAATGGGTTGTAAGTGCTGGAATAGGTTGTTTAGGGAGAGTAAGGGCTCTCCACTGCTGAGGATTTTTTAAAAAAATGCACTAGGCAAGCTCCTGTATAGAAAGTTTTTAGTAGAGCTGATCCTGCGTTGGGGCAGAGGATGGCCTAAGCGATGCCCTAAGTTTCCTCCCAGCCCCGTTCATACAACTGTAAGTTTCAGTGAGGTTTTTACCTTCCCACTTCAACACAGTGAAACAGGTGTGGAAAGGTTTGCCAGACACGGTCCTGAGTCCCAGCCCTCATCATTCAGAATGAGGAAAGAGGATCTCCTGGGCAGGTGCCGCCCCTCTCTGCCCACCGCTCCCGATTCCCCTCCAACCGTGCCCCCGCAGACTGCGGCTTGTGGCATGGGAGCATGGCACAGCGCGCGGCCAGTGCCAGGGGAGGAAGTGCTATATGCGGATGAGAACTTCCTGCGGGGATGAATTCCAGTGGATTCCCACGGCCCCATGCCAGTTTCCAAGCACTAACCGAGGGCACGGCTCCTGCACACACCACCGGGCCCCAGGAGCTATTCACAGCTCTTCTTTCTTACCCCCACACCCACGCACCCATATCTGAATGACTAAACCCCCTCAGTGCATCATGACTTCCAGGTTATTTGGTTCTCCTCGTGCCTGCGCTCACTACTGCCAGCCTCTCTGCTGCCCTGCTTGGGGACAGATCAAAACCTCTGCTGTGCTGAAGCTGTTTCAGACCATGCTCCATGCTACCCATCCACCTCAGAGGTAAGCATCTCTGCAGGATACCCATCGTGGTATTTCATCTCCAGTTCCCCTTCTAAACCAGGCGCTTGACACATGGCAGGAGCAGACACTCCTGTAGAGGGAAGGATAAGTAAATGCCTCCTGATGGTCCCTCGAGGGGTACGAGCTAAGGATATTCAAGGCTTATTTATACAGAACACAAGGAAAACTTGCAAAGATCAGATTAATGGCTCTTTCAAAACCAGGCCAGGGATGTAAACTGGAAGTGAATCAAATCCAACTCCCAATTAGTTTTAGATGGCATTTTTCCTTAAAACTTACCTGAGAATTTTATGCACTCTTCTTCCTAGCTGCCAGTCACTAACGTACCGTGCAAAGCAACTTAATCTTTTGTTCAGTTTAAGTCTGGAGACTTCAGTGTATGAAATCTGTTCAGACATGCCCCCTTCTAATCCGATTTCGAGGTACCTCCGTATTACCTCTGCTGTAGCTAGACTGTTTGTAGACTGCGCTGGCCCTTAACTCCTGCACCCAGAGCTATGGATTATGCAAATGTTTTCCTTTTTCTCATATCCCAGACTCGTTAGATTGAACCAAACTGCACCCAAATCTTCATCTGTCCTTTACATGTTGATCAAAGCACAGAATGCTGTTTTAAAAAGGAAATGCCATTGAGAGTAACATGCCTTCTGTTGTCTGAAAAAAACCCTGCTGATAAAGATCCTGTTGTGATTCAAAATGACAGGATGAAATTACAAAGAGCCCATGTCACCTCTACCTCCAGTTCAAAGCACGGACACTAGAGTGGAAAGAGATTCATGTCATTGACCGTCTCCTCCTGGCCTGGCTTCTGCCGCACAAACGTTCTTGAGAAAGACCATGTCCAGTATCGATAACTGAAATCGTGTGAATCATTTCCCATAGCAGTATAAGAGAAACTACTTCCAAAAATATTGCCTTGATTGATACTGATACACCTCACAGCCAGGAAAGTCACAGATCTCTAAAGAGAGGGAGAGAGGGCAGAGGACAGCATACAGCACAGCGAGGTGCATGAGGTGGCACACAGCTGGGTCCTGCCACATCATCAGCCGTTAACATCTTCCTGCTGAAATAGCGATCCTTAATTTCATCCCTGTCTCCCTGATGGCTCTTTCTCCCACAGGACTCCCGTTGCTCACGGCCAGGTTCTGCTCTCAGTTCTCCCCATATCTTGCAGAAAGTTCCCTGTGCCCAGAGGTGGCGGCACGGGGACTTTCCTTGGGGCACAGAGGGTGCTTAGCTGCAACTTTCAGTGACAGCCGACTCTTTGTGTGGCCACCTGCACACATGTGGCTTTCGTGTTTCCTTGTATGCAAATGTCAGCAGGCTCTGGAGGATTTGTTTGCTGTCTAATCTCACACCCTCACTTATTACTTGCGCTGCCTTCCCTGAGCTATGGTTTTGTCACCATCTTTCTGAATGGAGTGTTTAATTGAAGGGTGATGGCGGGGCTTTTTACCTTCCTTATTTTTCACTCAGCTCTGCGCATGTAATCCCACAGTGCATCACTCTTCACTGATGGCGAACTCCTCCGTTACGTAAGGACAGGCACAAACCTACCCTTCCCTGCCTGCCCTGGTTCCGTTTCTGTATTTCTGCTTTCTAGGTCTCCTTACCCCATTACAACTTGTGAATTTAGTCTAGTTCCATTGCTCCAGGTTTAACTGCTGGAGCCTCAATAAAAGTCAATTAGTGTCGCTGCTAAATCCTTGCCATTATTTCACTGTCCTTGTTAGTGTTCTTCTTAGTCTCATCCCATCCGTGAATATTTTACACGCACACAGCAATGTAAGATTTACTTCCCTGCTTCCAGCCCTTTGAATCACTGAACGCAGTACTCCGCTGCTCGCTGTACGAGGCGCGGGCAGGCCAGCAACAAATCCGGTATTTGTAAATATTTGATCCCAGAAAATGCCTCCTGCTGCTATGCGCTAACAGGATATTCACGCCATTGGCAAATTAACCCAGGGCACACTTTTAGAAACCTGGAAGGCTGCTCCATGCCAACCCCTTTGTGACTGCACAGGGGTTACGTTCAACAGAAGCAAACACCTGGTGTGTCTTCCCCTGGATGCGGCCTGGGAGCGGCTCTGAGGGAGCCGTGTGGGGCACCACGGCCCGGCAAGACGCGGGGAGGGTGGTGCTGCCAGCAGGAACCCCACCGCAGGCCCTGCGCAGGCCCTGGGCACCACCAGGCCCAGGTGTGCGGGACTCGGGAGGTGCTGCGGCAGGAGGACGCCCCCCCAACCCAGCCGCAGGGAAGGCGTCTGATCCCGGCTCCGCTCCCCAAAGCGCACCGTGCCCGGGGATCCCCACCCCCGCCGCCATGACAGGCTGCGCGGCAGCAACAGGCCGCGCTCCCCGAGGTCAGCGGGAGTGGCGGGGCCCCGCCCCCAGCATTGACAGCCGCCTTCCCCAATCAGAGCAGCGCCTGCTGGCTCTTTACCCGCCCCTCCCCGTTCCCGCGGCTTCTCGCCCAGCGCCGCGTCAATTGGCCGGCCACCTCTCCCGGAAGCGCGGGCTCTCGCTTCCGGCCGTTGCTAGGCGACGTGACCCCGGTAGCTTCCGGGTGGCGGGGTCTATTTCCGGGAGCGCAGCGGCGGTACCGGGGTAAGGCCGCGGGGGGGGGTGGGGTTGGGGTGGTGGTGGCGGCATCACCATGAGCACCATGTTCGCCGACACCCTCCTCATCGTCTTCATCTCCGTGTGCACCGCGCTGCTGGCCGAGGGTGAGTGCCGGGCCACCGCGGGGAGGGTTGCGGCTTCCCCCCCCCTTCCCCCAGTGGGGCCTGTCCCGGCTGAGCTCTAGCGGAACGGGGAGGCCTTGGGGCCGGTTCTGTCCCGGTGGTGCTGTCCGCGGGAGGCACGGGGAGGGCCCGGAGCGGCTCGGGGGTGGCCGGGAGGGGGCTGGTGGGAGACTGCTCCTCGCCTGTGCCGCGCCGCCCCCGAGCGCTGGGAGGGAGCAGGTTAAAGGTTGGGATTGGGGTGACTGGGGAGGGTGGGCGGAACGGAGGGGGCGGTGGGTGTCGGAGGAAAAGCAGGACACTGAGGGTGTGAAACGAGGGTCAGTTACCCAGGGCTGCTTGAGGCCTGGTGCTTGGAGGCCCATCTAGGCAGAGTGTAGTCACCCCGGAGGGCAGCAGTGAATAACTCTTGAACAAAACTGACCTTTGATGCGAAGTGGTGGAAATTGGGTTGGTTTGGTCTAGAAGGAGGAAGGCTATGAGGCCTAACAGTTTTCAGAGTGGCTGAAAAAGGACACTGATGGTTTTCTGTAGCTCTTGTGGGAAGGACATAAAGAAATTGCTTGAACTTGCAATGAAGGTTACTTAGACTAGGTGCTTGAAAAGGCTTTTAAAATGGTAGGGTGTTGAAATAGGTGCAGCTTTTTAAAGACAGGTTGGCTAGATACTTTTTGGAGTTGTCAGAGGCTGCTCCCTTTTCCTGACACTGAGGTATATCCCGAAATCTCCTGTGTACCAGAGCTGCAAGACACTGTCTTTGGGCATTCAAGGGTAGACCCAGGTAGAATATGATACTTGCTTTTTAGGAGCCCTGCTGCATTGCATGTGGGGTTAGATGGTGTACACACCTGTTGCCTTTCACAGCACAGAGCTGTGTTGACCTCAGAAGCACCTACAGGGTTCCCTTCTCTGCAGCTTGTGATCCCTGGGTCTCAGTAGCACAGTCCTGTTGTCAAACCAAAGCCAAGAAAAGGACCAAAAGCTTCATGTAGGAGCTCAGATTCAACTGTTTGCAAACCACTGGTTCTGTGCTTGTGGCACAAATTGTTTTGATCATGTTTGAGTGCAAGGAGTTAGACTGTAGAATCTCTTGAGGTGTCTTCTAGCCTAATCTCTATTAGCCTTTTCAAAATGTGCTTCTACTAATGGGCAGGTCCTGGTAGGAGTGGGCATTATTCCTTGGGCCTTAATTAGGTCCTATGAAAATGCAGAACACAAAGATGTTTATTGCCTTAATCAACTCCTGGTTTTAAGGTGAGCAACAGCTGGTAAATACAACCATAAAGGAACTGAATGAGTCCCACAAAACAGCAGTGCTCAGTAAGATAGCCAGCAGCTTCTAAAGACATTTATTTTATAGGCACTATTGCTACATAGAACTTGGGAAGGGAGTTGAAGGAAAGTGATGATAATAGCTTTCTGGTAATTTGTGGTACCTTTGACATATTATAATGTGGTTTTGTAGACATGATGTGTGTTTTTTGCATATGTATTTGCTAACTTATATTGCTATTATTGCAAGAGGTCTTTACTTACCTAGTTACTTGCTGAGTATTTGTTTCAGGTATAACTTGGGTGCTGGTGTACCGAACAGACAAATACAAGAGATTAAAGGCTGAAGTGGAAAAACAGAGCAAGAAATGTAAGTACTTTTCAGGCATTAGAGAACGTGTCTTGATTTTCCTGTTACATCCTGCTTTAGCACATGTCAAATTGAATAGAGTCAGTGCTTTGAGAAATTCCTGCTGCCTCTTCTGCTAAGGGAGAGAACTTTCTTCAGCTTGGATTTCATAGGAGCCTAATTTTATAAGTTACACAAATCCATACTGAGTGGACTTACTTCTGTCCTTAATTCTTGTCTTTTGCTGGAGGTAAGGTTAGTACAAAGACCTGTTGTGTTGTCTGAATTGCCCCTCCTCTTTATGGAGGACAGGAGGGAGTAAGATCAGTACTGAGATCTTTTTTTCTGAACGTGAGTAGCCAGTGTCTATGTACGTAGATTCATTTAGATGCCTGAAATATGTTCAAAGATGCAGTTTCTGCTTTTCAAGGGCAGTGGAGAATTTGAGCTCTGTAGTAAGGAAGAACTAGGGCTGAATAATGAATACCATGAGAGGAAAGTGTAATAAGTGAAGAGTAAAAGTGATGATTAATGGTGGGCAATGAGTAAAGACAAAGTCACGATAGAAAGGTCTGAGCTATCAGCTGGTATAAAGATAGACTAGTGTAAACTGGAAACAAATAGAATTGATTAGAAAAAAGTCCCAGGTTACTCCCATAGTGAGGGGATCCAAGAGGCCTGGGAGGGATTAAACAAAGGATGAGGGAGGAAGGGAAAAGGGAACAGAGGGTGAGTGGTCAGAAGATATGCATCAGATATTAAGAGGAATGGTAAACAGGAGGGTCTGAGGCGGAGCTCTTCAATGGACCTGCCTGTATTAGAAGCCAAGGAGCAGAGGAGAAATTCAAACTCAATTGTATGTACCTTACCCAAGTTGCAGCAGTAAGAGACAGCACCCAGCAACTGAGGCCAAACCTGAACTGGTTTTACCTTAAAAATATTTCACCATGATGTCACTGCTCTTAGTGTGTGAGAGAACAATATTATCCAAGCATGTTCTTTCCAGTCTAGTTTATTCCAGCCTTCCCCTGGGCAAAATAAACTGAAGAATTGAAGTATAGTCATGCTTGTGTCACAGCTCCTAAATTAGGGGCTTTTGTCATCACAGCAGTATCAGGTGGGGATTGCTTCTCTGTCTGCCTCACTTCAATCCCACTTGGTTGACAAAAATGTGTAGGGTAGAATTAGCCCCAGAAGAGCAAGTTAGAGAAGTAGTTGAAACCCAGCTGAAAACTTAATGTTCTAGTGTGCTTGTGCTGTGGAGCTCCGAAAGCAGTTAGCAGGGCTTAATCTCTGGGGCTTAATGATTGCTTTAAGAGTTCAATGCTCTCTGTTTTTATAGCTCTCATGATATCTAGGCTATAATCTGTGAAGGGAAAGATGTGAGGTTCATGCATCTCAATTAGTTTCTAACCTCCTTGTTTGATTTCTCCATCCCCAACAAAAAAAAAAAGTAAAACAGAATAAGGAGTCATTAAAAATTCAGCTTTGATTTTGGTGTGGGTTTTTTTTTCCTCCTGTGCTAAGCACAGCTGGCTGACCTGACGGCTTACAGAAAACTTGCAAAGTAGACCACTTGAGCCACACCTTTCAACTGTTATCTAACACATCTGAAACAGGAAAAAACACATTTGAGATCTTTAAGCTCTCCCACGAGAGTCCTAGCAGTCCTTAGGATTTGCAAAAACAAATGGACCAAGTAGTGTGCTTCAGCAGACATTGTTACTCACAGGCCTTAGTTTCATCTCTTCCTGTCCTCTGGTTTCTATTGAGACGCTCAGCGTTGTCTGAGACTGCTGCAGAGATTATAGTAAGTGTTCGGAGGGAAATGTAGTGGTAAATTTGCAAGGCTGAAGGCTACCTCGAGAATTCCTGCTGTGTTGTGTCAGTATGTTCCCATGGACAGGTTTGTGAAACTGCCTGACAGTTATTTGTTCTGACTGAACCACTAGGGAATTAGGGCTGTAGAGTTCCTCAGGGTTGGCCTAAGGCTCAATAGCACTGTCTAAAGTGAAGCTGGGGTCTGGAGCCCTCTTGTTGGGCTGGGAGCAATAGGTAGGCCTGAAAAGAGTCAGTGTTCTCCAGTTGGGTTTAGAGTTGGGGGCCATGGAGTTATGAGGACTAGGGTTGGGATGGACTGATTGGGATCCCCCAGCTGGATTTGGCATAAGGAAGGTTATGGAGAGAGCATTCTGTGAGCACTGGCTGTGTTGTGTCATCTGGCATCTCTCGCTGGCATTCCCTCTGAGTAGACTTCCCTGTTTTTTCCCCTTGTGCTAGCCTGCCCATCAGAGATATGCTTGTTCTTTGGAAAAAACAATTGTGTCTTACTACATTACCACAGCAGAGATGATGTTTAGGTATCTTGTCTGGGCTACTGCGGTTTTCTTAGAAGTTGTGACTGACTCGTGTATCACAGGCATTTCAGAAGGCAGCACTACAAATCCTTGTGTGACTTGGAAGGCTGGCTGTCTTTAGTTCACCTGTGCTTTGAAATCAAGGCTAGAAGATCTGTGCTGAGCTAGTACTTCATATGGGAGAAGAGTCCTAATGCTCAGGTCTCTAAGCTGATTCTGTGAGCTAACAAGGAGCTAAGTCTGTTCATTGGTAGAGAAGATGTGTTACAGACACATAGACTTTGGAGTAAAAAAGGGCTGCTCTCTGTTGTTAGACCCTAGCCATGCCTTCTTGTCCTCCCTTCTTGTAGTACTCTTCTTATAGGTCTTAAATAAAAATATCTATTACTTTCTGGAAAAGTTTTTCTTGCTGTCAGCAGAAGAGCATTTGCGGATGAGCAGTCTATTTACTGTGTTCTAAGTTCACTATTCTGGCTCTATGTTAGCCTTTTTTGCTGCAGTGGTAGTTGTTTGCAGATGCTCGGTGAGTGTCTGATTTGGGGTTTTAGTAACTTTTTGCTTAGGCTCCTACTTTAAAATATTGGAAATGCTTCAGTACTAATTAATTGAAGAATGGAGAGGCTGTGGCCGACTGCTTGGACAGCATTTCCCCTGAGAATGCCTGCCTGTGAAGAAGGGATGTACGAGAACACAGGCTTTCCTGTATTCTGCTTCCCACTGCAGATAATCGGGGAGCAGAGCTTGCCACAAAGCTCTTTTCATTACACTTGCTGAATCAAAAGTACTGTCTAGTACTAATGACAAATCAGCAAGGGTCGTTTGAGCCACAGTTGACCCCAGGCTGCTCGGTTAACAATGCAGTGGGCTCTTGACAGAATTTAAAATTAACCCCTTAAGTATTCTGACATCTCATTCAGGGTTTTGAAGTTTTTTTAAATTATTTCTAAGTATTTGGTGGAGTCAGCCTTGGTGGTTTAAAACTTGTTGATTCTGAATATGTTCTTGGTCATATCCAGCTTCCTTTTGTGACCCTGTTCTCTACAGGAATAAAATGTTTTGTTTGGTATGTGAAAAAGGGGTGGTGGTATCTCTATGCAGAAATCATAGAATATCTTTCTTTTCACTTGGCAGTGGAAAAGAAGAAGGAAACAATAACTGAATCAGCAGGCCGACAGCAGAAAAAGAAAATAGGTAAGATTGGGAGAGGAGTGTGATGCCCCAAGAATGGGTGAAAGTCGAGAAAACACTTATGGAAGCAACCATCTTTTCCTTCCGTTCAAAATTATTTATTTAAAGTGGTACTAGATCTGATTCTTGGCCTGATGATTGGAATATGAGCACTTTTGCCTTACTTTTCCAAGACGGGAGACATCTAGCCTCCTGATGGCTTTAGTCAAAAGCAGAAAAGGGCGGCATTACTGAGAGGAGCAGCACTTGTTGTTGAACTGGTTGCCTTTCTTGCTGATTTGAGCCTTTATATCCATGACTGTTACTAACTTCTGTTGTCGAAGCTCTCTGTTGCAGTGTGCTGTCAGTTTGCAATAGCTATATGACTGTATGATTGTGATTTTTTTGGATTTTTTTTCCTTACTTAAACGCTTCAGAGCTGAAGGTGTTTGCACGTTAACTGTAACTGCATTTAGATTTATTTCAAGTTTGATAAATTAGTTTTGCTCAATTTTAGGTAGTGATTTACTTTTCCATTCTTTGTTGTTGTCAATAAGCTCAATAAACTTTCTGGGTAAAGTACTCTTTATTAAACTATGCAAGAACAATGTGGTTGATGTTAAATGGATCTGAGCTTTAGAAAGTTCTGTTTTCTCCAGGACTCTAAAGTAAAACGTGCAGCAGAGCGCAGTTAAATTATTACAGAAATTGTGGCAGGAACACTTCTGAGAGCTCCTGGGAGTTGGTTTCCTCATTCCTCTGTAACACCAGGTAGCTGGATTAGTCATTTGATCTGTACAAAGCTTGGGAATAATTATAAACATATCTTCAAACAGTTCTTCCTAGGTATAAAACCTGTTATCGCTAGACTCTTGAAGGGACAGGAGCCAAAATTCTTCCTTTTGTGCATTTTCAGTTATTAATCTTGAATAATGATGAATACTACTTGGTGGATAAGGCAAATTTTTTGTGTTATGTGCTCTTGTTACATATGGTTACTTTTGAATGCGTAGCAATGACTTTTTGCAGGGCACTATCCAAGCTATGTTCCTAGCAGAGAATATTTTACTTGTGCTTGGACTAAACTAATAAACAGTAGAATCTGAGGAATTCAGATGCTCCGCCATTTTTTTTAACACTGAAATAATCTTGTTTTGCAAATGAAAAACAAAGCACAAAGGGACTAAGAACAGAACTTAGGAAATGACCACTGATTTTGTTTGCTGTGATGCTTGCTGGCCAAGCCTAAGATACTGAGACTTTTTTTTTGCAAGTGCTGCATAGCTTCAGTGTCTCATTTGTTTTTAGGCAAAGCTGAATTCTTGGTGTTTTTGAAAAATCCGTCCCTAAATGTCAAGCTGGACATCCAGAAAATGACTCACAGCTGTTAAATGGTTTTGAAATCTCTGATCCCAGTGAGTTACTGGATGTCAAATCATTCTGCAAGATGTAGCATTGTTGTAATAGCAAATTTACTTGTGCTGGATCTCCTCTAAATTTTACCATTCTAGTTTTTAAAAAAAAAAAAAAAGCTGAGGCTTACTGGTAAGTCACAGCCGTGGTACAGTCCTGCCTCAGTTGCCATCTGTTTTGTGCACAGCATAAGGCAGGAGGTGTGTATATGATATTACTTGGTTTCGTAAGGGATGAATCATGCATATGCACAAGGAGGTAGGGTGAAAGTTGCATGGGAAGGCTTAATTTGGTGTTTCCTACTTATGAAACTTTTTAACTGTAAAGTGAACCAACTTCAGTCACAGTGTGTCTAAATCACCTTTCACACTGCTGGAACAGGACACCTTTAACATCATGGTGCAGCCTTCTGTCATTTCAGCTTAAGGAGTGCATTTGTTAGCTTAAACTTTGCTGCTGCTTTCTGTGTCCATGTGCCCCTAGAAGAAAAGATGGTGACATTCCCAGGATTCCACATGAGTGCTGGGTAGACAACAAAACAAAAAAAACCCACCCCAAAACAAACAAACAAAACCCCAAACTAATGCTGGCAAATAATATTATTACTGTATCCTTGTGATTTGTGTTCCAGTGAGCAGAATAAGACGACTTGGGACTCCAGCGTACTCCTTGTTGACCCAGACCTCTTTCTCTGTGCCTCTACCCAATTGTACAGCAAAGTACTTAAATGCTGCTTATGTATGACTTGGGCTGTCATACATAAGGTGTAATTATGTAAGGTGGTAGGACACCCAGAGCATGTTTGTTTTGAATTTGTAGAAATGGGTGAAAAACAGGTCAGGTGTATCAGGGGATCAAGGCTGTATTCTTTATCCCTATGTAACCTTTAGCCCATCTAAATAAATGGTTAGTTATTTATCACAGGGAAAAAACAAGTATTTGTGCCAAATGTGATTCCTAAAGAGCTGGCCTGTGGTTGCTGAAATGTCCCAGAACAAAACTCTCCACCTGGGTCAGGAAGCAGGTGTCTGTAAAGTTCCTGCCAGAGGGGATGGTTTGTAGTTAGAAGCAGTTGAAAATATCAATGATGATCCTAAGAAATTGGATAGGGGTGTTGCTATTGCTTTGCGTAACACTTGCTGAGAGTCCCTGTATTTAGTGGCTTTTAATTGGGGCTTGAAAGATAACTGTTGGGCTTCCTGTACTGAAACTTCAGCAGGGATCCACTGGACAACTCTCGTGCTGCATAGCCCTTAACAGTCCTGCACCCCCCCTTTTCTTCACTCACACTGTTCTTTTGATATTTCTTCATCATCCACATCTTTATTTCAGCTAGATGTCGCTTCCAAGCCCTGGCTGCCCCTCTGGATCCTCAGTCTGAGAGGAGCGTAGTGGACGAGGGACGCTGGGGATGTGCGACAAGAGACATGATCTCCAATGAGGGGCATGGAAAATGCCCTCTGAGAAAACGGGGCATCTTTGAAGTTTGTGGTGACTTCAGGACAGACTAAATTTCCAAAGCTGTATTTTATACCATTCTCTGCAAAGTATAGTATTACATGAATTACTGAAATTCACGTAGAAAATATCTTTCATCTTTGGAGAATCTTTTAGGTGTGACAAGGGTCCAAAAGTCATTACGAAGACCAGCAGGATGTTAGCCTTGCTGAAGTGCAGCTGCTGGCTCTGTGTATGGTTTTGGAGCCCCTTCTGATACCTCCAAAATGAAATCCTTTCTCATATAATGTATTTATAATGGTGACCCTGGTGTGCAGCTAATTGAGACTGCTGTCTTTTGGAAGTGTGATATAGAGGCAC
The DNA here is from genome assembly GCA_003993805.1 of Himantopus leucocephalus. NCBI lineage: Eukaryota > Metazoa > Chordata > Aves > Charadriiformes > Recurvirostridae > Himantopus > Himantopus leucocephalus. The sequence goes on from RSEF01000008.1 coordinate 6,536,130, forward strand.
TGTCTCTGTTTTCTGGCAACGTTGTTTGTGCTGCTGTGTTAGTTGGTTGAGTTAGCAAATTTGACATTCTGTGCATTTCTTTCAGAAGTGCTGAATGTGTGATTCTAGCCTCCTCCTCTTTTGTGCCCGCTTTGCTGCGTGTTGCTGTGGTGAAGCAGTTGGCTATGTACAGTTTTTTACTTTACTGTCTGGCATAGAGAGCTGGAGTTGGTTTTGGAAGTGTTATTTGTTTGGAGAGCCAAGAAGGTTAAGTCTTCCTGGAAATGAAAACACTCTGGTTTCTAGGTTGGTATAACTGATTATAACTGTTGTTGTTTTTGTCTTCCCAGAGAGACAAGAAGAAAAACTGAAGAATAACAACAGAGACTTGTCAATGGTAAGAAAATTAAAGCCAGTTCCCAGCTGCTGAAGGTTTCAGTTAGTTTTCCAACAGCAAGACTTTGTTCAGCTGGCAAACGTAGTGGCTTTTCTTCCTGAAAGGTCCTTCTGGATTGTCTCTAATAGCTATAGATTTTAATATGAGCCATAGAATTCTCCAGCAATTACTGCCTCACCTCATGCCCAGCCGTAACTATTTTCATCTAAGTCTCCATGATGATTTCAAAGTAGAATTGATTTTCCTGACTTCATCTTGTAAGTTCTGTCTTCATAGTGATCCCCTGCTGATTGATTGTATAGGCTTAAGGAAAAAAAAAACCAGCCTGTGGAAGGTTGAAAGGTAACAGGGCAGTTCTTGAGCTTCCACCCCAAAGCAGCTCTTCACATCAGTGTTCCACTCTGGCTGCCTTGGTACCCAGCTGTTGACTAAACTTCTCTTTGGGAGTTCTCCAGTTGCTTTTATGATCCCTCTGGCCTTCTGGGTCTTCTCTTTTCCATCGAGATTCCAGTGATGCTGTACAAAGCCTCTTCTTAAGGTTGTGAGCCCATAATTCTTCAGCGTAGGCCTGTTGTTTTGATTATCTCTGATCTTTCTGCTTGCAGGTTCGGATGAAATCCATGTTTGCCATTGGCTTCTGCTTCACTGCCTTGATGGGAATGTTTAACTCCATGTAAGTATCAACTTTCTGGATTTTTCTTAAAATTTTACGGCGAGTACATTCTCCACCTTCCCTCTATCACCTGAAGTGAGAGAGTCCATCCAAGAACCATAACTAATCTGTATAAAATGGATCAATGTTTCACATGAGGATGCAGTTTGGTTTGTATGTTCTGCTCAGGAGGGAACACTGCATGCTGAATACAATGAAACTGAACAAATTCCATTTAATCTAGACACAACTCTAATATCCTTTCTGCTTGGAAACATCTTGATAAGGGCAAGATTGGTACATGTCAGGCAAGCAGCTACAGTCTTCTGCTTCTTTGGCTTTGCTATAATAGTGTGACCAAAGAATGTTCTCACAAGCAAAACTGGGTCAGCTCCTTTGCCCTTAGAAATGAGCTGTAACTGCAGAGTTTGTTCTTCCCTTATTTAGGGTGATTAGAGCCAAGAGACTAACAGATCCAGACATGGGCTCTAATTTTCCTTTGCTTTAAAAATGACCTGGGATAGGTCTAGTTTAAAAAAAAAAAAGTAAAAAAAAAAAAAAAACCCACGCTGGTTTGCATGGTTATAGACAGCTTTGTTTCAGCCATGCAAAATTATAAGACTGCTTGTCTTTTAAAACTTGGTCTTGAAATGTTAACTTCCCATTGGCTGTTAAATCTGAAGATAACATGAACATGGTTAGTATAACCTTTGGGATGCTGCTTAATGTCTGGGTAATATACTTGTCCTCCAAAATTAAGTTTAATTCTTGGGCATTAAAACCTTTGGCCTCTGTGCTGGCAGTCCCCAGGATACAGTCAATTGTTATTTTACTGCAGATCTGTGGGTGGATAAATAGCAAACGGGGTAACATAATAGCAGAAGTGCCACTGTGTGGACTCTTTATTTGTTCAGCTTAGTCAGACTTCAGCATCTACCATTCTCTGGAATGCTGTGAAACTGAGCAGAGGAACACAGCACTAGAGGACTTTAAAATTTGGGTACAATCTTGAGTCACTGATATCTCATTTAACTGCAGCCCTGAGTGGGGATGGAGGTGTGTCGTGAGTCATGTGCCCAGCAACATAGTGTCTGTGGGGGATTTATGGTGCTCCCTCGGAGGCCTTCAAGTGCTTGCCTAGCTATTTGGGTGCAATACAAATACCACCACCACCCCACCCCTGAAACAGACTGAAAAACAAACTAAAAAACCCCACCCTACTCTGCTGTCTTTCCTGGAGTGGGAAGAGGCAGTTCACAGTATGCTATGATTGAAAAGCGTACCAGGACTTTAAGCTCACGAAGAGCTTCAGGAAGGAATTGATTTTGGTTAAATCCTGCATGGCTCTTCCTTCCATAGATATTAACCTAAAAAATGAGTTTACTGGTTTCTTCTCCTTTAAGACCACCAAGTTTACTTGTCTTGTTCCTCTTTTGTGGATTCCTGTCCAGAGAGACCATGCTATAAGCCACAGAGTTGACGTGAAGGTTTTGGGCGTATCTTTCCTGTATCTGTCACTTTCTCTAAAGGGAACCTGAACACAAATAGCAGGAGGATCCAGAGAGCTCGCTTATTGTTTGAATTGAAATAGCTTTCTTGCTAATAGCTGAGGCTATTGAATTAAAATCTTTAGATTTGGCTGTCTTGCTTTTGGGGCTAATAGTGAAATTTTTGCTCCTGGTCTCACTACAAGGTAGCTAGTGCATTTGTATCTGAATGGCAGCTTTGGTGGGTTGTACTTACACTGTTTGAAGCTGATAGAATGGTTTGATGGAGCTGATTCTCACTTATGTATTGTCATTCTCTTGATATAGCATAAAGAGCAGCTGCTTGTCTTGGGAGGAGAATGCTTCAGTTATGAATTTTACATTTTACGCGCTCCCTCTGGGAAGCTGCTGCTCTCAGGTCATCCATGGAGGTGCTCTGGGTGTGGTATGAAAAGGAGGAAAAGGGTGGCTGACACCTGCAGTGGCTGTAGCCTTATTTACTTGCCTTTCCTGTTCTTGAATGAGTTCATTGCTCTGGGGCATAAAAGGAGGAGGAATTGCGTGGAAGTAGCATGATGTGCCACCCTTTGGACAAGTACTATGCAGACACTGTTGCTCTGTGTCTGGGCACCTCACCCTTGCCAAGTGCCAGCTTAGCCAAAATGGAAATGGCTGACGACTGGCTTTTTTCCTTAGCGTGTCAGTAGTAATGGGACAGCGGGGTGGACCATGCTGGAAGGATACATAAGTGTCAGGAAGGCTGGTTTAAACCCCAAGAGCAGAATGCTGTCCTGAAGATGAGCAGCTGGATGTTCGCTAGGACAGTGAGATGTAGCAGTGGTGGCCTTCAAGCAGATGGGATTTGTCTTGGGAGAGGAAATATCTTCTGGGTGTCTCAATTTTCTCGTGTCCGAAACTTTTTAATGCAAACACTTCTGTCTTACTCAGGGAGTTGCGCATTTCCATACCCCTTCATAATAACTATGAAAAGCTGCTGGAATTAAAAGCAGGTACCTCAGGGTGCTACTGCTGAAGTACTTGTCACTCTCACAGCAGGAATAACGCAGAATTTTAAGCCACTGGGGGATGTTACAGGGAGATAAACATCCGTTCCTAGCTCTTTTGCCAAACGGCCTGTGAGATGTAAACAAATTTGGCGTGTGTTTGAGCTGTAGCTGTGTGAATCCATCTCCACAGGAAAGAACGCTCGTTTAGGATCTCTTGAAACAAGAAACACCTGTTAGAAAATCAGCACATGCAGAGAAAATAACATCCAAATATGCACATGCTGATGAGGCATCATACACACTTACTTCAAAAGATTGGGTCAACTGTCTGGGTTGGGAGAAATCTTTGCGAACTGGCCAGAATTCACACTCTGCCTGATGCCCTGGAATGTGGACCTGGAGGAGTTCCAGGAGCAGGATGGGCTGCTTGGAATATGTGGTATCATCATGCCTCTGCACTGCCTTCATCTTTAGAGCTAATGCAGGGAAGACTGTTGGTATTAAAAAGCATTCTGTTGATAGCTTGCTTATGCATCCTTCTTGAGCTGAGAAGTATAGGTGCTCTAGGAAAGGAAAAGGTGTCTTTGGTTTATGCTCTGCTTAAAAAAATGCTCTTTTTCTTAAAGCAAAGAGTCCATCTTCTTGCATTAACTGTAATACAGCAGGGTGATAGTCACCCATCTTGTATTCAAGTGCTGGCTGCGTTCTGGGAAGTTATCTGCTAAATTTGACTTTTAAATAAAATGCACCAGTAAACTGCAAAACACCAACCAAGATTTTATGAACCAGCAGTTTGTCCAGTTGATCCCTTAAATCACTGTGAAACACTTTGGCTCTGACTATGGCAAAACTGTTATTGAGGGAAGCCTACTTACCTTGTGGATGATTGCGTTTGGAGGGCTTTGTGACAGAAGCGTATTTAGCTTCCTTGGTGTAATGTATATAGAGGTGGGCTGGAGAAGGCAGCGTAGCCTTATCTGCTCTGGTGGCCTATTGAAGATGCTAACTTGTTCCTTCTGTAGCTGAAGACTCTTTTACTGTCCCCAGTTGTAATCCAGTGCGCTCTCTTCCAGATTTGATGGCCGAGTGGTGGCAAAGCTTCCGTTTATCCCCCTCTCGTACATCCAGGGTCTCTCCCACCGCAACCTTCTGGGTGAGGATTATACAGACTGCTCCTTCATCTTCCTCTACATTCTCTGCACGATGTCAATCAGACAGGTGAGTACATTGCTGTGACTCTTGCACGCCTGGAGCAGAGAAAGCACATCTCCATCCATAAAGAGGAGTCTGTTACTGCTGCCCAGTTTTGCCTGTATAATCTTTGATCTATTTGCGGTTTCTGTGCTTGCCTTCATTCCTATGCTTTGTATTCAAAGCAATTCTAGGTTGGGATCATAAAAACAGCCACTATCCTGGACCGGTGTGGGAGACTTGGCTGGAGACTTGCACCAGGGTGCTAGGACAGGGTTGGCAGAAACGGGTTGCTTCCTTGTGTTTGTGTGTCTGATAACTTTGTGGATTGCCATACCAAGAGATTGTCTCCATCAGAAGCCAATCTAAGTACTGCTTCTTAGTAATTATGACTTTTACAGTAATAAGAGAAAAGGGAAGTGTAGCATCTTCAGGGGAAACTCTTGATGTTCTATAAAGGTTCAATCAGTCTATAAATTTGCTGGAAAAGTGAGGAAAGAATTAAACCTGTTCTTTTGGGTTTGTCCTTCCTGTTTTTGCTGACTGCCTGACTTTTTTTTTTTTTTTTCCAGAGTCTTAAGAATCTTACCTTTGGTGTCAAGTCTCTCCCAGTGTTAGGGACGTGACACAGAAAGGGGGTCTGGTATAATAAGCCAAGAGTAGGCTACGTATAGCTCTCCAGCAAAGCTGATTAGTCCCATATTTGAAAAGAGAAGCATCAGTGAGGATAAGGGAAGTGCCTGTTCAGGAAGGCTCACTAGCAGCTTAAGTAGCAGAATGGCTGGTGAAGACAAGTGGGCCTTCTCAGTGCAACCAGAAGTCTACTTTGTTTTCCAAATTTCCCCAGAGAGTGCTGGGGATAAGTTAATAGGCTCTGGGGGCTGGATGAATGCTGGTGCAACTAGCTGCAAATTATCTGCTTTTCTGTATTTATATTTCCTTTTTCTTTGATTCACTTCCTGAATTCTTGCTGCTTTTCTCCTTGACCGACTTGTCGCTTTTCCTCAGGGGGTGCCAAGGGACTTAGACTTAAAGTAGATCAGTAAAGGGAAGTGGTGTGTTAAGCCAGCTGCTGTCAGAAGTTTGGATGAGCTTGATGGAGCAGCTTAATAACAGAGAGTTCCTTTCGTCACAAAGTGTATGTTAGTGAATCAGATTCTCCATAGTCCTCTGTACTGGGTGCTTGTGTTGAAATGGATGTGTCTGGATCTACATGAAAGCACGTAATGAGTTGTAGAATAAGTTATGTTGAAAGGGTCGCCTGGAGGTCATCTGGCCCACCCCTCACTCCAGGCAGGGCCAGCTTCGGAGTAACAGGGTCAAGGGGCTTCCTCATTCTGTTTGCTGCAAGACAAATCTTGCTTCGCTTCCCAGTAACTGGAGCGGTGTTTGCTGCTTTGGAAGAAATGACACCTTTTTAGCTCTTCGGATCATCTTCCTGAATTCCTGGGATGATGTGGTCTGATGCTGTTCCTTCAGGCAATCTTGCCTGGTCCTGCTCTGTTGCTCACCTGTTACATGGAAAGTCCCTTCTTTCCAATGTTGCAGGCTATTATATGAAACTAAATTGCACCATCAGCAAGACTTTTCTGCACCCATTGGGTTGACTGGGGAACTCCCTTGCTGAAAAATCCCCCATGGATTTTTTTTTTGTCCAAAAATATAATTCCTGTGGTTAGGTCTAGTCCTGGGCATTTCCTGATGTTTTCTATTGTGAAATCAGTAGACAGCATGAACTGAGTGGTGGTCCAGTCTGGTTCTGGGCAGAAATGCTGAGCTGTTTGCAGNAACTCTAAAAAAAAGAAGGAAAAGGGGGGGGGGGGGGGGGGGGGGGAAATGCCCTTGTACTTGAGACTTCATGCCTATGGCCCTGTGGAGGACCGAAGTTTATTGCTTTGGAGAAGGGTGTTAGATTGCAGTCTTTCGTAGTGCTGCCTTATCTACCCGGTTGTGGTTAACTATACCTGCAGTTCTCCAGTTGTTAGGCGGCTCAGTTTCTTCCTGCTTGGTACATGGAGGGAAGGGCAGAGACCAGCCACATTATTTTGTGCAACAGCTAGGAACTGAAGCTGTGATTGCTGGCATCCTGCTCTTGGCTTTATTACTATTTTAAGGAACTTAGGTGATAACAGCATTGGGAAGAGGACTTTGAAGGGCTGTGAGAAGCCAGGGGAGAGGGGAAGAAAGTAATTAAGGGCTTAAAATGGTGCCAAAGACTTGATTTCCGTGCTTTCAGTGACCTTGGAGGTGAAAGCTTTGTGACCCTTTGTGTTTCACTGTGTGCAAAAGGGGAAATCTCGACAGGTCGGCTTCAAAACAGCTGTTTGCCCAAGGGAGGAGAACTGATGTGGGAGTTAGTGTCTGGCTTGATGCTGCTGACACAAGAGGGGAAGGAGTGGAGGTGTACCAAAAGTCAGGGAACAGGTTGTAAACGAACTAAGGAGACTATACATCCCTCAGCTTTCCCTTAAATCCTGGAGCTGCCTGTGAAGGGATCAAAGGCAGGGAAAAGAGATGTCCCTATGGAGCTCAAAAGTAGAGGAACTCTTGTGTGTGTGTGAAAATGGTGACCTAGAGTGAAATGCAGGGGAGTACGTGAGGGTGGGGAGATTAACTGGACAGTGATTAAACTGACATTAGTGGGATGGGCAGTAGCAGCATGAGGCAGTCTCTTCATGCGGTCCTCAGGCATGTGGGGGTGATAAACTCTTCAAACACTGACTGGGAAGCTTGCTGCCTGTGACCTGGCCAGCATCTCCCAAAATAGTCAACTCGCAGTGAGTAACTTCCTTTGCGCTGTTCCCAGCTCTCCCTGGCACGTAAATCCTGTCCCCTAGTTCCTCCTGCCTTCCTGTTTGGAGAGGGGAGGGTTGCTGGGAGAGGCCTTCCAAGGGTCCTTGAGCTGTTGGGTTTCATCTGGGAAAGTCTGCTGCTGGGCTGGGCGGGAGGCATAATGTCAGGGTTACATCCTCTGTCCCTGCTCCTGTTTCTGAGCTCCCAGCCTTCACCTGTGCTGTTTGGGAAGAGGAATATGCTGGTGTTCCTCAGGCGTTTTCTGGTCTTCATTTCCTTTTCACACGTGCCTGAACTGTAGATTAGGCTGCTTCTCCCTGAAACATGTTCCCAGTGGGAAGGGGAGCCAGCAATTATTCCTACTACCAGGAATGCACTTTCCCACACAGCCTGATCTTGGGTTAAGGAACCACTCGCTGCCTTGTCTTTGAGGCCCCTCCTGAATTTTAAGACAAAAGCAGAAGCAGCTCCTGTCCTTCCTGCAGTCATCCGAGGAGAGTTCAGAAGAGGTCAGATGAGGAATTTGAAACCTTAAGTCTTACAGTCTTCCCTCCCTGCTCCTGAAGGTGATGGTCTTGTTTGCGTTGGAAGTAGACTGCAGGCCTCCCTGTGCAACATGGTGCACAGCAGACAGGCCAGGTTTCTGCTGGACCTTGCCCCAGCCCTGGTGTTTCCAGCTGTGTCGATTTCAGGATTGCTGTCTAGCAAAACTTGATTTGCAGCTAGTGCAGGAGGCTAGCTGCCTTCCACAGCAAGGAGGGGACTCCTGTGGAAGGGTAATGCTGGAAAGTGACTGTAGTCTTGAATCCACATGCAGACAAGCTGTCATCTGTGTTCCTCTTGGAACTGTTCAAGCAGATGAAGTAAACTTTAGCACCACCGTTCTCCTCTCTTGATACTTAAAGGAACAGGGAGGAGGCAGTGCACACTTCTTTGCTTCCATGGATGCTCTGGTGGGATCGCTACTTTGCTCCACGGGTGAGCCAGTACAAAGCTGGTAGGATTCGGGTCCTGCCTGCTGCTGACTCTGCAGCACCCTCTGGTGTTGCTGAATCTGCCCATTAGATGCTTTTGTTTTCTCCCTTCTGTCCATCTCGTGACTAAGGAAGCTCTGAGAAGAGGAACCACAGGAAGGAGTCTCCCACAGTGAAATGCTCTCATATATATTCAGTTGCGGAGTATCAGCCAGTGGGTGGTCTATGTAGGCCACAAACTAAAGCTGATTTAATTAATTTTCAAGTGTTCCCCTCCTTTACTTTCATACTTGTGTGTGGGCTGAAACCTTCCTTTTTATAATGTCCACCTGAAATGATTTCCAATTTTTTTTTTTTAACTTAGCTACTTTGGAGTTATGAAGCTCTGCATGCCTTTTTTTTGTTTGTTCTCCTTCCATGATCAAAAAGTTCAAGAACTCTATGACCTTGCTGTCTGACCTATCCTGATGGTTATTTTGGAGAGGATATTTGGGTTTGAAGNAGAACTCTATGACCTTGCTGTCTGACCTATCCTGATGGTTATTTTGGAGAGGATATTCGGGTTTGAAGAGAATCCTCCTTCATCCTTTTGATGTCTCAATAGCCAGGACTCAACTGGTGACATGAGGGGGTCACAATTTTTTTTTTTCTTCTTTCCCTTGTGTCAGATGTCCCTATTTTGCTGGTACTGCATGAGCAGCATGTTGAGCTGTAGTGACCTCCAGTGCAGGATGAAACTGAAAGAACTGGTAGTTCTTTATAGTTGTGCTGTTGCAAAACTGAAAAGGTATTTCATAAAAATCAAGAAAAACATCAAACCTCTAAATATTCTGCTGTGAGACTTTTAGCTAATGCCTGGCTCTGCGACTTAATTCTTTTCTTGTTTGTTGTTTTCCACTGAAACACCCTGCTCAGATGCAGATGAGGTCATCTCAGTAGTCGGTTTTTGGTTTTTGCTACATATGTCCTGTTATACTGTGTGTCTCCGCTGAACCATTGTTCTGTCTGCATCACTAGCATTCATGTTAATTCTGTGCCTAAGCTCCTGAGTTGAACTTGGCACACGCTCTGGTTGCCATGTTGCTGACCCAAATTCCGTCTGCATTAGGAGAGAGCCTTCCTCGCCAGCTTGCAGACCCTCGGGCTCTGATGGCCACCATCAACAAGGGTTTCTGGAACTTGTGAAAACTGAGGGCTGCTTTGGTTCTGCCTGTGAGCAGATGTTAGGAACCTGCCGCTGTGTGTGCACTGCAGTTGAATTGCAAAGATAACTATTGTAGGTTGATTTTTTTTTTTTTAAACCAACCCATGCACATAGACATTAACGAGGTACTTGCTAGCTGACTGTGTAGTGTGTAGCTGGAGATGGAGAAGAACCCTCAACCAAAATGTGTATTTAATGATCAGAAGGCTTTTGCTGAGGTGGGGGAGAGTGGCCCAGCTCTAACTGTAGCCATCATGGATGGTTGTCTGGCTCTGTGCTGAGCTCTTTTGAATGTATAGGGATAGAGGTCAAATACATAGTAGCCAGATTGGTGAGGCTATGTGGGTGAGAACCTGAGTGGGAAGATTGTACTTGTAAGGAGAGTTAAAATTAATTTCCCCCCACCACCACCTCTTTTGGTGTCTCCCTCGTCATAGTCTGACACTATCCTGCTCTTCTGTTCTTGTTTTTGCAGAACATCCAGAAGATGCTCGGTCTTGCTCCTTCCCGGGCTGCCACCAAGCAAGCAGGGGGCTTCCTTGGCCCACCACCTCAGGCAGGGAAGTTCTCCTAAAGCACAGTTACAGCCTTCACTGAAGGTCTGACCAGTGCACAAGACTGCCTTTGGGAGGTAACAAGATGGGATTTTGCACCAGGCTTCACATGTCCTAAACCAGCCTATGCAGTATTTGCCACAGTGTTGGAAACATCTTCCATATGGAGTATTCTAGCAGCGGTTGTTTGCTCGTCGAACCAAGAAAGTTCTCGGAAGATAACTTGACCTTTTGTTTCTGAGAAATAAATGGCATGGGCATGTTGATTTAGATGTCTCTTAATTGTGCTGTAGGACAAGTAGAAATACCTTGATGTAGCGCAGTTGATTTAGTCTACGGCATGGAAATCAACTTGAGTAGCGAGAGTAAGATCTGTGAAGTAGATAACTTGGAAAATCCAGAACAATCATGCTGTGAAGTGACTCTCTTGTCTTAGACATGCTGGCTATAGTCTTATATAGTAGGGGGCTGGACAAGTAGGTGTGCTTAGTTCTCCTTTTGCAAAACTTCCAGGGTGGAGGATGAGGTTTTTCATTGTCTCAGATGACTGGGGGCACTGGAACCTGCCCCTGTGCCAGGCTGACTTTTTTGGAGTTAGCAAGTATTTCTGGGCGTGCTGTCAGCCTGTGTCATCTTGGCAGGCTAGAGCCCCACTGAGATTTCTGCGGCATTATACAGCTTCTGTAAAAGTCACTTTCTGAGGCAGAATCTGCTCAATTACGGAAACAAACCTGGCCTTCAAACTTAACTTGAGTAAACTGCCAAATTATGCCAGTGCCATCCACTGCTACTGAACCCTTGATTGCCTGAGCGGTTATGACAGCAGCATTTGTGTTCCTGCTCCTTGGTTTATTGCTAAACAGCCTGATGATCAGTACACATCTTAAAAGGCTTCCATCTTAGGCCAGGAAGCTCTCTACTCCGTCTTCTGCTTTGCCAAATAATTCTCTGTTTCAGCCCTGGTGGCTGGAGCCCACTCACCTTGTTTAAAAGGCGGGGGAATAACTCTTGCTGCCACTCCGAAGTGAGGCTGGCGTGCCGTACCCACAGCGGCTATTGATTTCTTGCTTCTGTGACCAGAGGTTTATCATGCGGTACCTCTTTCTGGAAGTTTTTGACTAGATGCATGGCAAGCGGATAAATCCACACCATATGGCAGCACGGAGCATGTGCAATACCATATTAAATAGTAAATACTGGATTAATTCTCACTAAGTATGGGGCATTCATATGACTACTTAAAGATAAATCATGTGTGGAACCTCTGTTCAGTGCTCTGCCTCTCAAACCCAAATATTTGGCAGGTAAAGGAAAATATCTAGTGTGCACTGATGCTGCCTGGCTCTCGAGCTGCATTTTTAACTTACCGCTGTGTCCAGTGTAGTTAATGAATTTCCACCGGGAGCAGCCCCAGCTGTGTAATTCCTTTTTTCCTGTGTGGATCCTCTCTTAGTTCAAGGGCCTGATCCTGCAGCAAAGCCAGAAACACCCCAGCCTGTTACCTGCATGGATCAGCTTTGTTGAAGTAGTTTAGTCTGCAGCATGTGGTTGTTGGATCCAACGAAGACAGCCAAATCTAATCAAGAAAATGACAAACTGCACCTTTAATGACTTTGGAATTGATACGGGCAGTACCTTCCCTGCGCTGCCCTCAGCAAATCTGCCCACGCTGCGTCACGCCACGCTTTGTCACTTGGAGAGGGAAGCATTTGCACATCCAAAGATTACCTGAAAATTACCGAACCGCTATATTCTGGTTGCTTTCTGCTGTTGTTTGTTAGATACGGGTTGTTAATCATTATAACGAACTGAGGAGAACAGCTTTCCTAACCTCAGCCACTAAAAAGGTCCGAGTTCGAAGAATCTACAAAATGGAACGCAAAACGAAAAGCAACTCCATGACCACAGGAAGACTCAGGTTTTGAGGAAGAAAGGATGTTCTTCATTCCTTTTCATGGATAACTTAAAAAAAAAAAAAACCCAAAAAAAACCCCCAAAACTGCATGTGTATCTCGAGATAAACCGCAGCTGCGCTCACATCTTCGAGGAGGCTTAACTATTGCCAGCTGGGGATGCAGCGGGTGGCAATTCAGCTGCAGACCTGCTCATTTGTACCTGGTTTTGGTCCTTTTTCACTAATCACAACTGTCCCATTCCCCCCGGGGGATGTGGGGGGGGGCACCTCCGAGCCGCCAGGGGGAGCTCGAGAGCGGGGCGGGCCCCGCGCTCCGCCCCACCCCCCGGCGCGCACGCATGCGCGTGCGCGCCGGGGGTGGGGCGGGGCCCGGGGCCCTGAGGTAAAAGTCCCCGGTGGAGGCGGTGGCCTCTCACGGAGGGTGTCGCGTCCGTCCCACGGGCTACAGGCTGCTCTTCCCCCGTGGGCTTTCCCCAGCCCACCGCTTACCCACCCCCCCCGGACGGCCCAGCCGATGCTGGCGGTATCCCGGTTGCCGAACGTCCTGCCCCGCCTCTGCGCATTCCGTCCCAGCCTCGCCATGAGCAGCGTTACCGGCACCGTCACCATCCACCAGCCCCTCAACTACCGGGCGGGCGCCCGCGTTCAGCCCGCCGACGGCGGGCAGGCCGAGGAGGTGTATGAGCCGGCCACAGGTACTGCCCCCGCTGCCTGCTCGGGGGGGTGTTGAGGCTGGGGGGGGGTTAAACCCCGCGAGTTGCCTCCGTGTTCTCTGCCTGCAGGGGCCGGGCGCCTTCGGCCCCTCCCGGTTGCCCACCCGCATGGGATGGTGCCGGTGCCGGTGTCCCGAACGCCGTGGTGTTTTGGTGGCTGCGTTTTGCCTCCTGCAGTGCAGGTCCCTCGTCTGACTTTTTAGCAGAAATCAGCTCAGTCAAACAGAAAAATCGAGTGGTGCCCGATCTTGGCGAAGGACGCGATTTAAACGTTTCTGAATTTTTGTTTCTTTCTTTGGTTTTAATTGGAGGTACCAGGGTTTCAGCAGAATCATTTCGAGAAAAGAGAGTGTTTAACTATTCTGAGGAATGTGTAACAGAGTCCTGGAGCTGCTGGTAGAAGTATAACAAACCCCAGTGGGAAACAGCGGAGTTCTGTAGCAATTAGAGCTAATTAGTAACTAGACTGTGGAGAATGGCGTATCTTTTAATTCAGACCAGGTGAGTTGCAGCATCTCTTCTATAGTCAATTACATATCAGTGTGAACCATAGTGTGAAGTTCTGTAGCTTGGTGTAGGTGTCTGGTATAGGTGTAGTGAAGTCTTTGGGGTTTGATGCAAGATAAACCATATTTTTTTGTGCCCCTTTTCTGAGATTTCCATGTTATTTATTTCCTGTTTAAAATGTGCCCAGGTCGTGTCATAAGCAAGCTGCTCTGCTCTGGGGAGAAGGAGGTCGATCTGGCTGTGCAGAGTGCAAAGGCTGCCTTTAAAATATGGAGTCAGATGTCTGGCATGGAGCGGAGCAGGGTGCTGCTGGAGGCTGCTAGAATTATTCGGGTAAGTTGTGAGAGCTTGCCTCCTCTTGGAGAGGGGTGGTTCTGTCTTTGAGCTTTCTCGTGGGTTAATGTGGCTGTTGGGGGCTTCCAGGAGGACTTTCAGGGCTCCAGGAGGAGCATAGGAGTTAAAACCCGTCTTTGACCCGAAGAGACGGTAGGTTGCCTTGGGCAGGGCTTCAGTCTTATCACTCTATTCAAGGCCAGTATGTACCTTCTCTGCTTAATTCAGTTAGAAAACATAAAACTGAAGCCATGCAGTCGAAATCCTGCAGGGCTCCTACTTCTTTTCACAACTCCAAACGTTAAGCTTCTCTGCACACGATTTCAAAGCTGAAATTGCATAACTGTAACATTGTTGAACTTTCAGCTTGTCAGACAATGGTGTCACGTGACTAAAGTGTGTCTTGGTTTAGCAATAAAAAAATGTAGGAATGCTGGTTTTTATCTTAGACACTAGATAATACACATGGGAGAGAGGATACAAGTAAGCTAGCTTTATCACAAACTGCTTTGTGAGATAAGATGTTCTTGGACACTGAAGTTAATTCCCATTGAGGCACATATTTGTAAGAAACTAGACCTATTTTCACCAGTGTGTGTATATATGATGAGAAAATTGTTTTCTTTCTTCAAGATTTCTGCAGCAGCAGGGTAATAAATCTGCTGGGAGATGGTCTGTTAAGGGGTGCTTCCCAGCTGTGTTACTTTGTCCATCCTTCACTAAGTCCTGTGAATCCACTTTGAACTGGCTGTTTGCTGTTCCTCCCGCTTTAGTTCTGTGAATCTTAATCATTGTTTGCCAGCTGGCTTCGAAGTTCAGGTTTGCTCATCTTTTAGATAAACAGGGACATTAAGCAAGACTGGACTAGCAGTGAACCCCAGTGGCTGTCTGTTTGACATTCCCCTGTGATCGGTCGGCACTGGGGAACTGATAAATAGCAGTTGGGACTGTACCTTTTAGAGATGACAGTTTCTCACAGCAGAGCCTGGCTTACTGATGGCAGAGCCTTGTTTGGGAGTTGCATGCTTGAGAAGCAGCTGTCTCCTTGTGGAGTTCTACTACAGGCTTCTCTAACACGTTGTCGCTGTCCTGTGCCTCTCACAGGAACAGAGAGAAGAAATTGCCACCTTGGAAACCATCAACAATGGGAAATCCATCTTTGAAGCCAGAGTGGACATCGACATATCCTGGCAGTGCCTGGAGTATTACGCAGGACTGGCAGGATCTCTAGCTGGTGAGATTGTTACTGGAGTTTGCTTTTTACTCGCTGTCCTGCTGCTTGTCTTCCCTGGTGATTTCCATGGCACAAGACCAGCTTTGCTGTTTATTTCTCTAAAAGATGGACTACTCCTTTTTCTGAAGATCTTGGAAGGATTTTCAGAGATCTCTACCTAATGATGCTGTGGTCTGTGGGCACTTATGCACCTTCTGTGAGCTTGCTGGGGTAAAAGCGGTGTGTCTCTTGTTCCCAATCAAAGCAAGATCTGCCCCCTGAGGCTCTGGTAAGACTGGAAGGGGCTTTGCTCTTCTCTACCTTCTGGCTGTTTTTCTTCTTTGCAGGTGAACACATCCAACTTCCTGGGGGATCCTTTGGGTACACCCGGAGAGAACCCCTTGGGGTGTGTGTTGGGATTGGAGCCTGGAATTACCCTTTCCAGATTGCCTGCTGGAAGGCTGCCCCAGCCTTGGCTTGCGGTAATGGAGACACTCTGCCTGTGCAAGCTTCTCTTTGAAGGCAAATGATCCTGTGGGGGAAAGTGATTTGGGGGATAAAGTCTAGGATTACCTTGAAGGAGGTGTTGAAGGATTAGCAGAACCTTCAGGCTGTTACTCTGGCAGAAAGGGAAAGGAAATTGAAGTGGGAATGTGGTAGATGCTAAGAGGGCAGGAGTGCATCGGGAAAAAGGCAGATCGCTTGGCTTTGTACCAGACAAGGAAGGTCTCTGGAAATGTCTGCGGTGCAGGACCAGCAGCCCCATCTCCCCCAGCCCTTCCCAGAAGGAAGGTGCAGTTCCTCCCTTGCACTGGTGCAGTGTTGAGCTGATCTCTTGAGGGGATCATCTGGGATCTGTTGAGACAAACTCATTGTGCGGGGCGGTTTGTTTGTTCTTCTTTTCCGTAAAGCAGTTTGGCTGTTAACCCCACCTTGCCTCTCTCTGGGTTCCCATAGGCAATGCGATGGTCTTCAAGCCCTCTCCCTTCACCCCCATTTCGGTGGTGAGGTTGGCAGAGATCTTCACAGAGGCCGGTGTGCCCAAGGGGCTCTTCAACGTGGTGCAGGGTGGAGTGGCCACAGGCCAGTTCCTCTGTCATCACCCAGATGTGGCCAAAATCTCTTTCACTGGCAGTGTGCCAACTGGCATCAAGGTAAAGGCACCTTCTCACTCAGGGACACAAGGGATCTGTAGTGCCAGCCTTCCCAGTGTGCTGTGGATGTCGATAACCTCCTTGAGCCTTTGTGCATGGGGCTTGTAAAGATGGGGTGCGAGTTGGCATTTTTGGGTCTGAGCAAGGAGATTGCACGTACAGGGTTACATTGGGGCTCCAGTTAGCCCACTGGGCATGGGCTTGGGCACTCGGTCCTTTCAGAGGAGCCCCTTGGTCATCACTTGTTTAGCCCCTGGTTGCAGTGAAGTCTGAGCTGCTGAAGTAGGTATCTATGTGGGGAGGTGGGTACATAAAATGGAGCAGCACTGGGAAAATGTGAGTGTTTCTGGCAGTAATAGTTTGGTTTAGCTGCATACAACCTTTTAGGAAGAGATTAGTTTCTGTGAATTTTTTACCCTCAATTTATTCTTCAAAAAAAAAGTTCCTAAAAAGACTTTTAAAAATAAATTCTGATTTGAAAGAGGGGAAAAATTGCCCCTTGAATTCTCCTTACATGTGTGTACCTGTGGGGTGCAGTGACACAGATGCAGTTACAGCTGTCTTCTGGGCTTATGCTGAGCGCAAGACTTCTTGCAAATGACTCCTCAGGTTTTCTTGCTTTTTTTCTTTAAAAAAACCCAGAACAAACAAACCCTAAACCCTCTGAAACTGTCCCCAGTCTGAACTAAACCCTAAGTCTGAACTAACACTAAGCTTGCCCTTCGTGCTGCATGTGTTGTTGAAGTGCCCTGTGGGAACTCTCCCCTTGGGTGTCTCTTACCTCCCTCCACCAGCTTCCCCTTTGCCAGTGGGTTACTTGTCTCTTCTGTCCTTGTTTCTGTCAGATCATGGAGATGGCAGCTAAAGGGATCAAACCAGTTACCCTGGAGCTGGGGGGCAAATCCCCCCTTATCATCTTTTCGGACTGTGCCTTGGAGAATGCTGTGAATGGAGCCCTCATGGCCAACTTCCTTACACAGGGCGAGGTGTGTGTCCATGTGGCAGGAGCAGTCATCCTCTCTGTGGCGGCGGGGTGGTTTGAGAACCAGGTGGCAGAGCCAGCCTGTGACCTTGCATGATGAGGATTGCCCTGAAGCTCACATCTGGCCACCTGTTTCCCTATGTAGTGTCACAAGGGATCAGAAGGGATGCTCTTGCAGAAACCTGTGCAGGGTGTCACAGCAAAGCGTGCTTTAGCCGATGCCCTGTTCTTCCCAGAAGTGAAGCCTCTTTAGCACCTGATACCCAGCTCAGAGCAGCTGCTCTTGTGCCCTGGGCTCCAGTGTGGTGCACAGAGGTCAGAAGAAGCTGTGCTGGTTTCCTCTGGAGGGGCAGCAGGTTCCAGTGTGGTGTACTGAGCCACAGCCCCTGTGGAGCTCTGTCTGTCCCAAATTTGGGATCTCCACATGTGCTGCAGGTTTTGTGTAATCCTGCTGGCAAATTGGCTTACTGGGGTCATCTCTGGGAACTGAAAAGTTATCTGAAGTTATCCCCTGCTTGTGACTTGATGCGTTTTTGCCACCTGGTGGCATCAGTACCACTATGTTCAGCATGGACTGTTCAGTGCAGTCAGGAGCAGCAGGGTAATCTCATTATCTTTGTCCCCAGGGACAAGTTAGCTGTTTTAGCAGCTGTGGAGGCTTTTTTCTGAGAGCCTCTGTAGCAGAACCTAAGCAGGGAAGGGCTGTGGAGTGCTCAGTGTCTTATGCTGAGCAGCCTGTCCTGTATCCTAGGTATGCTGCAATGGCACGCGGGTGTTTGTGGAGAGGAAGATACTGGATGTCTTCACAAAGGAGGTGGTGAAACGCACCCAGAAAATCAAAGTTGGAGACCCACTTCTGGAAGACACGCGGATGGGAGCTCTCATCAATCGGCCCCACCTGGATCGTGTGCAGGGCTTTATCAAGCAGGCAAAGGAGCAGGTGAGATTGTGCTGCTGCCTCATGACTGCCCTGAAATGTCTCTCCTCCTTGTTAGGCCAGCAGACAGGCAGCTGCTTTCCTTTCCCATGCCTTCTCAGTTAAGCTGTTTTTTTGTTGCGGTTGAATTACTCAATAGGTGTCTTGGGCCACTAGATTAAAAGTGACCCAGTGCATGTCTCTGAATCAGCATTGAAGGTGACGTGGCTTTTCGTATCCTGATTTTGCCAAGTTTTAGAAGTTGTGAGATACCTGGCATGGTAGTGTGTGAAATGGGATAATCTGTAATGTTTGGGCTGGTTCTAAATTGTGGTGACAGCTTGCACACTTGGCTATTATCTCATTTGGGTTCCAGTTTTGTTGGTTGGAGAAAGACCTCACTAAGGACCAAAGGCCAAATTTACAGCCTGCTGTAAGAGCAATAAGATCTACCCAGGCTTTTTTTGGGTTTGGGTTTTTTTTTTGTTTGTTTGTTTTTTGGGTTTTTTTGCCAGGTTTTATTGTAAAGTGTAAAGATGTTTTAAATGTCAGCACTAGGTATATGACTAGGTGTAGCCAATTGGGGGATGTGCTGGAGAAGGGGAACTGTGAGTGAAAGCCAGGAGGGCTAGATGAGGGTTCGGAAACAGGAAGAGGGATGTGGGGAAGGAGAGGAGAAATCCCCATCTCTACAGTGGGGCATTTGATGGAGGTAGGTGTTTCTTGCCAGATGGAGTGCTAAGGTTGACTCGCTAACGAGGGAATTCACACCGTGTGAAGATGTGGAAGTTAATGTGATGCCAGCTGAGGATCTGCTCCTAGTTGTAGTTGCTTCCCTCCAAACTGCACTGGCTCCTGTGGCACTTGCACCCCAAACTAGCATTGTTTTGACTTTTAGGATGTGTCTCACTCCCTGACCCTGATCTATCAGTGAGCAGTTCTGACCTGGAGAGACACTAGGGAGGACCTAGCCATGGTTTGTCTGATAGGACTGTAAACCCATCAGGGAGTATTGGCTGATACCCAGAGCTGGGCAGGATGCCTCTGGACGTATCTGCCTACCTTCTGCTTGGCTCTTTTTCAGGGGGCAGTGGTGCTGTGTGGTGGGGACCTGTATGTACCAGATGACCCGAAGCTGAAGAATGGCTACTACATGCGACCCTGTGTGCTAGGTATGATCCTTCTTATTCATGGTACTGTAGTCTTCTGTGTGGATGTTGCTGAGTTTCTTCTAGAGAAAGCTGTGTTCAGCGTAACCTGTCTCTGCACATCCACGGTGTGGACAGGCACTGGTATGGGTGTATTAGAGCTGAGGCACCTAGGAACTGCATCCAGAGAAATCCGTGCTGTTGGAGGGCCTCACAGGACACATGCAGTTAGTGCCTTTGCTGCCTTGAGATGGAGGGTGGGATTTGTTCCTCTGCTAGCCAAGCCAGGGGCGCTGTGCAGTGCCGAGTGCTGTCTTGAAGGCTGTGTGGGTTGCTGAATGCACAGGCAGTTCTGCTAACTCTTCCTTCTGAAGCACATGTACTCTGCTGTGCGTCCAGGGAACTGCACGGATGACATGACATGTGTGAAGGAAGAGATCTTCGGGCCTGTCATGTCCATTCTGCCATTTGACACAGAGGAGGAGGTTGTGGAGAGAGCCAACAACACCAAATTCGGCCTGGCAGGTGGTGTCTTCACCAGGTAAGACTGGGTAGTGTGGTTGGTGTGGAAGCGGTCGCGGGGGGGGGAGGAAAAGGGAAATAGTGCATCAATGCTTCTCTTGTGGTGCCTGGCATGGGCACAAATATCCTCTTCCAGAAGAGCTGGAGCAAGGGGTTGCCAAAAGGGAACTTAGATGACTGCGCATCTCCCCCTCGTTTTTCCTGAGGGGTTAGGTGGGCCCAGCTGTCCTTCATACTCCTTCCAGCCTGTGCTTGGCCTGCTGCCTGCCTTCCTGCATCTCCAGGAGATGTGCACCAGGAGCCTGCCATACCGCTGAAAGCATGCAAAGATGGCTCTTGGCTGCTTGCCGCAGTCTGCTTTGCTGGTGTCCTTGTCCTGCCCTCTCAAAATCAAATGCAGTTTTGAGTGTCCTTGGGAATAGGTGCTACATCCTTTGAGCAGGCAGAGACACCATAGGGCAGGTCTGGCTCCAAAAACCACTGCAACCTGCTGGCCTTTCTTTAGTGGGATGTCAGCTGGCAGGGAAGGGGGGGATGAATGAGAAGGGATCTAGCTAAATTGCCCTTTTCCTGCAGGGATATCCAGAAGGCTCATAGGGTAGTGGCTGCTCTCAAGGCTGGGATGTGCTTCATTAACAACTACAACGTCAGCCCTGTGGAGCTGCCTTTTGGAGGATACAAGGCATCAGGTGAGCTCTACTTGGCCTCCTCTGGACTCAGCCCTCTTGTGCACACAGGTGACGAGCCTGTTTCTGTGATGGCAGATGCCCCTCTCGCTGGGGCAGCGGGGCACTTTGCTGTGCCCCTAAGAAGTGAATGGCACACTGGGAGCTGAAAGGGAAGCTGGGGAATGAATTGCAACTTTGTACTGAGAAAGCAAGGAGGCGAACTTTAATATACGTGGCCTTGCTTGCAGCTGAGCTCATCCAGTTATTACTCTGGGCTTGATCAGAAGTGCTACCGTGAAGGTGGCACTTGCACCGAGTGTGTGGCTTGTATTCTCCCTGGTATGACTACATGCTGGTTACAGGGAGTATGAGTGGTGCCTGGCACTGACTGGAGCTGTGTTCTCACTTCTGGCTTGTCCCCGCAGGATTTGGCAGAGAGAACGGACGGGCAGCCATCGAGTACTACTCGCAGCTGAAGACTGTCTGTGTGGAGATGGGTGATGTGGAATCTGTGTTTTAGTGGCTCTGGGGCCTGCTCAAAGGAGCATCAGCCAGTTCTTGCCTGTCAGACAGAAATGTGGATCATTTGCCCAGCAATAAAGTGCTCTAAAATTCTAAGTGCCTGGGGGACAACACCGCTGGAGCAGCATTTAGCCACTCTGCTCCTGCCAGGGGGGAATGTACATGCAGGACTCAGCCTGTGGGCCTGCTCTGTCCTGTTTGGTGGAAGATGGGAACCTCAAAGTAGGAGGCAGCAATATGACTTTCAGCAGCAGCTCGTGCAGCCGTGTAGGTGTTACCAGAGGCTTGTCGGTGGCAGAGGCCTGGCCCAGGCTGCGTCCCCTGCTGCATGCATTGAACCCCATTGCCTTCCACCCTCAGTCAACATAAATTTTGGCTTCTTAACAGGTATGACCCTACTCAGTGCACATATAAGCTCTTAGACACATTGATGTCTTGTAGCTATAGGCTCTGTCTATTCTCTGACTACATAAAAGCCTTAAGGGTAGGATTGTTTATTCCCTCTAGCCCCCTTGTAAACACAAGTTTAGTTTTTTCTCACCTCACTTCCAAGGTGGGACAAAATATTGTGGGGATGGTGAGCTGCTGCTGCCTGGGACAGGCATGGCCCTGAGAATCATCTCCACACACAGAGTTTGGAGCACAACCAGAGTGGTAGCAAGCTCCAGCATAGGATAGCGTGCTGCCTCTCTTAAGCGAAAGCTATTTGACTTCCTTCCTATAGGCTTACTGTTCTTTATAAACATGATGAAGCAACAACTTAAAATGTTTGCCTACATCCTTTTTTAGCAATCAAATAAATATTAACTCTCTTTGGAACATCTTATCGCAGAGCGACATGAATTGAGGGGTCCAGAAATAAGGCTGCTGTTGTATGGATTAAATGGGTTGCAAGAAGGCTTTTTGGTCACTAGAATCCTAAAAGCTAGGACGTGTCTGCCTGATGGGCAGATTTCTGTAGTCCTTACAAAACCAGTGTTTTTCTAGCATTCTGAAAAAAAAGCCTCTATAACTTCAGAATGAAAATACAGAATCAACAACTTCATTTTATTGAATGAGGAGAAAAGAACAGGAAATGAAAAAATTCTAAAAGAAAACAAAAATCCCTTTAGTTTCCTAGACAGCCATCATGATGGTCAGTTAGTTCTGGCAGGTCCAGCCGAGGTGTTGACAAGCTGAGTACACACCTGTGCCCACCAGCCCAATGAGCGCAATTGAACCAATGGCCCCTCTCCTTCGGTTTTTTGGATCTGGAAAAAAACACATGTTTTGTCAGTTCAGCAGCCCATCACTGAAAGATTAGCTCATCCTGAAAATTAAAGGGGAGCAGGAACTAGAGATAAATCTCAAGGCAAAACAGCAGGCACCAACTCGGGCCATGTACCTACCCTCAGTTTGTGCTATTATTAGATGAGTGCTCTTCCTATCAGTAGGAAGAGCGTACTGCACTTAGCAGCCTGTGGACTTGCACCCTTTTTTTCCGCACCCTGACTGGAAGCTTTATGCTGCCTCCTTGACATGAGCTGGATGAAAGAGACCTGAGGCCACTGCAGGAGACTTGAGTTTCCAAGCACCTTCTGTACTGCAGGGTAAAGACCTACCTCCTGTGTAGTAGCCATAGGCATAAAGGATTCTCCCAAGGATCCAGGCGATGCCAAGCCCTGTGGCAGTCCGCTAGAGAGAAAGGAGAAGCATTAAAGGTTTTTGAGACTTGCCACTTGCACGTGCTTAGCTCTTACAGCAGCCCTGCTTCAAAGAAGTGACTACCAACTACAGCGTGGGTCCTGACCTTGCTAGGACAACTGGGAGTCAGCCCAGTGGAGGTGGGTGGGTGATGCAGCATGCTAGGGTGAGTTTTGTACAGGAGGAGTCACTTTCATGACACCTATGGGGAGGTAGCATGCGATGTGCTGCAGACCCTTGCTGGTTTGCAGCACAGCTCTTCCCAGGCACGAAATGGTGAAGTCCTACAGGCAGCAGGTGCTGAATCTCATTTCACCACTGTCCAATTAGTGAGCTAGACCATGTGCCATGATCTTGGAGGCTGCTGTTGCCCCAAGCCCTGCTCTCCTAGCTCCAGCTGGTGTACAGGGTCTCCTGTTGCAGGTGTTATAAACTTCCACCTTGCCTCTTAATTTAGAGCTTGCTGCAGTGCGCCTCCAGTTTGCCAGATTTGCCTATGCTGCTTCCTTCCCTCTCTGAAAAGGAATATTCAAGAAGGACCTGATTTGTCTAATGGTAGCAAAGAAAGAGCTACTGGTTTTGGCCTCTCCCGCATGCCTGCCTCCTCGTGATTTGTCTATGTCTTTCAGTTAAAAATAATCCAGGCTTTTTTTTGGTCCTTTGCACACCCTTGGAGGTGGAAGTGAGTGGGAAGATCACCATGTTCCCCATCTATTCTTATCAGATTAAGCACACTTTCATGAAGAGTTTGAAGCGGGGCAAGGGCTTCCTGTCCTCCACGCAACCAGCTGCTGAGTAGAACTGCTGTGAGCCCAGCAGGACCCTGCAGGGCTAGGAAGAACCAGTCAGGGTTAGAGGGACCCTTCCCACTCATGGACCGGAGGCCGTGAATGCTTCGGTTTGTCCAACAGGGCACCCTTAGGGGAAGAAAAGGGCCCCAAAGCTGAAGCAGCAGTAATGAGTTTGTTAAATACTTGCGGTTCCCCTGCACAAGACCTTCTACAACTACATCTTCAGAAGTGGCAGAGCTGTGACGTGTGATGTGGCTAGTGAAGCAGCCTGCTGCCTCCAGAGGGGCTAGCTTGGCCTACTGACCCCCACCCTCCCCAAGGCAGGGAGCAAGAGCAGAGTGCAGTCTTGCAGATCTGCACCATAGTGTCACTTACTGGGTGGTAGACTCCACCGGTGGCTAAGAAGAACAGGAAGGCAGGGTATACTTCCAATCTGAAAAGAAAAGTGAGGAGGTTGTGTTTGTGCTCAAGTTGCTTACAGAGAGGAAACTCTAGAAATGCAGAAGCTGTGAGCATCCCCTGCCAAGGTCTCTGTTGGGCCTGACTGTTACGAGTCTCTGTGCTCAGGAGAGCTGTGCTCGATGCTATGGCCATGGATAGAGGAAAGAAGGAATCAGCATCTTTTAGGAACTTCTCCCTGTCTGCCTCCCTCCCACTCTTTCCATTTTGTGCCCTAAGCCACTGCTATATACTACTTACCACCACCTAATCCAGGAGGAGTTGTTCCTCCCAGCACTCCCACCACTGGTGTGCTTTTGCAGCCTGGTCCACAGTAGCTGGGTGGCCTTAGGCCTCTCCCCAGGGAGATCCGGGCAGCACAACAGATCAGCAGCCCCCAGACAGGATCTTCTGGAAAGAAGATTTCTAGTGTATTAAGATCTTGGTCATGGAGGCAAAGAGCTGGGCACTGGGGAAGAGGAGGCTGCTTCACAGCCCTCTCTCATGGTTTAAGGCGCGGTAAGGAGCCAGCACAGCATTACCACTTAGCATTACGCGGCCATACACAAGCTTTGAGCCTGAACCCAAGCACTTGGCAGCAGCAAGTCTCTAGCTGTAGGCCCTGCTCCACAGCCCTGTGTGTTTTCAAGGTCTGCGTTCATACATGGTACTCACGTGTTCTGGTGTGCACGCTGGATGCAGTTGAAGATACGCCCGTGTTCAGGGTCTGTGCTGTACATGGTTGGATACTGCCAAAAAAAAAAAAACAAACCCAGCAGCAAAACATAAGAAAGTGCAGTCTAGGATTCGGAGCCTGGTGTTCTCCAGCAGCAAGGAGCGTGCCCTGCAGCACCTCTCTGCAGGGAGCACAGTGTTGCATGTGGGTTTGCGAGACTGACTTGTATGGGCAAGTTAGAGCCTGTCTCCTGCCCCGTGGCCCACAAATGCTTCGTTGAAATTGCTGCTTGCCCCAGGCGGGTTTCTGAACTCCCTGAGCAACCTGACTACCATGGAGGTGGCCCTGCTTTGAACAGAAGACAGTCAGGTACTGGGTGACCGCCTGGTTTAAATCCCATCTCTCTAGAGGGGAGAGCAAAGCAGCATTACTGGGGACGTGCCCCCATGTCTCCTCTGGGGCGGTGGACATCACCCAGAAGAGGCTGGAAGGACACTGCCTTCCTCAGCGCCGCAGAGCTGAGCAGCCAGCTAGAGCTGCCACTTGGCTGCAGAGGCTTCTACCAGCATGAAATGCGGTGCTCTGCACACCATACGCGCTGGGCACGTTTGCTATAGTCCTGACTTCATCCAGTAGGAGTGGGGTCAACCCAAGAGGCACCTGGTGCCTGCAGCACATGCCCGGGGCTGTCCTTGCTCCCACCCCTTCTTGCCACTTCCCCGAGTGACCTGGGGAAAAGCAAAAAGGAGCGTTTACATTCGGGAGCCAAGTGGCACAGCAGCCTCCGCATGCCATCGCCCTGACTCAGGGACAGGATCAGCCTGTCCCCACCCAGCCCACAGCCCTGCCTGGCTTGCAGCCTCCTTGATGGATGCTGAGGGAAGATCAGTTTGAGAGACTGCTTGTGGTAGGGCTCACATGCTCCCTCTGAGCTTGAGAAACCCTCCTGTCACTTTTGTTCCTCCACCAGCCTTTGCCCCCGGTGCTGCATCGGCCGTCTTTACAGGGGAAAAAGGGCTGTGTGGTTTCTCGCCCATCAGTGTTTCTGAGCTCAAAGCCTTGTGCTTTCAGCTGTCTCAGCTCGGTGCCAAGCGCCTGATGTGCCAAACCCCAAGCTCTGTCGTGCCGTCTGCTCCAGTCTGGAGAGGCAGAATGGCAGCTCCATCCCTTCTGCATCCATTTGGTGGGGCAGGAAGTGTCAGCAAGTCACCCAAAAATAAGCAAGGTGTCACCCAGCTTGTCTGCAACATCCCCTGCAGAGCGGCTCTGACCTTCCCGTTCCCTCAGCCTGAGGACTCACCTCCACGTTGTACTTCTTGCGGGCCTTGGCCACTTTCACCGCGAGGTGTGTGACCAAGACGAAGCTGGCAGCCCCCGTCAGGATGACGTAGCCATACTCCTTTGAGAGAACAGCCATCTTGCTGCTGTCACAGAAAGAGAGCCTGTTACTATTTTAGGGTGTGACTGGAGAAGCGGCAGCTCACTACACGCAGGTCTGCGTGTGTGGAAGGGTTGCTGGGCTTCAACCCAAGCCCTCCTAGCACAGGGAGTGGCTGAAGGAAGGGAGAAACGGTGAGTTGAGGAATTTTCACCTCTTGGTGCCTGCTGGGTATTGAGCAGCAAAAAACCCAAGGGCTCTCTGCTCAGTTCCTGTCAAGCAAGCCTTAAAAATCACTTAAGTGTTGGTTGGAGGTGGTGTCTGGAGGACCCTAGGCCAGCCTCCAGCTCCGAGCAGGACTACAGCCAACAGCAGGTCCCATCAAGCCCGGCTAGCTAAGTCCCATCAACTCACTGGCACAGTGCTGTGCCTGCAGGGATGCTCTGGAGAGGTGGACAGACACTGATTGTTCATGACCACTTCCAACACCAGAGCTGGGGGCCACCAAGAAACAGATTCAAAGCCAACCAAAAGAGGTGTTTTTTCATGCAGTGGGGAACAGACCTGTGGAACTCCCTGCTGATGGATGTTGTGAATGCAGGCAGTTCCCAAAGGGAAGCTGGGCAAGCTCCGGGTGTAAGAGGTAAGTTGGGAATTACAATACAGACAAACACAAACTGGCTCAGAAATCCCCAGAGCTGAAAGGAGCTGGGCTACATGAACGATTAGTTTGTAACGCTAAGGTCATCCTTACAGAAAATAATAATAAAACCCACCACAATAGCAATAATAGCCGAACCTTTTTGGTAAAGAGACACTGGCCAGATGAGCGATGCTCACCCCTGCAGCTTCAAGTGAGGGGTCTGGAGCACAAGTCGTATAAGGAACGGCTGAGGGAACTGGGGTTGTTTAGTCTGGAAAAGAGGAGGCTCAGGGGAGACCTTATCGCTCCCTACAATGACCTGAAAGGAGGTTGTAGCGAGGTGGGGGTCGGCCTCTTCTCCCAAGTAGCAAGTGATAGGACAAGAGGAAATGGCCTCAAGTTGCACCAGGGGAGGTTTAGATTGGATATCAGGAAAAATTTTTCCCAGAAAGGGTTATCAAACATTGGAACAGGCTGCCCAGGGAAGTGGTGGAATCGCCATCCCTGGAGGTATTTAAGAGACGGGTAGACGTGGTGCTCAGGGACATGGTATAGTGGTGGTTTTGGCAGTGTTATGTTGATGGTTGGACTCAATGATCTTAAAGGTCCCTTCCAACCTAGACGATTCTATGATTCAAGAAACCCTCTGAGAGTCACAAGTCTGTGAACAGCCTCCAGCAACACGCAGCTGCTGGCACTTGCCAACATCTGCACAAACAAGTCCGCTGGCCAGGAGACACCAGGGCCCATATGGTTTGCATTTAACAGTTCTGCACTTCCTCATGCAGGCCTGAGATGGAAACATGGAGCAGAAGGCGCATCCAGCAGCCTCCACCACATCGTGCTGGCAGCAAGGCTGCATGGCGTGCTTCTCCCTCCTTCCTGCTCCCCATCTGCTGGACCTGCCATCAGCTTATGCTGCTGGGAGGTGCTCAACACCAAGCGCTCCAGCACCCTCGCCAGCTGCATGTGAGCAGAAGGGCCCTTCCCCACAATCATCTGGCATGGGTCCTCTTGCACAATCCCAAACCTCAGATGTCTGTCTGCATGACCCATGATGGTGCTGCATGATGCAGTACAGCAGAAGACAGCAGAGACCTCTCTCCAGCACTGAGACAATTCCCTCTCCAAACCAAACCCCAGCTGATGCCTATCTCCATCTGGTGCCTCCACCATGTCGCGAGGTTTTGGTGTCTCCTGCACTGTCCCACCAGCACAATCTCTCAGTGTGGGCGAAAATGGGCCACCTCGTGGAACCGGTGCAAACAGCCTTCCTATTGCAGCAGCGCCAGCACCCCTCACGAGGGATCTTCAGGGACTAGAGGGCATCATATCTCACGCGCAAAGGGATTATTATCGATGGAGCAAGGTGAAGACAACAGCTGGCTTTGTCTACAATTATCAGTAAGAACACCGAAAACCTAAAGTAACAAAGAAAAGTCAGGTGGACCCCCGTGTAACAGAGGTTAGCACCTGCCAGATGGCACACTGAAAATACAGCGCGTTCCCACCCAGAGGAGCAGGTCGATGGTCACGTTTCCCCCTTCAAATCACCAGGCTGGTGGAGAACCCATGCCTGCCAGGGAGGACCAGGCATTTTATCTTCACAGCGGCAAGTTATAATCTGGGGGTTTTATCTTAGCAGGAAAGAGCACAGTTCAGTGGCAGCAAAGCAATAAGCCAAGCGTATTACAAAGCTGCTACTCTTAACGCCGCTGGTACAAAACTCCACCGCGAGCCTTTGCTCTAGTAGTCTGCGGCCATATAAAGCGCTTCAAAGTCCGCAGGACTTTGGGCCCCTCTCCGATCGCACACCTTTGCGGCGGTTTCCGGATCCTGGCGCCTCGTGCATGTGGGCAACCTTTGCCGGCAGCTGCAAGGACTTCGCTGGTGGGGCGCAGGAGACTGAACATCGTGTCTTCCACGCAGCAACGTTTCAGGCCAGAGCCACGCAACCGAGAGATTCTGGAGCGTGACACAGCACAGACCTGGGAGCTGGAGCAGAAGAGCTCCCGGGGGCTGCTTTTACTCCAGAATAAGGGTTCTCATCCAGCTCGCCCTAACGCTGCAGTGATTATCACGACTCGGCAAAGCCCGTTAAGTCTCCTTGTGCGGACCCACGCCTGGATTCTTGACTGGGCTACCAGGCACGGGCTCAGGCTGTTCTCTCAAGCCAGGAGGAGCCTTTTGTCCCCGTCCCCGTCCTCCCCACCCCCCCGCCCCGGTTACCGGGCGAGCGCGCAAGCTCAGCCCCGGCGGGGTCCGGCTCCGCCTCAGCCGGCGGAACCGCCCGGCGTGCGGGCCCCTTCCCGGAGGAAGGGGGACAAAAGGGAAGTCAGGGAGAAGTTGTCACTATTCTCTTTACCGTCTATCAGGATAACCGGCATAAGGATGCATCCCTGCCGCCGCCCCCCCCCCCCCCCCCCCCC
>RSEF01000008.1:6565021-6577364 GCA_003993805.1 Himantopus leucocephalus
CCCCCCCCCCGCATAGGGGTTCCCCGGCCCGCACTCACCTTCAGGCGCGGCGCGGAGCAGCCCAGCACGCTGCGGGACCGGCACCGGGACGGCGACGGAAGGAGGCGGGAGCGGGGACGGGGCCGTGTCTGCCCTCGGCACCGCCCGCAGGCGGGGCCCCGCGGCGGCCGCCCCCCCCCGCCCCCCCCGGCGGCGCTCGGTGAGGCCGGGAGCAACCTCGACGAGGGGGGAAGGGTTGATAAGGGGACGTCTGTCCGACCCGGTAGCTCTGCATATGTGTCCCCAGCACATATATATATATATGTATATATCTATGTATATCTCCTTGGCATACTGCACTGCCATGTCCGCTCTTAACCATTTTCATCACACCGATTATGCCTAAAACAAGGATTTCGGCTTTGATTCACAGGCTACAGTTTAATGGCTATAAGGCAGCGTGTCAAATTTATACCGCGTTTGCTGAAAGCTTCTGCTTTTCCCTTTTATTTCAACAGATCCCGCTGGCATCGGATGAAGAAGCCAGTGTTTCACACGTGGAGCTGCTGTACTGGGTCATGTAAGCAGATACTTGTCTGGGCAATTACCAGCGTTAGTGATATGAAGGATCTTATTTACATCTCCCTTTATTCCGGTCTGTATATACAGCCCTGGGACTTCGGCATCGAAACACAAGCCGTTTCCAAGAACACTTGGAGCGCGTAAGCAACATTTTTGACATTAAAAGAATGCCAGTTTTAGGGGTATGTGATGCAAAACTGGAGCTGGACTTTCCAGTTCTCCAAATGTTCATAAACCCGTGAAGGTGCAGGGGGTCCAGCCGCAGGGGGACAGATGGTGTCTTTTGCTGTCGCCAGTGTAACGCAGAAGAAAGCAAGACCCTACGGGATCCCAGGCCCCTAAAGTCCCGGGTTTAATCTCTTTGCTCACGTACCTGCCTTTCCACAGCAGAGAGTTCTTGGATTCCCTGGGGCTCCAGTAAGTTATCTAGGCTGGTCCCAATAAGCTCTGCGGGGCTCTCTGCCCAGAAAGGTATTGGTGAACTTCAGCAGAGTGCTGGGGCCTTTCCCATATCCCAGGTCGTACCTCTTGGAGCCTGTCCCTGTGACAGGACAGACCCCACGCTGGCCCTGCTTTTCTGTGGGTTCATGGTAAAGCGGGAGTGTAAATGCCTGGCACTGTGCACACCTCTCATGCCCCCCCAAATTAATATTTTGCCAATGTCCTGAGTCCCAATGGAAGAAGACAAGCAGAAGTTGCACAGTGAGTGAACCTGGAGCACAAAGACTTTTCTTCTCTTGCAGTTTTATTTCACTTCCAAAAAATAGCATCTAGAATGGGACATAATGTGGGAAATCGGGCAGGAAGGGCCTGCCTTCAGTGCCCACACTGGGCGTTCGTTCAGAAGGATTTGTAGGGCTGATCCTAAGCGACTGTGTCTTCCTCCTCCTCCTCCTCCTCCTCCTCTCCCCCCTTTGAAGTGTGGAATTCGTAGATGACGGCGCAGACGCCAGCCAGCCAGGCTGCCATGGTGCCGGCAAAGAATATGCAGAAGCCAATGAGACACAGAAAGACGTAGTCTTGCTTGTCCAGCCGGGTCAGGCAGTTGAAGTGGAGCTGTGCCTCCGCTGCAGGCATTTTCAGCGCACGCAGGCCTTCCGGGGTGTAGCAGGTGATGTGGTCGGCATCTGCAGAGGGAAAAGCAGAAGGTAGACTCTCGTGCCTGTGTCTTAAGCATTAATGAACAGGAGTCCTGCTAGAAAAATGATGGAGGAGTTTGCTCCTAAAAAATTGTCTACATACTTCACACCTCTCTCCCTCTGTGGCTTAGGTAAAACCAGACAGGCAAACCCTCGCCAAACCACCATCGCCAGGTTGCCAGAATGATTTCTGTGGTGTTGCATCCATAGGAAAATATTGCCTATTGGATTATGCCATTGCGGCAAACTGCTGTCCTTGCACTCTTCATCTCTGCTGACTGAGCACGTTTGGGTTTTTTTTTTAATCTCAAACACCTTCTGAAGTGATACAGCCTAAATTATGCTGGAATAATGAGGCTGGTGCGCATTTGACAGCTAGGGTGGTTTGCAGTTAGGCATAGCCTTCCCTGCTCTGTGAGGGAGGAAGAGGAAACTCATCAGTGATTCAGTTCCACTGAAATAACGACTATACCCTGTCGTACTGTAATGTACGTGCTGATAAAACAGATGCTGGCTTTTCCCTCTGAACTTAGCGAAGGCGGAGCGTGGTAAGATCACCGTCTCCTTTTGGTGTTGGTAGAATTCTGCACAGCATGCTCTCCGCCGTGGCCCTCTCCTTCCCCTGCAGGTTTTGAACTCCCGGGACCAGACACGGTTACTGCGCTAGGCGCGGGGTGCTCACTGCTTGATGCACTGGCTGCATCAAGGGAAAGGGAGCAGTGGAGAGGAACAAGCTACAGGGGATTTATATTGTATTACATTACATTATATCCTGTATTACTGAGTGATATAGCTGCAGTGGTTGTTCATGCTGATTTGTCTCACAGTCCTGAGTATAACCAGAGAGCTTTTATCTCTCTATTACCCAAATCCATCTAGACCTGGGCAACTTCACGTCAGCACCTAGACTGCACGACCCAGCTGAGCGCAAAACACTGGCGCAAAGGTGTTCTGCGAAGCAGCAGCAGCTTTTCAAAGGCCAGGGTGGGGATCCGCTTGCAGCAGATTTCAGGGCTGTGTCCCAACATCCCCTTTGCACTGGAGCTTTCAGCTCCTGCACCGACCCTTGGTTGAGGGCTGCCTTTCCCTGCCTAAAGGCAGGCGGGTGTTTGTGATACAGGGTGTGCAGCCTGTGTACACTTATTGTCAGCGTGAAAGCTTTGCGCAGCCCTCACACCAGTCCCGGGAGGCACACGGCCTCCTGCGGACTCGCCCGCAGCATCTCCCCAGCACACAGCAAAGCCCAAAGCAGCAGGGAAGCGGAGCAGCCTCCGCAGGCTCCCTGGTTTCTTTGGCTTTCCCATTTTCCAGAGCACAGTGCAGGGATCCGGACTCATACCCCCAGTCTTTGCTGCCACTGCCTTTCCTAGTCCTACCCTCCCAAATTGCCTGCAATTAGCTTTATTCTCCTGTTCCAGGGTTCAGTGTGTTATCTCCAATCTTACTGCTAAGAACAGTACTTTTTTGACACTGTTCCGTAACTGCCTGTAACCTGTATGTGGAAAATAAAAAACTTTACAGTCAGTAGGAAGCTTGCTACATCTAACAAGACACAGAGTTGCCCTTAATTTGGTTCTGTCCTAACACCAGCTTCCATTTGCCCTTCCCTTTTCTCCCCTTGGGCTTTTTTGTGGCCCTTTTCTTCTTCGACAGACAGGCGCTCTCAAGCAATTTCTCTTTCGCAGCTCTCTCTCACCATTGTGTCCCGCATTACTGAAAACCGAGCTTTCTTCATTAGTATGTGCTGTGCTGTGCTCCTTTTCAGTTTGGAAAAATCGAGTCAATGTGCTGCAGCTGCAGAACAAAGGTTTGCCCTTGGGACCAGTGTTTTGCTGGGAAAGGGAACTGGTGATTACCCTGCCTCACGAACACTCAGTGTCCACGGCCTGGTTGTAGAATCTCCCAATATGATGGGAAACAGCTGATTTTGAGATCCCAGGTGATGTAAGGAAAGAAGTCTTGGAGACCCTCTTTTCAAGAAATGGCTTTTATTCAGAAGCAAGCTGTGCTGTGCTGCTGGAGCCCACGGGACTCAGTGCTCACCTGCATTGCATATACATTTCTTATTTT
The DNA here is from genome assembly GCA_003993805.1 of Himantopus leucocephalus. Taxonomy (NCBI): domain Eukaryota; kingdom Metazoa; phylum Chordata; class Aves; order Charadriiformes; family Recurvirostridae; genus Himantopus; species Himantopus leucocephalus. The sequence continues at coordinate 6,568,792 of RSEF01000008.1, forward strand.
GGAAAACTTAAAATAAAAGAGAGCAAATTTGCTCTGGGGTGCAGGAGGAAGAGTGGGAACATACGGAGCCTCCCAGTCACAAGGATACAGACACTTTTCTAAGCAAAGCTTGTGTTCTGTTTCATTCTGACCATCAAGTGTCAGCTGGGACCCAAACTAGAGCTCCCATGGCAACAGCAAAATGTCCTTCTCTGACTTCTGAGCATTGGGTCACAGTCTGATACAGAGGATCAGTCAAACGGACCTGCTCTGAGGAGCACTGTGTCAGCTGGAGGTTGCAGGATTTCTGATCCTAGTACAACAGCTGCTGTGCTCTTAAGGCAAAGGGCATTGTGTTCACTCTTCACGTACAGAAACGGCTCGACGGGGAGCAGGGCGTGATCACAGCCCCATGGAATTCAGCAGCTAAACTCTCGCTGGCTTTCACACTGCCCAAATTTTTTCCCAGAGACCCTGTCAGCAAGAGATGAGAGCAGAAGAGGAGCTGCGTGGCTTTCAACCCTGCTTTGTCTCCAGCATTGAGCAGAATTGCTGCAGAGGTTGCACAAACGAGGGCTGCCTGCCAGGCGCATTGTGCAGTAAGAGACTTGTGGGAGGTGTTCAAGGTAAAGGGGACACTGGCCGACCGGTGGAGAGCTCAGGGCTGGAGACGCTGCCCTGAGTAGGTCAGAATGGAGGCAGGAGATCATTTCAACAGAGAGAGGGGACTTAACTGATCGTTACAGACATGCTGGTACTGCAGCAGCAGCACCAAACGATCAGAGCAGATGAAGACAAGGCAGGAAATTCAGAGCAGCAGCTTTCCCAGCGCAGATCTCCCCAGAGATGTGTTGGGCTCCTCGTTCTTGGCGCTGCAGCCACGGGGTGCTGTGACTCACAGGCACAGGGACACCTCCTGAGGCTGGAGCCAGGTATTTTAGAGCAGCAGCGATGTCCTAGCTAAAAGCTACGCTTCCCTGACTGCCCTGAGGACGTGAGCAAGTGTGACTCTTCATGGGTGGAGCATGTGTAACCCAACTGCACTGATCTGTGTTTTGTGCAACACCAGAAGACAGGACCCACAGTTGACATGCAGTGGCACAGTGAGCTGTGAGCTGAAGTTTTGGGAAAGAGAACAGAGGGCTCTCGCCGTTCCACACAGATCTGCAGGAGCAGGGAGGAGAGAGGTCCTGCTCACACAGCCCTCACCTGGAAAATGAACGTTGCTGTCTGTCATCCAGGTGATGAAGTCCAAAAAGGAACAGTTGCAGTGCCACAGGTTGTCACTGAGCCCCAGAAACCTCAGGTTGGGCAGGTCCCGGACAGTGCTAGTGTCCAGGAATGTTAAGCCCGTCCGGCTCACATCCAGGTGCCTCAGCCAGGTATTGTTGGTGAAAGCATCTTTCTCGATGGCCACAAGGTTGGGATTATCTGAGATCTTCAGCACGACCAGGCTGAGGAGGTGTGAGAAGGTGCTGAAGGTGACCTGGGTGAGGTTGTTGAAGCTGAGGTCCAGATAGACAAGCTTGGCCACACCAATGAAAGTGAAATCCAGGTCATCCCCCAAGAGGTTCTTCCTGCAGTCCAGATAGACCAAATCAGCCAAGAAGCTCAATCCCACTGCTGGCAGGTACGAGATGTTGTTTGCCGCCAGAATCAGCTGCCTGGTGTCCAGCGGAATGGCTGCAGGGAACTCCTGCAACTGCTGCCCTGTGCAGTTCACTTCCAGGTACTGACAGCTACACCTGCTCGGGCAGTTGATCCTCTCTGATGCCATTCCCATCCCCAAAAGAAACATGAGGCTCAGGGACCGTGGTCTACCTGAAGGAGACATGGTCTAACACCTTCCAGGCCGCTCAGCCCTTTGGGGACTGCAAGCAGCCTTACGCAAGGTGTGTTACCGTTAGAGCCATGCCGAGGAGGTGTCTGGCTGCAAGGCTGTTGGGAGGCACTTTGTGTCCGTGACTCACCTGACTCCTTGGCAGAGCGCCTGCCTGGAAACTGAGCCCAGTTTCTACATCAGCAAGTGTGGAACGGCGGCTGGAGCGTCTCCATGTCGCACGGGGTGCCAGATGACACCTCTGTGATGTCAACAGCTTGTGAAAGCTGCCCCGCTTTGGGGACAGTGCCGTGACCTTGCTGGCTGAGAGGGCACTGCTTTCAGCTGAGCAGAGGTGTGATGAGGCATGCATCCAATGGGTGCATCAAAACTGTGCAGAGCGGGTGTGAACAGGGCAATTTTTGTCTCAAGTGGTGTCTAAATCCAGGAGGTCATTTGTACTGATTAGGCAAGAGAGCCCTGTGCAGTGCTGCACTGGATTGGCTTTGTCTCCTTTCAGGAGGCAGGAGGAGGCGGCTGAGGAGGTCCTTCCAGAGGCATTTTTACCGAAGACGAGCTTTCCAAAGCCGCACCAGCTCCCTCTGCTGACTTAACATGGCGTTCCCCCGCCTGCCCTCCCCTCCGCTGGACGACCTGCCCTACCCCTGACAGAGCCGGTTGCTCCCCGCCCGTGCAGCGCTTAGCGCACCCAGCCGGCCCGCTGGCGGCCTTCCAAAGCCCCGCGGGCGGCACGGCGGGCGCGGGGCCCGCCCTGGCAGCGGCGGGCGCTGGTAGCCCACGGATACCCCCGCAAGCTCCGGGCCTGGGGAGGCGGCACCTCACACGGCGGTGGGAACTGCGCGACCCCACAGCCTGACAGGGGCGAGGCCGCCGCCCCCTCGCCTGCCGCCGGTGCTGCGGGCAGCCAGGGGGGACCCAGCGGCCCTCCCTCCCCGCCTCGACCGCCTCAGGCGCCCCTCCTCTCCCGCCGCCCTTGCCCCGCCCCGCCCCGAGCGCCTCAGGCGGCCCCGCCCCTAACGGCCAACGGCCGCCGCGCGCGCCCGGCGGGGCGGAGCCTCAGCAAGCCCCGCCTCCCCCTCCCGCCGGCGCGGTCGCGGATAGGCCATGGGCGGGCTTGCGCGTGACGCGGGGCGGGGGCGGAGGAGGCGCCCGCCAGATTCAAGCTGCGGCCGGCGAGGGGCGGTTGGCGGCGCGGCCGTTGCCCGGCGCCGCGATGGAGACGATGACCTTCCCCCGCTACAGCCCCGACGACATCGTCAACTACCTCCGTAGTCACGTCCTGGCGGGTGCCGAGGCCCGGAACCTGGTCAAGGGCGACGTGTTCGGCAACCCCAAGGTGCGCCGGGGGAGGCCGCGGCCTGCGCGGGCGGGGCGGGAGTGGCGGGCGGGCCCCGGTGGGAGCCCCGGTGGGAGCCTCGGTCGGAGCCTCGCCGCTCTCTGGCAGCTCCCTACCCGTCGTGGAGGAAGGGCTCCGCGTGTGGTAGCGCTAGAGGTTTTCTTGCACGTCGGTTGGTTTCTGGGCTTATCGTTTCCCCGAGTTGCGCGTACTTTGGCGCGCAGCAGCACCTTGTAAGTGAGGTGATCAGGTTTTCCGGGATGGCAGATTAGTCTCGTAGGATTTACAGGGCTAAACTTAGAGCTTCTTCTCTCTTCAGCTTGAGAGAAGCTTGCTCAAACCTCACCTGGAAGGGGGTAGGTTCATAAGCAGACAACCATGAAATTACACGGTGTGTCTTTCTCAGTTCTGTGGGAACTCGGCTAAAATAGCCACTCTGTTTGGCATAGCGTCATAGTTTCAACAGCGTAGTTGATCAACTAATGCCTTTAAACCAATCCTGTAAAAAAACAACCTCTCCCTCCTTCACCCCCTCTTTTTTTGTATTGCCCTGACTGTTAATGTTAGTACAGATTTGCTGTCTCCTCNAACAGCGTAGTTGATCAACTAATGCCTTTAAACCAATCCTGTAAGAAAACAACCTCTCCCTCCTTCACCCCCTCTTTTTTTTGTTTCGCCCTGACTGTTAATGTTAGTACAGATTTGCAGTCTCCTTGACAAAACAGAAGTGGCTTTAAAACTGAATTGATGCCTCAGTGTGATTTCTTGTGCTGCTATGTAAGTGCTTGTGCCTGCTGAAGGAGAAGGCTGGCCCTGCTCGTTTAGGGAATGATAGGATGACCATAGGAAGCAAGATTGATTTGAATCGATCAGGGATTAGTGCTTTAAATGAATAACTGTTTGGTTTGTAGGTATTTTTTGCCCCTCCATTTTCATAATGTGATGAAGGGCACTCTTTGCTATAGGATTATTACAGTTTCTGTGACCATTTTTAGATTTTGGTGTCACTTGGTTTGGAAACTGCTCAGTGAGCAGCAACGTAATGAAAGACACTGTATAGCTGTGGCAGTTGGGGCTGTAGTTGTCTGAGCTGGTTGCTGTCTCTTATAAGTATTATGAGATAGTAATGCTTGAACTGCAAACTATTGGAAAGTAAAACTTGTTAGCCTTGGTAGCTCAGTGAAATTGGTCTTCATGTGTTAAAGGCAGAACTACTTTTATGGCCTAGTCTGGGAGCCCTGAATAATCAACCATATGGAATACTGATTCACGTCCTTTCTCATTGCAGCCTGAAGTTTTACACATGATTTACATGAGAATCCTGCAGAAGGTATATGGAATCCGCCTGGAACATTTCTACATGGTATGTCTGTAGTGACAGGTGTAATGAAATGTGAAATGAAAAAAAAAAATGTTGTACTTCAACATTTAGTTTGTCAAGTATCTCCCTCCTATCTTCTCACTAGCAAATGGCAAGTAGCTTACTGTTTTGTATGTTGTAATTGCATGATTAGGAGCTTAGAAATTTTGCCTCTGTTCCAGAAAACTTGTGTGGGAGATGTTGTATACCCATGGGCATTTGCGCTCAGGGAGGTAACTAGTCTGCTCGCTTAAGCAGGAATGAGAGTGCAGTACTGCAGTGCAGTCATCAGCATGGGTCATTTACCAGAGGTAAATGAGCCTGGGAGCATCATCTGTGGGCTGTTGCTGACACTTTGCTCATTATATCTGAGACGTTGCTTTGATAATTGTTCCTGGTCTAGAAGTCGGCTTCAGCTCAAGATACTTGTAGAAATAATGGTTCTGTGTGTCTGCTGCCTCTGGATTTTTTTTTTTTTCCCATGGAGAGGAGACTCTCTTCTCCACTACAGGAACTAGCGGGCATGAAAAGGAGCTCACTTACTGCTGTAAGGAAAGGCTCTGTGGAGAGCCATCTCCTTCTGCGGTGAAGCTGTGAAATCTTTTCTTTGAGATGCTGCAGGTGCCAGAAATGTCTGTAAGGTCTGGGACAAATTGGACGAGCTTTTGAAAGGACACTGGCTCTGGCCTTGAATGTACATACTGTCTTCTTGGGCATCTGCCTTTGGCCATGGCTGGAGGAAGGTCTCTGCTTAGATGTTAGACTGGTCTAGAAGGAAAGTAAGCATTGCTTTTAGTGTTTGATCATCTCCACGAGGTTTAAAATATCAGAAAAGGTGACAGCGTACCACTACCTTCTCCTTCTGACTTCTTCATAAAACAGTTGAGTGTGAATTTCAGGGTGTTTAAAGAGCGAGCTTCTTGTTGTTAGGTGTGTAATGCAGAGACTGCCCTTCTGCACCAGTTTTGAACAAATTAAAATAGGGTTTAGATTGAATTCCAGAGTTTGTAATGTTGCTGCTTTAGTTATTATTGTATTTTTGTATTTTGTCCAGCCCAAATTGACACTTAATTACTGTCAGTCTGCTGATTAACTTGATGGCATTCTTCCACCTGTAACATGTGTTCCCTGTGGATGGAGAGACCATCCTCAGTGTGTTTAACCTATTTGAATTATCTTATGCTGTGGAAACAAACCTGTGTATTTTTGAGTATTCTCTACTTACGCATTAACTGTCTTTACTCTTTAGATGCCAGTCAACGTTGACATAATGTATGCACAGATCTTTGAAGGCTTTCTACCTGTTTGTAATTTGTATATTCATATGTAAGTAGAAGATGCTGCATCTGTTCTGTTGCTATTCCTTGTAAAGGTCCATTTTACCAGAAATAGTGGGGCTCTATGCCTTTTTGCTGATGGTGCTTCCACTGCTTGTTGGCTCTGAGCAAAGCAAAAGTTGCAGATGAACAGGGGACAGCAATGTTTAATAGAGTAAAATTCTCAGCAGGCAGCTATCTTGTCAAAATGAATGTATTAACTAAATAATACAGCGTCACCAAGATGGAGCACGAATCTATACTTTGAATCACTAGCAGGTCATCGTTACACATCATTACAGAAGGTTCTCAAGTACCTGTTGTGTATATTTGCTGTCTGAATTTTATGTAGATATCATTGTTGCAATGAGGTGAGTGTTAGATTTTAAGCTTCATTTCAGTTTTAAGGGGAGAACTGGCTAACAGTTAAGTGTAGAAGTTCCCTAATTAAGCTGAAAAGTTGTTCTACAGGCAAGTATTTTGTCTATAGAAATCTTTGTAAGATGCTGTAAGAACACAAAATTTTTAATGCTGATCTATGTGTGGAGTTCTACTGTGTTATTCTTTTGAGACTTACTGTTGTTATGTGCTTGCTGTGCATATGCTCTGGGATGAGAGGACAAGATCTGTTTTTTAGTAAATGGATACAGTACAAAACCTGAGTAATGGTCACAACAGATAAGGTTGTATTTTGTTTTCTTTGCAGGGAGCGCTTACTTCCAGTGTGCCGCATTAATGATTTTCAAATTGCTGATGTGTTAAACCCAAGTAAGCAAGTGCATTGTAATCTTTGTGTTTCCTGGGGTGGTGGGTGACACTTGGTATCCAGGCGGTTTTTCTTATTTGGCACAGCCAGATGGGCATCTAGTACGGAGAACTGTCCCTGGCTTCCAGCTACTCTTCTGACCTTTATTGTGGCCCTTAAACTAGCTGGTTCTAATGAGCAGTTTTCCTCCTTATTCTTTATGCAGGCTATCTAGTTAAATAACTGAGGTGAGTTTTGAACGCCATGAGTCTGTTGAACCGCTGGTCTGGAGAGCAGACTGTGACATACTTCTAGTGTAAGAATAGACAGTAATGAAAATTATCCTGGCAACTCTGGAATGCTACAGGATTTCTTATGCTATTCATATGCCTACGTAGGAAGCTATTGAATTTTTGCTTCACCCTTTTCAATACTCAGCTGTGGTGATTCTGGTGCAACACAAACAACTTGGAAAAGGCTATTCTGAAGAACTTTTTCACTTCTGGCTCTTTTTTGTCTAAGACATTCAAGGCCTTTGTAATCAAATTTCACAAAGCTTGCTTGAAATAGAGCCACAAAGTCCCTGCAGTTCAAACTGCTGTCTTTGGTTAGCCTGTCAGTTACAATGAAGTTCTGTCTTCAGAATTGTAGTTGAAGATTGACACTTTCTCCCTGACTTCTGTTTTAACGGGAGGCTGTATTTTAATAGTCTTTCTCGTAGGTGTCATTTTCATTTGTTAAATTGCATAGAATTGCTAAGACATTGTAAGTTCATAACTTGGTGCTAGTTTTTGTTTAGTGTGTCGGATCTTTGAAGGGTGAGCAGGGGAACAACTGATTTGGATTCTGTTGTTTTGTAATTTCTGTCTCTTCTCTGAATTGTTTTGCACAACTCTTTCTATGCAATGCATGTGTAAACCAGAATAGTGATGGCTTGCCATTCCTATTTCAGAAACAAAGAGGACAGCTCGGTTCTTGAGTGGCATTCTCAACTTTGTAAATTTCAGAGAATTACGACGTGAGGTCTACTTGGAGTTACAACTGAACTATGTAAGATTGGGTGCCATGTTACTCCAGATACCTACTTAAGTATAATTAATGTTAACCTAGAACTAGCATAAAGGCTGTGGTTTTTTAACTGCATGTTTAAATAACACATTGGAATCTTAAATGTAGTCAAGTAATACAGGAAGGTATCAGTTTAATATTGTGTAAAACTTATACAGCTATATTACACGTTATGAGCATACACAGCTACTGTAAATGCTTTAAGAAAAACCTTTGCAAAGTCTTAAGGAAACATGTCAGTTTACAAGAGTGGATGAGCTTCTCAGTATTGTAAAGGTTTCTATGTGACCATGACCAAGATATTACTTAGGCTAGTATCTTAAGTTTTCTTCCAATAACTTATTCGATAGTTTAGCCTGGGAAGTGAAGGTTTGACACCTCGCATCGTTTTGAGGAAAGTTAGATATAACAGTCAGTGGGCTGAAGCTAGAATTGCAGGTGGCTTCTCTTCTGAGTATCTCGTAGTTCAGAGGTGGTGCATTTCATGTGAATTAATAAGCAGGGCTCCAATAGAAGCCCAGAGAAAAAACAAATTCTGCTAAAATTAAAAATATCTCAATACTTAATTTGCAGAAATTGGCAATGGAGAAACACCAACAACTGGAGACCGCAAATCGGGAGGCAGCAGTGAAGCTGGAGAAACTGAAGTGAGTATGAGGAGTGAGCACTGCGAGATACGCTACTTGACTTGGCAGACTTTCCTGTTTAGTGCACACAATCTGGACAGGCTGGATCAACGGGCTGAGGCCAATCGTATGCGACTCAACAAGGCTATGTGCCGAGTCTCGCACTTGGGTTATAACATCTCTATGCAACCTATATAGGCTTGGGGAAAAGCATCTGGAAAACTGCCCAGCAGAAAAGGACCAGGGGATGTCTGTCAATGGCTGGCTGAATATGAGCTGGCAGTGTGCCCAGGTAGCCAAGAA
>RSEF01000008.1:6577464-6593549 GCA_003993805.1 Himantopus leucocephalus
AAAAGCAAGATTCCAGTCACTGCTGCTTTGTCCTCGATGAGTAACTGTTTGTGAAACTAGGTGTAGAACTCTTGAATCTATACTCTACCTATCTGGCTGTTTGCTCTCAAGAGATGACAACATTTTGGCTGCTCACAACTGTCCTTGGTTTTAGAACACGTGCTTCGTAGTGTCTCTGTTATCATTCACTGTTTTCTGTAATTAATGGCTGTTTCCACTAGTATGTGAACACTGAGTTCCCTTCCTAGCTTTCTGTGTGGGTTTTTTTTATAGTAATGTCTAGTCTTAAATGTTTGTAGTTCATGATTGCTAAAACATCAGTGAAGTAACTTTACATCTTTGGAACAAAAATACCTAGGGAGACAAACTTCATTGCTGTAATTCCAGACATCTGTCTTTATGATGCTTTATATAACTCCTGTTTTACCAGTATAGAATTTCTTCACCATATAGTTTTTTTCTGTCCTGAAAGCTCTTATAACAAGCTAGTTATTTCAGCGTAAAACACTTGCATGTCACTTTTACTGTGCTTTCCAAATCCATGGTTTTTTTTTTTTTTTACAAACTGAAGATCTCATTTCAGTAACTACTAAATATTAATTCCAGTGTATGTTAAACAATGGGGGAACAGGTACAAAATTCAATATGCATTAAGACTATACAAAAGAACTGCTGAACTCCAAAACTGTTTTATTAATAGTCTTTTCTTTTTAAAGCAAGAAGTTATTGAGAAATATGAAAGTTATAGAGACCTAGTTGAGGTTCTGCCATCATGCCAACTGGAGGTGCAGTTGTATCAAAAGAAGATGGAAAGACAGGGAGCAAATGTGGAGAGACTGGCCAGTGTATTATCAGAGGTTTGTATTATCTGAATTTTATCTGCATAGGAAGAGCTTAATGTCTAAGCAAGATAGGTGATCATCAGTAAATGTCTGTATTTTGGAAGTTCCCATGTCTCCTCTGTCCCAAAAAGAAAGAATTTGGATAAATCTCATTCTTAAAAATATCAGTAAAGCGTTGCTGCTGCTTAGCTGCATGCCACTAGCTAATGTACTATTGACCACTTTTAATAGTCAAAGCCTCTGTTGCCATAGAAACCTGACCTAAAATAGTTTGAACTGTCTTGGGGTTGTTGGTAGGAAATGATGGAAGAAAAGAAGTGAGATCCAGTTTCTTCTGTGTAGAGAGCAGAAACTAAGAGCGAAAAAATGACTACTTCAAGAAGAATAGAGCCTTAAGTGCCTTTAACTATTAATACTACTAAGCCAGCCTTTCCCTGGTGAAATGTTTGTCACAATACAGTACCTTGCTCTTTGCTACTCAGTTTTGGGAGAATGCAATTGTTAGGAGCGTTTGAAAAATGCCATGTAGTCTTTTGGGTTATACCATGTGTTCAAATTACCCTTGTCTAAGAGCTACAGCAGAACTCATAGTGACTCCTGAAAAATCATTTTAAGTGATGGGATCTTGTCCATTTGGAGGCATTTAAAATCAGATAAAGACAAGGGAACTGGGATTTAACTGGGAGAATCAGATCTTCAAAAAGAAGGAAGCTAGTTCTAATCTTAATAAACTAACAGGGTATGTTGTTTTGGAGATATATATATATATATACATACTTCCCCCCCATTTAACTTATTTCAATACGTCTTACGTACTCTAGGTCAGAAATCTGGAGGACCAGCTTGAAAGTGCTCAGATAGAGCTGAAAAAGGGGAAGACAGATGAAATGTCCTTAAAGAGACTGGTTACTGCAAAACATGAGAAGCTGTCTACAGCTGAAATAAGGATAAAAAAGAAGCGTGAAGATGTTGAGCAATATAAGCACACTGTACTGGAGTATGGATGAGTTGGCATTTCTGCCTGATGCTACTTTATGTCTTCGTTATGTGCTACCAAAGTTTGCGTCTGGTACAAACACGTAGCTTAGCAGTAAGAAGAAAATGAGCGATGTGGGATAGCTTTGTATGAAGACCAGTAATGCTGCAGGCAGGGACTTGGGGTCTCAAATCAATAATTGCAATGTGACTTGACAGCAATTCTTTTATTGGAGCACTAATTTAATTTATAATGCTTATTCTTGATTCTTTTATCTTCTTAAAGAGAATGTCACATTGGGATAATTTTCCAACTTATCAGACTTCAACAAAGCCCCATTTGCCTTTCATGAATTTTTCATAATTTCCCTTGCCACTTTTGCTCATTATCAAAGATGTTCAAGACCCATGGGGAAATGGGGCTTGTATCTCAGAGGAGTATTATCCTGACATGATGCTTCTAAAACAAAAGGAAAAGTGTCATTTGATCAAAGCCTCTTAGCCCATCTTCCTTCCTACAGTATGCTAAAGGCAAGTTGCAAGGCAGTGTTTACAGCACAGCAGTTGCTTCTGCAGCAGCAAACTCCAGCTTTGTAAGGTCGTGGCTTCACTGTGAGATTAGAAGTGCCGAACTGTAATAGAGAAAGCTTATTATATAACATTTTTTTGGTACATGGATAGGAAAGGGAATATGGAAAATTATTGTCTGGGTAGATTAACTAAGATGGAAGAGAGCTTTTTCTACATTGCTGAGGGAGTCAACTAAGATTTAGTTATGCTGTGTGGTGTATAGAATGGCAGCAAGATTTGCAGGCTCCCTTTGCTCCTCATTTAGTGGCTTGTGCCAGCTAAAGGAGATTAATTAAAAGCTACTTTTCCTTCCAAATAAGAATGAAAATAATATAATCTAATGCCCCTTTATTTTAAAAGTTGCTGCCTGTTTATCTGTTTTTAATGTGTTAGATATTTCTCGAGTGATAAAATTAGATGCTTTGATAAGCAAGAGGGGAAGGGAGGTAACCTTAGTTTGAAAGCAATAGTTTTTGCTGGTGAATAAGAGAATGTGTCCTGACTCTTCCCTTGAGGTAGGAAGATGTAAGTAGGCTCTTGCTAAGTATGAGTGATTTCAACTATTCTTTAGAGAAAGAAGCTGCTACAGTTCCAACTGTAATTATTGTACAAATGCTTAATACAAACTATTAGGTGTTTTTTGCACTTCAAGTCAGAGTAGATCTCCTGTTACCCCAGTAACCCTTTGCTGGTTACATGGCAGCCCGCAGCTGGAGCTACCTGAGTTCATCTGCAAGCTGGGGAAATGGTATTTGGTCTTTGTTTGTGATGTGGTGAAATGATGGACTGGAAATTGCCATTAACTTACATAGATCTGTGGGATTAGAGCTATCGCTTGGTGGGAGGGGATCTGAGGCAAGGAAAATGTGTGACTTTCAATTATGCTGAAACATCAAGTGCAGCTATATTGCTTTTAACCTGGTCCAGTGGCTGGCCTTTAGGCAGAGCTCTCCACTGACACCTGTGCTGCGTTACTCAAAGGCAGGAAGATGCAGTGTCCAGCTGTCTATTCGGTTGATTCCACTGGAGTCACTTGAGTTGCCTTGATTGGCAGCAACTGAGGATCTTCAACATATTCCCCTAACTCCACTTTGAGTTTCACTACTTGTACCTCAGTTCTCATTTAAGAATTGGACAAATCTCTAAGCAATTAAATTCTATGCAGCGTGGCTTCTAGAAGCTGCTAGTTTCATGCTCATAAAATGCAAGCTTTGCTTGTGGTGGGGTTAAGTTTAATCTGGAAGTAGTCAAATGGCTCAGTGCTAATTTTTTTTTTCTCCCACCTTTAGATATTGTAACAGAGTTCAGGAGAAGAGGGGTGCTGTATATGATAAAGTGACAGCCATTCACAAGGAAATCCAACAGACAAGGTTCAAAATTCAGCAGCTGAATGAGAATGCTGAAAAAGAAGAAATGAAAGCCAAGGTGAGGTTTTTTTTCATAAAGGAATCCTGATTGGTATTCTCAAAACTGATTTTTAACTTGGGCTGTGTGGATAAAGGAACACTTATTGGCCCTAAAAACGAGTAGGCTGTGCAGGTGGTGGTTTGGGTGGATAGTGGGAGGGAGAGCACTTCCTACTTGTGGTTCCACTGGGTTGCTAGGCCTTGTGCTCATCTCTGCATGCTGTAGATGGCCTTCAGGAGAAGTGGGCTTTGCACACCTGAGAGAAAAGACTCTGGAATGGTGTGATTGCCCAGTATTTTGGGAGGTGAAATTAAATTTCCCCACCTGTGTCTTCCCACCTGTGCTGCTAGCAGATACTATGCTAGTTCCATGAAGTCTGTTTTTGTATCATGGTACTCCCAGCTCTAAGCAGTCAAATCCCTTTTTTTTTTTGTTTGGCCACTGGGACCTGACCTGTGAGGCTTAACATTCGTGTTGTAGTGATGAGCAGTACTGTAGTCTTCTCAACAGTATCCCTCAAATACAGGACTACTTGCCATGTCACAAACCCTTTCTTCCTAGGGTTTCAGGAAGATAACTGTCCCTCTTGGCTTTGGAAAGAGGCAGAAATCCTGATGGGTTGGGAGCATGGCATCACAGTCTGCATGTAGCATCTCATCCTATCTGTTCGTTACTGAAGTACTGTCCATGCTGGGAGGACAATGGTAGAACTCACAGTGGCAGAGACCTTGGTGACACAGTTTAACACTGGGGGCAGTAGTAGGGTGAATACTGGGCTAGTGCTGGTGTTTCACTATCTTAGTATTTTGACCACTAGAGTTAAACAGAATCATAATACTGGGATTTTGCTTGTGGCTGCTCTTACTCTTCTGATGTTTTAACTTACTTGTGTTCTGTGAATGCTGCTGCTTAAGCCAGGGCTGAAATAACTTGAGACCACCAGACCACTCTTACTTACATCCTTATAAAGCATAAATGGTAACATTGATGGGTTTTTCACACACCCCTCTCCCCTTTTATCTTGTCTTTGTAGGAAATATACCTAAATCTGAAGGCTGGGTTGGAGAAGCGTCATGACTCTCTCATTAAGATGGCAAAGAGTTATGCAGCCTCAAGAGAAGATAAAATGGCTGAACTGAAGAAGTGGCTCCTTAAAGTTCAGACTCCTGGAAGTAGTTCTTAGACTTGTCTTCACTTGTATTCCTCTTTCATTATGTTTATCCTCATACCTGAACTCAAGAGCTTGTGCTTTGTATGGGATGGATATTTATTCCAGGTGAAAGCCAGCTTTCTCAAAAACCATGTTGGAACACATTCAGCTTTCTAGACAGATCCCGATGTCATGACCTCACTAATGTGGATAAGAAAACACTTGGTTTAGCCTGTTTCTCTTGCTGCAGTCAGTATCTGATTTTTAGTGGTAATAACGCAAGTCTTGCTAGCACCTAATTGCTTGATGTTTAGACAGAATCCTGCTTTTTGTAGAAACTGTTCTGCAAACGTTGATCTGGGAAGACCTGGCACACTGGTCTGGCCTGAATGGACACACTGTTCACGATGTCAGTAATAGGTGATATTCTACTACCATTATTCAATTAAGATTAAATCCTGATGGAGCGGTAGCATCTGTGTAAATGCCAACTTACTCTCATCATGAATATTGGTGACTGTAAACACTCAAGAGTATCATTTTAGTTAACAGTAAAGTGCCTCTAGATGCTTGAACTCACTATTTCTGTTCTGTGGGGTATTGAACCCTCATCTGTGTTTATTAGAAAGTCTGTGTTTGGGTGCTTAGTCCTATGAAAAAAATTTACATAGATGAGTATTTTCTACCTTGACTTGTGATGGCACTCAGTTTGCCACAGTGTTTTTAATTATTTCCAGAAATAAAATGTTAATTTTTAAGTGTGGATATAAGGATATTTAATCCAATTTCTCTTATGTTTTTTCCCTCCCCACTCTGCCAACTGACTTGGCATAACATTTTAAAAAATTTTGGTTTGTATGCTTGTAGGAATGTGTGCTACTAAAAGTTTTTTATAACGAAGGGAGGAGGACTCGGGCCTGTATAGATAACCTTTCTGGTTTTATTTAATTCTTCAACTTCTCTTATTATCTAGAGGTGCTAGCAAGTTAGTTGGGAACAGCAGGTGATCATTGCTCCTACAGATCTTACTGAGGCATGTTTTCCTTTGAATTTTTTTTTTCTTAAATTGTAGCACGTGAGACATTTCGGTGAAAGTCTGTGTTAACCTGCAAATCTTGACGTAGTACAAAGCTTCTTATACAGTTTTCCAATTTCTACCTAATAGTCTGTGTGGTAGGTGTGTGTGTGAGTGTACTCTTCATCCCAACAGTCCTGCAGTGTCGTACAGCAGCATCTGGTGTAGAGACTAGTGAAAGTGTAACTGCTAGGGTAGCTGTTTTTTTCCCAGGAGCTGAAGGTGTTAAGTACGTGCAAGGCACAGAAAAACTCTTCATGGATTTCATGCACTAGGCCACATATGGAATAATTAGTGATGTTTTGGATATTGTGCTTTGGAAGTAAATTTTCTAATTAATCTCTCCTTCTGTGCTGTTTGTTATAAAAAATTATGTTCTTCATGTGCAGATGTGCTCCGCTCCCTTTGCCATAACATAGTATCTGTGTCACACTAGAATCCGTCTACGAGAAGATGTTGCGTCTCATTGGCAGTACTTGCTGGTGAACTTGATGTCTATGCAAAACTGTGATAACTTTCAGGTATTTCCAGACTTAAAAATACTATTAAATTCTTGGAGAAACAGCCAGACTTGTGTAGAGTTTTCCCTGAGCTTTCTTGAGATATCCCTGCTTCTCATGTCAGTCTAGCCTATATCCCATCTTGACAAAATACAGGAAGCCAACATTCCTTCTTTTAACTTCTCTGAGAACTTTGATGGGTGGCTTATCTCTTTTTTTTTTTTGGGTTATGCTATAGATATTCAAAGTAAACTCATGTGACTTGGTATTCTATAAATATAACAGTAGTATCTGCTTTGTCATAAAGACTGGTTGGAGGTTGTGTTCCATAGCGTGGATGTTACAGCAGCTCTAGGGAAAGATTCCCCAAAGCTTCAAGTAGATACTACAAGGGATTACTCCAGCAAGCAGATGATTTTGATGGCATTAGCTTACTATCCTTCAGAAAAATGCATTTAAAAATCAAGATTCTTAAGCTAGCGAGGTCATGCTTGCGTACCCCAGTGATTAGGAATTTGCAGGACAAAAAAATGCTAGATTCTGGTTCCTGCTCTTGGGTTTTGCAATACCAACTGTTGGGTAAAATAAAAGGTCACAATTCGTGAAGAAACAAAACTTCTGATTTCCAGGGACTGATTTATGTATTTACAATAGGCTCTTTGCCTTTGCTGTGGCCTATCTGGTTGTTTGTACCTAAAATACCTATAAATAAAACATAACCAAAACTGTATTTTATCTAGAGATAATTGATTCCTAGGTGTGAGTCTACTGCTGCTTTTCAACAACTTCTACTGATCTTGAACCATCTGGCAAGACAGTGGGGGCAGTCTTAGTGTGATCGGAATAGCAGTGAAGGGAGGATGGCTTTGTGAAGGCTCAACTTCCCTCAAGAGGGCAGTGTTACTCAAGATTTTATCTTTTTTTTTTTTTTTGTTAGTGCTCCTGTCTAAATGTGTAGAGCTGTCTGCCAAGGCCTAAATCAAAGAAAACTGCAGAACTCCTTTATTTTGAGATGCTGGTGTGAGATAGCGATGGATGTCTCTCATGAAGCTGATAGAAGGGAATAACCAGGCTAGACTTAGTAGAATGAGACCTTCACAGCCACCTCTGGGGTCTACCTGTGAGAAAAACCAAATATCAGTAGCTGCTGTACAGCTTGGCATAACACTGTTTAAATGTGTTTGATATTTTTTTTTGCACGCACCTTGGTATTTCATATATTACATAAAGCTTGTAGCAAACTTGCATTGTACTGCTTGAGCTGCAGTTAGGTAATCTTTGGGAAACAGGGCAGGAAATAGCCCTGATCTGAGCATGCTAACCTATGTGGGAGATTTAACGTCTGCGCCATCTTTGTGTAAGTATCCTGTAAACTTGGCTTGACACCTCTGCTTGTATGCTTGAGTAACCAGGTAACTCTCAATTCAGATTAATACAGAGCAAAGCTCAAGCACTTGCTTTGTGCTCTGATTTAGCATGGTCTGGGTCTTACTGGAGCTTTTCTTCAGGGAACCTACATAGATTAGGCAGTAGCTTAGATCACCCAGAATGTCAGTATAAATATAGGTTGCTACTCAGAAGGTCATTTTCCATCAGCAGGAAACTTAAGATGGATAGTCCGTCAGCTTGTCCATAGCTTGTTCCCAAATCTTTTTCCTTAGAGCTGAATGGTTTTAGCTTAGATTTTAAAAAGTGCGTATGTGAGGAAGTAGGTAGAGTAGAGGAGAGGGCATGGAGCTTATCAGCAGAGTTGTCCAATGCAGCTGGGAGAGAGTGCTGTACATTAACACAGGGATGAAAATACCGCCTCTTACAAGCTCAGACATATGAAATGTTCAGAATATGTGTATGGACAGCATAGCTCGAACTTCCTGTTATTTGTAAGTATCCTTCCTTTGCACATAATCCATGCCATAAACTATTAAAAAGGAAGGTGTGTCTCCTGCCCACAAGGATGTGTTGTCTCAGAGAGAGGAGAGGCCTTCCATTTTTTTTTTTTTGAAGAATTTAAACCAACTTAGGTATCTTTGCAAATAGAAAAAGTAGTAATGGGTAAGATGGAAAATGGGTGGGCAACTTAAATTTTGGCTTGGCACAGTATGTGAACACGAACAAAACTTTAAGAGGTTGTATGATACCTCTTCCTCTGCTGGTAAGCCTTGCTGCTGCTTTCCTTTTGAAGGAAAGAAGCCCCTCTGTTTTACTTTACTCACTTTACTCAAAAGTCTTGCCAAAAGGAAGATCTTCAGAACTTTGTCTTGGAAGCCCTTTTCCTGTTAGGCTTTGGGCAAAGTGAGCAGGGCTAGGCGAGCAAGTTTTGTATTTTTCAACAGCGCTTTGTGAAACCGTTCTGCTTTGGATGGAGGATGAACTGGAAGAGGAGATGTAGGTGCGTTTGGCCACTTGGTGGGGCTGTTGGCACAGATAGTGGTGGTGAATTCACTTTGTTTCTACCACAGCTTTGCTGAGGAAGCCAAAAGAAACTTGCTGAATCTGCAGCCCCAGAATAAAAACTTTGCAGCTTGACATTCATGTATTCTAGGATTAGCCAAGACCGGGTAAACTAAAAGTGTTCTTTTTTTTTTATATAAAGACTTCAGACAGCTGATGGTCAGTTTTGTGTGAAGACCATCCAAACAACTGCAAAAAGCTGTTGTGTCCTTCTTGGTGGTGGTGTTGTCTGACTGGAGGGTATGAAGGGTGTTTTGAGGCTGTCAGTGCCTATGAAATCATGTTGCATTATACAGTAGAGGGACTCAGCTTTGAAGTGCCCTTTTAACTTCAGTAAATCTTGTTCAGGCACTGAAGCCACCTTTAGCTGGCACTGAGTCTCCAAAGCTTACAGACTGGATACGGAGAGAGTAAAATAAATGGCTAGATACCAGGGAAAAAAAAAAACAAGGGAAACTTTGAGCCAAATATCCAGATTCTCCTTGCCTGTGAAATGCCTTGTTTTCCAAAGCGAAAAAGGGAACGGTTTGTTTCCTGAGCCCTAAATGGGGACAGAACTGTAAGTGTCATGATGAAACTCTAACATTTAACACTTAGTTGGTCTCTTTTGTGGCACTCAAGGGACTCTATTAATTTACAGTATTTTTAGTGCTAAAATTTCTATGAAACTGTTTGCAGAGTATTGATAGTGCTGGATTTTCTTGATGCCAGTGGACACAAGAAAATAAATGGTAGGTATGTATCATCACTGCTGCGATACACTTCTGTTTCTTCAACCTAAAAAGTGCTCTCCTGCTGTTCTGCGGTGCGTTGCTCTATAACAGTAGGGTGACTCCAGAGTGGCAAAACTCACTCAGTAGTAGTTTTAAAAAAAAAAAAAATGCACTAGTGTCTTGCAGGATAGAAAGCAAGCTTTTATTTTGTGTGTGCATGATCTGATGGGGATTGGATCGCATTTGTTCCTCTCATTCTTTATCGCCTTGAGTCATTTCTGGTTTTGTAGTGCCAACGGGCCAGAGTCAGGTTTGGCTCTTGCTGTGCTATGTATCGTATAATGCTCCCTGATGGTCTCTGTTCTGCAGTGCTGACAATCTAAAAGAGACAGTTTGATAGATAAACTGAAACAACCCTTCCAGGGTGTCACCGCCTATATGTGATTCTTTGCCAGTTGTAGTAGTACTGCTAGTTTCTCATTCTGGCATCCTCAAGTTGTACACGTATAGTTGCTGATGAGGCCTGGGCTATCTAACACAAGAATCCACGGGACCTTGCTTTGTTCCTCGCTATGTTCCTTGCTTTGATGTGGCTGTCTGACCCTACTGCAAATACAAAGTCCGTTTCTAGGGGTTTTAGGCTGCTTTTTGGGTTTGGTCTCATTTGGTTGGACTTGATGATCTTAAAGGGCCCTTCCAACCTCAACAATTCTATGATTTTCTATCTGGAAAGTAGTGGGCAGAGCTGTTTCAATTTGGGAGTAAATGCCTGCAATGCCAAGAGTGAGACAGGTCCTTACGAGTCCTAAAACACCATCGCTAAAGGTGCACGTTGCTGTCTGGGAGACGGGAGGTTGCAGATGTGGTTTCTCCCTGAATGAAGTCCAAGAAGGCTCAGTTTTATTACCATGAGGCTTTTTCCCCCCAAGCAGAGAGCAAGGGGTCTAGGAGCTGAGTTTCCTTATGGGTAGCAAATTACACAGTACTTATTGCAAAAGAAGAGTTTAGAGGCTGTGGCAGTGATATTGTGAAAGGCTATGTACCGAAAAATATACTTGCAAAGACAAGTAGACATTAGGAAAAAAAATAAATTGATTTTGCAAGCTGCAAGCCCCACTGGAGGGGGTTGGGAGAGGCCAGTGTTTGTAGAAAATGAACAAACAAAAGGAGGGAAAACCCGGGTTATGTTGAGGTTTCCATAGCAACGCAATACTTTTCCTGGAAATCTCAAATGATGAGGTCTAATCTATCTGCTATTTAACTCTTGCATGCAAAGCCTTCTCCTTTCTCAACTGATGTGCTGTCCTTCACAGCATCCTCTCTGGTGATGGGTGTACTGTCAGTATGCAATGGTGGTCTGCGTGGTTAATGATGTTCCAGGGACAAGGCTGTTCCTGTTCTGTTCCCCCTGTTCCAAAGCACGTAGAAAAGGAAAAGCTTATGAAGCAGAGGCATTGCATGTGCGAGGGCTGTACGTAGGAATGACTTACTGGCTGTGCTGATCTTGAGAAACTTCTGTTTCCTGCAGGTCCCAGAGAGGATGGGGTAAGCTGGTGCTAAGAGCAGAGTTGCCAGGCAAGTACATTGCAGAGATGTTCCATAGCCTGCAGGGTTTACTGCATAAGGATGTGTCCTCCTTGGAAATGATGCAGCTTAGTGCCTGAGATTTGTGGAAAACTTCCTGTGGATGTTTAGAGAGTTCATCAAAGTAGCCTGATTTAAATTTGTAGCCAGCAGTCTGTCCTTTGAAGAGTCTCAGATTTGGGAATCCCTGACGGCAGGGGAAGCTTTTTGTGGAGGGAGGTGGAAGGGTGGCAGTTTTTACCTGATAAAAAGGACAACTGAGAGAGTGAGCAGCATGACAAAAGTCCATGAAATCACTAGTGGTCTCAAAAATGTAGAAAGCAGTGTCTGTTCTTGTTTCTTGTGGAGAGAAACCCTGAGTGGATGTGAAAGACCCTGCTCTGGTACAACACTGAGGAAACAGATTCTGTTCCCTGCCTTCTGCCCATAGCAGTGACACCCTTGCTCCATCCTCCTTCTTGCCTGTGATGCAGCCCCTGGCAGGCAGGGCAGAGTGAGCTTTGCAAGATGGGCTTCTGTTGGAGGAAACAGCTTCCTGCGGCAGGATATAGAATGGTGGTGGTGATGGCAGACTGGCATGAGGGTGGGTGTCCTGGAGGTCATGGCTCCTTGCCTTAAAAGAAATGGTCACAATGGCTGTGGGGATGTCCTGTAATTGCTGACCACTGTCCTGCTGCTTGGATATTGCTCTTTGGAACTTTGGAATCTTGCACCACTCCAACAGCATGGTGTTTGTAGCTCACTCTGGAAGTATTCATGAACCTGTGATGCTTGCCTGGCCAGGGAGAGTGCCTGGGGCTGCTTCAGCAGTAGCCAAGTGCAGCTGATTTAACTGCTGAGGTCATCTAGCTCTTTTCCTTGCATCCCCCCTGCTTTTTAGCCCGTTTGGCTGTTAGTGGAAGATGGAAAAATGTGTTTGTTTTTTTCTTTCTTTCCTTCCTACCATCTCATCATTGTATGTGAGGTCTCCTGCATGATAACGAGTTAGGAGAGCATGGTGAGAGAAGACAGGTTCTCCAAATGATGCTGTATGTATATGTATATACCTTTTATAACTACATTTGGGGTGGAAGAGTTCTTAAGCTTCAAAGGAGTGAAATTTGGAAACTAACTTGCAAGCTGCCTAGTGAAGGTACTTGGATAAACCATGGAAAGAATGAAGAGGAGACTCCTTTAGAAGGAAACTCAGTCTGGTGAGGAGAGGCTTAGAAGGAACTTGTGTCACTGTTCATGCCACGAGTTCTGTGATGGAGGATTTCTCTTGGACGCCCCTTGCACGTAGAAGAGTCCCTTTCCACCCTGCCAACTTTATCCATTAACTAAGCTTCTGAGGTTTGTTTCCCCAGAATCCGTAGGAATTGGTTGTGATACAGGCAGAGTATTAGTACAGACCTGTACAAGCATCCTGCTTGTGAACTCGATGCTAAACTGATCACTAAATTTCAGTTCCCGTCAGACGACAATGACAGACGTTGTTGTTTTACCCCTTTCTAGCAGGGCATATGAGCTGAGGGCATGTGAAGATTTGGGGAGACTTTTGCCTATTTCTGGGAACACTTCTACTTATCTTTTGTGCATTTGTATTGGTGAAAGCTGGAGTGTTGATGCTTTGTCCCATGCTATGGCCTTTGTTTTTACTGCAGGTCTTAGGACTTTGGGTGAAGTGCTGTGGTGTGGGGTATGCATGCGGCGTAGGCTATTTTCGGTCTCTTCTGTTAGAGACCTGTTGCTTGGCTGGCCATAAGTGCAGCAGAGGGAGTTCAGTAGCCTGTGTGATCTCCCTGGTTCTGTGGTTCTTTGGCTTTGAGGGGAAAGCAGATCCTACAGAATATGATGTACAGTATGAGATAGGGCTTCTGTATTTAGATGTATTGTGTTACAGCCTTGTTAAGGGCCTGACTGTGGCCAAGCCCTGCAATATTCGGCAAAAGCAATATTCTGTTTTAATAGGTGGGCTTTCACTTTTTTTTTTTGGCTCTGACTGTTGTTCTGTTATTAACCTGTTAATGCTTATTGAGCCCTGAAGATTTGTGGATAGCAAACAACCATCATTGCAATATTAGAAGAAAAACAGTTCAGAGGGGTTCAAAGAACAGTAATCCAGGTATGTGCCAATAAATAGGAGGCAGTACCTAAATATCTTTTAGCAAACCATCCCCCATCTTTAAACATTTATTATATTTCCCAATATTTCTCCTGACAGCCACCTGTTCAACTTCTGACCTGTTTGTAAAAATCTGCACACCATCTATCAGAGGGATACGCGCACTTACAAACTTCTGTTCTGTAGGCATTAAGTAAATTATTTCTTTAAGATCATATGGCAGATCTATAATTAA
This sequence comes from Himantopus leucocephalus, assembly GCA_003993805.1. Lineage (NCBI taxonomy): Eukaryota > Metazoa > Chordata > Aves > Charadriiformes > Recurvirostridae > Himantopus > Himantopus leucocephalus. The sequence continues at coordinate 6,591,071 of RSEF01000008.1, forward strand.
TTAAACCCTCCATGATATTAGCGCAAAATAATTTAGCCTTTCTAAAAAGGTAAATGTAATTTGCCGATCTCGTATTTGGAAGAATGCTTTCCCCAAAATCAATTCCTTTAGTTTCCAGAGAATAGAAATGAGAAGCAATCTCATTTTAATTATATCTCTTTATTGCTAACAAAGGAATGATTTATGCAATTAAATTAACTGGCTAGAAAATTATTCTCAGCTGGGCTGTCCTAATTCTTTGCTTTCTGAATTGCAGGCTCTTACACTTCTCTATGTAGATTAATTTTTCTGATATGCAAACAATGCTCCTTGTGTTCATTTTTAACATTTTTTATTCACAGCTCCCCTTTTCTTAGTGTCAATGACATGAGTAATATTTGTGCACTGCTGGGCTCTGATTCAGGCCTTTTTTTATGTAGAAAGATTGGAAAAAATCTTTTCTTTTGAATCTCATTATTGCCAGTGCAGAGCAAGGTTTTGAAGTTTTCTTATCTATTGCTGAGAAACAGCGGCAGGAACATGGAGGGACTGCAAAGATGTCAAAGGATGCAAACTTTTAAAGCAAAATATATCAGCATTGAGGAGACAAGTGAATTTGCAGCTGGTGTTAAGGAAGTGGGTTTTTTATGTATTCCTCTTAAACCCCTGTCTCATTACAGCCAGGCAAAAAGCTGAAACTCAAGGGAAAAAAAATAAATCTGCTTATGTTGTACACAGACTTAATAGGGAAAGAATTTTGGATTTTCTTTCTGCCTGGGATTACCTTGCAGGGGCTGGCCAGAATGTTAGCTAATAATATTTGGGCTGAGGGGAAAATTACCATGTAATAACACACTGTGACCATGTGCCAACACAGTCTGACATCTTCTGAATGGGGCATTGGTGTAATCTACTGTTTTAAAACAGCAGTGAACATATTGTGGAGCACGTGTTAGCTCCGTCTGAGCTGTCCTGCCCTGTATCAGTAGAGATGTGTCAGCTGGTCAGTGTTTGCTGTGTTGGCACTCTTGCGTTGCTATCAGATGGTTTTGAAATTTAAAAAAAAAAAAAAAAAGCAGAGTTTTGTCTGGGTTGGTATGTGGTTCTCTGGGTGTGGAAAGGTCCATGCCGTTGGGATTCGGAAGACTTTTGAACAGCCAGGTAGGAAGGATCAAGCTATGATGACTTGGGTGGGACAAGAAAGCACTCTGAGCCGGTTTCCTTTGAGGGTGGCTCATCCAAGGGGAATCTTCCTTCCGAGCTGGATAGCTGCTGGGTGGGTGAATGATGGGGTAGTTTGTGCAATGCCTGTTGACTGCAGTTGTTGGTATTATCCTTGAGGACACCACTGTAAAAGCAGCATGAACTGAATTTGCTTAGCAAGTGGGATCACACTTATTGGAAGAACCTTTCTCAAAGAATAGTTGCCTTTGGCTTACTGTCAAAGAGTGATTTTTAATTTTATTTTTTTCCTCTCCCCCTAGTCCTGCCAGCTCTCTGCACTGGGTGGTACAGTTCTGCTCCATTAATACTTTGGCTCATAGAGGAAAAGATATCTTCGAACGCCTGAGGAGGCTGCCATTGGGGGCAAGTTTACAAGCAGTCTGTAGAGCAAGCTTTGAGTTCAAAATGACCTAGACTGAAGCAATGGTTAGAAATCAATAAGCTGAAATTCATACAAATGTTACCTTTAGGGAGGAAACATTTGATTAAAAAAAAAAAAGAGAAACAACTGCCTAGGCAAGCAGTACTGCAGGAAAGGATTTAGGTTCATAGTGAATCACGGCTAAGTAAGTCAGAGTGATGCTCCTTTACAAAGAAATCTTGTTCCTGGAAGTATTAGTAGGAGCGTCATGTGCAAGTTGGGTTGGAGGACAGACATGACTACGCTGTGTTATTTGGTGAAACCTAGGCTGGCAGAATGCATCCAGCTTTGCATGCTGCATTTCAAAAGCCAAAAATGGGAAAGAATTGGGAAATCATGACCTGTGGGACAAGTAATGTCTTACAGTCTTACAGAGGGAGAAAACCACACTTCCAGTATAGCAACGGAGAATTAAGCTGGTCCCAGGAAAACCTTGACTATAAGCTTCAATGCTCACATATTAGCCCACCAGAAACAAAACCCTGAACCCACTGGATGTGTCCTTTGGTCGCCCAACTCCACTTGCTTCTATTCTTAACTCTGCAGGGCAGGAGCAAGCCCAGTTTGGCTGTTTACTTGTGTTCCTACAGCCTGTATGGGTAGATAGTTTCATAACTCTTCCTCATCTTAGTTTAGCTCCTGTTCCCTGCTACCTGTTCATTCTACTTTGCCAGCAAATCCCAGTCAGGGCTCGTACTGAAAGCTGCTTCTAGTGTTGACTTAAGGAAAAGGTTTTGCTTCTGCATGCTAGAAATTCTCCATTCCTTTTGGGACAAGCAGTGCGTGTAAAGATACAAGGAATAGAGTAAGCAAAAAGATGTGCTCATAGTGGAAGGGAATGAAGGGTGAGGAAGG
>RSEF01000008.1:6595679-6617590 GCA_003993805.1 Himantopus leucocephalus
CCCCCCCCCCCCTTTTTTTTTTCTTTTGAGCTAAATGAACTCTTTCTAGAGGAATCTTAGTGTCTAGAGCTGTCTTGGCAAAGAATTGGCCACTCCATTGATTCTAAAGGGCTTCTGCAAAATTTTAAANGCTGTCTTGGCAAAGAATTGGCCACTCCATTGATTCTAAAGGGCTTCTGCAAAATTCTAAATATGCAAATAATAATAATAATTATTGCTGGTAATAATGGGAGCAGCATGGGATTTCTTTATTTTTTTTTTATTTCTGTCCTCTGCAGATGCCACTTTAATGCAAATCAAACTTTGCGGATTGTGTTACCTATTGAAAAATAGTTTCAATTAGAAATTCAATTACACTGTCTTGGGGGGATGGAACTGACAGTTTCTTTGAATTTTGCACGTTATAGAGGGCTCCAAAGTGCCATAAATCTGCTAATTGATTTCTGTACCTGTAATGTTTGATTAGGTGTATTTTATTGTCTTCTTGGTTTTAATTAACCCCAGGCTTGTCAAAATGCTTCCACTGACAAAGGATATATGATGAACTGAGATAAACTCTATTAACAGAGGCTGACTTTTGTCAGTAATTGCTATCATGCATAAGAGTTATTAGAAATTATCACACACAAAAAGAAACTGTACTTTTGGTAACAACTTTTATGGGCTGCTATAAATCTGTTGATTGCCCCCTACATGCAGGAGATAAGCAACTGTGAACGACAAGGGGTCCCAAGGAAAATCAATCATTTGCTAGATGTCTTATAAATATTAAGAGTGACAAAATGGGGAAGAGTTATGAAGTCTAAGTGCTGAAAATAGCATGGATGCTAATGCGCCTAAACTTGTTCCCATTAGAGACTGCGAGGGCTGTTGAGACAAGGGTGCAACTGCCTCGGGAAGCTCTCGGTTTTAGTGAAGAAGAACATGATACCTTGGCTGCGGAGCTCTGAAAGACTAAAGCGATACCGTGCCTTTGCTTCGGGGCCCTTGGTGGGAGTGCAAGTCTGGGCTGTTACCACCTGGAGGCTGCCCATCGCCTTAGGGGGCAGGCACCCAACAGGGTCACCGTCACTAGTGTTTGGGGACAGAGGCGAGCAGAAGGATTGACTGGCTGATGATGCGCAGGTTTTACCCAAGAAGCAATTGCGGAGACTGTAGTTGAGGTGTTTTTGCTGAGCACAGAGGTACTTCGTGATGCTGCATGCCGTTCGTACGGTCTGCTTTTGGAAATGTTTTAGCCAGGAATACAATAGCAACCCTGACAAACCATCTCTCGGACAAATCACGAAAGAAGGGTTAATATCCTCATTTTTACTAATGTATCCACCTGTAAGGACTTGGTTTATGCAAGATCTTTAGATAGTAACATATATAAAACACATGTGAAAGTCTGTGCGTAAGTATTTTTGGCTGAACTGCGACTTCACCTGTTGCAGATCTCTGCCCTTCTTTGGTCTCTGGACCCTATGTTTGTCTGGAGCTCTGTTTGAATGGGGTGTTAATTGAGGTATAGTCCTGTGAACACAACTGAAATAATATTGTGCATATAAACAGAGCAGTAATTAAACTGTACAAAGGTGTAAAAGTATGTGACAAACTTTCCTGAATGTAGTTGTTAAAGTTGATATGACTACCTCCTAGAAACCTATACAAAACATAAGTTTATACAGTGTAAGGCAATGTTTGTCAATTCTCTTTTTTTAAATATATGTGGGGAGAGCACATACAATCCTCAGGAGCTGCAGAGACCCGTTTGCTGTTTTCTGTCAACTTCTGTCTAAGCGTTGGACGCTCTTGACTGCAGCAATTTTAAAGTTGCTTAATAGATCTTCTGTCTTACTCAAAATGGTTAATTTTAGATTGATTTTTATCTATAGTTGACACGGTATTTTTAAACTGACTTTTATTTTCTTCGCTGCTTTTCCTAAGAACTGTTAAAATGACTGAACAGTACACTTTGAGTGAGTGTGCATGTAGAAAGGAGCAGAGTGGAACCTTCCCATGCAGAGTCACGTGGAGTCCTAAAAGCTGTTTGATCTAATAGTGTTAGGAGATTTAGCTTATTAATATTTTGGGGAGCTTTAAAACATCTCTGGAGCTTGCGAGGTGTGAGATTCTCATTTTGCTTAGTTTAGCGCAAAACAAATGCTTGGGGCTTTTTAGAGCAGTCCTTTTTCTTCCTGGGCACTGGGCACCGTAGCGTTTGAGTGGGCTGGAGTGGATCTGCTGCTGTGCGGCTGCATGGGCATGCTGGGGTGGCACAGCTGCCCGCAGGGAAGTGCTGCTATGTTCGCATCCCTCGGTTCCCAGCAAGGTAAAACCCTGTAGCCTGCTGGTCTTTGTGGATGAGGCAAGAAGCCCCACCATGCCTGAATCCCGGTTTCCTGTGGATCGTTCCCATGCAGGACACTCAGGGAGGTATTTTGCAGCATGCCAGGTTCCTAAGGACTACCTGTGTTTAAGCGAGTTGCTGGAGTGAGAACTGCATCCCTGGTTTCTGCAGCGCAGCTGGGGATCTTGGTGCTGGACCCCTGGCATGTCATAGGTAGGATTCCCTATGGGATTCTCCCCTCTCAGTTGTTATGAGAGTGGAGAACTCTAGTAGCTGAGAGTTGTGATCTGGCTTGATGTTTTGTGGGATATCAGAAGAGTCTTAGACATCCCGTAAGTAGTGAAAAATGTGAGTTGAGACCAGCAGAGGAGAGAGCAGCAGAGAGGACTAACAATGCCCTGTATTGAGGAGGTGAGACAGATCTTTTGGCCATGGTGTACTGGGAATGGTTCTGCAGGCTGGCCAGTTCAGGCTGACTTGCTGTGTGTCCTATCGGAGTGCTGCATCACGGTATCACAGCTCTCCTCCCGCACTTGTTAATTCCCCCCAGCCTTTGGGGGCAGGTTGGTATGTTTAATAGCTGCACCCTTCTCTTTGTTTGTCTTAGTTACATAGCTCTGTTTAAGAGTTTCCATGCAAGTCTCGTGTGTGTGTGTGTGTGTGTGAGTGCACATATATCTATATTCCCTCTTGGGGCATGCTGAAAACAATCCATTTACAAACCAGGTGTCCTTGTCTCTCTTGGCATCTGGTTAAATATCAGCCAAATAGGAGAAGGTAAATTCTAGGATGCTTTAACAACTGCTTGGGCTGTGAAGCCCTCGGATCTGTCTGATGGGATTTGAAGGTCATGGTGGTTACCCACATGTGAAAGATGTGTACTTTATTCCCCATAGGTAAAACAGACCAAATTGATTTATCTTAAGGTGTCCCTAAATTGAGCTGATAAGAAACATGTGCGTTTCAGTCTGCTGAGACCAGAGGTCGCTGTTTAACTGGAAATGGAGACCCCCTCGCTTCTCCAGAGCCACCTTCTCCCTATTGTGTCCAGCTCTTAACCTGCTCTGTGATACCTCAGGCTGGTTTTCCCTTACAAAAAGACTTCTCTCAAAAGCACAACACTAGGCTTCTGCAAATGAGGGACTGAATGATGCAGCCAGAGGAGAACGTAGGACAGTGTGGTTCAACTGTTTCTCTGCGGTTAACTCTTGCCCCGTGCACTTAGCAACATGTCCTGCAGATACAGCCCAGTCTTAATCTGCAGCTCCTCCATTTCATTCATTCCTGGTTTCTGGCACAGCCGTGTTTGTAGCAGACATCTCCTCTTTTAGCCCTGGTGGCTGCCTATGAAAGGAGAAATGTATGTAATGTTGAGCGGCAGAGCAGCAAGCAGCCAAGGCTGTGTGACAGTGATGGTCTAAGAACGAGAGGGGCAAGAACTTTGGAGGTGATGTGATCTCCCTTCTGTCTGCAAGTCTGGAAGAATGAGACAGGACAGAACCAGACATGCCTTTGGGTAACGCGGCCCTCCTGAAAGTGAGATGCTCTACAAGCGGAGCACATACAAGAGCCATCTCCAATGTCGGTGTTTAGGTGGGCTGTACGGTATTTTGGGTGGGATTTGGAGACTGTATGCCACGGCCCTTCCCGCCACACAACTGAACTGACTGTGCATGAGCAGGAGATTCAGTACGGCTCAGAAACCTCCTTGCATGTGGGCTCTGCGGGTGAGTCCATCTCGGCCGTACTCTGCTGGAATAGCTGTTTGTCAGGCACGTCTTGTTAGGTGGACAAGTGGCAGTTGTGTGGGTCCTGGTTAAAACTTGGTCTGAGTAGCGGCGCTGCAGGGAAATCCATTTTGAAGCTCAATGAGCCTCTTTTGGCTGTACTGGAGGTTAACCTACTGCTGCTACACACAAGTGCACTCCTGCAGAGGTGTATCATCCTCTCCCGCGCAGGCCTCTGGCAGGAGGCATAGAACTGCACCACCGGTAGCACCAAGGCTGAACCATTGAGCCCAACTGATCGTCACCTGGCTGTGAGTATGTCTGCACCAAGTGCGTTCCCAGATGAGGAGAGCTGGCTGAAAAAGCTTAGCTCCTATTATTAATCTCCATAAAGTCCCATAGGTCACAATTTTCTGCGAGTTGCACAGGTGAATTAGCATCTTATGTCACCGTTCCTTACTGCTTGAAAACACCTTGGCTTTTAATTGCATTGCTTCACTCTAGAGAAAAATAAAATGAGAGCTTCCGGCAGAGATGATGGATACTTGCACCTTTCTTCAGGAGAATGGTCAGGAACGCGCAGGCTTGACAAGGTGGGATATCCATGGCAGCAACAGCCTGGGAAGCAAACAAACTGTGCTTCACATCACTCTACTAATTCCGTATTCACAGCAGACCGAGATCCAGCAGTATGTTCTCAATTGGTTTATTATAGTCAATACGTATTATTAATAGATATGAAACAGACAAGATCTGAGCCTTTTGATGTTGTAAATCGATACATATCTTCTCACTACCCGAAACTGCAGTGTAGTCTCAGCAGAGCCACAAATCCTTAGTTAAAACTTCAATCTTTTGCCTAGACCTGTAAACTTATTGTGGATACCTTTTGTCTTGGCAGAAACAGGTCTTTCATTAGTCCTGCTATCCCAGTACACGTGGGGAATAAGTTATTTGGGGGAAGGCACTATTTGGCGAGAAAGATTAGCATGGCGTNTGGCTAGAAAGATTAGCATGGCGCGGTTATTTTGGCAAATGCCATGCAGCTAGCCAATACAGTCACAGCAGCGCAGCTGTGACATTGAGCATTACCTGTGTTTGGGTGGACTTGAGTTGTGCCCCTCTTTCTTTGGGAGCAGAACTCTGCATTCAAAGCAGCGGGAGCGTAGGGAAACACTCTAGTGTCTAAATAACTTGCAACATCCTGTAATGTTACTGCACAAAAGGTCTGAGTTAATGATCCAGTTGATTTACAAGTCAACTGCATGACAATAGAAATTAATATTCACTGATGAGCCAAAGTGAGAGGCCTTGATTTATTTATTTTTTTCCTTCCTCTCTAATGGTTTTGTGTCAAATCTGTGGGTAAGTTCATACACCTGTGTATGGAGCATAGGGTGTCTGGGGATATGTAGCATTTGATTAACTTCTGGGATATCCTGGAAAATACAATGCAAGAAATCTTGAGTGAAACTAGCGGAGTACTGTGCCGTTCTGAAAATATCATCTAGTACCAGTGAATTGAGTGGATGGAAAAAGAGATTCCTGATCAAATGTGGCTTTGTTTAGGGGGCAAAATGTAAGAAGCTGAGGTCAGATTCTGCTCTCACTTTCTGATTTATACCCAGTTGAGTTTTACCATTGTAAAATCACAGTAAGAGAAAAACTATGGTTATTAGGGGAAGAAGGCAACACTTTTCTTTAACTGATTTGTAGTTAAAAACAGGCTTGCTGAGTGAAAGCTGCTGGCAGTGGCAAGTCTCCTCCCTGCAGCAGAAGGCTGTATGGAGGGGACTTCTGTCTAGCATACTGGTAGCCAGAAGTGGCTACTTGAACTCTGTGTTTAAACCAAAGAACTGCAGTGTCAATCGCCTGCCCACGGATGGATGTTGGCTGGCTGAGGGCAGTTCCTTGGCACCTGCAAGAATGGCTTTGGACATCTCTGCTTTTACGGTTTTTCTCCTTCCTTGGTCTGGGCTGAGCTGAACTGACTGATGTCCTGTGCTGTGCCTGAGGCAAGAGTTTGCCATGAACTGTTCCCCATCAACCTTGGGCCGTGTGGGGAAGATAAGGACCTCCAGGGATGAACCATCCTTCCTCCCTCCTTGCACCGAACATGTCTTTTTCTCAGAGAAAACAGAGAGATGGGCTTGTCTGATCTCTTTGTTCTGCTGCTCAGTGTTAGCAGGGACATGGGTGCAGATGCCTTGTCAAAGGAGCATATGATACGGAGCTCCTGGCCCTGCTTTCTGCTCTCCAAGGCCCAGTAAGGTCTGTAACATCCCCAGGCTGTCCGTCTCCTGTAGCTTCTCTTGCAGAGCCAGTACTTAGCAAAACTCCTCTAATAGCCTTTATGGTCTTAACCCAATTTCCTTCAAAACTGCCATATGCTGTGAGCTTTGGGAGGGATTAAGAACATGAGAAGGCTGCTCTTTTAAATCCCATGGAAAGGAGGAAATGTGGCGTTTTGAGTGCCTGCAGGCAAGGAATAGAGGAATCTCATCACTTCTGTTTCGGGGGCAGAAAAAAAATTACACCCTTACCAAACTTGAGACTGCCTCCTTCAAGCGAGCATTTTTCCTAATCGGAGAAAATGTGAGGGAAGTCTCACTTGCTGTTTTGTTGTCATGTGCGGTGATGCTCCGAGTTGCTTCTAAAACTTGTGAAGAAATGAGACCACATAGAGGGTGATGAACTCCAAGGAAGAACCAGATGCTGCAGAGCTGGAGTAGAGTCTCCTGCCGAGTAACCTCTTCCCTCCATATCAGCATGAGATCTATCCCAGCTGTTAGGGAGACTTTTTCAGAGTAGTGAGCCAGCCAGGTGCTGTTTCCTGAATCTCTGTGGTATGTGATGGGAGGTAATAATTAATTTGGGAGTTAAAACACCTGATACTAGGGATGGTACTTCAGACTGGACAAGATAAGACAGATTTCAGATGCCGGGTGAGAGGCAACCTCCTGGCAGCCATGCTGGGAAGCTGGTGATCCTGGAGTTAATCTTGGAGGGTCTACATGCAATAGGCTTAACCTTTTCAGGATTTGTAGAGTAGTGCTGAAATCCATGGGCTCTCACGGAGCGGGGCACTCTTCCCAGATGGCTTAGTGCTAGTGTGTGCTGGTCCTCAGTCCAGATCAGCTTGTGAGGCTCTGGTGCCTGCCACCTGGAGCAAAGTCCTGGCTGGATCAGGCTAGGGAGCAGTGCCCTGTGGCCAGAATGCCTCCATCTGGGTAAGAAAGGAAAGTCTGTCTTTGTAGCCATGGGTAGACTTCATGCAATGAAGCTGAAATACCAGAAGGTGGGCATTTCTTACATATGCGTAGAAAGCCTGTGTGCAGTGCAGAAACAGATTATGACTGGAAGTATTTTTTTCACCTGGAACACCTGATCTTTGATCCTGTGGATTTTGTAGCCCTTTGCAGGGAGGGTTGCATCACAGCACTGCGGTAATGAGCGAGATGGACCCTTTCTCCTGCTTTGGAGGGCTACAGGATGAGTTTACTCTGCATTAGAGAGCGCCTGAGATCCTTTGTTGCAAGCTGTGGTTGAAGGACAAAGTGTAGTGCTGGAAACAGTTCTGAGAAGCAGGATCCAGAGGTCAATTAGTGAATGAGCAGGGATAAGAAAATGGAGGTTGAAAAAGAGTCAAAGATATTTACAGCCTGCATGGCCTTCCCTCTCCTTGTGCTTTATTTTTAATGGCTTGCTGCTTTTACCTCTCTTTGTTTAATGAATATGTTGCTGAGTTATTGGAAGCGCAAACTGCATCCAAAAGCAGGACACTCAGGGTTTATTATATTCATATAACTCAAAAACAGCCAAATTGATTTTTTTTTTCTCCTTCTCCACCTCATCTTTAAATCTTGCAGCGGGTTTAGTGGTAGTGACAGGTGTGAGACTGACAGCACTGGAGATGGAAAAGCTGTGTTTAGGTAATGACCTCAGCCGTGGGTGGGGAGAGCACCCTCTCCTCCTCACCTGATGCTTGCTCCCCTCCAACCACCTCTCCTTGTGGCTTGGGGCAGATGCAATCCTTGGCTGCCTTGCTTGATATTCTGGTCTCCACCGCTGCTGGAATGGCTTTGAGAAGCTGGGCCTGTCTTTTTCCTCCAGTTACCAGCGTGGCTTCATGCCAGCGTGATCACCTGCTCTCCATATGACCCAGGAGTGGAGGTAGTAGGCATCCTCGTTCATCGCAGCACAGTGTGAACTTGCAGCTCTGTGAAGGCTGTTGACCCTGGAGCTCCTAGGGTGGCTTCAGCTCCCCTTGCTGCAGGAGATGAGTAGCTTGTGGGAAGAAACACATGAAACGGTTGTTATGGGTGGTCTTTTTATCTAAGCATCTCTGGGAGTCTCCACTGATTGTCAGGCTGAGTCCAGGTAATACTTTCTGTGAAGTGGCTGAGGCGGTGTGTTTGGTGGCTTCTGCCCTCTTTAGGGCAGCCTGCATAGTCCTGTGGTCCGCCTGCTGTCTCCTGGGGGTATTCCCCTTGCTAGCGCAGAGGTAGACGTGGCAGCAAAATGTAGGGCAGTCCGTGGAGCCACACTAGCTGCTGGACCTGGGAATTTGTCCTGCAGCTACCCCACCTGTCTGATGGGAGTGGGCTTCACAGGCACCCCGGTGCTGTCTTCCCAAGATGGAAAAGGGGCAGAAGAGGAAACCAGGCAGGTAGGGAGATCTCTGCTCCTGGAGAGAAATAAAGGACCCCACCCTCAGTATGAAACCGCAAGAGGTTTTCATCTCAGCCCTGGTTAATGAGGGCATTTTGATCTACAATTGTTGACTGCAGAAAGAGCCTCCCTGATAAAGGGGGAAGGGATGTCCTGGGGGAGAGGGTCGCTGAATATGCATGGCCCCGGGTCTCTTTGTTTAGCTGATATCTGACTATATTTATTCTTCTAGATTACACATTCTGACTGCGGAACAAAGGGCTGGCAGGAGCTGCTCTCTTGTGCTTAATAATTTGAGTGAATTTACATTTCAATGCAGCCCTGCGCCACTTCCCACCCTCCATGGAAAGAGCAGAATTTCCCTGTTGCGGGGTGGGGGGAAAAGAAACTCCCACCCCAGTGGCCAGGCTGGAAGATTTATTGATATTCCTCTCTGAATTTATTCCTCGTGAATCCTGTACGTGCGTGCCCACCTGCCTGATGCAGAGATGTTTTCTTCCCTGCCACCCTACTCCATGACTTGCTCAGATAAGACCGTTTGCCCCACCTCCCTGCTGAGCAGTGTGATTCATCGTCAAGTAATTAACCATCAGCAGTACAGAAAGTACCTGGCTAGGCAGAAGTGTGAAAACACATCTACACCTAATGGGAACTGGAGGGAAGATTTCCAGGTTGAGTGACACCCAGGGAGCTGCAAAGTGACAAAAAGACGGAGTTAGCCATTGCCAAAACTCCCCGAACGTGCTCTGGTTTCTATGTAATGTCCTTTTCACTCTTCTTTGGGGCCTGAAAGTGCAAAAAAATCATTTGCCGAGTCAGAGTTAGAGCCATGGGGGGTCTAGAGGTGGCAGTTTCTCACTTGTCTGTCTGACCGGGCTTGGATCCCTGCCTGTAGTGAATGGTTTGACCACAGGGCTTGTCTCTTGTTTCAGCTGAACTTGCCCTGTACCGCACCCCCAAGCTTATCTAGAGGTTTGGTTTTGTGTCCCTGCGTAGGATCCCGGGCCTTGTGTGCACAAGTGTCCTGTGCTAGCTGCCACCCAACACTTACTGAGCGACACTCCTGCGGTTTAGTGTTCGGACAGCCGCATACTTTGTCTCTTGCTGACCTGACTATAACCTTGCAGGGACAGGGACTTGCAGGGATGCTGATTAAACCCCAGCATGCTGCACTGTATTCGGGTCTTTTACCGCTACAGCTCTGTGTCAGCCCATTGTAACAAATGTTCAATTATAGCAACAGATCCTCCTTGCTGTTGCAGAGGACATCTCTGCTTGTCTCAAGCCACTGAGGAGGTGGGTTGTGAACCCATGTTGTGGTTTAACCCCAGATAGCAACTAAGTACCACGCAGCTGCTTGCTCAACCCCCAGGTGGCATGAACAAGAGAATCAGAAGAGTAAAAGAAAAAAACCTCATGGGTTGAGATAAGGACAGTTTAATAGGTAGAGCAAAAGCCGCGCACGCAAGCAAAGTGAAACAAGGAATTCATTCACTGCTTCCCATGGGCAGGCAGGTGTTCAGCCATCTCCAGGAAAGCAGGGCTCCATCGCACGTAACGGTTACCTGGGAAGACAAGTACTGTAATTCTGAATGTCCCCCCTTTCCTCCATCTTCCCCCAGGTTTTGCACGCTGAGCATGACATCGTATGGTATGGTCATTTGGGGTCAGCTGTCCCAGCTGTGTCTCCTCCCAACTTCTTGTGCCCTTCCAGCCTGCTTGCTGCCAGAGTGGTGTAAGGAGCAGAAACAACCAAAACCACTGGTGCACTATTGCTCTATTCCTATCCCAAATTGAAAACAGCACTCTACCAGCTGCCAGTAAGAAAGTTAACTCTATCCCAACTGAAATCATGACAGTCCGTGAGCATAGGACTTTGCTGGGTGGGATCTCTGTTGGGTGGATCAAGTAATACTGTTCTCCCATTTGGTCCTCTTCTCTCTAGTCCCACATTGTCTCACAATTTTCAAAATGAGAGGGACCCTCACTGCTCTTGAGACTGAAGGAGCAGGACATGATGGAAGAGGCAGCTTCAGATGTGCCCAAGTCCAGCAGCAGCCTCTTCCACAAACTTGTTGCATCTGTACTGGTTCTTTGGGCAGCCAGGAGACAGGTACTTTTGTTCTGAATCCTGTTCTTGCAACCTTTTTCCTTTTGAGTCTGAAGACCTGTGTGCAGTGTGAGGGAGATGCGAGTTCTTGAGCAGAGCTGCAGAGTGCCTCCATGTACAAGAGAAGCCCCCTTCTAGCTAGCTCCAAATGTGTGACCGGTGGCCTTTTAACACTTTCAGTTCAGGCTTTCTTTCCAACCTGAACTGCAGAAGAGCTTGGAAACGGGTTTTATTGCCAAGTTTCACCATATCAGTGTATGTTAGAGTGTGTCAAACTCTCCACGGATGCGGTTCCTTATGCTGTTCAGAGCAACAAGGCTGAACTTTTATATTTGCAGAAGGCAGTGCAATGATCCTAACCTAATCGCTTGTCCTGCTTATAAAGTAAGAGCTTGTGCATGATGCTGTTTTTCTTGTCACTAAACTTTCTAGATGTAGTTGTTCAGCTTTACAGCATATAATGGCCAAGGAACATGGGCACAACCAGGACCTTGCGCTGTGTCCCACTCGAGCACAACGGAAGGAATTTCCTGCTCTACAGAGCTTCAGCCTAGAGGGTGACACAGTGGGTGGTTGTCACAAATCATCTGAAACACCTGCTGGAACAGGTAACTATGCTTATTTTAATGCATAAATGTACACAGTCATTATTTTTATTCAGTTTGCATTGTGTACATGCATAAATGTGGAAACATACATATGTATGTTCCATATCACACATATATAAACAGTCTGTAATATACACGAACACAATGCAGCATTAAATCAGGGGGTTTCGCTTCTCTTAATTACCTAATTATATTGATTTTTACATTCTGTACGTCTTGGTTTTATCTGAACTTTACAGAAGGTGTAAGCAATACACATCTTGTCACATCCCATTTTCACACTAGCGCTGTTGCTGTATGAACCATTGCTAGAAATAAAACACGACTAGAATAGTCAGCCATCTGTCTGGAAAGCACATGCGGTCCCAGATGGCAGTTTCTCTCCCGCTCGCTGGTAGCAAAGTCCTCTGTCTAAGGAACACAGCAGAAACGTGTAACAATTCAGCGGGGATATGTATAACGTGCAGCCCTCCCCCAGGCTGGGGCTGAGGGCCCTCCAGCAATGGAAGAGGAGGGAAACTTTGAGCACCGAGCCCATCCCTAAGGGGGGGCAGGTGTTCACCTCCTGAGCAGGGAGAGATCAGCATCCAGAGCTAGCTAACTCCACAGCAACCCCCTCTGCCGCTCAGCTCCGTATGCAGGAGGTTCCTCACCCTGTCTTTCTCTGTGCGTGAATATTTCATTGGAAGGGTACGGTGGGGAGCAGACAGGAGAGAGTCAGCAGGACCTCGGCAGGTAAAGCTGGAGGGAGATGAAAGCTCATGAGCTCTACGTCTCTGGTATTGCAGGACCATTTGTCTGTCTCTGCTGGAGAGCTGGGTGCTTGGTTTCCAGGCAGCTTGGCCACCGAGAACCAACACTTGCCCACCTCAAAGGCCCCCAAACTACCTTCACAACCTGTCTCTCTCAACCAAGGAGTTGCTCGGTATTGTTCAGAGCAATTGCAGTGTGGCATTGTTGCCTGCTCTTAGTTGATGCCACTTGTGAGAAGACAGCATGGGAATGTCTTCCCTGCCAACAGAGGTGAATGGGTGATGAAGCTCCTCTAGTTAGCAAAGCATGGTCATTTCTGCTGGACTCGGCCTCCGAGGGTTGCCTTCACTGATCAAAATGAGCAGAAAATGCCCAAGAATGTGAAAATTGCCAAAGTCTGGGAGTGACTCAGTAAGAATGCAGCTTCATCATCCTTTGAACTCTTCGCCCCTTCATGCAGTTTTGAATCTGGCCTGCGGGAGGGATAAAGGATAACAGAACAGGTTTCTACAGAACTGAGGAATACAGAAGAAATCATCACAAAAAGAATGACAGCACTCTGTGCCTTTGGGAGAGGCATCCAAAACCTCTTGGCTGTGACTTTCGCTCCAGGAGCCTTTAGAAGAACTAAACAGTGGTCCTGTGAAACAATTCTGAATTCCCTTGTTGCCTGATCGTTTTGCCTTGCAAAAACATCTCGTTTGTGGGGTCCAGTTTTCAGGAATATCCTTCAAGCCTGTCTCCATTCCCAGAAATGTCTTTGCACCTTCTACCGACTTTTTAACCTCATGATATCTGTCCCCACCTGCTGTTTTTCTACTGGGAGACTCATGGATGTGGTGGTGTACTGCAGAGGTTGGCGTGAGTCCTTTTGTAGAGGAGAAAGCTGCTGTGTGGGCTCTGTGAAACCTTCAGGAGATGGCACAGTTTTGTTTCAAAACCTGTCCTGTGCTGGGGTGTCCTCTGTCTGGAAATCAACCAGCTGTTTGCTCTCAGTGCCGAGCAAGGGCTGGCAAGGAGCCCTGCCACCGTGGTGGCACAGCAATGATGGTGTGTGCAGGGGATGTCACGAGTGGTGCGGTCATCTACTGCAGTGCTTCCCTCCACCGGGCCTTTATGGGAGCACTGGAGATGCCCACCCCATGCAGCCATGGAAGACTGCAGCCACCTGAGCCGCTGGTTCCCAGCGATGCCCTTTGCACTCACATGGTCGGGAGGAAAGACAGAGCGCATCAAGAAAAGGTCCTGCTGAGAATGAGCAAAGGGTTGGATTGTTTTGGAGGCAGGAGAAAAACAACCGCTCGTTCCTTCCTCACGGAAACAATTTTGCCTTGGCCCAGCCTTTGCAAAATGGAATTAAAAAGCCCTGCTGAGCGTTGGGAGCTGGCGGGAGCCGTCACCCAGCCAATTCATCATAATGGGAGCCTGGTATCTAATAAGCAGGTAATAAACGCGCTAAGTGTCCACCTTTAACTGGCCTGCATGCCTCCCCACGGAGGCAGACCCTGGGCTGCAGTTGATGGTGAGGAGACATCACCCTGCCTGATAAGCAGATGATGTCAGGCCTGCAGGAGCGATAGCTGTCTGGCTTTTCTCTCCCAGCCAACGGGCATGGCAGGGGAGAACACAAGCTCTGCAGGGCAAGGTGCGGGGTGGGAGAGGCAGGTTAGGGCATGAAAGCCTCATCTGATGTTAAAGCAGCCCTCGAGGCAGTGGGGCCTGTCTGATTGCTGCAAGTCACACAGCAGGTTGTGAGAGGGAGCAGGTAGGGTTTCACTTTGTCATAAAAAAACCCCCAAACAAACCCAAACCAACTTCACGTCTTTAGTTGAGGTGCTAAAATTGTGATCTTTCCAGTTCTAAGCGCGTGAGGTCATGGACAAAGGACAACTAGAGGGGGAGATGCTTAGGAAGTACAAGATATTGAGTAGAGAAGCATAGGATGATGGTCCACCTGCTCTGAGAAGACAGATGTAGAGCACACAGCTTATGTTATAGTACCAGGAGGACCTAGGCCTAGGTTTGGGGTTAGAGAAGCTCAGGGGAAGAACCTTCCTCCCAGGGAATTGCCCATCCCACCTCCCCTGCTGTGCCTCAGTGGGTGGCTGTTCTTGCTGTGGATGTGGAGAAGTGATCCTGCAGGTGACAAGTCTAGAGGAACAGGTTCTCCTCTAACTTCAGGGAAACTCAGGTCCCAAGTGGCAGTCAGTGGGGATGCATGGACTCCCAAGGGCCTTTTATGGCATCGGGCAGCAGGGACTGGGCCACAAGAGTGGTCTCTCCAGTGGAACTGTGACTAGCTTTAGCTGGAGGAGAATGTAGGAAGGGCAGGAGACAAGGACTCCTTTCCATCCTCGAAGTGAGAAGGACCTGCCAGGATATAAGCTCTGGGGCCACTACCTGTGATTGACAGCTCCCTGTGCTGTCAGTCTTCTGTCCTTGCTGGGGCTCATCCCAGGGCACCTGTCAGCTCATGGGGGATGCTCCTCTCCCCGGTCTCTGCTGGTTCCTGCCCATCCAGGTTCCAAGCAGCCACTGGCAAGGAGGTCGTTATCGCGGGGCTCTGCTCAGCAAAGCAGGGAAGTCCGTCCCTATTTGTCACTGAGCGTCGGGGCCTTGGAGGTGAATCAGATGCACTGTATTAATAGATCTAATCATCGCAAGCCTTGGTCGTGCCGTATGTAGCAATCTGTTTCCTGGCTGACAGCGTTGCTCGCTGCTAGCAGGAGGGAGAGGCGGAGGAAGAAGCATCGCCCGTCCGCAGCTTCGCGGGGCAGGACCTTGAAGGCGGCTGAAGGGAGTTTCTTTTTAGGTGTTGGGTGGGTGAAATTCTGGTCTTGGGCTCGTTGATAGCAAATCTGCCTACAGGAGCGGATCACGGCCAGGGAGACTTTGGTTTTTGGAGAACTTCCTGTGCTTTCAGGACTGGGGTTTCTCTCTTTCCTGGGCATCCTTGAAAAAAGAGGTCTGCTTCTCCTTTTAGCTTGTTGGCAGCCCCTTATTTTGCATTTGTCTTCCTTGCTAGCACTGGTGGTTGGTGCCACTGCTGGCTGGTGTTTCAGACCAGCCTGAGATCAATAGGGGAGCACTTGCTAGCATCATATTAATTAGTCTTATGCTGAGAGCCCTTGTGCTATTGATTGTAACAGTAACTTCAGCTGGAATTTGGGAAGCACTTACTTGAAGTCTAAAAAATGAGAAGAAAGCAGAACGCTGGGTGATTGGATTGACTTCATTTCCAGTGGATTACACTTTAATAATTGCGTATGTCCAGTCTGCTTTCATTACTTGTCCCTCTAATAAAAGTACCAGGAATGCTTTCAAATTTCAATATGCAGGATTACAGGGCTTGCTTGGAGCAAGTACCAGAGTACACTGGACAGGAGCAATATGAGAGACTTTATCTTAATAACCGGCAGAAGATACCCATTCACCCTGCTGTCTGCCCCATTCACATCCTTTTCTTTGCTTTCCTTCCTCTAAAAAAAGGAAACAAAAATGCCAATTACTGACTGAGAACATGAATTTTTCATTGACCTCCTGTAATTCCCCACAAAGCTGAGGAGCCTGGAAGATAATGAAATGAGATTTCTTCAAAGAACAAATGAACGAGAGAAGATGACTGCCTGAACCAAACGCCCGGTGAGATGAGGGCATCGTCAAGGGCCTGTCTTTGGGGTGAGGGAAGGACAGAGATGCTTTGGGGTCAGGAGGGATAAGAAGGGGTGGCTGAAGGCTCATCACACATCATTGCTTTTCCTGCCAGCCCAGGGGCAGCCCTCTCTCTAAGCAACTGCTGAAACTATGGGGTGGTGTGGGATCCCCTGAGGGGTTGGGGCAACCTTAGTTTGAGTGTACAGAGCTGTTGTTGGCTTGTTTTTTGTGTACCCCCCCCCGATGTACAGCCTTCCACTATTGCTCTTGGTGTGGGGCAAAGTATCCCAAGTGCACCCAGGCTGAGGGTGCTTTGGCTGTCAAATGTCTTGCCTTGTTTTGCAGAGCTCTTTGTGGAGGGGCCCTGCTTACTCGTGGCTCCAGGCTTGCCGGGGTCTTGCCACCCTGCTGGGGCTTTCTAGGACTTCTGTTGTTTTTAATATGCTGCTTTAAAATAACCCAGCAAAACCTGCTCGCAAACTCATTTATTATTTTTTATAAAGGTTCCCCCCCCACCCTTTTTTTTTTTTTTTAAAGNTTTTTTATAAAGGTTCCCCCCCCCCCCTTTTTTTTTTTTTTAAAAGATGCTGTCAAATTGCACTTCTTAAGATTCATGGTGGATCTCTTCTGCCTGACTCTATTACCCAATTTAAATACACAACAGCAAGAGGGGTTGAATGCCACTATGTTAACACAGTGCCAGAGACCTCCGTGAGGTTGTT
The DNA here is from genome assembly GCA_003993805.1 of Himantopus leucocephalus. Taxonomy (NCBI): domain Eukaryota; kingdom Metazoa; phylum Chordata; class Aves; order Charadriiformes; family Recurvirostridae; genus Himantopus; species Himantopus leucocephalus. Next base: position 6,612,257 of record RSEF01000008.1, read on the forward strand.
TGTTAAAAGCAAATTGTACCTGTTAAGGGGCTGGGAAGGGGAGCACAGCTGCTGTTAACTGCTTTACCAAATTGACTCTGACTCATTCGTTTCAAATGAAAATTGAAATGCTTTTGACTTCTTCTTTTTCTTCTTTTTTTCATCCTTCCAGTGGCAAATTTGCTTTACTTAACGCTAAGTGGGGATCATTTCTTGTGATTACTGAAAAATGCATCATAACTTTTGATTACGCTGCTATTAAGGATGCAGAATGGCAATTTCTGCTGCTTGCAGAGAGGGAGAGAGAGGAAACGCTGCTGGAAGAGCTGATGTAACCCTTTGCTATGCTGAGCGCTGCGGAGAAGGTGTAACTGCTGTAGGTCTGGGGCTGTGTGCTGGTGAGGCAGGACCTAGGGGCTGAATTCAGGCTTGGGTGCGAGCAGATGAACACGGATGACCTCAGAGGGATGAAGCGAGGGCTGGAGCATCACTGAACTGCCATGGCTTCCCAGAAGTTTGCCTTCTGCAGGGGCTAATGATCCTCTCTTTAAAAGGGACCACCTTGGGAAGATGGGCTATTGTTTGGAAGAAGGGAACATTTTTGGGGATGGAGAGGGAATGTCCCTAGCAGCAGGATAAAGGGTACACATCCCAGGGTGTAGAGGACACCCCCCCCACCCCCCCACCCCCCCCGCAGTGGGATGTAAGTTTCTGGCAAGGACATTCTGATTTATGGTGGGGGAATGCAGAGAGTGACGCAGACAGCCTAGGAGGTGCAGCAGGAGAGGGACTGTGGTGGAGTGCCCAAGGACGTTGCCTCCCATGCTGAGGAAACTGAGGCAGGGAAAAGAAGGTGTGAGGATGAATTGCTTTACATTGCATTGTGTTTTTTCATGCAGACATTTCTTGTGTTTAGGAAGCACCTGCTCTGCCATAGGGAACGTTTGCCCGCCCATGTATGTGAAGATCCCCAGGGTTTGCGTGGAGCACAGGGAGGTGATGGAGTATCTGAAATGCTGTGTGTTGGAAGCGGTCAGCCCTGCTCCTGGGGCAGCGGAGCTGCAGAGCAGCAGCAAAGGCTTGACCTCAAGATAAGTGCCAGCGAAGCCGATGAGCAGACTGGAGGTAATGCCCACTTGGATGGGGAAAACACTGTGGGCTGCTGCAGAGAGCCCTTTCCTGGCTTAGGAAAGGTGTAATCAATGTTCTGCTCCTGCTACTCGGCACGATGGGCTATAAACAGAGCTTGTGTGGACTGGTGTAAACCTGTGTGTCCAGTGTCGCACAGGATTTGGACAGTTACCTGACCTGGGAGTTGAAGAAAGAAGTGGAGGTACTGATTTTGTGCTGTCAGCCGGCAGACATCTCGTCAGAGGGGCCGCTAGCAGTGAGGCAGGGAGTTTTGGTGGCCAATTGCTGAGACGCTTGCTCCTTTGTGGCCCTTTCCCAAGGGGTCTTGCTTTATTATTTTTAGTGCCCCTTTTGTAGCTCTCCCAGGGCACCACCTGCCCTCTGTGGCTGCTTTAGCCCTGTTTTTTCCACTGGAAACTACGTTTCCCAGAGTTCCTACTCTTAAAGGACTGAAGCACTGACACATGCAGTGCTGAGCTGCCTCTGATGAGACGTACCAAGAACAAGAAATGTTGGAAGTGAGGCTGAACTTAATTAAATAATAAGCAGAGAAGAGCAGCCATAGCAGACATTTGCGACAGGTTTGGAAGATAAGATTCTCCTAAGAGTAAGGGAAGGAACCCTTTCTTTCTGCTGCAGTCCTTGTTGCTGTGGGGGGATGCTGTGGCCAGCTGCAAACAGCTGGTTCTGCCTTCTGCCTTGGAACAGCAGAGTTGTTAGTGGGAGTGAAAGCGTAGGCTGAGTTACAGAGGCTGTGTTTGTAAGCAAGCACTGTGAGGCTCTCAGCATACTCAGGAAGAGGTTTCTGCCCGAGCAATACTTGCCTGTAAGCCTCCTAAAAACAGGAGCAGTGCTTTGCTGATCCCGCAAGGCTGGAAAAGTTAAAGGTGTATCAAGGACAGAGATGTGTGGAATGATCAGATGCAGAGATCCATCTGCAGACCTACGAAGGAAGAAATGTAACAGCTAGCAGTATTGATGAGACAGGCGGTGCTCTCTGTGGAGAACTGTGATTTCTGCTTTGTTTTCTTCCTCTCTGTGCACCAAACTGAGCTAGATAGCAGAACGTACTTGGCTGGTCTACCCAGTGAAATCTGGTTACAGGAAGAGGTTTGCTTAGAAAGCATTGGCAGCTGCGTTAATTGGATTTCTTGGCTATAAAGCTCTCGGGGGATCATACCTTTACCAGCTCACCACTGAGCCCATCTCCAGTCGGAGGGGACCGAAAGCAGTTCTCGCAGCCCACCCACCTGCCACCTCTGACACGGGCAAGTAGAGGTTGGCTTTGTCCTGGGAGAAGGGAGACCCTCACGCCGGAGGCTGTGGCTTGGCGATACGCCGAAGGTCAACCAGTCTCAGCATTCCCAAAAGTATATACATGCATACATACTTATAGATATACATATATATATGTGTGTGTGTATATATAAAATACATATATATATTTTTTGCTGGCAGCTGAGATAAAAGGGATATAATGAAAATGTAAACGAAAAACTTTACACCAGGCATGGCCTGACAGAGGGAAGATTGATATCCCATGATGCTTTGTCTTGATGAGACAATGAAAAATAACCACCACGGCAGCTGTGTCAATATCAGACTTGGTAATGCACCACTAGCTGTGGGTTTTTATTTAATCCGCTTTGCTTTAAGATGATAACGGTTGTTACTTTTCAATGCCTGTCTGTCAGCACCCTGGCATTGCAATATTCCTCCGCAGCTTTGCGAGCGGGTTTCATTTATTTTAAAATACCATTTCACACACTGCTGACTTTTAACAGTGTTCCATGTGAGTTTGGGAGATTGAATAGTGACAGAAACAACACTTTTTATGAGAATACAGAATATTAAAAATGGGGCACAATATACAGATGGCAGTTTTCACTACAGCTTGTTTTTTTCCCCCCAACCTGCTTCTGCTACTCAGCTTCCCACTGAATGCATTTGTAGTAACACCATAAATGTCACTTTCGCTGACTGCCTTTTGGCATTTTATTTAAATGGGAATTCGGCTCTTGCTGCTGCCGCCACTGCATTGAGCTCGTGTTTTGCAGGAGTGCCACTGTGCACGGTCCTCTTGCATCCCGCGCATTTTCGATCAGCCACATCATCCAGGGGCTGCCAAAATAGCAACCCCAGCAGTGGCAGTGTGACCGTGTGTGCGTCTGTGTGTACACACCTGTGTATCTCTGGGAGGACTGGGAAGGTCACTGAAAGCCATCCAAGAGTGCTTTCTACTTCATGAAATACTTTTCTTTCTGCTTGGCTTCTCTAAGACTCTCATCTTGCCAGCAAAATGCAAAATCATTTGCTGCTGTGATGCCACCAAGAGGCAGATGATATCTGGAGTTAGTAACTCTTGATTTTAACTCCTGGGGCTCTTTTGGCTGCTTTCTGCCTAAAATCTGGCTGTTTGCTTTAGCTCAGTTGCTGTGATGTTGAAGGAGCCCTGTCCCCTCCGGATTTCCCGGGGCAAGTAATAGTAAAGGCTTCCTAGATGGTGATGTAGTCACACGGCAAATCCCTCTGTGGGCCTGGTTGGTGCTCCTATAGCCATGTAGATCTCAAAGGCTTGGTGTATGAAGAACTGTGATGGGTGACAGTCTTTGGCAGTCCTGATCTGTCTCCTGTCACAGGGCTGGGGACAGCTGCGGGTCTGTAAGTGCTTTCCTGAGGGACCATATAGATTGAAAAACAACAGGGAAGGGGGTAAACTGAGGACTTGTTTTGATTTTGTCCTCCAAAACATTTGTGTCTCAGGGCGGCTGGAGATGACCAACGACCTCCTGAAGCATCTCTCCTCATTGGGAACAGACAAGTATTTTGGTGGTTTTTATCCCATTGTGGCCACGGAGGGAAGAGAGTGTGAACCACTGCTTGTGTCCTGGATGCTACGGCTCACTTTGACCTCAAACAGCTCTGCTCCCTCCTTTTCCTGCACACTAGCTTTCTGGGCTGTGATTCCGTAAACGCAGGAGGACGCTACACCCAGCACTGTGCATATCCTCTGTCGGAACATAATTCCTTCAGCGTGGGGAGGAAAACCTGGTGCAAGCCTCATCCTTGTATTTCTTGTCCTTGTTCCCACTGCCAACAGCCCTATTGATAGTCTACTCTCTGTGATAACTCACTGTCCTTTCTAAACACAGCTGCGGGAGGGATGGGTTGCGCTCCTGTCTTCATCTTCTAATTTTACAAGACACCGAAGTGTTTTTGAAGACATGTAATTGCCTGGTTCCCCCTGTTCTTTGCATACCTTTGGAAATGTCTAAGCCTCTGCACATCTGGGCTGGAACGGTTTGGCTGAGTTGGAGGGGATGATTGTGGCAGAGCCAGGAATCCTGCAGCCTGATGGACAGAAAAATGTTTTTGTTTGAAAATGGAAATATTTGTTTTGCTTAACATGGGAAATAAGATTATGTTAAATAAAGACACAACACATTTTTTTTTTGCCGTTTTAACGTGATGGGTGGTTGCAGGAAAGTATTTCTTTGTTTCCTACCCATGTACCCTGTAGGGGTCCTTGAAGTCACCAAATGCTTCATAAAGTTGTTTTAGTGTTTTGGAAAATGAAAGATGTAAGATTATTACTTTCATCTCTGTAAAATGCTTTTATTTTAATCTTTGAGCTAGAGGTCCGTTGTACAGATATACAAGGACGTTATATAAAATATAATGACTTGAAACAATATTGTTCCCTCCTCCCTGTAATATTTTTGCTGTTACAGATTCTGTTACTGCAGGACTAAGTGCACCTGCATACCTTGAGTCCTTCTGGGAGGCTGGAAATTTGTCCTTTTCTATTCCACTGGGACAAAGCTGCTATTTCTGGCTTTGTAGGTTGCAACGGCATCAGACTTACAAGTGGTGATATTTTAATGTACATAAAGCTGTTTTCCAGTGCAGGCTGAATCTTCTCCCCTCTTGGCCCCAAGGGAGCACGTAGCAGGGGGTGGGAGGAGCAGGATGAGCCATTACTGAACAGGTTGACTTTTTAAAGAAAATGTGAGCTGTTTGAAAATGCTCCTACATGTGCAATGTTCCAGGCAATCCTGGGAGATGGATGAGCAGTGAGAGTGCAGGTGAGGCAGGCAGAGGCACGGGAGAAAATGTTGCTTTCGTGTCTCTGTCCCAACAGGAATAATTTCCACATAAATAGCACCTATCTGTTATTTAACACTTAAATCATCAAAGTGTCCATCAGCACGGGGCTCTTTTGTG
>RSEF01000008.1:6617690-6629178 GCA_003993805.1 Himantopus leucocephalus
AGGTCCCAAGCTGTGGAGTGACAGTGTCTGCCTGGGCGGCAGCAGCAAGGATAACCAGCAAGCTCTGCACAGAAGGGCCAGCTGCATTCCTGTCATGCAGTTATGCAGCTGCGCTGATGGACTCCAGCATTTGGGGGGCAATCAGAGGGCATTTCAACTTTCTGTGGTGTTTCTCTTCTCTCTCCAGTTGAATCCGTTCAGGTCTGCGCACTGGGTCAATTCACCATTGCTTCCAAGGATTTAGGTTTGTGTCTCCACTAGGTGGGAGAAAGGACTCACTTTCAGACTTAGTGTTCGTAACATTAGCATAACGCTCTTGTGTTTGTAGTGGCTGAGCTGGTGGATGGCTCTCTGTGTGCCTGTGTTCATTGTGTCAAGGGCAGATGGGCGTTGTGGCTTCTCTGTTGCACCACCTAACCAAGGTGACTCATTTTCCTCAGTTGGAAATAGCTCATGCCTGCTGCTGATCTGCTGTGTGCTACAGGGCATGGCACAGTTGACTGCTCTGCAAGTCTGTCCTGTTGAGACTCATTCTTGCTGTCCCTCGGAGAAGATGACTTCATCCAAGGAGCAGCAGAATTGGAGTATGGAGAACCTCAGAAGGAAGTGAGTAGGTCCCAATTGTGTTTCTGTTGATAGCATGGTCTGGCATGTTGGCCTTGGTCTCTACTGTGTCACACTGACACTGAGTCTTCTCAGAGTGATGCTAGTATCTGCTTTTTTTTTTTTTTTTGAAGATGATGATGGCTGAGGTGGATGTGGATAGGCTCTCAGGGCAGTAGGCTTGGATGTAACTGGCCTCCATTAACTTGGCTAGTGAGGTAACATCTGGGGATGTGGAGTGGTACGTGGAAGAATGTCCCGTGTGATTACTCAGAGCTGCAGGGGCCAGAAGGTCAATTCAGTATGCAAATAGGCGAGGATCTAGAATGGGATGTAATTCTTTGTGGACCCCAAGACGGGACTTGTTCTGGGATTTCTGGAGCAGGAGGTGGCAATTTCATTCCAGGCCTGGTGCTGCAATTGCTGATTTTCTATGTGTCCTTCACATATGCCCCCTAATTTTGCTTGGGCTGTGTAGACTACAGGTGCCAAGTCTTGTGCAAGGGTGAGAGAGTTGTGAGGAGAGCACTGAGTGAATTGTGGGTGGTCAGTGGGTTGGACGGGTGGGATTAACCCTACTACTGCAATTTCCGTGCATTGTGCTTGCCTGGTGAAAGAACGGGAGGTGACTGTGCAACAGTTCCCCAGCCCTGAAGGGTTGGCAGATCACCTGCGCTGTGGTCCCTCCGCTGCATCTCACCCTTCCAACATCCCATAGCAAACTTCACACCCTCACAACTATAATGTGTGAACAAAGACAACCTGCGAGGGTCCTGAGCTGTATGCAGGGGTTACTAGCTCTCTGTGCAGAGCATTGAATACCATTGGGAGTTTCCAGCACTTCCATCTTCTGTTGCAATACCGTTGTTATTATGGATAGCAATATCTGTACCTGGTAACTCTTTCATGGCAGTTGCTGTTTCAGAGGCTATTAAGCTTGCAGATGAACAGTTCTTTGTCTAAGTTAGCGCCTAATCTTTCACATGACAATATCTTTACAGCTATACCCATCTGGAGTCTGAGTCAAAATCAGATTCGCTTTCTGTTAAAACTGCAGATTTGGAGAATTACACTGTGTCAGCAGGGGAGGGGGGAGAGATTTTTGGTAAGATGATAAAGGAGATGTGGATACAAAATGGCAGTATTAAATCTTTGTCAGGGGATCTTAGGAGGGATAATGGCTTGCTACATTAAAAAAAAAGCAAAACAGGGATAATGGACATTTATGTGAAAGCAAATGATACATGATTTTTGAGCATGCTGGAATTTTCTCTGGGTAATGGACTACTTGTTCAGATGTCATCTTTTAAGTTCATTAGCTTTGTTCCACCCTCCACTTGGTATTTTAATATATATTCTAAAACAATACTTGCATTATATTTCTATTCCTGTGTTTCAAAATATTGGCTAGGACAGCTTTAGTTACCCTTGTATTATCTCTTGCTTTAGATCTGAGTATTAATATGATTTGGAGGATGAAATACTGGTTCACGTATTTTCCATGCTGCTCACTGTAGAGCTAGGAAATTACTAACTTGACACCTTCCGTTTGTCTCTACGTTTTCAGTTGTGTGATGCTCCCTGCCAAACAGGGGTGAGTTATAGATGGGAAGTGTTGGGGTTTTAATCTTTGATGCTGTAGGCAGAGTTTTCAAAGGGCTCTGGGGCTGTATTTCTGACGAGAGTTTTGCTGTTCAAGTAGGGTTGTGCTGGAGAAATACGCCCCCCACCCCCCCAGTCTGTCAGACCTCTAAGTCTCTCTTTCTCTCCAAATATTCCTTTTTTTTTTTCTTCTTTCTTTTTCTCTCTCATGCCCCATGATCCTCCGGTCGCACCTCGTCCTGCTCCTGGAAACAGCCTGCTGGAAACCACAACAATGCTTCTAGAAGGAAATGTGCGCAAAACTGAGGGGATGCATAGATGGGATGGCACTGGAAGGGCATTAAGCAGTGGAAGGTTACAAACAGGTCCTGAGCATGAATAATTCCTCCTCCCCTTTGTGGTTTCTTTTTCTAGCTTGATTATATACAGATTAGTTTAAAAAAAAAAAAGTATATCTCTCCAAATACTAGGTTTTATACTCCCACTTGATCTCTTCACCACTCATGAATCCTGTTTTTTCTCATTGTGTTTTTGTTGTCTATTTTAATTTCTATTAAGGTGAAGAATTTCTAAATGGTATAGCAAGGATTTTTTTTTTTCTTGCATGCCTCTATTTGTATTGGAAGACAACTTGTAAAATGTGGTGCAAAAATGCCCTCACATTTTCTAGTTATGCTATATCTGTCTTTTGCTGTGGTGACCCTCTGACCAAATAATATCCTCAACCACTTAGATACCCTCATTATAACCATTAGGTTAAGTGCTGAGGACAAAATGTATATACTGTACCTTAAGTTTCTAATCACAATGGCAGAGTTTAGATTGGTACTATCTCTTTTTTTTTTTTTAATGACAAGCAATTCAGTTTCTTGGATGAGGTAGTTAATTGTTTCTTTATTGTCTATAGCCTCGGCAAAGCTTTTTTTTTTTTACTTTTTGTTTGTGAAAACCTCTTATCCTCTACTTCTAGTGTTATCTTTTGTCTAGAGAAAATGCAAAAAAAACCCCAACCTACAAAATGCATGTGTTTTTGTGGGGATTTTGATCTAAAAATCATTTTTCCTGTGCAATGAAAAATCCCAACAAAGCGAGCATCTGTAAACGAATCAAACTCCAGCTGAGCTCTGAGTCATGACTGTAAGTCCTAAGGTGAGGAGAAGGGGCCATTGGGGGTTATGTGGGGGAGTGAAATGTTAAAGAAAATTCCATTTGAGACTTTCCATTTGTTTGTCTGCTGCTTTCATGGACTTCACAGCCACAGAGGTTAGCAACTTATAATTATCCTGTAGCACAGTTATTATGATTCTCATATGGTCACTTGCCACTAGCAGCTGAAGCTTATAAAAAAAGCTCCTAAAATATTTTAAGATGAGGAAATCATGAGGATTTAGGAATATTGCGTTAGGCTCCTGAACTTTTATCTGTTTGGAAGTACCGGGGAACTGCTATTTCGTGGATTTGGCCTGGGGTGCCAGGTGAGTAAGAGGGCTGAGACGTTTGTATACGTGGAGTAACTGCAAAGCAAACTGTTTCATACTAAAATATGAACCACAGAGTCACGCTGTATACTTAGATGTGGGGTACAGTATGTTGGTTGTCTAAGAAAAATCTTGCAAGCAGGGGAACCCGCAATCAGATGAGCTGAACATGATCTAATGTTCTGGCAGAGCTGTGGAAATGAAGGCAGGCGTGGACATGCCAGTTAGTGAGCATGATCCCAGTTTAGTGCCTGAACGCCAACCTTGTAACTGGAGGTTGCCAAAACTCACTCTAATTTTCTTTGGGTGGTGGAGGAGGGGGGTTTCAAGTGTTGAAGTGCCCGTTTGATTGAGAAGGTGATGCTGGGGACACTGGTTCATTATGGACTGCCGAGGGCAGGAAATGCCGGGGCTGCACTTTCACCTTTCGGAGTCGAGGTTGTTTTCCCTTCTAATCAAATTGAGGTCGTCCAGGTCTACTCCAAGCTGTGGGCTCCAGCCTTGAGAAACCTATTCCTTGTGGGTCACTAATTTTGGGGAGGAGGGAGGCCTGACAACTCTCTCCTGGGAGAGATGGTGGAAAGGTCATGTGCAAAACAGGGAGAAATATATTTGTTCCTTTTGCCAGGTAGTCATTTGATGTGTAAGCACTCCTGAGCTCTTTTAGCATGGGTGTTTATTGATGGTGAATCTAGCCCTTGGAAGTCTGTTGCTGTATTAACTTTTTGGAAAGAGTTGCGTATGGGTTTGGGTTCCTGAAGAAGCAGAAGCCACGGTGAAAATATGGCGAGTTCTCAAAAAAATGAACCCAAGCTCTGAAAGGACTTAGTTTGCTGAGAATCTAAGTATTGGTGCTGGGGATGCAATGAGTCCTTGTAACTCAATGAGTTTGTTGATAAAGTTGTATTAGAATAAAGTGACGATGGAATTGGTGTAAGACAGGGAAAATCACTGCATGGCATTATTCTACAGAGAAATAGTGTAGGATGAAGTGTATTGTAAAGCATCGGCGTCCTGGGGCAGGTTTCAAGGAGGACAGTGTGTGAGGGGAGCAGGCAGGGGAAGAAACCTTGGAGGGGGCCAAAAGCGTTAGCAGAAGGAGCCTGCCTGGCTGGGCTACCCGCAGGAGCAGAGCTGCCTGCCCATCCTTGTAGCCTGGACTGGCCCTAACATGCCGGGGAGCCTGATGTCCTCCCAGACTGCTGGAGAAGCACCTCCGTAGCTGTGGGCAGGTCTGAGCCTTACAAGGGAGAAGCTATGACATGCAGAGGACCTGCCTTCCAGCCTGACTGCTTCCTATGTGGTCTCTGTAGGAACTTCTCTTTGCATATGTAAGCCCGGGGTAGAGAAGCTGGTTTGCAGTCATTCTTAGCCCCACAGGGAGCTATGAACACTTATGTTAGCTGTGCTTACAGCACGTTATTCCTTAGCTCTGCACTTACACAGCACCACTAAGCACCTGCTAATGCTCTGGAGGATTTTTAACCATGCATAGCTTGATTAAATACAAACTGAGCCAGATATGCAAGGAAAATGTGGCTGTAGTCACACGAGATCTGCATACCTGTAGCTAGATGTACGTGACCGTTACGTGGGTGTTTCTTATCCAAGCAAGCTCCTGGTGTTATCGTCACATTTGCTACCTGTGGTTGTCATTGTTGGAACTGGGTAGGGCAAGTGCTCCCTCCGGGCGTTAAAAATTTCCTTGATGCTTTACAGAGATTAAACAAAAGCAAGGGATGTGTTTCCTGATCACAGGCAAGTCCCTCTGATTTACAGCCGTGTGGGCAAGAGCAGAGCCACTTACACTTGGAGAGCAATTTATAGAAGGAGCACAACAGCAGTGAAACAGCTCTGGACTCTGCAAGGTGCTGATGAAATGCCTCCCTTGCACGCTGTTCCCACTGGGATCTGTTCCCACAGCTACTGTGTAAGTTGTTTGAAAATCCTACCGGCTTTGTTGAGGCTTAGGAGCAGGTATATGCAAAGGGCTGGTGGCCCCAGGCTGATAGGGAAAGGGGTTGTTTCACTGGAAATCCCCAGATGCTGGGTTCAGCCTGCCCCTGGGCTCTGCTGAGATGGCAGGTACTGGTGAGGCTGGGCTGGGGATGTTCCTCCCTGGGAAAAGGCCATCTGAATTGCATGTGAGGGCCAAGGCGAGAGAAGAGCGTCATTCTAAGTAAATTGTCAGACGCCTTTCTGTGTGTCCTCCCCTCGCTCCCGCTTTCTCCTCACCGACATATCAGCGATGTTTATTAAGAGATGACAAGTCTATCAGGCCTCATAAGCAGCCTTTCACAAGGAGGAGATCTTATATCCAGAGAGCATCATCAATCTTGTCTCTGCTCTGCTCTTCTGAGCAGCTGATAGCGAACAAGGCTCCATCCTCTTCCCCCCTCCTTCCCACCCCTTCCCCTCTCCTCCCCTCCACCAACCCTCTGCAGCACAGCGGGAGCCAGCAAAAGAGAGATTTGATTTGCATAAAGCCTTTCTGGTAAAGAGAGGGAAGAAGCAGAGAGAAACCCAGCTTCTCTTGATACGCAGCGCTGCTCTGGGAAGGTCTCCCCCACTGCCTGGATCGGGGGTGGTCCAAGGATGCACGGTGAAAGGCACCCCGATCTGCTGCCCAGGCAGCATGCAGCTCGAAGGCTGGTTAGTTCTGGGGGGATCAGCCCCGAGCAGCGCCAGTGGATAGGTAGAGACTAGAAAATCCCCCTCCCGAGCTGAGGCTGATGCCGTACCAGTGGGGGCGAGGTGTAGGAATGAGGCTGTGGTCCAGCTGTGACCTCATGAGCATCTGTCCCTGCTGCCCCAGGAAGGGCCATGCAGACCTGTTGTGGCACAGCCCTACAAGCTCAGCAATCTCTGCTGAGACCTATGGCTGCTAACTGGGAGTGCGGGCTGGTGGAAAGGGTGCGCTGTGCAGGGCAAATGGGTAGAGCAGATGTGCTGCCCTTTAGTATGCAAGAGGAAGGGCCAAAATCCAGGAAATAATGTACAAGGGGTCAGAAATCCCGTCTCAGAGCAGGAATCATTGCCTTTGTTTCTATTTTACAAAATTCATCCTATCTTATAAATAGCTTTTTTTTGGCGTGTTCTCCACATGTGACACTTGTAGTGAGCTGATGTGTTGGAAAACCAAGGTTACTTTTTCTCCCTGACCAAATTAAGTTTCTAGTTCTTTTTTCCCCCCTCCCTGTTTTCTACTTCCTTCTTTTTTTTTTCTTTCTTTTTTTAAAATTACCTTCCTCACCTCTGCTTTTATCTAAAGACTCTGACTGTTTAGGACTAGATTTTGTGTGCCAATTCAGTCCTGAAAAGTAAAGATATGTTAAGAAAAGCCACCCAGCGCCTCTTGGCGATTCTCCTTCCACGGCTCTGCTCATGCTGGCAATGCTCGGGTCTCTGGGGAGAAGACACGGATTTACTTTTGGGAGCTTGTTAGGTAGCATAGCAGCGAGCTTATGCAACGAAGTTTTTTATTCCCTGGTGTTTCCGAGAGTTTTGCCGTGGTGTTTACAGCAGCGAGAGAGGAATGAGAGATCCGTGGGGGAGTGGGTTTTAGCCCGTGGCAGCTCTGAGCTGAGCCCTGTATGAGCCCTTAGCTCCCTGCCTCCCATTGCAACAGACAGCTACAAAATCACCTTTATCAAATATATATATATAAAATCCCACAACCAAGGATTTAGGCTATCAGGCTTGCAAGTGTGGGACAAATGTTGACACATCATGGTTAAAAATGTTGCTAAGACTTGCATATATGATGTGCTTTCCTTTTTAAACTAAAAACTGTAGACGGTGCCCCAGATATAATCAGGATGCACCTCACCAAGTTTTGCATAGACAAACAGTTTCTGTCTGAAGATGTATCAGAAAAGCTGGCAATTTCAAAGAGTTCCCATTAAAACTTTATGATGAGAAATTGAACACAGACCTCACAGAATATTCAAAGCATTAAAACTAACCCTGTGTGAAATTTCTCACCGATCCCTCTAGGAGGACATGTACTTCCAGAGGAGGAGGCAGGAGTTTATGCTCCATTTTAAGACTCCTCGAGCACAGCCCCGACCAGGATGGCAGCGGAAACTGCCTGTGTTAACAGATCCTCATGGGACATGCGGTGGAGAGAAATACGAGGCTTTCTTGGAGGCACTTGAAGGCTGATCTCACTCCCTTGAGCTCGGTGGGAAATCTGTTAGTGCGCATAGCGCAGACTCGAGCGTGATGAGAGCTGGAGGGCGCGCGGGGAGGACTGTGTGGCTTGGCGTACGTACCTGCGCCTTGGCGCCTGGACCCCAAACTGCCAAACTAATTTGGCTTGTATTGGAAGAAATGGCTGAGATAAAGAATTGGGAAGAGGAGATGAGGAGGCAGAAAATGGCTCTCAAGTGAAAAAAGGCCCGTTAGAAAAGAAACCATTTGCCATGCTAATTATTTAGACATGAAGTTGCACGGCAGGAGTTGCACCGAGATCCGTATGACTCAGTCTGGTGTTTGTGGTGGCTCCAGCACTGGGTGTTTTAGTGGAAGGTGGAGGAAATTGTAGAGCAGGTGGCTGTGGGGGTAACTTATTCCCATTCTTCTCTGCCTTTCAAAGGTCATTCGANCTCTCAAGTGAAAAAAGGCCCGTTAGAAAGGAAACCATTTGCCATGCTAATTATTTAGACATGAAATTGCACGGCAGGAGTTGCACTGAGATCCGTATGACTCAGTCTGGTGTTTGTGGTGGCTCCAGCACTGGGTGTTTTAGTGGAAGGTGGAGGAAATTGTAGAGCAGGTGGCTGTGGGGGTAACTTATTCCCATTCTTCTCTGCCTTTCAAAGGTCATTCGAAGCCCAAGGGTTTATGTTGCTTCCAAAATTCTGTAGCATTATGATTAGGTGCCATTAAACTTGCTGCCTATAATATGCCAACATTATCCTTTCAATGCATACACGTTCCCCTCCTGTCCCCTTCCTTGGGAGCCGGGGGCTGAACAGCAGGACACATCTGTCCTCTGTCTCGCTCTGCCCTGTGCTCCCTGGACCCAAGGGCAGGCAGCGCCAGCGCTGTGAGTCGAGGTTTGCTTGCTGCGCTAGGGAGACCACAACCGACGCCGCAGGTTCTGTTTTTATGAGGTCTGTATTTTCCCAAAGGAAGCTGCTAGTTAATAGTGGACGTTTTGGAGGCAAAGATGCTCGTTCCTGGCTTTTTGGGAAGAGCTAGACTTGCTGCAGCCTTGCAGCATCATTTCACTGAGAGGTATGCTGCATCCCCTGGCTGGTCGCTCCACTGTGGCTCAGCCTGGGCCACCAGCCAGAAGGGCAGGTAGCACTGAGGGAAATTATGTATTGCAAATTCTCCATCACCATTGCACCTTTGTTTTTGTAGTCAAGTGGCGTCACATGCTTGGTAGCACGAGGGGGAATGGCTTCAAACTGGAAGAGGGCAGATTTAGATTAGATATTAGGAAGAAATTTTTCACTTTGAGGGTGGTAAGGCACTGGAACAGGTTGCCCAGAGAAGCTGTGGAAGCTCCATCCCTAGAGGTGTTAAGGCCAGGCTGGATGGGGCTTTGAGCAACCTGGTCTAGTGGGAGGTGTCCCTGCCTATGGCAAGGGGGTTGGAACTCAATGATCTTCAAGGTCCCTTCCAACCTAAACCATTCTATGATTCTGTATCGTGTATCTTCCCCTGAAGTAAAGAGGGACAGGGCTTTTGTTACACCCATGCAGGACTTGGCCGTTTATGTGCCTCTCCCTGTTCCTTTGCTATTCGGGACGTTTATTTCCCTGGGCCAGGCCCTTGCTAGGGAGGGGCTGAGGTGGCTGGAACAGATCAGCTTTTGCTGTCTGGGTCTGTAGTTCATGACCAGCTGGCAGTTTTCTCTGTCAAACGGGCTCAGTGGCTCAGCCCCGCCTTGGACAGCAATCCATCACAGGGGTTTCACAACCTCCCTGTGCAGGTATGGCTGGGGAGGTGGGCAGCAGCAGCTTGGGAGAACGGAGCTGGCATTACCTCCCTGTCCCCTGGGATCGGGAGGTCGGCAAAGGTCGTTGCCAGGAGAGGCCGTTGGAGAAATATGTGGAGGAGACCCCAGCCGGGGCTGGTGGGTGGATAGAGACAGAGCTCAAATCACTGATGCTGCAAGTCCTTCGGCTGCAGCAGGTGGGGTGCTGCTGTGCGCTCGTGTTTCCCTTGCTGAAAATTGGAGGTCTGGGGTGCCTAAGGGTCATCACTGGAAAGGTGTTGAAGACACCCAGTGCAAAACTGGGAAAGGGCAAGGCTGGGCTGTGAGCGTGGTGGTGGGAAGTGGAGGGTGGGAAGGAAAGAGGTGCAATATGCTTTTTTTTTTCCATCTGTGGGCTGTGCGCAGGACACAAACAGGAGTGCTGGTTCGATGCTGAGGCCAGCACCGCAGGGCTTGGTAGTGCAAGGTGATCCGGCATCTGTCCTTACGGCAACAGCCACCCTCTGCCCAGGGGCTGAGCTGGGGACCTGCACCTCCTCTAGTTGGAGTGGTGATGGGTCAGTGTGGGAAAGATCCGTCCCTGAGGGTGGCATATAAATACACGTATCCTTGGGCAGAGGTTTGCCTGCCAGTTAAAAACTGTGCTTTGTTATTCCCAAGGCACAGGGAGGGGCCGTGCCATGCCAGCCACGTTGTCTTACCCTGCGGACCTTTCCGTCTCCATGCTGCTGCGAGTTGCTTTCCTTGGCAGCTGCATGGCAAAGGGCTGTCCTGCGCCGCAGGAGGAGACTCTGCGGGCCACAGGGAGACTCTGCCCTACGTACGCAAGGTCTGAGGAGCATGTGCAACTGCAGGGAGACCCTGATTTTTGTGGAGCGGCAGCTCTCTTGGGACAAAATGTCTTTTTCCTGGGAGGTACCACTGCTGCAGAAGCTGGTACGGCTTCTAAAGCTGTTCCCCAGCTACGATGTGAAATCTTACAGTTTTTGTCTTGCTGCTGTTAATAAGGAGGGGACGAGAGTTTGCTCCATCACTTTCTGTTAGCTCTAAAACACACATTGACTCAGGAGAAAGCCCCTTCCTGTGTTAGACGTGCCACAGCGATGAGCAAGCCAACTTCATGGCTGGCTCTTACTCAGTGTCTGAAGTTTGAGCACAGCGTTGGGGCTCCGGCTTCAAACAGCAGCGTGGCTGTGGTTGTGCTATGGCTGATGGACCCCACAGCCATTAATGAGATCGAGGGAGCGCTCCTCTCTCCTCCGAAACGCTGTGACTCACGTCCGACCGTGGAGAGGAGCAGCTGCAGCCTCCAGGAGAGCCTGTAATGAGGCCAGGATCTCCAGCACGGGGCCTGCTTTCTGTCAGCTCTTGGAGGAGACCGTGGGTAATTACCTCTCCTGTCTGCTCTTCTCCGCTGCCGGCTTCGCTTCAGGTTCAAACGCTCACTGACAGGGAGAAGGGTTTTCAGATACATAATTTAAAATTCTGATGGCATGTTGTCAGGTCAACATGCTGCAACATGGGAAGAGATTTTACATCATAAGAACTCCAGTGTCACTCTTGGCTACGCTGCTCGTCTGGCGCATTTCTACCTGTTTGAAGGGTACATGGCGGGTGGATTTCTGGCTGCCTTTGGGTTTCCCTGCAGTGGGGTTATAGCTGTGCATTGTCTCTTCTCGCCAGACCTTTTGAGGTCTGTGGTTGCCTCCTCAGTCTGGTTTCATGTTGGGGATCGCGCTGGATGCTGGAGTTTATTGTTCTGTATTAGGCTGGATGAGCTGGAAATGGCAGGGGCATCTTGGAAGAAAGGTTTTGCTTTTGCCAAGAAAGGTTGGACCAGATGATCCTTGAGGTC
>RSEF01000008.1:6629278-6667929 GCA_003993805.1 Himantopus leucocephalus
TTGTGCAAAGTAGCATCAGCTGTGAAGGGCATTACCTGGTCATCAGAGAGAAGGATACTGGTGGTAGTCTCTTCACCTGTAGGACTGGGGAAGGACACTTTGCCCTGTAAACAGCATCTTGCCCTCCTCAAGGCGGCCTAGGTGTTTTGCACAGCCTTGTAGGAAAACACGCCTAATCAAATAGCAGGGTCTGGCCTTCTTGTGGGCTGAAGGAAATTTTTCCTGCTCTGTGCTGATGGACCAAGGACCTTTCTATGGGATAACTTCCTTTCTTCTGGCCTGGAAGGGAGCAGTTCCTGGCTGTCCCAGTGTGACTTGAGCTGAGCAGCCCACGGTAAAGGAACGGTACAGATCTTCTGCAGAGAAGGAAGAGCCCTGGTGTAAACAGCTGCAGAAGTGGCTGAAACAAATGAATATTTTAAGATGTGGGAGTAGAGTGGGTCTCTGCTGCCCTTGAGCCAAGTGCAAGCGGGAGCCAAAGGAAGTGTCCTCAAACCAGGACATGGGGAAAGGAGAGTGCTAGCCTTTGCTTGCCTGAGTACAAAGGTTCAGCTTCCATCTCAGTGTTTTACCTTGCCTGGTGGCCAGACATCTCCCCTGCCTCCGCGTGGCGTGCTGGGCACGCACTGTGGCATCCGTGTCCACCTGCCTGCCTGTGACTCGGGGCATCTGGATGAAAGTCAGGGGTGAACACACGTAGCCCAGACGTGTCTGCACTGGAGACAGGGTGGCAAGGCAGGCAGCGCTGCAGGCAAAACTGTCTCCAACAGTAAGATCCCTGCACTGTCCCAGATTTGGGGCCATGGTTAGGAGTGAGAGCAGGGTAGTGTCTCTGTCTGGAGTGAAGTGATGCTGAAACCTGATATGGAGGGGCATCACAGCTGTAAATCAAACGACTGGGATTTGGGGGTTGGTGTTGGGGTTTGTTAGTTTCTTTCTTTTTTTTTTTTTCCCCCCTCCCCTTCTNTCTTGCTTTTCTCCAGGACTGTTATCCTTTCAGCCAGGAGGTGGCTCTGGAGCACGCTGTGGAGCTGGGCATAGCTCAGCGTGCAGTAGCCAAAGCGACAGAGAGAATCTGCGACCGTCACCGGTTTGCGATGAAAGGCAGATGGCTTTTCTTCTAGCTTCCAGACGGGATGCGTGCGTGTCCTCTGACATACATATGCAGAGGCAGCTTCAATGCATTTCCAAATGCTTCTGACACTGCGTGCTCTGATGCAATGTTTAGGAAGTGGGGAACATGCTTCTGGTGCTGGTAACATAAGCTTGGCTCAGACTGTCCTTTGGGAGCAGGGATGACTCCAAACGCAGTGTCATACCAGATGTACGCTCTTCTCAAGAGCTCCAGACCTGCAGAGAAAGTTGTGCGAGGCAGCCGTTCCGAACTATGGAAAATAGGAGCTGTCTTGGTGTTTGCCGTGGCCCCCAGGGAGGATGTAGGACATGAGGGGCAAAGCAGGGAAAGCCTTGACAGAAGCAGCAGAGGGGACCATAACTGCTATCTAGGAAGATATTAGCATCCCAGGCTTCAGAGTCTGTGCCAAAACTTTTGCCTGGGACGTACAGGGCTGCCAAGTCTAAATGACTTGCTCTCTGTCATCCTTGGGCAGCACTATGCAGAGGAACACCTGACAAATGGAAAACTCTGGGCCTTAGTCCTCCTGTTTGAGGAGAACAAGATGATAGCCCAGGGCTACCAAGAGCCCTTGGTAGCCCAGTGTTCTCATGGTTGAAGCTTTGGGATGCCCTGGAAGCAGGGAGTCCCTGCTCTTCTGTCAGTACTGTGGTACAGCTCCTACTGGGCTCCTCTATGCTGAAGACTGTTGCCTGGAGAGAACTTGGCAAAACAAATCCACAAAACCTGCCAGACGCACACCTTTATACATGCCCCCAGATGTGCCACCCTTGGGTGTGCTTCTGCAAGGAATTTAGAGGAATTAGCTCTAGAAATCTAATTTACTCTGCACTTTGCTCCTCCCTAGTTGCTCAGAGAGGAGCTGGAGGGACCTTTGACTGTGAAAATTGGAATTGTCATGTTTCCCTCACCCCATGGGGAGAGCGGGCTATTAGGTGAGAAGCTCTGTCCCATGACAAAAGGCAGAAGGTTGTTGTGGGTGACATGGAAAAGCCAGAAGAAAGCATGGCAGCTTGAGACTGAGGTGTGCTGGCAAGAGCTGAGCTTTCAAGGATTTTGAATTCTCTCCTTCCCAAACCTCTTGATTCCAGTGACCTACAAATGTCAAGGCAAATCTTGGTTCTTGCTTACACAGGAAGCAAAATCTCCTGTCCTTGTGCTTGGCTGGGGCAGGAGGAGATGAGAGACTTTAAGGACATGTCCCTGACGCTCGCGTGGCATGGTGGTTGTCCTGTCCCCACAGGGTCTGACCAACCCACGCAGCTCTAAGTGCGGCAGTTCATGGCTCTCAGCATGCTGCGGCCTCGGCTTATGTGTGAGATGCTGTTGGTGCTGTGTGCCTGTGCTCTGAAGCCCTTGTCTCCTCCGACAATGGTGCTGGGTCAGGACAGTGCCTTGGGGCAGCTGCCTTCGCTGGCTGAACAGTTGCTTGTTCAGATGGGGACAAGTTGTGCTCAGCGTCGCCGTCAGCTGGTTGTGGTAACCCTGTGGTTTGGCATCAGTGTCCTTATTACCCTCTGCAGTGTTAGGCTGCCGCAATTAGGAACTGATTTGTGTGTGTGCGCCCTGGTCATAGGAATGGCCAGAAGTCGTTAGGTCTGTTTTAGGTGGCTGTGTCATCAACAAAGCACAACGTGATCCCTCAGGCAAGATGTATGAGTTTGCCTAGACTTCTGCAGGCTGAAGAGACAACCTGTAGCAAGCAGAGGAGGGCAGAGCGTGCTCACTTAAACCACGGTCTTTTATGGAAATGCATAAATACAGTGCTGTTACTGACGCAATGGGAGCCTTGCGCACTTGAGGGCTTGTCGTACTGCACACAGAGACTGTCCTGCCCAGGAGAAGGTCTGACAAAGCTTTGTCTCTTTATCTCCAGCGGCCCAGCTGCGCTGTTGGCGGTGCAGGCCAGACATTTTGTTCCCTTTCCAATGTCTGGGATTAATGGGGAGTCTTGCACTGACTTTTTGGGCTTGGAGATAAGTTCCAAATGCTTTGCCTGTTGACTTGCAGAAGTCTGCGGCAGGACTAAGGACTGCAGCTGAACCTCAGCCTTCTCTGCTGATCGCCCATCTGCAGCCAGTCTAGTTTGGCTGGGAGCCAGTGCCTGCAAATGGGCCCTGCTGTGAGCTACTGATTGTTTGCTCTTCATATCCTCTTTACGGAGGAGAAAGTTGAAGGAAGAGTAAGGGCTTTAATTCAGCTCCAGAGTCTCTGCTGCCTACTGGCTTGTGCTTTGCCAGTGCTGTGTAGAGTGGAGCAGGAGGTTTGTTTCAGCACCAGTGGTTCTCGTCTTCAGTCTGGGAGAAGAGTTCTGAGGACAGACCCCAATCCCAGGCTCTCACTTGCTAAATTAGTTGGATCTAGTGTTATAGTTGTTCTGTTTCTCGTTGAGGTCTATAGGGCGAGACCTACCTCTGCGGTCTGAGATAAGTGGCGGCTATTGAACTGAAAAATCCAAACTTGTTGCCATGTTTCAAAGTGCGCAGTGAAGCCTGTCTGATTTCTGCTTGTCTATGACTTTTCAGAGCTAGAGAGAAAGAGAAGAGATTCCCCAGGCTCCATGTGAGGTGCAACTGTAATTCAGTCTGGGTTGCTGGATGCAGAGTCCGTTGTGAGCTGTTGGAGGACTACGTGCTCTGCTAGGGTTAAATGCTTACATGAAATCAATAGAAGTTTTATTGCCACCACGTGACTTCAGCTGGAACTCTGCCATCCGTAATAGAAGCTGTGTTAGGTCTCCCCCCTCCAACTACAGGACAGATATATTAGTCTAGACAACTGAAAAATAGCGGTATATTGGGAGGCTGCGTTTTCATTATGTAAATGGAGCTCTGCAGGAGGATTAATTGATTATTCAGTTACTGTGGATCTGTCTTGGATGCCCTGGCAAGATGAGAGAACCTGATGGAAGCTCTCCAGTGATGCTATATGGTAGTACAAAGGAGTCCTTGAGCATCCCTTGCTCTTCTCCAGACAATGCACAGCATGGGGACGTTGCACATTGCTCTCCCTATAAGAGGACTTGCTTCCCAGAATGGTGTAGGTGTCTTCATGCTGTATGACTGGTGATTGTATCCTGGTACAGGCAACAAAGACTTGCAACAGATGGCCAGAAACAACCTATTTCAGCCTACAGTGTTGCTGTTTTGAGGGACTCACCTCTTGACTACGGTCTTGCTGATGGCAGCTGGAGACCATCCAGAGGGCTTGTGAGGAAATGTGTGCTTGGAGTTGTGTGAGATAAATCCACTTCTGGAGATTCGCTTCTAGCTGAATAGCAAGTGTAATGCATTATCTTAGTCTCAGCCCAGCAGATGAGTGATACGGATACAGAGGGGCAATAATTTGGAAAGATAAGTTGGGGGAAGGAGAGCACCATGATGGATGGGGACAGGCCTGAGGAGATATTTCATGGACAGCTTGAGACCTCTTAAGAGGAGGTCTAGTGGACAACATGACACTCCAGGTGAATATAGTACCATTTAGACATCAGGGTCGGTGTCCACATCTGACTTTAGTAGCAGGGATCAGCTGCTAATAGGAATGGCTACTGAGTGACTGGTGCTGCTGTTCTGTCCTTTCTATGTTGCATCCATACATAGTATTTTGAGGCAAAGAAAAGAATAGCTTTCCTGTACGCACGCTGAGGTCTCCACTGCTGTCTGCATCAGGCAGTGTGTGGGGAGCAGCTCTGCTCCCTCCAGGGCCACAGGGAGAGTAGTGTCTTTTTTGCAGGTAAGAAAGCAGGGTTACCACATCTTTGTAACTAGATATGTCCCTTCTGGCCATGATAACACATTATAGCATAGATAGTATTTTCTGAATTGGAAATACCTGTAGTGCCCTCCACAGTGGTGGGAAATAGATCTGCACAGTCTGTTGGACTCAGGTTGCTGGAGGAAGAAAGGACAGCTGTGGTGAGATGGATGCACTCACTTTCTGCTGTCCTGTTGCACGGGATATAATTGCTTTATCGTTCTCTGCTCTTCCAAAACCATTTCGATACTGCTGCCCAGATCAAATTTTGTGAAGAACATTTTAAAACAAATCTTAGCCTTTGGCCTGAAATACATCACCTGTGGAAAGTTTTACAAACAGTCCTGACATTTGGAGACTGCGTGTGGAAAAGCTGTGATGTTGGACAAATGGAAATTTAGATCCTGTTTCTTATGGGTAAGTGCAGATACTGGAACTGAGGGCAATGCATCCCCAAATTTGAGTGGGAAACAACTCTATGGGAGTTGAAAAAGTTCTAGTGTTGAAAGTACAGTGTTTTCAGGAAGGCCTGCTTATGCTGGTGAAAGAAGAAAGCTTGCCACTATTTCCATGTCTGTAAAATGGGAAAAAAAAAAGATAAAATTCAGCTATCTCATTAAATGTAACACACTCTTCCAGAAAGTTTGCAGAGCATCTTGCAGTCCTGCTGAGAACAGGGCAAGAAACTTTCTGGAGACCAAACTGAGGACCACAAGTGATGAGATCCTCCTTTTTCTATGAGAAGAGAATAAACTCTGGTCAACTACCCTCTTCTCATGGGTGACAGAATTGCACTAGACTACTATCGTAATAGATATGAGGTGGCTTTTTACATGCATGTCCTGATGGTGTGAAGCCAGCAGAGGAGACTAATTGTTAGACTGGCAGGTCTTTAGGTCAAGGCTTCCACTGAAGTTGGAATTTATATCATTTATTTCATTTGTACTTGCTGATGCTTTGTATTGGGTATGTAAAGGCAGTTCAGTACGTGCTCTGTGTTGCTGGCACGTCTTGTGCATCACTAGGTGCCTTTTGCTCTTCTTTTGAAGTCACCAAGCACCAGCGATTTAAGTGCAGTGCAAAACTTTGCAGACATGAGGCTTGTTTGCAAGACAGAGATGCATTTCCACGTCCTGTCTCATGGATTCCCGAACAAAGATGTTTACAGGAAAAAAAAAAAAAAAAAAACACTAATGCTATACTAGGAGGGGGGAAGCATAATGTATTCTTCAAATGTTTGTATGTCAGCAAAATGCCTGCAAACCATTCAATAGATTAATCCTGTAGCTGGCCTAAAAGGAATGGATTTCTAGCCATAACTAAGATTGGGAAAAATTGATTTCCATGTTCTTGTTGACTGAATAAGATAAAAACAACTGCCTTGGCACTCATTACCGGGCCAAGAATTCAGATCTCTGCCTCCAAACCACAGACTCGGGTTGAATACTAGAACCAGCTGTGCTGGTTTTGGCTCGGATAGAGTTAATTTTCTTCACAGTAGCTACTATGGGGCTATGTTTTGGATTTGTGCTGGAAACAGTGTTGATAATACAGGGATGTTTTGGATATTGCTGAGCAGTGCTTACACAGTGTCAAGGCCTTTTCTGCTTCTCACACCGCCCCACCAGCGAGTAGGCTGGAGGATGCACAAGAACTTGGGAGGGGACACAGCTGGGACAGCTGACCCCAAATGACCAAAGGGATATTCCATACCGTATGACCTCATGCTCAGCATATAAAGCTGGAGGAAGGAGGGGGATGTTCAGAGTTACGGTGTTTGTCTTCCTAAGTAACCGTTACGCGTGATGGAGCCCTGCTTTCCTGGAGATGGCTGAACACCTGCCTGCCGATGGGAAGTGGTGAATGAATTCCTTGTTTTGCTTTGCTTGTGTGCACAGTTTTTGCTTTACCTATTAAACTGTCTTTACTTCAACCCACGAGTTTTCTCACTTTTATTCTTCTGATTCTCTCCCCCATCCCACCAGGGTGGAGTAAGTAAGCAGCTGTGTGGTACTTAGTTACTGACTAGGGTTAAACCACGACACCAGCCCAAGGATGGATGAAAAGGGACTTTTCAGGATCCAAATCTTAAACCTTTCCCATTGTGGAAACGGGACTTGCAGCAGAGCACAGTTGCTAAAATACCTGGTGGCTTTGGATAAGTGTATGGCTGGATGCTTTGGTCTTTCAGCCAGAACTATGAAGGTACTTCTGGTAAGCAGAAATGTGAGAATGGGGAGAGGACCTTGGCTCATCTTTCTACATCAGAGAGCTGCTGTTAGAGATGATGCACACCTTGCCACCTCGAGCCTAGTTATTAATTTGAGCTCTTGAACAACGTCTTAAACTTTTTGGGATAACTACTGCTCTTTGGCACTCAATGGTCCTTCATGTCTGGATTTGGAAGAGGGAAATAGTGGCTGGTCTGTGTTACTGGTGAAAGTGTGAGTGTGCATACCATCCAGTGGATTTCTCTGAAGTTGTTTCCTCTAGCTCTAGGTATACAGATTTCATTTCAAAAGGCAGTTCAAAAGAAGAAATTTAAAATGGGTTCAGGTTTCAGGAAGGATATTTGCTAGTTCTACTGTTAAGCCTCTCTTAGCAAGGGGAATAATGAGCTTATGCCATGACTGGGTTGGAAATGCTCATTGTTTTCCCTGACTCTGACAAAAGACAGTAGAAAAGATGGGAGAAAATACTGGGTAGGACACGAGCTGACATCTGCAGGTGGGACAGCTGTGACGCTCTCAAGACCCATCCGTGTTCCCCATGCATGGGGAGTGGCTGACTATGCTGGCTTGGTCTTTCCCAAGTTCTTCTAGGCTGGATGGGCTGCATCCTCCTGCTGGGGTGCTGTGTAGGAGAGCTGACCTCCAGCTGAGGGAGAGATGTGGGCAGCTACGGTGCCTGGATGGCCCTGGCTCAGCGGGTTGCAGCTGGTATCATCACATGAAGGAAGTCCTGTACTTGGGAGAAGCGCAAAGCTCTGCAGTGCAAGAGATGCCACCTGGGAAATACTTTGCACCTTCTCTTTTGTTTGCCACAAAGAGCAATGAACAGGATCTTTTCAGTTAAGCCTGGTATCCAGTGCATCAGTTTTGATTGATCCGTCTCCAAGCGTGACCAGGGAGTAGGACAACATGTTCAGTTTGGCCTAATTCTTTTTCCCCCCTTTGTCTTGTTTTTAGAACGGTTGGGACAGTCTATAAAAATCAACACAACCGTCTCTTCAAATGCTTGGGACCGAGGGAGATCTTCTGTGCTTTGTTATCACACCATTTCAGGAGCCTTCCTTTTCTTCCCGGGGCTGGTTCCCCTTGCAGCACCCTCATGCAGGAAGCAGCGGAGGTAAGCAATACAAACTCGGCTTGAGGTCCTGCAAATCCAAACAAATGTCTTTCAGATCCCCAGTCTCTTGTGTTGTGGATTAGGCTCATGTGAAATGGTAAATCCCTGTCCTAAAATTCCTCAGGCAAACTGGGAATCATGGCAGTTTTTGACTGACTGCAAACAGATCACTTGATAACTCTCAGTCTTATTGACATAACTCTGAAAATACGCTGCAAAGTGTAAATAATAAATGTGTAGTATCTGCACTGGAGCAAGTAAACACTGCCTGATGTTGTCTGATATTTCACTGGCAAGGTGTCCTCAGCGATGCTCCAGCAGAATAATTTTCCAAACGAGTGACTTGTGTGACAGGTGGATGTGCTGAGCTAATGCAGCCGCGCACGGAGCTGGTTCTGGGAGAGGAGGCGCGTGGGGCCGGCATGGCTCTTTGCTGGAGACAGCAGCAAGCAGACCACCGTGGGTCCCCTCCTGCCGGCTCTCGGCAGCTCGGCGGGGAGGTGCGAGAAGGTGCCTGGCAAGCTTGCCTTGGGCTTGCTGACACGGGTGTGTTGCTAAAAGCTTTTTTCCTGTGTGGTGTGGGTATATCAGCTTCTGAGGCTGAATGACACGCTGATTAATAATTCATGCTGGCAGTATTGACTGTTGGGAGCTAATCTGAGAACGCCTCAGTGAAAGCCGTTAGTACATTTGCCCTGGGTGAAGAAGCTGTCTTCCTGCTCAGGTGCTGGGGTCATGCAGTAAAGACAGTCTCCTGATGGCAAGGTGGCTGCTGGTGTGCAGCCAAATCCTTTCCAGGCTGGCAATTATGGCAGCCAAGACTGTGCTCCTTGTAACCCAGAGTGTGCTACCATTCTCCTGCTTTCTGAGGTGTCTCAAGGTGTCTGGAGACCCAGACTGTTAAAGACCAGCTTTTACCATAGTTCATAACTTGCAGATGGACTCTTGTGCCTGCTGTCCCAGAGATGCTGGGGTTTGAAATCCTTCTGTGACAGGATGGTCTCTGGGTCAACTCTGCAGTTGCTGCTCTGGCACATCGTTGCGTGTAGGCATAGTCTGTGATCTTCCCTGGGGGGCTGCAAGGCAGGAAAGCATGCACAGGCTGAGCTTGGCTGGCCAATCTACTGAAAGACCCAGAGGTACCTTGGGAACTTGGCTAGCAACGTGACCCTGGTGGAGTCACATCCACCAAGAAGTGGATGTGATTTCCAGGTGCAGTTTGCATAAATATGGATTTTAATGGAATGCATGGCTTTGAATGCTGCTGTGATCCTGGATGGAGGGTGCCATCCTCCGTTGTGCCTGGCTAGCAGAGGTCTTCCTTCCTTGACCACGTGGAGACAATGGAAAGTCTCTGAAGTTTCCCTGGGGCTGAACACCCTAGGGCTGTACAATAACAGTCTGCGATGTCTGCGTTCATGAGTGGCAGACAGAGGAGACCAGTGATATGTGTCCAGGAGTCCTAGGGAAACTACTCTCAGCTACAGCCATCTCAGAACCCCACTAAGATCTGCCTTTCCTCTCCCCTTGTCCTAGTGCACAGTGCAACATTGCCCTGACTTTTCCAAGTAAGATGTAAAACTGAGCTGATGGGCTTTTGCAAGCAAAGCTCTGTTAACAAGAGCAGGGATGTTAACCTTGGATCCCTGCCCAAATTGAAATGGATATAATCTCTAAATGGCTCATACCAAAATGAAATCCACTTACAAGGGAATGTTTGTTCCTCTCTCCCCTGCAGTGTTGATGTGTTGAGCACAGAGGGGACAGCAACTTGCGGGTGGGTGAATTTTGTGTTGAATGTGGTAGGGACTAAACCAGCCCTCTCTCCTTTCTGGATGGATATTGTTCTGTCTTCAAGAAGATTTGACAAAAATGAGCTGGAATCCAGCGAAAAAAAGCCAGAACAGAACAGATCCTGATTGAATTCTGTATTTTGATGGACTCTGGATTAGTCCTGAGCTGTGCTGTCATTCATGGGAATACCTTATGCTCAGCCCTTGCTGAGATGCCACAGTTGCTGGGCCAGGGTTGTGCTGTCATCCAACTCTGTGTAATGGAGGGTGCTCTAGGCTGGAGTAAGACTCCAGAGTACTTGGTTCAGAGATGGTCTTTCTCTTTCCACTGTGGTTTGGGGGAAAGCAGCTGGGAACCTGGGGGCTGTGGTTAAAAGGAGCACTGGGGACTACTTACCACGAGTAAAGGCTGTGCACCAGGACCCTGGGGGAAGGGCAGTGCCTCGTGCAACTGATGAGTTTTATTGCCTCCCTGCACACCAGGATCAGGTTCCTCCGTCACCCAGGAGGTGTCTGGTGGCATAGTTTGGAGATGCAGTAACTGTGCTTCACCATGGCTTAACATCTGGGTAACGGAGAGTCCCTGCCTGTGTCAGATGTTTGTGTATGGACTGTAGCCCTGTGAAAAGGGATGCCATGGCAGCTGTTAGCCACTGGAGGAACATGGATGGGGGTTGAATGTCACACGTTTGCCTACAGAGAGTCCTGAGATGCAGAGCAGGATGATGGGCCTGAGCACCACTGGGGAGAGAACTACAGGATGAGCAGAGAGATAAGGTCATGCTCAGACCTCGATGGGCCCAGAAGACTTCATTCTGAGAGAGAGGAGAAGTCAGGACAACAGGCATCTCCATGCCACAGTGCAGCAGGAATAGGGTGGTGAACACAGCGTTGTGCTAGGTAACACGGCTATGTATGTACGCATAATAAGATGGAATAAGCTGGGTGTCTGAAATAGCAGTGCAAGTACTCGCTGCTGGGCTCAGAAGGCCAAGGGTGCTTGATACTGGGAGATGTGCTGTAGCAATGGAGGATCTCAATGCGTCTTGGTCATCCGGCAGGACCGGACAAAGTTCTGGGAAGATGCTTGCAGCTTCAGCTTCACCAAACACTCGCTCTGGCTAGTGCAAATGTTGCTTTGGAGATGCTGAGAGGATTTTCTACCCCCCCCTCTTTAAAAAGAGCATATGTTCTCACTACTAACAAGCAGGTTTGCGAAGAGTCTATTTTTAAGATGATTACAGGGTATCAGTAGCTGTTCCAGTGTCAACTGTCGGTTTTGTTTCCTTGTCGGCAGTAAACTGTTGGCAGGTTTGTGCACCAGAGGTTTACTCCTTCCCAGCTGTAATTGCACAGCACAGAAATTATCACTTGCTCTGTGCATTCCTCTGCTGGTTTCTCCCTCTGAGCCTGCTGTTCGCAAGCAGCTCCTCCAAGCGCTTTCTACCCCGTGAAGAGCTGTGTCGTGGCATCTCCTGCTGGCAAAAGGCAAGGCCTGGGTAGCTCTAAACAGCAGAGATGAGACTAAATGTGGCATTATAATACACGTGTACTTGATAGTGGTGCATCCCACTTTGTTGTACAGAGGAGGAGTCCAGACCCAGTTCCTGTCCCGGTAAGACAAATGCAGAGACTGGTTTTTGCAGGCAGTTTTCCCTGTGTGTTATACAAAATTATACCTACAGCCCCAGCTGGGATCTTCAGGGTGTTGAGCATGGGTGATCTGGTGGCTGAGCCTCCGGAGAGCTGGTGCTCTTCTGCTTGTGCATGTGTCTGGCACATAGCTCAGTCTTCCTGCACCTTGGATCCCCGTTTGACTGGCACGCAATACAGCACGGCCAATCTCCACCAGGCTTTTCTCCACGTGGCCACAGAGAATTTGAAGTCCTCTGATGCTCTTGTGAAAGAGGATGTGAAGTCCTTCTGCTACAGCAAAAGCTGTGTTTGCTAGAGGGCACTGGAGTGTTAACTCACACTGTCCCTTTGTCCTGCTACCACACTGCTAAACTAGAGGTGACTTATGAAGGAGGAAGCAAATAGGATCCTTTATTGAGAATTAAGGAAATCACATTGTAAACGGTCGCATCCTTTCATTTTTTTCAAGAGTCTAAATAAACCCATGATTTGTGACTGCAGCTCTGCACACAGTGGTGATGAGGGAGTTCAGTGGGGAGCGTCAGCTAAGGGGAGGAGGTCTCAGAAGGCCCTTTCCCTATGCTGCAGGGCATGTCAGGTGGGAAACAGCCACTTGAAGTATACTTGTTCCTTTTTCCTTGACACGGTGGGCAGCTGGTGTCGCGACGATGCCTGGGTGTGAAGTCTGCTCCCTGTCGTTCGGTGCAAGTCCTTGGCACACCTCTGGGTTCAGACTCAGCCTTCTCCCCCACCCTGAAAGTTTCCAAGTGCCACCGAACCGATGGGAGAGAAACAATTGTTGTGTTTCCCAGGCTGACACCTCCCGCTGAGCAGCCTTCCCTGCAGGAACGGCAGTCCTCTCACGTTACTCTGGGGACACGACGCCTCGGTGCTGATGGGACCAGACAGGATCCGTCACTGTGCTGATGTGTCTCCTCCACAAAAAATCCTAAATGACACCAGTGTCTGAGAGACAAGGAACAAAGAACAAACAAACAAAAATATCTGTTCATTTTGCTCCCCTCTGGTCATCTGTCATCCAAATCTGGAGTGGGGACTGTGGGCTTCACTTGTGGAGGAGGGCTTGGGTTTGGGGATTCTGCTGGGGATATGAAATGGGTTAGCTTTTTTCATATGAGACCAACAAGCCTTGCGGGCCAGAATGCTGCTTCTGCTGGACTGTGTTTATGGACTGTGTTTATGGTTTTAGCTTGTTTCTAGAGTACGGGCTCTTCTGACTGGTACCATAACCAGCCCCGTGCAGCAGGGCAAAGAGGGGATGGGGAAGGGCTCAGTGTTGCTTGTGCTACAGCATAATGCCACAGAGGAAGAGGCATCGGAAGGACCTTGTCAAGGTCGTGTGAGTCTGTCTCCCTGCCCAAGGTAATATCAACTCTACCTATGTTGTTTCTAGACTAATCTGTTTTTAAAGACCCTTGGGGATAGAGGTTGCTCAACCTCTCCCAGGGCTTCTAACAAGAATAATGTAACAAGCAAGTGTGGGTTTTGGTTTTTTTTCCTCCCCCCTCACCCCTCATCTGACCCAATCTTCGTTGCCTCAATTTTTAGTCTGTTGTTTATGTTCTGTGGTGGATGTGACTGAAAAAAACCTTTTCTCTTCCCATTTCTAGCAGGCTGTTTGAAAGCTGCTCTTGGATCAACGAGGACCAACTGGGATGGCTATGGTCCTGTGCAATGTGTGTGACAGATGTGTCACCTCTGGGCTCACTCTCTCCAAATGGTCCATTTCTGTCTCAAAACAAGTTGGCCAAAACCAGAACACCAGATTTATGATGAAAATAGCTCTTCATGGTGAGAACCTGAGGTACTCTTGCTTGAACAAGATGGATGGGGAACCTCGCCCAGCTGAGGATGCTGACATTAAGCCTGCAAGGCATTGTGGCCTTAGCCCTTGAGAACAGTGTGTTTCATTCAACTGGGTAAGGAGATTTCTCCCAGATGTGTTTTCTGGTTTTAAATTGGCTGGCAGAGTTTTCCCCTCTCTTTACATAGACAGCTGTTATATTCTAGCTTCAGCAGGGAAGGTACTTTAAAGTTGGGTGGGTTAGTGCTTGTGAAACAGTCTAGGCTGTTCAGTTTCATAGGATTTAAGACTGACTTACTGTTTGTGTCTTGAATGTGCTAGGAAAATTCTTTGCTTTGCCTGGAGGCCATTTCACACTTGAATTGTTGGCTTGACTCTCCCTTTGTACAAGTTATTCAAGCAGAGAGTTGTGTGTTCTATAACAACTTCTTCTTGTCTGTGATAGCAGTATTTTGGGACCTGCCCTGATGGCAATTTTGAGTGGCACCACCTTGAAGTGTGCTGGAGCTACCTGTTTTGGAGAGAATGGAGGAGAGATGGCCAAGGCAACCAGAGGAGCGTGCTGTGGGAAATGGCAGTGCATCTAATTGAGGTAAGGAGACTACCAAGAACAGCACAGCCAGCCTAGAAACATATGAATTATGTAAGGATAGCTGGACTAAAACCTTGCAAAATAAAGTCTTTCTGGCCTTGTAAGCTATCCTCAGGCAAATTATTTTCTGTGGACCTCACAGAAGAGTTGTGAAGAACTGGCTGAGCAAAACAAAACACAAGTTCCATTAACCTGAGAAAACAAAACATCCAGTTCTTTAAAAGTGCCCCGGTGTGAGTAGCTGAAGGCCTGGAAAACAGCCTTAAAAATAAATAACCTGTAGCTTTAACTAATTACACAGTAAGGCCATCGCCTTCCCTTCCACTGGCAGATGAAGCAGGTTGGAAACTAAGGGTACTGGTGTGGTGACAGCAGAGCTTGCGATGAAAGCACTGGGTCTTGTCCCTGGGCAGCCCCAGTTAAGAAAGAAATACATCCGCAGGCACCAAGTCTCCTGCCTGCTACTGGGACTGCTCACTGGTGATGACATCTCAAATATGTTTTAATAACCAGCGGCTGTTAATAAGCACTAGCTACTTCACCAGCTTAGATGCATCTCTTTAAATTTAAACAGGATTAGATAAGGTAGGGAGATTATTAAATACCCAAATGAACATTAAGCAGATATATTGGAGGCTTAACAACTCTGCAGCAGATTGTTAAATTGCTCTAAATATTTCCCTACTAGTCTGGGGGTATTTAATTAAAACAACCCCTCTAGTCCTCTGTAATGTGCCTAGCAGGCCTACAAGCCCCGCGCAGGGCGGGACCCTAATTGGCAGCGTTACCGTAAAGCTGAGCTGTGCTTGAGGACAATTAAAAAACCAACAGCCCCCCCTCCCCATCCCACCCCACAAACCACCCCAAGCCCCTCTAATTAGTGTGAGAAATGACGACAAAACAACTCCGAGTGTCTCCAGTGACAGGTGCACAAATAACAAGGCTGATGAAAGATTTTGCAATTAAGATTGCGCTATGAAGATTAATGGGATATTTTCATAAACTGATGTAAGATTGCCTATAACCCAGTCGCCTCCACGTAGCTCCATCTCACCAGCCCTTCCGTATCTCTTATTTCTCAGGTTTCTTTCGCCCCATATTTTCCAGGTTTGTGTGGGTTTTTGTTCCCAGCACTTTTTCAGGTTTCTGGTGGTGTCTAAATCTTGGGTTTCTTCTCTGTTTAAACTTCCTGGGTGGGGGTGAAAGTGGGGGGGTGTCCACATGGGACATCTATGCAGCGTTACTCCATCGCAGGCTGTGTTTGCAGAGCACAGGGCAGTGGGTGACTTGTAGGTCTTTTCGAGGTGGCTCAGCTCTGGTGCTGCTCGTTGCGTAGCGGCATTGCACGAGAGCGACTAGGGTATGCCAAATTGCCTTTCTAGACTGGTTTTCCATTCCAAGATGGTGACGTTTCTACTGTTGTGCTCAGCAATTACTTCACCTTCCCATTAATTTTTTTTTTGAGTGGTTTTTTGGAGCTGTTGTTGAGTGGTTTCCCCAGCAGTGATGGATGATGATCTCAGAGGGATTAAGCTCCTGCTAGTCACGTGGAAATGCATGGCTGGGTAGCAAAGGGAAACTGTTAACACCCTACTGGGGAAGGGCGTACGGTGTACGATCGACCTTTATTAGCACCCTGAGGATCCAGCTGCAAAGCACACATCTGGCTCTAGAGCTGCCTGTGCCTGTGGCTTTCCGAGGCCCATGGGTCACATTGCCTCTGTCTCTTCCCAGCAATGTCTCCCTTGAGCGTGCCAGCGATCCTATTAACCCAGATTAAATGTGATACGACCACTGCTTGATAGGAAGCATTAAACTGGCGGAGAAGTAAACCAAGAGCTGGACCAGACACCCCTTCCCACGCACTCTTCAAAGACGGAGGGAGATTTGTACCTATCGCCCAAACCCAATCCTGTCCCAGACATGTTTGCCTGTTGCTGCTGTCATTGTTACTTCATTAGTCCTAACTGCCTGTTACTTTTAATATCTCCAAGGCAGGCTAGCACACAGGGAATTTACATTTTTAATCTAGTGAAAGCAGTGATTGGACACACAGCCTCCGGTCCTGGTTTTCTTCCTCTCTCAATTGCTGCCATACACCAGGTTTGATGTCCAGCTCTCCAGTCTCTTTGTTCTTACTGCCTGCCCCTCCACCCTTGATTTTCCTTCCTGACCTTGTCCTCAGCCCCGCCAGTTGCTTTTTGCTGTGACTTTGCCATGAGGCCTTGAAGGGTCTCGTTAGGAGAATGAGTCGCAGGCCCTGGGGGGGGGCACATTAGGGACATTGGTCCTGCCTGGTTGGAGGGGGCTCTTTCCCGCCAGCCACGGTCCTCAAGGCTGGCCTGGACCTGTAGAGCTGGGGGGATGTGTAATCCCACGTGCAGGGATTTCAGAATACTCATACGCGGGGCCCCGAAACCAGTACAACCGCTCCCACACTGTACTGGTTGTTAACTCTTGCTGGGGAAGTGTGTAAACAAGACCCTAGTGAGTTACCGTTTGCCTTCTGATTCAGAGGCTCTCCTCTGTGTTTTCCCATGCCTCTATCCCCAGCGAAGGCGCCGCAAATTCTCATTTCCCACAGTTTGTGAGCAGTCTTTAAATGAGAGTTAGTGCAGGGCCAGCTGCTTGTTTCAGCCACTTGTCTGTGCAGAGGGATGCTGTGCGCTCCAAGCTCTGACACGCTTTCTGTAAGATCCATGTGAAAAACCTGGTCCAGCACAAAGGCAGGAGGATTTCAGTCTCCTGAGGAAGAGGCGCTAATTGGTGGTGACACAGAAATGTAGTTTTTCCTGAGCATGGTATCTGTCTGACAATATTCCACTCACTAAAGCAAACAAGAAGAAATTAGGTCTCTCTGTCTCTTGTCCATGAGCCTTTTTGACTTGATATCTCATTGTTTCTACTCTCCTTTTAATTGCTCAGCTGTTGTCCTATTAGTGTCAACGCTTGGCGCAACGCAGGGGTTATAGCTGAAATGCTCTGGCTGGTGTTATGCGGGGTGTCAGCCTGGATAAATACAGTGGTTCTTCCTGTTCTCATAAAAATCTCCTTTCCCATCCCCTCCTCACCATCACAATGCTGAAAAAAGTCAGCAAAAAATTATTGCAGCCAGAAACTTAAAATGTAGGTAGTCCTCCCTTACAGGTCCTTGACTTGCTGGTCCTTGCAACCGGATAGTGTGTTCCCACTGTGACAAGCTGTTTGGGGCTCGATGTCATCATTGCTGGGTGAACTTCACAGCTGAGGTTATGCTGGAAACCAGATATGCTGAGCACTGAGGTTGGCTGCAGTGAAATGATACTTCTGGGTCTGGGATAATGAGCGTCTTGTAGAGTTAGATCTCCAGGACTTCTGAAGGTACAACCTGTCATCGCAGCCTGGCCCCTCAGTCTTGTGCGTTAGCCTCATCTCTGTGTGGTGAACTTGAGTGCCTGGCAGCAAGCTGGCTGGCCGGCCGGCTGCCTGCCTGTGAGCTTTTTCCCCTCTAGCTGTCCTGGTGGTTTCACTGATGCTTGGTTCCAGCAAGTTAACCTTTTGGGAGAAGTCTCCACCTTGTTAGCTTCTTGCCTGGGCTACTAATAACTCCCAAGAGGCTAATGCTTCACAGTGATCCAGAGCAGCCAGGTGGCATGTCTTTTCCTCTCTGCTTTCGGTTTTCTGGTGATGGTGGGTACGTAGGGCAAGGATGGGAAGATATCTGAGGTCAGATCTACTTTAGGGGTTGAGCTGTCCCAGCAGAGTGCAGCAGCAAGGGATAAGACAGCAGAACATGCCACATATGAGATTTTTCCAGGAAAACTGCTCTTGCCAGAGGCTGCACAAAAAAGCTTCCCCGCTCCCTGGAAGAAGCACAGATGGTGCCAAACCAAGCCTGCCAAGGAGCAAGTCCCATTGTCTTAGTCTCCTGTGGCTCTGCTGTGACCTCTATCACTGCCTCCCTCTTTGCCCTGGAGAGCTCAAACCACTGCATGGTTGAGCCTCCCTGCTCTGTAGAGAGGCGGGGGCTATCCAAATGGATGTGCCCTGACCCCAACGGCCACAGCACTTAGTGCCAAATGGGTCTAAGCAGAGACTGGGGCCCAATGTGGTAAGAGGTGTCAGGAGGTGCAGCAGCAGAGCCTTGGGGACCCCTTTGCTCAGTCCCCAGCCTGGATGAGTCAGAGATCCTGAGGAGCAAGCGGGATATGGCCCTGCCAGTAAAGGTGCTTTGAAACAAGCAAACACATGGGCGGGGAAGGGAATTTGCGTTGCAGGGCAGATTTAATTCCTGGTATTTTATAACCCGAGTGCCTGACTCTTACAAATGTGGTTTTACTATCCCCTCCCATCTTAATAGCTATTTTATAAATATTATTATGAAGAAGTCTTGGTGGTAATGCTAAAGGGAAGCTGGGCTTTGTTTTATCTGAATAGCTCTTGCTTCCAGCTTGGGATAAGGGCTGTAACGCTGCAGAATGAAGCTGAGCTGGAACAAAAGGAAATCTATTCATTAACTTAAATCGTAGTAATTTTAGCATGACCCAAGAGGAGCCTGGTGAATCTAACCCTCTATTTTCCTACATCCTTCCTAGCAAGTGCCTTTCTTTCTAGCTGAGGTTTGAGAGCTGACTCACTTCTAGACTAGAGTGAAATCTGGGGTGGATATTTCTTTTTCCTTGTGATTAGAGTCAATGCTGTTGCAACAATTGCAGTGGAAAGAGAAATGATTGTCATTGTTGATTTTGATGTGTAAAAGCTGAATTTAAGTTGCCCACTTAACAATTTCCTAGTTATTGGATTTATTTTTTTGTTATGCTTGGTCACACATCTCTGTAGATGCTGCTGCCCATCCAGGGTAGAAATTATGACTGAGACCCTGATTGCTTGACCCCTCATGACATTAATGAGACTTTTCTAGGGACGTGCCCTTGGTTTTTGTAAGACACGGCATTTTGTGGTGAGGGTGAGAGGTCAAGCCAAGATCTTGGGAAAGATAGGTGCAAATGACTGCTTGGGGCAGGCTGAAGGGGACCTGCTATTGCCAAGGCAGGTGAGGGTTCCTGGCCTCCCACAGTGTGACCAGGCTTACTAAGAGACCCTGGACCTTTCCACCACCATGGGCCAAAGCCAGAGCTCATCTTCCATTGGCAGGTTTTTATTGTTGGAGGTTGGGTTGGTTTGTTTTTGTTTTTGCAGAAGCAGCTACAGTTGTAAACATGAGTGGACAGAGGAACATCTCAGAGGAAGAGGAGGAGGAGGTTGCTGGGGACAGAGGACTAGAGGGCTGGGGACACAGGACGTCACAGGTATCTCTGCTTTCTGCCTGCTTTCTGCTTCTCAGTTTNGAGCAACATCTCAGAGGAAGAGGAGGAGGTTGCTGGTGGCAGAGGACTAGAGGGCTGGGGACACAGGACATCACAGGTATCTCTGCTTTCTGCCTGCTTTCTGCTTCTCAGTTTCCCAGTCTGTAAAATGGGGGCAAGGAGGTTGATAACTTACATAAGAGCTACTTGCATGCAGTATTTTGTAAAGGCTCCGAAAAAAGCCTTCTGGATGGCAAAGCACAATGGGAGCACAGACAGCCTCATCACTCAGACAGCAAACTCCTACGTGTGAAAACGTGAGCCGGGAGTTTGACGTATCTGCTACCCAAATGCTAGCAGGTGACGAGCAGATGGGGCCGCCGGGCGCTTGTCTGAGGTCTGCCTGAGCAGAAGGTGGAGGGGGAGTGGGGATCCGGGCACCGGGGCTTTTTTTTTTTTTTGTGCGTTGTCAATAGCTGACACGTGGTTCTCACCAAAGATGTAAAAATAGAAGCCGTTGGCTTGTGCGGGGCTGTGGCACGGCATTGCTTTATCTGGGAGTTTGGATGTCACGCTCTCCCAGTTATTTATAGGCGGCAGGCAAACCTTGGGAGAAGGATGAGAGGAACAAAATGTGAGAAACATTGTGAACGAGAGAACAAAATGTGGTGGTTTTGGGCCATGGCGGTGCCTGCTGGGCTGCGGGGACCAGGAGCCCCAGGTCTTTTCCTAATGGTGCCTCTGTCAATCCTGCAAGGACTGACACAGGGAGGGGAGTCTGTCTTCAGAGGGGCTCTTCTTTCTCATCCATATGCGTGACCTGCCTTGGAGATGATGAGGCTGTAAACACACAAGGAAAGAGTCGGGGGTGTATTGAAGGAGTTTATGAAGAGCTCTGCAAAGGCCAGAGCCGGCAAAAGGCTAAATGTGTTGTGTTTTGGGAGTGGGGATCTGCTCTTCTGGTGGGTAAAGCAGCAGAGCAGTACGTGTACCAGAGGATTATGTCTTGCTGCAGTCTGGAGTCCTTTAATCTGACAACCTCTTGCTGTACCATGCGTGGTCCCAGTCATCTTGCATTATGCAACCTCCTATACTTCTATTATTCTTGAAATCCCAACTAAATGCCCCAATGCAGCCCTTGTGATGGAAGGGAATTCGGTGTTAAAAGGAATGGCCTTGAGACATACAACCCCGAAATCTGGTTCCCACCACAGAATCCTCTCCTGAGGCTTTGAAGCTCTGTGCGTGTCTGTGCTTTTGTCCCTTTGCTCCAGCGCAACCTCAGGAGAAGCTGGCTGAGGCTGCGGGTGGGGGTGGGACGGCTGGGCTGTTGGATGCATGGGAGCATGGGGCCAGACAGACGAGAGCCAGCGGTGTGGAGGGAGTCAGGGCGTGCGACCTCTGCCCGTGGATCCATCCGTGAGCTTGCTGGGAGGTAGACTGAGAGGTGCAGAAGGATGGGGGGATTGGTGACCTCTGTGAGCTCGGCCACTGGCTTGCTGCTTTACCCTGCTCAGCTCCTCTGACATAGGAGAAGCTGAAGCAAGAGGGTGAGCCTGAGACTCCAGACACCCTCCTGCCTGGAAACTTGGAGGAAACCCCCTGTGCTTCCCTGGGAAGACATCCAGCCTTTCCCTGCCTGTCTAAGGCTGGGAACAAAACCCAGGATCCCCTCCAGACTTCCCAGTGGGATCGTCCCCTTCCCTCCCCTTGCTCACAGCAGCAAGCCGCAGCAGTTTGCGGGCCATTGGGAAATAGATGCCCGCAGGTCCCCAGCACTGGTGTTAATGTGATGGGGAGAGGGGCCCGCACACCTGATGGTGGCTTGGAATAGGAGGCAAATGATTACAGCTGAAGAGGTCGTATACCATTGTAATCCCGAAAAGAAACATTATGATTCATCATTCCTGATGTAATGTC
Source organism: Himantopus leucocephalus (assembly GCA_003993805.1). NCBI lineage: Eukaryota > Metazoa > Chordata > Aves > Charadriiformes > Recurvirostridae > Himantopus > Himantopus leucocephalus. The sequence goes on from RSEF01000008.1 coordinate 6,650,568, forward strand.
ATCTGTTTAATAAAGCCGTAATTCACTCTGTGCTCATTTTTAATGGGGCTATTTAAGTAATGGCATTGGGTTTTCTCTCTCCCAACCTTCCCCGGCTCCCATACTAAGTAGGGTTTGGACCAAGCACTTGAAAAGAGCTATTGGAGTTGAAGACTTTTTTTATATTTACAATATCTTTCAGGCCGTAGCTGAATGGGGTATTATTTATGTCAAATCACTACTTACCCTGAAATATGGGGAGAAGGAAAGCCAACAGCTGGATATGGTAATGAGTAAATAAACCATGTGTCTCTTTAATGATAGGGACATGAATTTGTGCCTCATGGGGAAACGGCCAGTGATAAGATGTCTTTGACTGGGGCTGACCACAGAGCAAGGGCACCCCAAAATTTATGTTGCTGGAGGGCTCCCTTGGCAGCTTGCTGGGAAGAACGATGGTCTGATGGTTTGGGGTTGGCTTCCCTGCCTGTTCTCTGGGGGGGTGTTGGCCACATGCAGACACAGCAGCGTTTGCTACCTCTGGCTTGGTGGCACAGCTTGATATTTCCCATGAAAACCTGGGAAGTTGTGGTTTCTGTGGATGTCTTAGAAACTCAAGGTTCTTAAAAGAAAAATCCAGAAGGGTCATTTTGGGAAGAAGTGGTGGGAATGGGAGTGTCTGTGTCCCCAGTGTCTGGGGATGTGAATTTTGAATGCAGGTGTTTGACCATCTACAAGTGACATCAGGTCTCTGTGCCTTCGCTGGTGCAGAGTGGCAGGAGTGTTTCTGTCTCTGGGGATGTGCTACAAGAGCAAATCCAGGGAGTGGGTGACTGATGCAAACAGTTAAAGGAGAGAGGAGATGGTGAAGGGAATTACCTGAAGACAGCAGAAGGCTGAAGACCATGTTGAAGTAGGTATGCCAAGGTTGAACTTTGTGCATTCAGTCTCCTGTGCAAGAGAAAGAGGCATTTTGCTTCTGTGGCAAATCGGGGTTTGTGTGAAGTTGGTGTAGGGTGAAGCTTGGGACTACAGCCCTTATACTGCAGCTGTTTCATGCACCTGGACATATGCAGAGGCTGCGGGAGTTCTTGTGGCTGAGCATCTCTCTGTGCTGTGCGGTGTACAGACACAGGACAGAAGGTCCCTGTCTCAAAGAGCTGATGCACCACTGGGTGAACATTGATATGTAGCCGAGTGGACCCATTTCTCTTGAAGCCAATTGTATGCCTGGCTCTCCATGCCTGTAAGAAAAATAAGAACTGCCAAATTGGATGGATTATTTCTGATATAGTAAACTTCTCTTGACAGTGGCCAAGAGCAGATGCTTTGGGAGTGTATGAGAGCTGGGCATTCATGGACAGATCCTTCCCACTATATCTACCTGGTTTTTGGCAGCCCTTGATGTAGGGACTGCCCTAAATAAAGGAGTCTCTTAATGTCAAAAGAGAGTTGACTTTCTGCATGAGAATTATTTAACCTTTTGAAATTCATTCGTATGTGTTCACTGTGCGTACGGTTTATTGAAAAACCAAGTCATCCCTGCCCTCTACCACAGTCCTTCTGAAAGAGAACCAGAACTGTAACTTGTTACAGCTCCTTCTAAGATGCTTTGATTTGATTTGAAAGGGCCATTTAATGGCCCTTGCGACCCATAGATTGCTTAGTTGGGAGCCACACTCGAAGGCCAAATGAGTTTTATTTGAGAAGGTGCTGTTTTTTCCAGATTTCTTTGCCTAATTCAGAAAGTGAAGTCACCGGCTTTAAGAAGCACAAATTAAAATAAAAGTAACCTCAAGATCTATACAGTTTCTGTGGCTAGCTGCATTTTGTATTTTTCCCAAGACTTTTTATCTAAACAACAGGGAGTTTCCAACTCTCTCTCCTGTTATCATACCAGCAGCAAGAAAGGAAACAAATAAGGAAACTTGAAAAAAACCCATAAGCATCTTAAAATACCCTATGCTCAAAGCAGTTTCTACTTTTGTCCCATCCGGTGGTAATTTATCATGGTGGAATTAGGCGGATGCGGGAGCCAGCCCTCTGCTCTTTGGAGGAGCCAGGAAAGGCGGAGGGCTGGAAAGGTGGGTCCTGTCTGGAGGAGAACAGTAGTACATGTTATGGGGGTCATCAGGCTTCCTGCAGGCCCCTCCACCATGTCTTACAGGCTGGGTCTCCCATGCGGCTCCTGCTGGAGCTGCATCCTGTTTGGATCATGGGATTTGATGCTATATGGACCTGAAAGGAAGGTCAATAGATGTTGTGTGAGGACACTTGGACTCTTGCCCAGCCTGTGGAGGTGAGAGGTTGTCCAGTGATGAAATGTTTAGTGAGGTACTGTGTGCTATGGATGGGGACATGGCGTTTGGGACAGGTCCTGGCTTTAATATCCCATTCCTCCCCTTCCTTCCTCATGCTGGTCCTCACCTACAGAATGGGGGTGATGGGTTTCATCTGCCTTTTAAAGGGTTTTAGATCTGACGTGCTCAATGGCTGAGACTTCGGTAGGGGTCTTGTTGCCAGTTTCCCTGTAGACATCAAAAGTGTTCTTTGCTCTTGGTATGACTCGGTGTAGCTTGGTCTGAACACCTGTGCTCATGTCAAATGCCACCTAATTCCACCCGCAGTTTTGGTTTGGGCTCAGTGGAGCAGAGGGCTGGTCTTTATTACTCCAGCCCTGTAAAAGCAGCTGCTAAGGCTGGATACTTTTTGTGCAGTGAGAGGAAATTGTTTCTGCCTGCCTTTTATGTCTGCACTATCACCTGAGGAGCCCTTGCTGCAAGCTACCAGGGCTGTGCTCACATGGCTTAGAGCGGGAACTGAAATCAGCATGTCTCCTAAAACAAATACCAAAAATCACATCTAATGAATGCTGTTGAGAATGTGAAATTTGTGGGTAAATCATAACATTATCCATGGGGTCAGCAGAGAAGGATAAACTTGCCACTTACAGATGTTCAAGGCAATAAAAAGGGCCTGTAAAGAAAAGCCCCTTGTTGCCAGGCAAAGCCACAAGCGCAGAATTGCTCCATGCCTGGGGCCTCCTGCTTTCCCGGGAGGCAGGGAAGGGGTTAAGTCTGGAGCCAAGCGCTCAGCTTGCTCTGTATTATGTCCAGGTGGCATGACGTGTGAACAGACGAAAGATAAAAATCGCAGCGGATAAAATCACAGAGGAAATGGCTCTGTCTGAGCCCGGATCACGACGCCTTGCGCTGACCCCACAACCTGAGCTCCATCAGTCAAGTTGTCCTTCCCTTGACTTCTCACCCCATGCTCTGCTGCTGCTGCTACTCCATAAAAGAGGAGGGTGGTGGGAGGAGGGGAGAGGCGGCTCAGCCCGATGACTAAGAGGGTCTGAGGACACGGGTCAAGTTCTTTCTGCTGGAGTCTGGAAGGGAAAGCTGAGTACTCTACCAGACCCTGCTATAAAACGATCTTCCCCATAAAAGGACCGAACAAATAACTGGGAGGCGAGTGCAGTCCTTGTCTTGCCTTGGCTGGGAATGGGGGTGGTGGAGCAGAGCCAAGGCTGCCCTGGCCGTCGGAGACCCTCACTGCTCAGCAGGGAGAGAGAGCAGTAGCAACGTTAGGGCCTGGGGCTTTACTTTTGAAGCCATAAGATCTGCAACTCGCCTGTCAGTCGGTCCCTTTCCATCCACCCCGGCCAGCTTGGCAGCTGCGTTAGCTCCGCTGCTTGGAGGCGAGGGGAGAGACCAAACTAACTTGTGCAAGGATGTTGCTGCACCCTTGGTGCCTGGTCACCTTCGAGAGAGAAAGTCTGAGGGCTTTGATCAACTCTGTGGGCATCTCTGGGGGGAATGAAACTCCTCAGTCTCCTTGTTCATCCAAGACAGGTGGCATCGGTGACAGAAATAAAGTGTGCCGCTGTCCCAGGGCCAGGCAGCCGCAGCTGTGGGGAGAGACACTCTCCAAGCTGGATCGTGCCTCGCTCTCAAAGGAGCCATGTTTGCTGCAAGGGCTGGAGGATGCTGGAATTTGCTCCCTTTGTCGGATCCAAAAGAGCCTGGTTTTGGGGAAGGCCTTCTGGGCACGCTGCATAAGACATCTGTTTTACAGGGTGTTTAGGACGGGGCTCAGCTCAGGCTTCCCAGAACTGGGAAAGGCTGGGAAGAGGTTCCCAGCGGTAGCTGGCTGAGTTCCCCTGCTGTAATTATCTTTTGCAGCCCTGGGATTTGAGCGTGTTACCAATGACACTGTGCTAGGGCAGTAAGAAGTGGAAAGGAGTTTTTAGGTGATTAGACTCAAAACTACTCCGTGCACTTTCAAAAAAACAAAAAAAAAAAAAGGTGCTTTGTCCTCTTCTGTGGTATAAAGACGCAGAGGACCACAGCTCTGGTGCCTTGTGCCTTCGTGTCCATATGGAAACTTGTATTTTCAGGTCATCTTCAAGTAGTTCCCTGTGTATTTTTGTTTAGCTTAACTCAGCGTGGTTTGATTGGAATTTATGCACCAGAATAACCAAGCTGGTTTAGAGCTGGCACCCCCTGAGCTGCAGGTGGGCTTTGTTTTTAGAGGTGCATGCAGAGGTACAGGAGACTACTACTGTCTCTAACTTATCGGGAACAGAGCTACAGCAGTAATGTGCTTGGGCATCAGTAGATGCAGGTGCTGAGGGGCGTTCAGTCAAATGGGGAGTGTGATTTAGTTTGGGTTAAGCATCTGCTGAGTTGGTCACTCACTCTGTGTGCATATGAGGCCTGTGGGCACTGAAGGAGCTAATGCTGTGATGTCAATATATGCCATGCTAACCCATCGCAGGGCTGGGTACGCCTACAGTGATGCCTGGGGCTCATGGTGGAAGGTGAAGGTTTATAAAACTCTCTCCTTCCTGGAGCATTGCTCTTCTGAGGCTTGTGAGGGCTGTTGGCCATTGCCTGTTTTATCATTGCCTGCTTGGAAGGATGTACAGTGACAGTGACAGGGTGAGCACCTCCAGACTGAGATGTGACCTAGTAAAAGGAGGATGCATGTGTCCATTAAAAACTGATTTAGAGCTTAAGGAGCATCACACCTCTGCCTCCCTTTGCTGTAAGGAAGGTCAGGGTATAGTGACTAGACCCTATATGGGAGCAAAGGTGGGTCTTGATTTGAAAGCAATCTATTGTGGCCTTTGACAGCACGTGTGGCAAGAGCAAGTGGGCTCAGAAAACATAAGCAGTGGTTGAGAAGACTGAGGACTTCTGTCCTGTCCTGACCAGGAAGGGAACGAGTAACCCAGGAGCACCCACTCTAGCAAGGATGTGGGGAAGGTCCACAGAAACGGACATGACTTTTTTGAGGGGGCAGGATGCTTGTCTGTGAGCAAAGCCACTTCACCACGTGAAGGATCAGGCAGCTGCATTTTGGGTTCCTGGCAGGCTTTGTAGATCGTCTCGTGCTCAGCGAGCAGACGGGAAAGCCCATCTGCACACATCTCCGCTCCCGGAGAGGCTGGAGAGCATCACCACTTCTCCTCCCTGGGGAAGGCAGCTCTGTGGCACGACCTCCCACCTGGGGAAACGAGATCAGCAAATGACTCCTAAGTAGCATGTCCATCACTGTCAAATTGACCATGGATGTCAAGCGTGAATCGGCTGTCCCCGCAGCGCGGCCAGAGCCAGCCCCTTAGCTGGCTGAGTCAAGCTGTGCTGACTCCCCGTGATAGCATTTTAATGTGAGGGATGACAGAGGCCTCCAAGTTAATGTCTGCAGAGAGGTGACAGTTTTGAATGTCAGCCAAAGTGGAAGGCCTGCCTGGAATTTTGCGGAGAGTGAAGAGGATGGGCATGAAATTAGCACAGGCAACCGCGTCTGCCAGCAGCCTCGCGGTGCTGATGCTTGGTGCTCCTGAGACCTGGCCACCTGAGCTGACCTTCCCGCTTGGACCTGGGAGGGTGACCCACATGTCTCCCAATGTGGCTCTTCCCAGGAGTGTCTCCAAGGACTGGAGGAGGGACTTGAGCCCGGAGCTCTCCGTGTCCCTCTTGGAAGGACTGCTGGGATGTGGAAACGGCAATAGAAACGCCACACTGGCAATAGAAAGTGGAGACAAGATTGGGGCCGAGCTGGTGTCTGCCTGCTGTTATTAAGAATAATCGGCACGTGTATTTAGATGAGACCTGGCTCTCAGGAGCTTGGCTGGCTGCCTGAACGGCCCATGGAGTACCACAAGGAAGGCACTCCCGGTGATTAAAATCTGATGGCAAAGAGCATCCGAGTAATTCCTAAACAGCTTATTCACAAGAAGGAGCAAAAGACTCCTGATGCTCATTGTGCAGGTAAGGAAATAGCCAGTACAAATCAGCCCAGCCCAAATGAGCGGGTATTCCTGTCCCCCTCCCTGACCTTGGGTCAGGCAGCTGGCTTTGCTGTGCCTCAGTTTCCCTCCCCTCTATGGGAGAAAAGGCTGGGTTTCTTTACGGAGAAATGTTGGGGAAAATAAATGGCTCCAGGGTCACAAAGGGCCTGAAGACTTGCAGGTGGGAGGCATTTCTGAAAGGAGACGAAAGCAATGACAAGATACTGAGCACAGCCAAGAGCTAGGCTGGATTTATTAAAGAAAAAATGAGGGAGACGTCTGTGGCCAGCTTGATAAATTGTCTCCCCCTCAAAGCTGTATTTCTGTGTTATTGTTCGCCTGTGATGGGATCTTGACAAACTCTCCTTGGGCTCAGGGGCTAATTGCTGAGTTCACAAAGTTGCAGAAGATCTTCCACACTGTCATCCGAGCTGGGACTGGGCTGAACTGGTTGTAGACTGGCCATTGAGAAACCAGTAATGGGTCTCTTTGGAACTGCAATACAGAGTACAATATTCCTTTTTAATCCAGTAGAGCCCAAACCCCTTCAGTGGATAATTCTATTCACTGGTAACTTTCAAAACAGGGAGAAGAGCATATTTCTGTTTGGGTTCTTTATGAGATATTGTCTTTAGTGTGCAAAAGGATTTTCAGAAACCTGGTGTTGAGTGGCCAGAAAGATTAGGGAGCAAGATGCTCTGCCTCTCCTACCTGCAAAGTGCGTTTATGTCCCTGCTGCAAAAGCACAGGGAGGGGAAAAAAGGATTGGTTGGCTTAACTTAAGTCTCTGTTCCAGCAAGGCCATGACTTGGGGACTCTTGTGTCCTTTTGTGGCCCTGTATGCACACACTTTGACTCGAATATTTGGGAAGTCACATATTCCCTCACTCCCAAAGCCAAATTTGACTGGGAGCTGTTTAAATAAAAATTTGTCTTGCCATTTGCATGCACAGCATAAAGCAGTGTAAGGAGTGACAACAGCTATTGTCTGAATTCGGTTGGCTTGTGAGGGAGAGGATTGTGACTGTAGTTATGGGCAAACCCCCTCAGAAAATGTGTCCTGGGTGTTGGGAGGTCCTGGCGATTCCAGGAGTCAGTAACCCAGTCCCTGTGTTGCTGGGACGGCACCACAAACTGGGCTGAGATGGTGTTAGCAGAAGTAGAGAACTATGGCTGCTCTTCTTGCCAGAGATTCACCTATGAACACATGGAAGTGGAGGTGATGAAGGCTTTGTCCACCTCTTGCTTGAACATAGTCCCACTTTGCCATTGCACTGAGAGCTGCAGGGTGGCAGTAGGCCAGTTATGCAAAAAAGCCACCAGAACTCCTCACAGATATGTCAAATTTTGATTATATGCAAAAAAACCTCCAACACAAACAATAAAAAACAAAAAAACCCCAAGAAACAAAACCCCCACCACAGCCACAACCCAAAAGATGCTTCTAAAGGAAAATAAAAAAACCTGTGGACCACCTTTTTCTCAGCATGCCAGAAGTTCAGCTTGGTGTTGGCTGTTTTTTTGACCATGGAGAGTCAGGCTGATTTTAGCTGGAAACAGAAATAAAGTGGTATTTGTGCTGAGAAAAGCCTGCTTAAAATAAAGACAGAAAAATGTCTAAAGTGAATTTCAAATTTGTTAAGTTTAATGCTGTCTTTAGATGACTGGGCCATTGACTGGAGAAATCCTCTACTTTGCTTAGGTATTTTTCTTGGCAGCACTTTGACCTCTATGTCTCTCCTGGTCTTGACCTTAGTTCTTTTCCAGTGAGACAGCCTTGGAAGAATGCTGCAATTTGCAGGCTCTTAATCCCAATATGTCAAAGGCCAGTCTTGAATACGCTGAAGTACTGACCCCTGTTGTCCCAGCCAGTGCTTGTCTGCAGTGCTCCATAGCTTTAGGTTTCTTTCTTCAACAGTGTTGAAGAATACCAGTAATCTTGTCTCTCCTCCTGGGAGGATGTGGTGTTGGACCCTCTCCTCTGGACCCACAAGCCAGGTGGCTCTTGCTGGTCTGGTCTTGCTTGGTGGTGGCACGGGAGGGATCTCAGGGAGGTTCTGGCTCCAGTGCAGCCCATTGAGGTCCACCAGGAGGGTGCCTCTCGTCAGCTTGTGGCTTTTGGTGGAGGAGAACTTTCACACTGTCCCTTTTGCCATGCGGAGTACCTGTTTTCCTTGCCACCAGTTCATTTTGCACCCAATCTGGAGTCTGTTAGCTGCCAAAGTATGGATGGAGGGACTGTGGGAGAAGACCTACACAGATTAAACTCCCACTTGCTGCCATCCCTGCCTCCTCTGCCAAAAGCTGGGACCCGAGAGCATTCCTTCTCCTCAAAGTTGGGCTATGAGTTAATGTAGAGGAGAGATGTGTGCGGTCGTTTATCCTCCTCATCGACAGATGGGATCCGACAGCTTCTTCCCTTATGCAGTCACAGACTCCACAGCTTGCATCTTTTCGCCTTTTCTGCCAGGAATAACTTTAGGGGGGGCTTTAAAAAATGTTTCATTAATGTTTCTGGAAATGTTATTTTGTGTGTGAATTGCAAGAACTATTTACAGTAACTTCTTAAATGAACCTTGTGAAATGGGAATAATTTCACTGCGTGCAAATTTCACAGCCTTTTACTGTTCTGGGGTTTTTTTTTATTTTTTTGACAGCTTCTACATTTTAAAATTATGGCCCCAGGCCTAAGAAACCCAGTGTCTTTTTGGGCCAGGTGAATTATGAATCAGCCTTGAACTCCCTTCATAGCGCTGAGTATTAATGTGTCCGTATTGCAGAGGGTTAGTGACTTAACCAGTGGGTTGAGCAGAGAGCAAAGAGGGGACTTGAGGTCTCCAAGTGTTTAAGGCAGGGCACTATATTCTTTTCCTGCTAGACAGATGGGAGACAGTGAGGCCCATGGACCTTGGAGAAATTAATGGGGCCCTCTGAAAAAACATTCTGCTTGGAAATGAAATGTTAGCTGCACAGCCGTGCGCTCTGTGTGGCTGCCTTTATTTTTATTGGCCCCTCATCTGTTAAAGTTGTCACCTCCTGCCGTCATCCCACCTTTCTGTGTCGGGAGAAGGTTTGGTGGTAGAGCCCTTCCATGAAGTGTGGGGATACTTGACAGTTGTGCTGTCTGCATCTTGTTTTAATGGGGGTCGTTAGCCAATTATCAGCTTAACTGAAGATAATTGCTGAAAATTTAATTAAAACTGATTATGTGAGGTGTGCTTTTTCTTGGCTGGGAAGCTGCAGTTTACCATAAGATGGAAGACGGCTTGCTTATGAGCAAAGAGCATAGGCTTTGGGGGCAAGCAGTTGGCTTGGATGTGTAACTGAAATGGTGGGTAGCTGTCAACGGTGGCCAACAACCCTTGGTTTGCAGGACCTCTTGCTATGGCTGGTGTTTTCCATGGAGTTAGGGTGGGACTGAGAGCTGCAAGCTCTGATCTGGTTCTGGCTGGGGCCCAACTTGATGTCCCCAGATGAGATCTGGGGGTGCCATGTCTGACCCCATAGCAGCCAGAGGGCCCGCGGCTGATCTGATCTGGCCTGGGTCACGTCTGCAGGGTTTATTGACTTGGGCAAGAGGGACAGAGTCTCCTTTGTCCTGTGACTTGCTGGACTTGGGCTCCTGATAGCCACGTGTATGGTGAGGAGTCAGAACGGATCCTGGTGCAGGGCTGCATTTGGCTGAATGGAGCCATGTATTTTGTTTAAAAGTTTTGTTAATAGACTTAGTGCTTCTGAAAGATGATGCTTTGAAAGGAGTTCTGTGCAGGCACCTTCAGATGTTCAAATACAAGCATGGCAAAGAAAAGTGTGTATTTCCCCAGCAGAAGAAGGGCTGCTCCATGGACATAACTGCATGTGACCACCAGTTGTGTTGGCCTCTGTTCCAGCAGAAAGCAAAGTATTACGGTGATACCTCTCTGTTTATTCTGCTAAGTGCTTTTGTCCCCTAAAGACACGCATGACAATACAGCAAATGTCTGTTACTATTTTCTCTTAAGCCCTTTTTAAATATTTTGGTCTGGTCAGTTTTGTTGATCTTTCCTAACTTATGAGAGTTACCTGCAGATCCTGGGTTTCTGGAGAAAGATGTGTTGGATAATGTTGCATTCCTTCTTGTCCCCAACATCCTGAGACTCCTTCCTACCTCCCAAACCAACCCTGTTGGCTTTGGGTTTTGACTTGCATTATTTATTGCTCTCTTCTTTCCAGCAGCCCCTCTGGTAAAGCCAAACCTCATCTTGTTGAGCTTGGTTCCTTGGCAAGTCTGAATCTTGCAAATTTGTCCAGGTTCAGAAGCAAAACAAACATTTGAGGATTTACAATTGAATTGAAAGCCAAAAGGAAACACAGCATTTCATTTTGGATAATTAATAGATTTTTTTTGATAGAAAATAGCACTGATTTTTTGTTGATATTTAGTAATAAATGAGGTCACTGAAATGCTTCTTTTGGAATATAATTTTAACTGAATTTGAAGCAAAAGGCATTTCAAGATGAGGAAAACTGAACGGCTAGGCTCAGAAATATTGCAGCTAGACATTTTGATTTTGCAGAATTAAAATATTTCAGTGTGAAGAGCCTTCAACGTGAAGGTGTCAGGAGTGATTTGAGAAGTATTTTGATGTTACTGAATCTGCATTTCTCCCTGCTCATATACATAGTATGTGCGTATGGTAGTGGAACATTTCCTACCTGCTTCCACAGTAAATGAGTAGGTAGCACAGTCCTTTGGTGTAGAATTTAAATAGACAAACTGGCAAGTTAGTTCATCTCTGGATACTTTTGCCTGCCAGCAAAAGAGTAATTTTTCACTTGCCCAGCTCAGCCTTTGGCCAAGCCAAGAACTGAAGCTGGGTCTTCCGAGTCCTTGTCCCGTGTGCCACGACAAGATCCCTGTCTTTTCTCTTTGTTTGTGGTTTGTGATTAATCGCCCGAGTCTCCTGATATTATTTCTGTTCTGCTCCCTGACTGTATGATTTGAAACTTTATAAACAGGCCATAGCAAATGCATGTGACATACAAAAATATGGGTATTCATCAAAGTAGCACAGCTGCTCCTGAAACAATGGTGCTAAGGAAGCCCATTCATACTAATTACAGCAGCACAAAGAATTGTGTCGCTAAATTTGCTGGCAGGCCCAAAAAATGTTTTGGCTTGACCTGAAACAGTCTCTTTTGGGGAAGAAGTTTTTGGCAAGTTGAAACATTTTAGTTTCACTCTAGAAGAAGCATTTTGTTTTGAAGCTAAGGATTTGCTTTAAGTAGAAATTAACAATTAGAAGATGGAAACATTTCTTTTTAAGTTGGAGGATTTTTTTATTTTTATGGAAAAAAAAGTCTTTCTCTTACCACCAACTGTTTGATAAAAAGGAATAAGTGGGTGACCTGTTTTATAGGGCTGGAATGGTATTTTTGGCAACCTCTTCTTCCAAATCTGAACTCTTCAGCTGCTGAAGGATTGCCTGACCCTTCTTCAAGTGCCGAGGAAAAACACCCCACCTGGGGGTCTGAAGCTTGAGATCCGTGTGACCTGTCACTGCTCTGCTTTGCTTCTAGCTTGATGTGCTGAGCAGGTAACCCTGGTGAAGCCTTGCAGGTACCCGCCTGCTTCTTCTCCGCTGGGGAGAGAACGGGGGAAATTCTTCTCCTAAATGTCGCTGAGGCCAAAAAGAACAAGGTGTAATTACACTCCGTGTAGTGATATTTCCATGCACTCCTGTGATGGCACTCCAACCACACAATAATATTTTCCTTTCTGAAAATAGCATGCCGATTTAGTAAAATCCTTTAATGTTTAGAAAGTCTGGAAATGCATAATTAAGGTATCCAGCCAATTCCCCCTTTTGCCTTGTAATTATTGTTTGTTCGTTATCACCCCGAATGACTTCCACCACCCACTCAAGCTTAACTTTGCCCCACAAATCTGTCAAAATAGAGACACATATCAACATTGCAAATTGCTATTACAACAGAGGGAACAAACTTCCTTTTTCTCTCAGATGGATCAATTTTCAACATAATTTCACAATCGTGCAGTAGGTAGAATGATTTCCTGCTGCACAATCTCTGCTTGCCTTTCTCTTCAAAATCTTACCTGCTCAGACCTCCAAGTTCATCATTGTGTCTCAGGTACCTAAAACAGCCCCAAAGAACTGTTGCAATTCGTAACATCCACCATCATGGAATCACAGAACGGTTTAGGTTGGAAGGGACCTTGAAGATCATCAAGTTCAAACCCCCCTGCCATGGGCAGGGACACCTCCCACTAGACCAGGTTGCTCAAAGCCCCATCCAGCCTGGCCTTGAACACCTCCAGGGATGGAGCTTCCACAGCTTCTCTGGTCAACCTGTTCCAGTGCATTACCACCCTCAGAGTGAAAAATTTCTTCCTAATATCTAATCTAAATCTACCCTCTTCCAGTTTGAAGCCATTCCATCACATCAGTAAAGACCGTTCCCAAAGCTGCTTGGGAGCTGGGGCAGTAAAATGTTAACAGCCTCACTCCAGGCACCTGAATTTAGGTGGAAAGGCAAAATGTTTCCAGCCCACAGCACCTTTGCTGACTTCACCAGGAGCTGCTTTGTTTATACAATATGGGGGCTCACTGTAGTCCACGTGAGTTGATGGGAAAACTGCATTTCACGTTGTTTCAGTCACTGCTTTTGTTAAGCAGCCATTTGGATGACATATGGAAATTAATGTTATATTTAGGTATGTTCCTGTATGTCCATGAAGACAGTTACAAAACTATTTTTAACTCTAATACTTGTACTAATCCTCCTAAAACTCACCAAGGGGCACTAACTCTTCTCCAGCAGCAGAGGAAAACTCAGTCTGGTCTTTAGGGGGATATTTCTGGATAGGAAGATATTTGTCAGAATAACCCCTTCAGTTTTCTTTGGTTCTGCTCTTATCTCAAGTTGCTCTGCCCTTCTTGCCAGCATCCTGCGGATTCCTTTGGCTTGCGGTACCCACAACCTTGCCGTAGCAAGTCCCAGGACTTGGCAAATGCCTTGAGCTGCTCATGGCTCTGGCTGGCAAGTACCAGCAGATGTGTGGCAGATCTGTTCCAACACACATCTGTGTGGGGCTGTCCCTGTAGCGGCTGTGTCAAAATCTGGGAGTATGCTGCTTGTGCATGCCCTGCATGTTCCTCCAGGTGTTTGTTACCAGTTCCTGGGCTGCACGTACCTACCCACCGCACAAAGGCTGCATCAGCTAACCAGCAGCACCTCTTCTCTCTTTTAAGAAAGACTTTCTTCCAAGCCTTTATGGCACAGAGAAGTCATAAAGACTGGGTTAACAGCTGACATTCTGGATGGGCCATCCAAGTTGCCAATGGAGATGCAAAAGCACTACTGAAAGCTCCGAGATTGATTTCTTCAGGAGCTTTGGCAGAGAGGCCAGAGGCGGTGTGCCAAGATCTCCTGGGGTGGCTCCTATCTGGGGTATTACTGCAGATTCCTGGTCATGAAACCCTTGTTCTAACTCGCTGGAGTATTTTGCATGCTGCAGGATGTCTGCAGAAGGATCTGTACCATGCTTCAGGCACGGCGTCCCCCGGGGGCCGGCATGTCACAATAAAGTAATTTCTCAGCTTGATCCAGCTGGTGGGTGGGTAGGGAAGGAACTCTCTGCTCCCCATGCAGCTCCATTCAGCAAGAGTCTTTCTGCTGGGATGCCAACCCTGCTCAGGCTCAGAAAATCCAGGGGAAGGGCCTCTATTTTTGGCATTTTGTCTCTTTTTATTTTTTTTTTTTCCTCCTGGCATCTTCTGCCACCCCAAATCATCTCTAGGCCTCCCTTGGGAAGCTGCTGTACCTGTGATGGGATGCCGTACGTTGGTTATATGCTCAAAGCAGCCTCTGCTCTCCAACTGTGCTGCAGCCCAGCCCGGGGGTGCATGGACCTATATCCATCGTCCGTGGACTCCTGGAGGGGAGCACACCCCGTGGGTCAGACGAATTTCTCCAGGACAAAGAAGCGAGATTGCCTCATCTCCTGGGTGAGGACACTTCCTTGGTGACATGCACTCAGAGACGTGCGTACCTCGTTCTGCGGCTGTGCTGTGGGCAGCTCTGCTGGCCAGCGTGCGATGATTATTACCTTGCACTTCTGCACTGCAGTGTAGTGATGACTGCAATTTATCAGGCTATTCCCTGGTGGACTGGATTTGACCTGAACGCTAGAGTGTCTCGGTGCTTCCAACCAGCTCCACTCACGTGGTGCCCACGCCGGCTTTCCTGGAAGGCAGGCTGATCTGGCGGGAACTGCCTGACACATCGCCATCAATGCGTAATAGCCTTTATTTAAAAAAAAANAACAACCTTCTGCCCACGATCCCACGGTAACCCTAGCAATATGGGCATTAATGTCCAGAGAGCTTTCTCTGGGTTTAGATTATTTGTGGTTATCTGGATTTCAGATTGACACCATAAATATTCAAACTCTGAACCTGGCTGGATGCAGTCGCTGTTGACTTTTGTATGACCTAGCTGGAAACTTTAAATCAGCTGTCAACTTGACTTTCAAGGGAGTGAAATGCTCCAAATCCACTAGATAGCATCTCCTTGGTGTTTTATTACCTCCTGAGAACCTCACTTTGGTAGGGACCCAACTCCAGCCTCCTTTCAGAAAGCAGAGCTTTGTTAGCCTTGCAAAGTCATTAAACCTGCCATGTGGGAATGGGGGTGTCCTACCTTGTGGCAACACACAGGGCTTATTATATAAAATGCACATGATTAATATACAAGCGAAACGAGTCCAGATGCGAGCCTAGCATCGGGTTATTAATAGGCTAACACAGATCTCTATCAATGGTGCTCTCTGTTTGCTAGATCACACTGGATGCTGCATTTTGGGTGGTTTCTTTTTTAAAAGTGTTCCTTTGTCTTTTGAGATAAATATGTAGGGCTTTTCTGCAGGTATTGAATACGTTTTGCTCCCGATGCACAGCGTGCTCTCGTTCTGGTCAACAGCCCAGATCTGGTTTGTAAAGTGCTGAGCAAGTCAGAAGTTAAACACCGTGAGCAGCCGTGAGGATGGTCAGGGCCAGCGGTGCCACGCCAGCAACCGCAGATTGTTGAGCCGGTGCAAGGCGTTCTCTTGCCCAGTGACTGAGAGCAGAGAAGCCCTGCAACACCAGATTCATCGTAGCAAGGGGTGTCTTGATGGCCACTGTCAGCTTAATGGATGTCACAGCAGCCACAGTGTCAATAAAGGTTGTGGCCTTTGCTGAAGAAAGAGACCCAAACAACATTTAAGTAATTGCGTGGTGGTGGGGGGGGGGAGCAGCAATGACGTATCTGGCTGCTTGATGTGTGCATCTTCCTCTGAAGAGCTGGACAGTGCACCCAGAGACCTAAACCACGACACTCTGAAAAGTCAGAGAGGTAAAAAAGTTGGGGCCAGATGTTTTGCTGGAGTAGACCTGTTGAGAAGGGGACCTGCAGTGTGGCTGGAGTAAAGACCTCCAACCCTTCGTAGCTCCATGGGAGGTACTGGAGAACTCTTTGCCTCAGTCACCTTGGCCCACCTTTCCAAAGATGTTGCTGAATTCAGTTGCCTGGCTTTGAGGCTGGTCTGGTTTTGCAGCAGTGTGGGACACTCAAATACCGACAGTCACGTGGTGTGGAGGGGTCTCAGATCCACTCAAAGTTGCTGAAGTGGACCAAGGCATGAGCTGTTTTTGAAAATGCAGGGGCTGGCAAGTCCGGGCTGACATCTTTTAGACTAATTGGTTTGATGGTCTAGTCCTCTAACGTAATGTTTTATTAGATCCAAGAGATTTCTGTTCCAAATTCCCTGGGGAGCTCTCCAGAATAACTGTTTAATGAATAGCTTTTCCCTGCAGCTAAGTGAGAGGTGCTGGCAATAGAGAGATTTTGGCAAACCAGCCTGACAATGACTTGGAAAGGCTCTTAGTCCAACCTTACGGGTTATCTCACACCTCCTCCACTCATCTGTCTAGTACTGAAAGCAAATCACAGGTAAGTGGTTGGGTCTTCCAGTGTCCAGGGAAGCCTGCTCTAGGTCTTCATTTCAACTCTACCTCTGTTGTGAAGGTGCTTCTTCCTGCCGTTCCTGTTCTTGATGCAATGAGATGCCTGTCTGCAGAAGCCCTCAGAGATGTGTGGTCTCCTGGAGACCATGCACAGCGATTTGGAGGTCCTGGCATGGCCTCTCATGCCTCCAGCCCACGTGGTGTCTTATGCCCCAGCCTGCAGGCAGGCAGTGCGGTCTTGTAGCGACATCCTCCTCCAAGCTCACTCTTGGTTATGAAGATGTCTGGTTTCTCTAATACAGATTCTCATGCCTTGTGCTTTTAATATCATGTATGAGTTGCTACCTGCCGACTAAGATTAATTGAATATGTAAAACAATAGGTGCTAAGAATTAATACAAGGCTTTGTAATACAAGATGACTTTTATTCTAGTTTGAATACTTCACACAGCGGCTATAAGTACATTAGTTTTATTGATCTATATT
Organism: Himantopus leucocephalus; assembly: GCA_003993805.1. Classification (NCBI taxonomy): domain Eukaryota; kingdom Metazoa; phylum Chordata; class Aves; order Charadriiformes; family Recurvirostridae; genus Himantopus; species Himantopus leucocephalus. The sequence continues at coordinate 6,667,338 of RSEF01000008.1, forward strand.
CATAGAATTATTTAAATGTACCCTCTGGTGCTGAGTGTCAGGGATTTTCCAATGCTTGCCACTATGCATTTTTCATTAGAGGCTAGCAAAGGCAGATCCAAACTTTGACTGCCCAGGCAAGATTAATTTCAGCTTGACAGCCAAAGCCAAACACAAGCAGAGCGTGTTTTGAGAGCTGACCACTAACCATGGTCTCACACCACGTACCCCAGAGCAGTTTCCCGGGCTCCCTCCTTTGGGCTCTTCTGCATCGTCAGCGTTCCAGCGCTGCCAGGGTATGCTGGCTACCAAACAGGCTGGCTCTACCAAGGCTTTTCTTTTGCATTTTGTTCTAAAGAATGAAAATGGATCTGTTCCTATATATAGCTGAAACTCTTATATTAAAACCCTGCCTGTACTGTGCATACTAAACCTGGCCTGATCTTTCAAGGTCAGATGTTTGGCAGGTGCCAACTGTCTGTAGCTGGTACAACGTTTCTTCCATCCAAATGTGACTGGACTGTCTTTTATTTCATCAGACTTTTTCCACTTTTGTCTAAAAATGCTCAATTCATTTTCTTGCCCTTCTCTAGTGGGGGATTAAAAAAAAAAA
>RSEF01000008.1:6680811-6701091 GCA_003993805.1 Himantopus leucocephalus
TACAGCTGGGAAGTGGGAGCATTAGACTCATCTGTAGAGTGTGAGTCTCCCTGGTTTGACCCTACCTGCCTGCGAGTGCAGAAAGTTAAGGGGTTGATGTTTCACACTGAGAAGAAGGCTGCCTTGGCTGTCCCCTCCTGTGGGCTCAGGTCCTCCGCGCAGGCACCAGTCCATGGGCTCAAACACTGGTGGGGCACTTAGTGTCCTTGCAGAGCTTTGTGAGGGGACGTGGCTGCTGTCTTCAAATAGAGATGCTACCGTGCTTTGATGCCAGGGTGATGGGAGCTGGAAAAATTGTGTGAATCTCCCTGACCATCGAGATGATGGCTGAGAAGGGCTGGCTGAGGTGTTGCAGCATGTCGGGAGGGTCTTGGCAGCGCAGGACACGGAGGATGAGACGCTGTAGGAAAGTGGCAGAGGGGACGGGGCATCGTGGAGGCCGAGCACAGGGCTGCTCATCATCTCTGGGGGTGCCCAGGCCCCCTGTCCTCCTGCCCCTGCGGGATCCTGGGGCTGGCTTGGTGAGCATGAGACATTTGGGGAGAAGAGGGAATATAAAGGGCAAGATGCAGAGGGTTAGATAGAAGTCAGCGGCAGCTGCTTGGCAGAGATTGTGCGCGCTCTCCGCTTGGAGAGGACGCCTTCCCTGGGCTCGTCAGCCGTCTGCAGCACGGCGATTAATCATTGGTGTCAGAATCCCTAATCCTATTCAATGGAAAACAAACAGCGCGGCATCCAGCCCTGTGCTGAGCCCAAGCAATTAGCATGTTTACATGGACTGGGGAAGCTCAACAAAGAGTGGCCAACGGGGGCCACGGGAAATGAACCCTTGTCAGCCCCTGATGTTCGAAGTGCCCTGGGATCCCGGGGCTCTGACCCAGGCCCAAGCTTGAAACGTGGCTTGAAGCAGTTGAACACGGCTATGTGCTGCCAAATAAATGATTTTTCTTGATTAGGGCTCAGGGGTGTGCAAGTGTGGGCAGCCGCTGAAGTGGGGGGTTGTGTCTGATAGGGATGGTCAGCTGGCAAAACAGGGGTCTGGAGGGGATAAGGGGTTTGCTCCTGGTTTGGCTTAGAAGCAGTAGCAAAAGTAGCAGTCAAAGCCTTTGTAATTCCAGCAAACTCAACCCTGCTGCCAGCCCCTTGTCCCCGTTCCTCCTGCCCCTCTCTGGCCTGTACCGCTGGAGCTGCGCCTCTCTGGCTGAAATTAGTGTGACGTCTTGTTCTTTGGGTGAGTGCTCAGCTCTGCTGGGCTCAGCCCGCCGAAGGGCAGGGCTGGGGCCACGTAGGACCAGCATCCCTGGTGTGCAAGGGCTGAACCTGGGGGGCTCAGGCCCCTCTTGTAGACTTCAAGGAGGTTTGAGAAGTGGGTTACAGGGAGAGATGCAGGACTAAACAGATACATGTCTGTCCCCTGTGCATGTCCCCAGTGGCTTGCAGCAGCTACCTCAGATGAAACTCTCCCAGAACCAAGAGCATCCCAATGCTTCTTCGAAGGTAACAGTGATGATCTGCTAAGGAAAAGGCCCCCTGACTGTGGCTGTGATTTCTGCTCATAACACACGTATCTGAACCAGCTCTACACCAGCCAGCCCAGCGCCTGCGACAGGACTTGCCCAGGTAAGCTAAGCAAGTCGCTGTGATGGTGCTTGTGCTGCCACGGGACCCCGCAGCCACTCAGAGGGTCCATATGGACCCTGCAAGCTACAGCCGGTGCGGGCTCTGCTGCCTGAGCGCCTCAGCCCCGTTCAGGGAGCCCTGCCCTGGCAGCCTTCCCTCTCCTGGGCCTCCAACTGCCCTCGTCCTCTGGCAATCCTATTTTTTACATTGCACAGTGCGCGGTTTCTTTGGACAACCTGCACTCACGCTATCCCCATCCCAGGATCACTCCGGGGGCTGGGCGAGCTGCATTTGAGGTGAAGTCTGAGACACTCTGGGATGCACGTCGGGGCATCCCATGTGTGGTTTATCCAGCAGAGAGGCTGAGACCCGCTCTTCCCTACCCAGCTCCCTGGGGAAGACATTCAGACATTGCTAAGGGGACAGCGGGGAGACCCAGGAGTCCTGTAGCACCACTGACCCGCATGGGTCTGCCCAGGGGCTTGTGAGGGGCAGTTTAGTCCCACCTTGCGTTTGGCAGGCGCTGGGGTAAGCCACAGGGCAGAGAGAAGTGTGAGAGAGGATTCTTTTAACTGGGTTCTGCAAACGTGATCTCAAACAGATAGCAAACAGCAAAGCAAGGGGAGCGAGCCATCAGCTACATTTCTGTAGGACCTACCAGAAGCCGGGTGATGGTTTAGGTATGCTGGCAATGGGAACAACAGAGTTTATGTTGAAGCTTCAAGTGCCCTGTGGAGCTTCTGGGCTTGGGAGGGTGCGAGTGAGACAGCCCTCACAAGTACTCCATCCCTCTTGAAATGAAGGGGCTTTCCTGGGTATGCAGTTTTCCTGCTTCCCTCCCAGAAATACATCTGATTTTGGGGGGGTGGAAAAAGAGGATTGATTCAAATAAAAATGTATTTGTATGAGAAAAATTATTTCCTTCCATGAGAAAACACATAGTTTGAGGCAAATTTATGGCTTTGGCCTGGTCATTAATATCTGGTTGTCAAAAAGTATTGGTTTGAACAAAAATATGTTGTAATAAAAATGCATTGTTTTGAAGAAATTTATTGTCCCCATGAAAACCTATTCAATTCAGAAAGATATGTTGATTTCAATGAAAATCTATTTGTTTTAAGAGACACAGAGAGAGAGAGAAGTTGTAGTCGGCTGAGAAGCAGGGGCTTCTCTCCGTACAATTTACCGTACAATTCACCCTGCAATCCTGCAGTAATTAGGATGGGGAAACCTAGAAAATCAACAAGCAGACAGTGAAGGAAGCCGGTAGGTCCTCCCTGCCCAGGGCTCTTGTCCATGCCTAATGATCATCCTCCCAGCTGGAGAAACGTGCCTCAGCTCCCCCAGGGTAGCAAGAGGGACGTGGTTGTCTCTGTTCCTTATGGATTGGATGGCTTCTCCCACAAACGGCTCTCCTCACCCTGCAAACCTTATGCTCGTTCACCCAGTGCACATCCCAGGAGGTGGGGTGCTCATGTGAACCCACCTCCAGCTGCTACGTAAAAGTGCAAATCTTGTAGGTGACTTGAGGGCTGTGCAAGACATTCATTTCCCTCTTCATCTCTCAAGCCAGGCCAAACTTGAGCAGTGAGTATGTGTGTTGATGAGTACCTGAAGGTGAAACAGATGTGTCCATACTACTACTCATAATATTTCTGCTGTGGTGTGGTGGCACAAGGAAAGGGCCCCTTTTAGCGAAGGGGAGCTGCATGGCTTTGTGGTTCTCCCAGCCCTGCTCTGGCGTTGGCCTGAGATGGAGCTGAGGTTTGCTATCCTGCCTAAGCCTCTTTCCCCACCAGTGGGGACCGGATGAAATTCACTCTGAGCTTGAAAGCTGTAATGCCGCCTGAGCCAGGATTATGAGAGGAGCCACCGCGGTATCACCTGAAATCCACCTCCCGGTGCCTCCCGTTTAAAACAATCAGCACATGTTTGCAGTGGGCTTTTTCTTTCATTATGCTCCAACTCTGCTATTTAATCAGTTTCTTCCGTCCTCTGTTTGCACAAGGTATCGCTAGCCCATATTAAAGGGGGGGAAGGGAAGGTACAAGATAAAAAAAAATAAAATAAAAAAAACATTGCCTGCCCAAGAAATGTCACTGCAGCAGTGTTATCCCCACCCTGCCAACACACGCTCGGGTTCTGGTGTCAATGGAAAGGTTGCCTCTGATTAATATTAATAAAGAATTAGAGCTGTGTTTGTCATGATCACCTCGTTTGGTATTGCTCTGTGTGGCAGGGGAAAGCAGAGGAAGGAAGGGAAGAGGTCTGCATGACATTCATTAATCATTTCATCAGGAAGGAGTTCAAAGCAAAGCCCTGCCTTAACAAGGGCTGCAGACAGGGATGAGGCCATGTTTATTCAGATGTTCCTCTTTACATCTCTGACCTCTCGCCTGGTCAGCTGGGGTGGGCCTCCAAAACTAAGATGCTCTTCTAGAATCTAGGGCATTGTATCCCCAAACGTGGGCTGCCTTGGTCTTGGCTAGGTCAAAGTGATGTCGTATGAAAGTCTGACATAAGTCCACCATTGCTATCTATGTATTAGTTAAGAAATTACTCTGAATCATCAAATAGCATCTTTGGTTGCCCTTCGAGTCAAGAAGCTTAAGAAACAGTGATGAGACCATCCTTTGAGAAGCTGCGTTTCTCTCAGGCAGTAGCCCTTCTTCTGCATGCTGGGATGAAGAAATCCTCAGGTCAGGGACTTCTGCTTGGTCTACAAGTTGGGAGTGGCCAGTAGCTGGGAGATATTTGTGAGGCACGGTGATCACTGGGAACTCTTGGAGTAAGCCCTAGGAAGGCATGTTCTGTCTCCAAGACAAGGCGGTAGGGACACAAGTGAATGTAAAAGAGGTATTCAGTCTCAGAGGGCTCCTTGTCCTTCTGTGGGACACTTCCAAAAGATGGTTCTTTCTACTGTAAAATAGGTGCCTAAGTTGGAGGTTTCCTGATACTCCATTGAACAGAAGACCCTGCAGATAAGCATATACCTAAACAGCTATTAGATGGCTCAAATTCAGTGGCCTAATTCCCATCTGCAGCATCTTTATAGAGCTTCTTCTGTAGTAGACCAGACCTGTCTTTGGCACATGGTGTGGTCGAGAACTCGAGGATGAGTGTCGCAGGAGTTCAAGTTATGTATTTATGCAGACTGGCATATTCAGAGTGAGCGGCTGTGGCTGAAGGTAGCCCCTTACTTTGGTATCACAATACCCAAGTCAGACTTGGCTGATATTAGCATAAGGGCAATTTATGTAGACTTTTAGTGGTATTTTGTTTCTTAAACATGTGGAGATTCCCATAACTCTTGGCTTAGTTTAACACATCTGTGTGTGGCCAGAACTGGTCTCTGTTTTTTTCCATTCTGTATTTTCTGGATCCAAGACCAGAAAGTGATGCACACGTACATGTGGCAAAAGCTCTTTGTATTATGAATTTACTGCTCAACCTTCTTCTTGCTCCCTTTTTCCCCTCCTTTTTTTTTTTTTTGTTGGATGCTATTTATTATTCAAATGTGGGGAGAGTCGAGCCAAGTGGTGCATTGCTCTCATTAATTATTCTCTGGGATTAAGGAATCAGTTAAAACCATATCTCCCTTAATCCTGTTTTATTAATTTTATATTCTTGGCAAAAAAGAAGAAAAACAACAACCCCCCAACCCTCTTTACAAAGGGATCATGCAGCTTTCTGCTGGGACCCTGAGAACAGGAGGTCTCTGGTGTTCCATGGATGCTCGTCTTTTTAATTTGATAAAATAAATTAACACAGGATTAGAGCCTTCCTGCACAGCATAGCTCAACTGCGGTTACCACCTTATGGGAGGCATTAAGCATCTTTTTTGGTTGCATGGAGGCGAAATGCAAGCACGCCTGCCCCTTTGCTCCTGTGAAAGAGGAAACTTCCTCTTGGTAACAGCACAGCTTGTGTCCTCTCCTCCCCACCCAGCCACTGCCAAAGGGGCTGCCTTTTGCCAGCGACAAGTTTTGTGTTGGATGAAGTGGACACTGCCTGCTCAGATGCGTGCACGAGCCCATCAGCTCATTTCATATAGCAGCCAGAGGTGAGAACTGTAATTAGCCTCTTCCTTTTGGGATGTTATGAAGATGTAAATGAAACGGCTTTCTCTAAGACAGCAGAGACCTGATTCCTGAGAGTGAAGGTTTGGTCTGGGGAAACGGCAGAGAAAATGGGAAAATGGAAGTGGAGCTTTTGGAGTTTTCATCTCCATTGGGTGGCAGAGGTCCTCCAGCTGGTGCTGTCATCCAGAACCTTCACAATTCTTCTGGCATGAGAGATGTGAGGAGGCCAGGCTGCAAGGGAGCAACCTGTGGCCACAATGCAGGTTTAGTGGCCTCCAGCCTGCTTGTTTTATGTGACTACCAGATAGGAGAGAACCTGCACTGGACTTCCAGGAGCAAGATGGAACCAGTCTCGAAGGGGCTGAGGTTTGCAAGGCACAAGGAGCTGGATTGCGAGTGCTGGGCTAAGCCTCTCAAGACTCACACTGAGGACCCTGTTCCAGAGGCATCTGGTCCCTCAGCTAGATGAAATTTCTTGGGTGGCTTTTGGGAAATCCATGTTGTGGAAGCATTTAAACTGGAACTGGTAGGATAGTGCTCAGAGCTCTGCAGTGCAGAATATGGGACTGGTGAAATAGGTTGCGTCAGAAAAGAGACCATGATGGCTGCATGGCCAATACATTCTTGTCCTGCGCTTGTCTTGAAGACAACTGTCCTCACCCACCACTGAGTTGGGCACTGGGGATGCATTACTGTTTACCTTTAATCTGTCATTAATTAAGGCTTTTAAAGCAGAATTGTGCCTGAAATATTGCTAGGCATTTTCTCCCTGGAGAAAGCGTCTTGTTTGCCAATAATGACAGTGGCTTAGAAATGAGTCTGCAGTGATGCCAGCTGGGCAGGGTTGTGATGGAGGGAGTTTGTCCTATGGCGTGGGAACAGGTAGTCAGTCCACCTTCAGCTTCACTGTGAAGGGCTGTGTGGATTAGCAGGTGTGGGTAGATAATGTCCTTATGTCCTGTTGGCCTCGGGGTCACTTGTGAAAGCTGCTCCTTCTTTTTAGAGTGTCTTTGACTCACAGAATCTCTTCTGATCTCACCTGACCTCAGCTGAACACCTTTGCTGCAGAATTGAGAGTCGCACTAAAAGTCTCTGGGGTTGTTTTCGAGGCTCTTGTTATGGAAATTCCCATGATTTCAGTCATCTGAGCAGTGCAGAGATTTTTGCAAAAGATCTACCATTCAGTGTTTATTCATACAAGGAAGCTGTGATTGGAGGCTGTGCAGACCCTACGATAATACAAATACCAGCAAAACATCTTCAGGGCTGGATTTGTCAAAGATCCCATATCAAGGCATTTCTATTTCCTCTGTCTTTTCTCTACTAACCGGGGATTTCTTTTCTCCCACAACGTATCTGTTGTGGTTTTTTGTTTGTGAAAAGTCACTAGATAGCAGGGAAATTTACTCTTATTAAAAATACATGGTTCCTTTGGAGGAAAAATATAAAGCAAATGGCTTAATTTGTTTTATTCAGTCTAGGAACAACTTCCTAACTTGCTGTGCTAGGAAGAGCCACCTCTTTTTTGTTCTTCTGTTAGTGGAGCCAGCAGGGAGCAAGAGGATGTCCTGTTCCCAGGCACTGGGCACTCCTTGGGGACACAGCCTGACGTCCTACATGTGTTAGGGTCCAAATAAGATCCAGGCAGGATTTCATGGCTTGGTAACTCTGTGCCCTATGGAAACTCCCTGGGATCCAGCAAGGTGCCAGGCTGGTGCCAAGCAAATTGTGTCTTATCTCAGCCTGAGAGCTGCAAAACTGGACAGATGGTGGGGTGGGATGCATGGAGCTGGTTGGAGGCGAGTGGTGCTCTGGTCCTAGAGAAATGTGGATGAATCCTCCTAGTGATGCCAATGAAAAGCTGAATTAGGCTGTATCCCACTCCTGAAATACCATGTTGGCTGAGATGTAGCTCACAAAAAGGAGCTTTTTCAGTGGTGTTTGGGCAGAAAATCTCATCTGTGTTGATGCCTGGTTAAGCTTGTCCTGGTTGGATTGAAGGGACCTTCCCCGTTGTCGGGGATGGGCTGTGGCATGGCTGGAGCAGCCTTGCCTCTCTGTGGGGACATAAGCCAAAGAAGGGTGTGGGCTGTGAGCACTACTAGAGTTAGCTTTACCGGTCACTGACTTTAAAAAAGCTGAGAAAAAGCCATAAAGACATTGATAAAGATTTCAAACAGCCTTCTTTTGGTGCCCCGGTGGTGTCTTGATCTTGTTCCCAATATTTTGGGTGAGAGAAGAGCTATTTTAAGTTAATTTGCATTGCGAAGCACTGCTGATGTGCTGGTGAAGGAGGCCTCGCACGGCCACACTCAAGGCAAGCCAAAAAAACAAAGGCGTGTATTCTCTGATTTGAGGTAGGAATTATATACACTTAGAGTCATGAACTCTGGGTAATAATTGAAAGGTCAGATTGATGAGAGCAGCCTCCGAGATACGATTTCTATGACAGCTTGATGGATGCCCCACTATCAAGGTGTGCTTTTAATCATAATCTCATTACTCCACTTCTTATGGTTCGACTCACCTAAACTCATGGGAGGAATCGGGGGCCACCTCTAAAATGTGAATTGGCTTTTATTTGGAGGAAGAAGAGTTGAGTGGTTGGGAAAACAAAAAGGAAAGAAATGAGCCAAAAAAGAAAAAAAAAAAAAAGACCTTCCTGGCTGAGGATGAGTCAAGAGTGGGCATGGGAGCAACACCCTCATTGCTGCAGAGCAATTCGCTGAATATCTTTCTGGTGGCTGGGACAAGTACAGATGATCTGAAGTGAAGAAGGGGGACTTGAACCTCTCCTAGCATCACCATGTGTCGTGCCCATGAATCTCGCTGTGTTGCTGCCCCTGAGATTCTGGGCATGGGACCTCTGAAGAGATGGCCATTACAGTTCTCCCAGGCATGAGAGGAGCTTTGTTTTGGGGAGAGATCCAACACTGGCTGTTCATGTTGTCACGTTTTAACCCCATCCAGCAACTAGGACCATGCAGCCGCTTGCTCATTTCTCCCCCTTGCACCCAGAAGGGCAGGGAGAAAAGGGAGAAAAGCAGGGGAAAGGTAAAAATCCTCGTGGGTTGAGATAAAGACAGTTTAATAGAACAATAATGGAAAAGGAAAATAACAATAGTAATAATTATAATAATGGTAAAAGAATATACAAAATAAAGTAATACAACACAAGTCGCTCTCACTACCTGGTAAACTGATTGCCCAGCCTGTCCCGAGCAGTGATTGTGGACTCCTGCCCCCCGGCCAACCCCCATTTGTATACTGAGCATGACGTCTACAGTACGGAATATTCCGTTGGCCAACTTGTTCTGTCTATGCTCACTCTCCGTTTCTATGGGAAGCTGAAAAAAGTCCTTGACTAATATAAACATCACCTGGCAACAACCGAAACAGTATGCATTATCGACAATCCTTTCATAACAAATCTGAAACACAGCAGCCACTAGAAAGAAAATGAACTCTCTCCCAGCTGAAACCAGGACACATGTGATGTGATCAACTTGTCCAAAATCCATGCTGAAGCTTCCCAGTGATGGCCAACTCTAAAATGCCTATGGGCTGATGGAGAGCATCAGCTTCTAGCAAAGGGTCCCTGAGCCCTGGAGAAGGCAAAAGCCTGTTTATGAGGTCATGGTGCACAGGGGCTGAGAACATAAAGCTGGGCTTTATCCCAACGAGGCCCCCATAGCATGCACTGAGGGGACACCACCTCTTCTCTTTGCAAAAAATACCAAGAAGCCCTGGAGGTCCACCACATCCGCTGGGCCATCTATTGATGTGGCCATGCAGAAACTGCACCATGGGCCACATCAATGATGGTGGGCATGGCTCTTTCCCATATCATCAGCACCACCATAACCCAGGGGGACTGGCTAGTGGTGGCTCACAAAAAGCATCCTCACAGGCTCCGCTGCAAGAGCTCGGTGCTAAGGCTGGAGGGTGCCGGGGTGGCACTGTGTGTCCCATCAGCCGATCCTGCAATTCATCCTCGCCTCACTGGAACCTCCTGGAAGAGTTAGTATGGAAATTTCAACCTATTTTTAAGGGTTATTTTCACTCAAGTGAAATCTATCAAAGAAGGAGGGTTATTTTTACAGCGCGCAGCAACTGCCGGTTGCCATGGCAGCGGGCCCGGCGAAATGCAATAAAGCATCCCTCTGTTATCGTAAACACAAAGGGAACCACGGGCACCGAAAAGAAAGGCGATTGTCATGGGGGGAGGAAGGCAACACCGTGGTGCGCTCACCAAGACCCGGCGCCTATCTGAGCTCGAGGAGCTATGTCTGGGAAGATTTTATGGGGTCCTCTGTGCCCATGCAGGCTCTGGTGGGCCAAGGGGAGCGATTCCCTCTGAACTCCACGCCATGAATGTTGAGGGCATTGGTATGTCAGCCTGAGAGGAACTTTTCCCCTCTTCATTGGAAAAAACTTGGAAGAAGTTTAGAAAATGCATCACCTAAAGAGGGGGGTGGGGCAACCTCTGTATTTTTTTTTTTATTTGACTTTCAGGACAAGGAGCAGTCAGCTGTGGAGGTCTCTTATTTTAAATGTTTGCAGACTGCGAAGAGATTTTGCAGGTGATGAGAGGGTTCATCCTCTCAATCTCTTCCAAATGTGTCCTGTCTTCGTGTAAATTTAGGTGCCCCATTTAACTGCAGCAGCTGAACGTACGTGTGTAACTGAAGTACCCCTGATGCTGCCTGGCCCCAGAGAGGCTTGGGAAGAGTGGGTGCGAGCAGCTCCCGGAGAAGTGGAGGATCCCAGTTGGGATCTCCCTCATGAGCTGTGGCCGTCCGTGTGTGTGAGCCCTTGGGTGTCCCAGCAGCATCAGGGGACACAACTAGAAACCGCAGCAACCCCTCGAGGTGTGTGTTTTGTCCCCGAAGTCTGTGCTGCTGCGTCTTTGGTGCTGCTGTTGTGGCTATATGGAAGCCACATAGCTGCCCCTTGTTGCTTTTCCCTCCCAAGATGCAGATTATTCTCAGGTGGTGCATCTTGGGTGCACAAGGGCTGGTTGAGCAGGGGGAAGCCTGACAGAACCAACTGTCACCATGTGCTGAGGCTCTCCTTAAGTACCATGTGGGTGTTTTCATGTTGAACTCCCACCAAGGCAGCAACCAGTAATGTAGAGGGAAAGCGAACAGGCACAGGACTGGGCTTCCTCCCCACATAGAAACTTCTTCAAAAACCTGAAGATTTTTTGGGGGGATTTCCAAGCACCCAGAGTGCTTTTGTTTAAAAGCATCTTGAAATGAGTACCAAAAAAGCAGACCATCCAAAATGCCTTGCCATTTGGCTCACCCTAGATATGTCACCGAGGTCTTGGGTTTGTCACTTGGCTCTGTCATTGGAAAAAGCCAGTGGTTTTTAATTTCAAAATGTGGGGCAAAAATCCAGCAGGCATGAGTTTGGCAGGTTAGAGGAAGTGCCAATGAAGACCAGAGTCTTCCTCATCCTTTTCCCTGTGGAAGCCGAGTTATCGCTACCTGACCCTTGCAGGACAAACTCTCCGAATACACCATCTCCCAAACCAGCCTAAGGTCAGTCCCACCCCAATAAATATAGGACCTCAAGGGCACATGTGGGATTTGAGTGTCCCATCGCTGCTGAATGCCGGGGTGGGTGGGAAAAAAGCCAATCTCTTGCATCAACCAATAGTCCCTCTCCTGCCCTATGCAGATCCAAGATCCTGTTGTAGGGTTTGCAGGGCAATGGTTTTGGAGATGTGGGGCTCGCTTTTTCAGCAACTCATAAACAAGGGAAAAGGAACAAAGGCAAGACTCGCTGTGTAGCAGTGTTTGTATAAGGGTGCGACCAGCAGGAGGGAAGAGATCGAGATGATTTCTCTTTCCAAAGGAACAGTCTTGACGCTGCTTGCCTTTGTGGCTGAGCCCCAGGTCATTGCTTCTTGTGCCCAGGGCTCACTTATCTCGGCAAAGATTGTGTAAAAAAACCTGCTACTTGCTGGGGGAAGGGGGTTTACTCCATTTTTTAAAAAGGTTAATTGTTTTTTTATTGAATAGTAAGGAAAAAAATTATGATAATGCTCAGGTGGAGATGTATCTCATCTAAAAGGTTTTCTAATGATTGGGTTTTATATTGAATTATTAGAAAGTCAATAACCAGGGCATGTGGCTATCTCGGAGTCCCTCTGAGGAAGAGCTCAAACGAGCTTTTTTGGATCTCCTGTGGGACAGTGATATTTAGCCAAACTCTTGCTTGGGGACCATTTTCACCAAGGTCTTATCCGAAGGAAAGTCAAGGAGCACTTTCGCAGGGGACTCTGGTCCTAGTCCTCCCGCTGACAGCACGCCGCAATATACTGGCAAAGTGCTAGATGATGTCTTTGAGATTAAACTTAATTCACAACTCTTTAACCTAAGGTTCCTGTTCATAAGTGTTTCATTATTAAGGGGTGAGTACATGGCAGCTTCATTCTTTAATAGCGTATATAGCATGTTACACTTTACAATGCATTAGCAATAAATGCTTAATGGAAGAGGCTATATCAAGCTGTTAGATAGAAAGCCTATTATAAAACGTGGGCTCCTGCTAAAACAATGTGTGCGTCTGTTTAACACCTGATGTTAACTCAGAGAGTGTGTTAGAAAGCACTGCTCTTTGGCATAGAGAAAATAAGAAGCACTTTATGTATTAAAGTGTCACCAAAATTTCCTCGCTTGTTTAAAACAATCTTGAGAAAACGTTGTCTAAAAGGTAGCTGGCTGAGATGGGAAGTCTGGAGGAATCTGTTGGAAGTGGGGGCTGGGGATGTCTGGCAGGGGGAGGTGATGTGCAGCAAGGCTGGATCAGGCCTGCCCAGCGCAGCATGGAGATAAGCCGCTTTTAAAGCCGGACTTGGACTTGTTGAAATGTTGTTCAGAAAGGATCCCTGAAGGTCTCCAGCACAAATTCTCCTTGGAAGTGGGACTATCCCCAGCGCTACATCAGGTGGCTGTGGCTTGGTCCAGCTGAACGTTGCAACCCTCTGAGGATGCAGAGTCAGCAGCTGCTCAGGGCAGCCTGTTTCGGTGCTGCCCCAGCCTCCTGGTGCAAATCTCACCCACCAAAGCCTTCAGCCCTCTGCGAAGAGGTTGCCTTAATCAAGCCGCTCTGGAGGATGACACCTCAAGCTTTTTTAGCATTTTTAGCACAAACCCAAGCTGTCATTGATGGGGTTTGGAGGCATCTGACCCAGCATGAGCTATGTGCCCAACAGCCCAATCCACCAGCGAAGTTCAGCTCTTCCTATTTGCAAGGTCCAACCTTAAGTCCAGCTCCACTGGGGCTGAAAGCCAGCAGTTCAAGGGGGGAGAGCACGCTTCGGGGCACATAAACCTGCTCGCCATCTCTAAGTCCAGGTGATGCACGGTACACTCTGCAAAACCCATGATGACTTTGGGACCGGCATAACTGGACTGGGCTTCCTGGACTTCCAGAACAGGCCTGCTACTCCCCACCGTGACTCTTCAGTCCTGACCCCTCTGTCTTATTCCAGTGCTTCAGCAGTTAAATGGAAAATGGTGTCTAAGAAGATTAGAATTAAGTTATTAAAGCATCTGGACACTTTTAAGAGGATTGCTGAGCGTCGTAGTACTCAAGATTGACTTGAGAATTTGGGGGTGGATTTGCAGCTGGAAGAAATTCCTCATGTACTGTATACCTGCCCCTTGTGTATATGTTAGCATACTTGGCACAGATGTCTCTTTGTTTCCGTACAGGAAACTAATTGCCTTTCTTGTTTCAGTCTGAAGTTTTCCTGTGTCATTCTGTAAATAATGAGAGGCATTTCTCAAAGTTTGCCAGGCGCCTTTGTCTCTCCTGACGGCACTTCAGCTGCTTGCCCTGCACTAGAAGAGCATCCCCCTTGCTGGAAACCTGGTGTCATCTCAGCAGGGTCTGCGCTGGCCCTGAGGTTTGTCAGCTGGGAGACGTCCTGCAGGAAAGCGAAAGCAGGGAGAAGGAGGTTTAATGTGACAGCGACAAGCTTTGCCTTTGAGCTCGCTCTAACTCCCAGCTTTTTGTGTGAATTCCAGCCCTGGAGATTAAAGTCTTCTATTTATCCTCAGCACAGCGGGGGCGTAGGCAGCAGCGCCAGCTAACACCTCCTGTGACCCACGGGGATGTGACCCACAGGGGTGCAGCTCTTTCCTGGTAGGGGTGATGTGCTAACAGGGAAAGGGAATTTTCTCAGCCCACAAATGCTTCTGACCCTCTGATTCCTTTCATGTGCCTTTTAGAGGCTGAATTTTTGGTAGGCATTCTTTCCTTGGCTATAAGATGCGTCTCCTGAGGTTTAAAGAAGAAGAGCAGAAGTTCAGGGCTTGTGACAGAATCGGAAAGAACGCAATGCCGTGATGGAAATCCAGTGCTCTCCTCCTGGTACCAAATGATGTTTTGCTGGAGACCTGTGGGAGAACAGAAACCTTCAGAACTTTCCCAGGAAGGAAGCTGGAACAGACACAGAATAAAAGAGGAATGAGAGAGCCTAGAGCTAGCCTAAAATTCTACCCATTGCTCCAATTGGATATGAAAGAGGAATTCAGGTCACTAACGAGAGAGCAGATGTGAATGCGAGGTGCAGAAGGGTTTGCTGCTGTAAACTAACGGGAGTTTACAGGTGTTTGAGCAGTGGAAGGGGAGGTTTGTCCTGTGGGAGGAGGGATGATCAGTTCCAGTCATGGGTCACTGACTTCCCAGATCCACCCAAATCAGGAAGAAAGATGCTGGAGCGCTCCTCAGATCTTGGCGCACACGTAGACTGAGCCTTGTGAGGCGAGCTGGTACAGCTGGGGCACAGGGCCGGTCAGCATCACAGCGGCGGCAGGAAGCT
The DNA here is from genome assembly GCA_003993805.1 of Himantopus leucocephalus. NCBI lineage: Eukaryota > Metazoa > Chordata > Aves > Charadriiformes > Recurvirostridae > Himantopus > Himantopus leucocephalus. Next base: position 6,695,353 of record RSEF01000008.1, read on the forward strand.
GGAGGTGGGCAGGGTTCGGTGGTGGGGAGCAGCAAGGACCCTTCACTGCTGCTGCCTCCGTGCTATCGCCCGTCCTTTGCCCATCCCTGTGCACCAGCTGCCGTGCAGCGGCCGGTGGGGTGCAGGCACGGCTGTTCGAGTGATCCTGTCCAAGCCACTAAAAACTTGATGCCATTCTTGCATTCCTATTCTTATTTTGTTGTTACCACCACAGCTCTGCTTTCTACGGTGTAATTTGGGCTACAGAGTAAATGAGGGCTTTGCAGTCAGCAAAGGAGCACTGAGGAGGGCTCGTGGCGAGAGAAAGGTTTGGCTTTAGCTGGTTGAAAACCACCTGGGAAGAAGACCTGTGGGTGGCCAGGAGATGCTGTTGGAGGTGCCTCTCTAAGTGGGGCTTTCACTGCCTTGCTGGTGCATTGGGTTGCGTCGGTGCTCCCAGCGTGGCTCCCTGTGCCTGCCCAGGAGCACGGCTGCAGGGACGGGGGTAGCTGGGAGGGGATGTGGAGCCGTGCCTCAGTTTCCCCTCTCAGTGTGCAGGAGTGGGAGCCTGTGGGCCAGCTGAAGGGAAGCGAGGAGGTGGTGTTGGGCTGTTTTGCCAGCATGTGGGGGTACGCAGCATGCTCCAGCCGGCCGCCCTTCCTGCTGGGGTGGCTATTTATTGGGAATGAAGCTGGCAGGGAGGGATGAGCATCCTGAGCCAGCTCAAGCCATCAGATGTCTGTCAAGGATTTGGCCTGGACTTTTATTATCTGTCCCTCTTGTCACTTTTGTGTGAGAGGAAGCAGGTACATAGGAGGTACCTGGTTACTTTGGGACTGTCACATCTGCTGCAGGGGGGACAGTGCAGCTTATGACAAGCCAGTGTCATTAGTGCTGGCTTCCAAGGCTCCTGCCCATCGGGATTTACTGCCCACCTCCCTGGGACCAGCCGTGCCGTGCGCGGCAGCCCCTCATCCGGAGCATGGCTGGGGCATGAATCATGTCCCTGGGTGAGGAGCTGCTATCTCATCTCCTTCCTCATATGGGGAGGGGGGAAACGATGTGGCACCGCTAATTGCGGAGGGCTCATGCTTTCGGCACCGCTTGCTGCAGGCTGCCAATCACCCTGCGCTCCCCTGCTCCTGCCGCAGTGCCGGGCATCGCATCCGCTGTGTCACGGTTTGCTTTGACATGGGCCTGACGCCTGGACTGTGCTGGGGCAGTGACGAGCAGTAATTGGGTCCCCCCTCCACCAGCGTTGCCTGCCAAGGCCGTGGCGGAGGCGGCGAGCACCTTTGCAGCCATCCGAGGAAGCGCTCGGGCGCTCAGACTTTTCAGACGGAGACAGACCTGCCAGGTGCTGATTTCTGCTGGTGGTGGGCATGCTCTACAATCACAGGCACCGGTTCTCAGCTGGGGTAAGGTGATAAATTGGCAGCACCCTGCCAGTTTGCACCAGTCGCAGGCGGGTGACAGGAGCTGCAGGATGACCCTGGGGGTGTTTTCGGAAGCATCGGGGTGCAGGTATTGTCTCAGAAGGGGCTGGCGTGCGCTTTTAGAGATGCTTAAATGCACTTGTAAATCTGCCCGCTGCAGGCATGGCTGACACCTGGCCGAGGTGGCTGCAAACGCTGCTGCCAGCCAGTGCTCCAGCAGCAGGATCGGGCACGATGCTGCTGCTCTGCATGTGCCAAGGGGTCCCCTCGATCCCCACGGGAACAGTATGCATGAGCTGCTGCCGGCAGCCTGTCATTCCTACAGGGTCTGTTCTGCTCTTGCTTTAATTTGGGAAGGGGCAGTTGCATCCCAGCCAAGTGAGTTTGGAGTAAGAAAGGAGTTGCTGCAGAGAGTGTATGTTTGATGCAGATGATGGCAACAGGAGCAACAGTGCAAGTCCTGGTGTGCCAGTCCTCACGTCACCGATGCAGCCCACCTCTCCCCATCATTCCCCCCTCCTCTATTTTTCCCCAACTTTGTCATTTTCAAGGGTCCTTCGTGTATTTTTCCCAGCTCCTCTCACCTCCTTGTCTCAGTGACTGGGGAGAGGGGGCACTTCAGTAGCGACTGCAATAGCGATGAAAGATATTTTCGATGTCGGGGCTGGCTGGGGAGGTGGGGAATGTTGTCTTCTCCATCATCATCAAGCTGATTTGCTTCTAACAGCACCCTCTTCTCGTCCTTCCACCTCCTGGGAGGCAGCATGTGATGCCTTCCCTGTGTTCACAAGGGCTGCTGCTGCTTGCTCCAGATCAGCTGGTTGCACAACGTCAAGAGCAACACGTCCCCTTGACAGCACATCTGCAATTACTGGGAGACATTTTTGCCTGTAGGTCCACATCCCTACTGCAGTTTCAGCAGTAACAGCTTTGTCTTGGGTATTTTACCCAATCTCTTGCAATCAGGGACTTAGGCAGCTATTTTTGGCTTAGAACCTGGTCATCAAGAGAAAGCATTGAGCGCATTTCTTGCTTTATCTGCCCAGGCTTTTCACTACGCTGCCACCATTCTCTGCAGCAAGCGCTGTGCGCTGACACTCGGTTAGTCCCAGGGTGAATGATGGATGTCAGTGGTTTAGGATCACTGTGAGGTCTTATGTGGTTTCTCCTTGATGCCCTGTGCTGCTGCTGCTGCTGCCTGGCCCTGATGTCTCCCCCGACGGTTTCCCCACCAGCGGGACCTGCCCTCCCATGAGGCCTCCCGGCATCTGGAGCGTGGTTCTCGCTGGCATCCCCCTTCTACAAGGCAACCTCTGGGACCAAATCTGACAAATAGCCCATATAAAAGTGCAAATCCTGGAGCTCTTGGAGTCCCAGGAGGTTACCAAAACCCTGCTGATGCATCTGCTCCGCTGAAAAACTTGGCTCCTGCTGTCATAGCTCAGCTCCTGCTCCCTGAGCAAGTGGAAGTGCTGCTGGGCTGCCTCTCCTTAGGGCTGAGGCTGCCAGGGCTCAGCTTCCCGCCTCGTGCGTGCCTCTGCAAGCCCTGCTGTTTTCTGCCAGGTAGATTTTAAGCTTTTAAGGCACAGTCACGAGACCTGACTGCATCTGTGCATTCAGCCTTCCCCGTGAGCCTTTCTCTTGCGTGCCCTGAGCTGGACTCTGGCTCTGTGTATGGATGGTCACCCCGGGGAAGAGGAAGAGGGACTGACGGAGCAGGCAGCTGGATACAAAGGAGAGTGACTGAGACTCCTGCTTTCAACACAGCTGTGGTAGTAAACCCCTCCTGTCCAGGGTGGCCTGGCTGTTACCAAAGAAAGCCAAACTTCTGCATAGCTCAAGCTCCAGCTAGGTCTCACAGTTTACTCGAAATCGTGGCCAGGACCTCTAAATCAAAACTGAGATATTACAAATAGTTACATTAATTTGGAAAGCTGGCACCCCTGTGACTTTCAGGGGTCAGGAGTGACCCATCCTACTCTTGACTTCCATAGCTGCGGTGCCAAAAGCATCACGCAATAGCCTCAAGTCCAGCATTGCCCTCTTCTTGCCCGGGCTGCTCCCATGCGTAGGGTAAGCGAGGTCTGCAGGCAGCTGCCTGCCCACAGCTCACTTGTTGGCTGTAGCCATGCTAAGGACCAGTTAAAAAGACTGCCACGAGCTTAACAGAGCACCAGGAGGCATTTATCTAACCTCTCTTAAATTCACTCATCTACCCACAACAACAACAACAACAACAAAGCTTTGGAATGTAGGAAATTAATTAAAATAGTAAGTAAACAGGGCACCTGAGTCATTCATTCCACTGTGTATTTTTAAAAAAGGTGCTTGCTGCTGGCTCCCCAAAGGTCCTGCTAATATCCAGGGAGGCAGCTTGTCCCTCACAATCTAGTTGGGGCAGGGACATCGTTTTGTGGGAGTCCCCCACAACTGTTTCCTTCAAGATGTCCTTTCTACCTCATTATAGCTACTTTGTGTTTGTGTTTTCCAAGCATTTTTGACCNAAGGGAGGCAGCTTGTCCCTCACAATCTGGTTGGGGCAGGGACATCGTTTTGCGGGAGTCCCCCACAACTGTTTCCTTCAAGACGTCCTTTCTACCCCATTATAGCTACTTTGTGTTTGTGTTTTCCAAGCATTTTTGACCACATTAATGATTACAGTGAAAGAAGATTCTTATTGGCAGCACAAATCACTTTTTCAAGATGACACCAGCACTTACAGTCTTATTACCATCATTAACAAGATTATTATTATGACTTTGCCATGCTCCCCCTTACTAAAGAAAGCAATTCAAATCCAAATATTCTGGCTTAGAAACATTCCATCCTCCTTTTCCTCTCTAACCAAAAATGAGGTCACACCAGCCTTTCTGGGTAATGGAAGAGCATCTTTCTATGGACGTAGTTATGCTGTGTTTTAGGTTATCAAGCACACTTCTCAGGCTTGCATTTTGCTAATTGTTCATCTGCAGAATTCAGATATCTCTGAGCTCAGCAGAGGACTCCAGTTTTCCGCAGCCTCTCCCCGCTTTGCTGGCTGGGTGCAGAGCCAGGGTCTGCAGCTGTGGGGAGCAGCAAGCGTTGCTCTGTGGAAAGATGGCACTATCAGATGTTGGCCAGGTGTCACCCAACATGATCTGCCCAAAAGACCTGAAGGTGATCCGGGGAATTGATCCCAACATCTCATTTAAGATGAGATGCCTCTCTCCTTTTACCTGAACTTCAGGGTGCCACTGGCCCCATCCGTCTAGCGGGTTGGATTTTTGGCTACCCTGAAATTAGCTGCCAGACAGTAAAACAGGGAGCTGACAGGGTGTTTGTCACAGCTGGGACTGTCCCCGCCAGGCTGAAGGTAGCTGGATGATAGGATACACAGGAGAGGACACATTGTTCCTTGTCTTGGCCGTTATGGCTTTACAAATGACTATTCCAAGCTTAGTTCCAAAATGGTGTCGTGGCTTTCGCTGCTGTCATCAATTGCCATCAACACTGCATTTAGCTGACATAATTACTTATTGTTACAATCAGTGCCCATTAGGTTAAAGCTAAATTACAGTCTCAGTCCTTGGGAACTGCCTATTACATCCATATGAATACGCAAAGTTCATCACTCATGATTAACGTTGCTACAGTGAATACAAAAGGAATTAGTGAGGACCTGTCACTTATTGTAAAGTGCTGCCAGATTATGGTATCAGAAATGATGTGTCAACTGTTAAAACTTAATAATCCATGCTGGAGTGCTGTATCTGATTATAACACTGATCAAAGGAGAGGCCTGATTGGCACTCGGAAGCCGAGGCTGGGTGGTTATGAGACCGATAACCTACATGGGTCAGGAGTCGTTGACCAAACGTCGGAGCCGTGGCTCGGTACGCTCACCCCCTAGCCCCGGGAGCCGCGAGGGGCTGGGGACCCTCCTGGGGGCACGCGCCTGGCTGCTGGTGTGGTCGGGAAAGGATCGATGGGTCCGTGTTCCATGGGCACATGTCTGAGGCGGGAAGGCTGATGCAGCTCCCAGCCAGGAACCTCCGTATTCTGGCAGGAGGGAGCCTGGGGGTCCCAGGCTGGGATTCGGTCACCTTACGCTCTGGCTGATGGTGCAAATCACTCTACTGCGGCCAGGACTGCCATTTCCAGATGCTGGCTCATGCACTAATGGCACCTGAGTGGAGCCTGGGAGCAAATTTCACCCGATGTGGGCTGGGAGGACCTGCGAGGTCTCCCTATTTTGCTGTGTTTGTTTCCAAGCAGTGTGCAATCATGTATGTATTGGTGAACACATATATATGTAAGTATATATATGGGCATGTGTGTGTGAATT
>RSEF01000008.1:6701191-6718796 GCA_003993805.1 Himantopus leucocephalus
CCGGGGTTTTTCTTTTTTTCTTCCTTTTTTTATCCTTAAAAGCATCCTACAAGCCAACATAAAGATCTGTTGTTGACCTCTGCTAACAAAGTCCTCCCGGGAAGAAGAGCTGAACCACACAGGCTAAAGCACATGGCCTTGACAGAGGTTGGGTAGCTGTAAATCTGCACCTGGCCCCTGCTAACCTCTCAAGGCAGGCTCTGGCTGAGCCAAGGGACAGCATGGTCCCTCCAAATATATGGCATTTTGCTCCTCATCCAGCAGTGTGCCTGGAGCCAGGATGTGGGGAGGTCCTCCTCCATGGCTAGGGTTTGTGTGAGCCACACACCAAAATCCCCGTGTTCACTCTTCCTCCTAGCCCGGCATTTTTGTTCGTGGCTGCTGGTTGCAGATGTTTACTACTGGTCATGACCTGATTTGAAGCTGAAAGCTGGCTACTTCATACCAACACATTTACACCATCCCTTACCAGCTTAGGTTTCCTGACAGCATTTTGCATCTCCACCAAAGAGTATTTAAAACACTTGTCGGTCTTTGGTTAAAGGCTTCTGAACACTTTGCCTGACTTCTGGCAAGTGCTGTGCTTTCTGTTATTGCTGTCATGATTGCAGCGCTCCAGTAGATGACAGAGGCATGCTTGTCCTTTTGATGCAGGGTTGTCCTTGCTACTAGACAGTCCTCGCTGTCTGAGTGGCTGGCAGTAAGGGCCGTAGCTTCTCTGCTTGCGGCCAGCTTGGTTGGTGCGCAGGAACTGAAGGTTGCCCTCATGCCTCCAGGTGGTTTAACCATTTTTGTTCTCCAGGGAAGGTTCAACTCTATTCCCTTCAGCAGATACCTCCCTAATACCCTCTCTGCTGATATGGGAGGCAACAAAACCACCTAGTCTCACTATTACTTCTGAGTGGAAAGAAATAGCAGGTCTGGGGGGCTTCCAGGGGAGGCTATGTGATTTTTTAGTGATAACAATATAATATATCACGAGCTACCGCAAATCCACCCTGATTCCCACATTCTTTCTTGGTTTTCAGACCCGTTGTTCACTCCCACCCTTGCAGGCCCTGGAAACATTCAGCAGCAGCAATACCAAAGCAGGCGAAAAAAAGCCGTTCTCTGGAGAACACCAGCTCTGGAGGGAACGGGGGAAGATTTGTTTGCTAGTGATTTCAAAGTCCTTGCTTAAGACCTGTCTGCCATGGTACCTGCTTGAAGGTAAGTCTGGCTGCTGGTGACCTGTGACAGTGTTCTCTGTAGCTGTCCACGTCGTGGGCTGTGAAACCATCCAGAGCTGGGCTGCTCCGCTCAGATTTCTCTAACCAGGACCTGTGTGTCCACCGTAAAGCCACATGGGTTCACAAATGGGCAATGCTGGAAGGCCATGGTAGGTATATCGGTGCTGCTGCTGAGGTGTCTGCCGTGCATGTGGACGCTCCAGGCTGCGTGCCCAGGCTGCTCCATGCTGCCTGGTAGTGCCCACCACTGGCAGCTTTTCCTGAGAGTTCGTCTCAGCTTTCCCCATGGTCGTTTGAGCTGTGTCGTCTTACGCATCCACCACTGACAACATGAAGAAAAGCCTTTGGTGCGTTTGAAGGCATGTTTGTATTGTGTTTCCTACCCTGCGTTCGTTGTGTTTCCCAGATCTCCAGACATCCTCAGCTCTCTCCTCCAGGCTTGCTCTAGTTGCACTTCATCTTGTTTGAGGGGCGGTGGCCTTTTTTGCACCAGTTTGAATCTTCTTTTCCCACAATTTAGTGACTCTCAGCTGCTGCTGTCCTTCTTATTATTACCCGGCTGGCCCATGTGCTGGGGAGCTCTTGGACAGCCGAAGGAAGAAACGTCACCCACCTCTCTTGCATAGCATCCTAGCTTTTGGTGCCCATGTCTTCACTTCCTCAGTTCCCCATTCTGCCTTGCGCTAGGTACACATATGTTGATATATGTGCATGTGGCACCATGCAGAGATTGTCCTCTCTGGTATATTAAGGGCCTGATAGCAGTACCAAGGACCTAAAAAATAGTCTGCAGAACTGAAAGTTTCAGGCAAGCTTTACACAGATTTTCTACAGTAAAACTTTTCTCTTGCACTGATTCTTAGGGTGGGTTTTTTTTTTTTTGTTTTGTTGCCTGTGATGGCAAGAGCTGGATTTCTTTCTTTTCCACTGCGGCTCCAACAAAGCAACATAACTAAAAACACTTGTTTGGGCTAAACTGAAAACTTAAAACATCTTTGGTGTGAACCTGCAAACAAGAATTCCCAAGTCCCACTCTCTTCTGGTTCAACTGATATATTTGATCTCTGGAAAAAATAATGAAATATTTACTTACACTAGGCAAACAAAACTCTCTTTAGAGGACCTGAAATGTGATCTGTCATTTCCATTTCCAATCATTTTAAATGTCTGTATAATTTTAACCATAAAGTGGAAAGTGTAACTGGCCAGTCACTGCAAATGGAAATGTTCCTTTTCAAAGCATTCAGATGAAACCTGTCATTTATTTTCTTGAAGGTTTCCTGTTTGTTGGCTGGTTTGGAAGTTGGCAATTCATTGAGATGAAGTTGTGCAAAGTTAGCTGTTGCTGAATTTGCATTTTTTCCCCAGAGGAGAGAGATTTAGAGCGAAAAAGTTGCTGTGCTGCATCATCAGGAGCTCTGTCCCTACCCCCCCCAGGTCACCCCCATCACATGAAGAGGCACAGGTCTGTCCTTCCTCACCTCTTCCCCCTCAGCAAAGTACTCAGGTGCTGATTCCCCTCGTCCCTGCTCTGGACACGGGATTACAGCTCCGGCTCCTCTTCCCAGTGCATCATCAACATGTTGTTTCCAGGGTCATAAATTTGCACTGTGATGAGACACAACCAGATGTTAGGATACGTGAAGCGACTGGCGAAGCAGCCTGCCTGGCGCAGCCCCCACCTCCGGAGTCAGCCGCCCGCTAATGAGAAGCAGGTCTCTCGCCTCGAGCTGGGCCAGGACAGACGGAGAGCATCCCCAGGAGCAACCGCAGAGCTGCCATCTCGACCCCCTTCCTGCTCTCGGTGCCCGGGGAGCATCTCCAGGGCTGGATTCAGGCACTTTGGTGGCTATCGGCTTCTGGCGGCCATCTGGAAAGATAGTTTGGCCTGGTACAGGGGGAAAACACACAAGGCCGTGGTCCTCCTTGCTAGGAAGGAAGCTGGCTACGATGCTGTGTGGTGCTTTATCATGTAAAAGTACTTCTGAGATGCATGTTTTGGATCATTTGTGTGGCTGAACAGGCTGGTTTTTAATGGGGAGACACATGGGAAAATGAGGTCTTAGCTCAGGATGCTGAATCAGTACCCTCTGCCAGGAGCCAGTGTTGACTTGGGGTGCCTGCTTCCAGGTGGCTCCAGCCCATGTGTCCCCATGGCTTCGAGGTGCCCAAGTCACCTGGGTAGGCAGGGAGCTGGGGCTGGGGAAGGTTGCGCTGAAAAGCAGATGAAGGACTGCTTGTGGGGAATGTGTCCCTCGTGGGCTGTGAGGGTCCTCAGGATGGCTGCAGCTTTTTGCCAACGTCCTCTGCTCACGCTACCGTTTCAACCCATGTCCTCATGTCCTGTGGTGTATGCTCACTGGGTGATGTTTCGGGGCATGCACTAAGCATCAGGGGATCCGCACCCTGATTACAGTCCCTGGGCACAACCATCCTGTGAGTGCTTTCTCAATGTGGTCTCCTCGTTCCACTGCTGGTAGTCCCGGCTGCCCCAGGGGCAAGGCTGAGCCCTGCGTGGGGCTGGCATGGCCCCATCTGCTTCTTTGCAGCATCAGGTCAGTCCCTGCATCACAGGGTGAGTCTAGGCTTAAAGATGATCCATTGTGGAGTTCTAGCCTTACAGCTACTCTTCTTCTTTGCTCTTCCCTGGCCCATGTGGGCATTGGTGGTACTTCGTTATGCATGTGCCCGTTGCACAGGGATGGGCAGGTCTCCTCTCTCCTTTTAGCATCCAGGTAAGCACAGAGGGGAGAGAAGAAGTATTTGTAGCAGAACGAGCATGTTGGTACCAGACCTGAGGGCTACAAGTTGGCCAGGACATCTTCAGGGAATGCTCCTCACTCGGAGGTTCACAAACAGCCTCCAAACTGGAGAAGAAGGAGACGGAGCATGGTAAGTCCTTGAAGGGGACAAAACACTGGGGTGCCGCTGACCATGAGCATCCCTTGCAGCTGCAGCTCCAATGCAGGGGAAGCCCAGCTGTCCCCAGAGGTCTTGGCCACCAGCCCCAGGGATTTTCCCAAAGCCATGCAGGAGGGATGGGATCAGGCAGTCCCTGGGCATGTGCCCACCAGCCCTTTCCAGTGATGTGAGAGGGACAGCAAGCACCTGTGGATCTGTTCAGCCTCCTGGGAGGAGCAGCCCATGCGCCAGCCACTGAGCCCCATCTGACCATGAAGTGTTTCACCACTGTCCAGGAAAGCCACTGCCCTTCCCATAGGAAGGCCAGGTGAAATGGGGCTGCCCACCGGCAGGTCCTGGGGTTGCATCTCGCCACCCCGAGCGTGTACAGGGAAGGAAGAGACGCCCCGTTACATGGGGTATGGAGACCTCTGTGTCCCTGCTGCAGTGTGGAGCATCCGCTCCATTGTGCGGCGACTCGTTGGAGGGAGTTTGGGTTAAAAGGGGTTAACAGCTCTCTGCTGTAACACATGATTGGTCTTTATGAGGTTGAAACTCTTGTCTGTTTGAGGCCTACAGATGATGCTAAAGAGCACAATAATGACAGCAATTCAAAGCAATCTAATTATGCAAACGGGAGGCTAAACAATTTCATCATCCTTAAATTAGATTGTCCTAATGAGATAAAGACACCAATTAATCCTGAATTAATTTCAATAGCCTATTTCAGGCAAACACTTTAATATGCAAATGTAAATGAGAAACAAAGCCTACTGTAGAATGCCAGAGTTCAAAACCTCTCTCTGCACAGCTGCAGCGGGTGTAAATAGTGTCTAATGAGTTTGCATGGAAAGACACAACCAGTTGAAAATTTTAGACTTCATAAAGCACAGCCGGTGCCTCAGGTACATGGCGGTGCCGAGCCGGGTGGGAGGAGAGGGAGGACTCACTCGGCTGATGCCGGGAAGGCCATCAGCCACTCTCTGCAGGCACACACGGGATGGGTCCAGCCGCTGCCGCCGCGGGATGAAGGGCTTTAACAAGATGCTGCTCCGTAAAGCCAAACGTTTCATGCTGAGTACCTGGCCAGTCGCCTTTCTAGGACGCAGAGATGATTTTAATTAGCTGTTGCATAATTGTTTTAAATTAGCCGTTTTGCTATGCACTCAAAAAAAAAAATCCACTCCTGTTTTTTTTTCTCCTAGACACTTGGCAGGGGAAAGGGCAGAGCCTGGGATTTAAGTTACAGACAAAAGCAAACATCCTCCTGAGTTTCTCTTTACCTTGCTCCGCTGCTGTAACAAAGTACCAGGAGCATTTGCTTTGAGCCATCGAGGAAGCAAGCCCTCGTTCCCAGGGCCTGACTGAGGTCTGACTTCCAGTTTGCACTTTGCTTCAATTTCGGCCACTGGGCAGAGGGGCTGTGTAGGGGTCTGCAAAGACGGCTANAAGGAAGCAAGCCCTCATTCCCAGGGCCTGACTGAGGTCTGAATTCCAGTTTGCACTTTGCTTCAATTTCAGCCACTGGGCAGAGGGGCTGTGTAGGGGTCTGCAAAGACGGCTACGGGAAATGATGGCATCGATGGTGAGGCTCAGGTCTGAGTTATTATTCCTGCTACTGTGTCTCATCTCCAGCAGGTCCCAGGAATATGCCTTGGAGTAAGCTCTTAAAAAAAATAGAACAACAAACCCAAACTGTCCCAGAATGAGCATCTCTTGGATAATTTATCCCTCTAACCCTCCTTCTGCTAAATCCATCCTGCGCTGCTATTAGGGGATAACATAAGCCCAGAGAGGGTTTGTGTCCTTCCAAAAGTATTTCTTCAGGTATGGCAACCCTAGATATTCTTCCCCTTTAAAATGTCCGTTCTGTCTTTGAATTTCCTCAAGGTTTATCTTCACCATCACCCTGTGGCAGCTCGTGCTGCAGGTTAAGGGGGCAGCCTGGGAGGAGGTGCTGCCCAGGGACTATCCTGTGCAGAGACAGGGCCCCTCTTGCCCTCCTATCTTCCCCTGCAGCCTTTCCAACAAGCCCTGACAAGCCACCAGCCAGGCTGGAAAGCGGTTAATTTTCTTCTTGACTTCACCCATTGGCTGTTATCAAATGCACAGGGTTGGAGGAGGTAGCAGTGACATTCCTGGGGCTGCCAGCATTGGGACGCACTCTGGGCAAACCCAGCAAGCTGAGCTTGGCTGCTCGAGTGGCGTCCAAGGCTAAGATAAGTCTAGACGTGCTGTGAAAGTCTGGGGACAAAGCTGAACATCACTGGTTGACCTCCACCAAGAGGACACCTCTTGTCTTCCCCATGCGTTGGAGGGAATTCAGTCTTTGTTTCAGCACTGCATGGTTTTTGCCCTATGTTTCATGGAGCAGTGAGATCCTATCCCAGTCACATCACATCTTGCAGGGGCTTTCTGGTACAAAATAATGTCCCTGCTGTTTATTATCCCTCCTGCTTTGGTTAGGAGAGCAGTGTAAGTTGTGGTCAGGAATTTCGGCACTTCTACTGGGAAATCTTGAGTAACCATCGTTTGTGCAACATGGCATTTGATCCTTGCTGGGTGGACCACAAACATCCCTTTCCATTTCTCCGGCCTTAATGGGCATGGTGGTTTATTGACAGATGAATTGAGACAGTGAAAGGCCTGATGGCCCAGAGCTCGCTGCGTGCCAGCAGATCTGGAGATCTTCTATCACACATGTTTGTCCTTGGAAAAAAGACAATTGACTCAGTAAAATTGCTTAATCTCTGGCACGCTGGCTACCAGCGCTGCCTTTTCTGCTGGAGCCCGGGAGACTTTTTTTTTTTTTCACAAAGCATTCGGTGCTGCCTGGGCTCTGTTGTTGGATCCATCAGCAGGGCAGTGCAAGCTGTGGCCTGGCTGGAGATGCCGTGCCATGGACTGGGACCTGGGCGAGAGCTCACTGCTCAGTGCCGCTTGCTGCTCTCCAACCCGCTGCCGGCCAGAAGAGCAAATCCGTCCTACCCGGCACCATGGGGTTCGGGCATGCCCAGCAGCTCGTGGAGACAAGGTGCTGGGTTAGCTGGGTCTTCAATCCAATTCAGGAGAATTGGAGGTTGCCCAGACCTGGGGTGGTACCTGCTGGCACAGAGGGTGGCAGGCCAGGGGGGAGCCCATGGTGGGGAGGCCGTTAGCAGGCACAAGCCGCATCCAAAAGAGGACCGCTGCCTAGGGCTGTGGTTTCCCGGTAATTAATACCAGATCTGCGCATTACCCGGTCACCCCATGGGAGAAATTGGGTCTGAATCAGGGGTGAGCACATGATCACGTTTTTGCCAAATTACCCAGCTCGTACAATATGGTGTGCTTCTGGCTCCCTGCCAATGGTGGGAGCACAAAACAATACCTGATTCAGCAGAAAGTCTTCCTGGCCCCTTTGGAGATCTTGTGAAGCAGCAGAAAGAGCTTATATCTGTTCAGCGCTTCGCATTGTTTCCAGGCTTGGACTCGGTGCCGTAAAATTGGATTTACGGTTGCGGGGAAGCATGGCCAAAGGAGCGCAGCCTCTCATGCCAGCGCAGTTTAAAACTAGGTGTGGGGATGGGTCCAAAAGCAAGTCCTCCTGACTTTTCATCCAGTCGTGAGCTTCGTTGCCTGGATCCATCTGTCGCTGAAGCCTGGTGATCCCTGGAGGAGCTGGGTGTGCTGCTGAGATCCCGAAACGGGGACACTCAGTCATGTTCTAGTTAAAGGGCTCTAACAGTCAGCCAAGGGACTTGTAAAAATGTTACCACAGGGTCTCCTGTTTATTCTCGCGCTCTTCGTACTCCACTCACACATTAAAAGATGGTATTTTTTTTAGCTGCCAGTGCTGCTGTCTGACGAATCCAGCTGTTTTCTTTCCCCCTCTGAAATCATGACATTTATAATCAGCGTTTAGTGGAAAGCCGCCTGAGCGCTGTGCTCTGCCCTGGTACTCAGAGAGGCCAGGGGGACTCGTGGGGACGCTGGTGGGTGCATGCCCTCCACCCTGGGTTCACCCAGCCGAGCTGGTGCTCAGGCTGCTGTGCTGGGGACGAGCTCCCACCCTGGGTTATTCTCTACTTGAAAAGCACACGGCCAGCTGGGATGGCAACGGGCTGTCATTTAGCTTGCCAGGGGCATGGGCGTGAAAATCAGCCTCAGATTTGCAGCTGCCTGAGCAAGCTGGACTCTCCTCCCCTTCTTCGTGCACCCCTCTGCTGGGGGAAGGCAGCAGGGAGACCGGTTTGGGTGCCCAGTGCTGCCTGTCTGCTCTCTTCGTGCCTGCCTGGAAGCTCCCAAGGGGAAGGCAGAGGGACCCAGGGATTTCTCTGTCATGGCATGGTTTTTGGGTGGAGAGGGCTGGGAGTAGAAGTCTGATGCAGAGTAATGGGGGTCTCCTGATATTCCTGTCTTCCAGAGGAAAAAAACCAACACCATCTCCGTTCCAGCTCTCTCCAATCCCTCCCAAAAACCCCCTTGAGAGCAGCACAGAGCAACCTTTTCTCCCTGCCTTGAATCAGCCCAAGGAAAAGCCCTTACATTTCATGCATGTAGAAATCCACTTTTTTACACCTGTAAAAGGGGTGAGGCTGGGGCGGAGGGAAGCAGTGAGGATGCAAACGGTGGGCTCGGAGGAAATAAAGCCACTCGGCACCAGCAGCAGGTTGGTTACTGATGAGCCATCTGAGGTGCAGTGGAGAATCTGCATAAAATATTCCTCGTGGAGCTCGGGTAGCAGGTTCCAGCCCAGATAACAGTCTGACAGTCGCCGAGGAAGGATGCCTTTAACCTTCACAAAACTGAGAGGACAGCAGAGAAATGAGCCAGGCAGTGGTGTCATGAAAATCACAGTCTCAGCGGTTTGGATGCGCTTTGATCTACCGCAGAGTTTTGGGCAGCAGAGGGAAAATAAGCAAAATGCTGGGAGGAAGATGTCAGGTGGGCCAAAGGCATGTTTCTGTGAGAGCTGTGGAAGTCCCCTGCAGAAGGAGATCTTTGCAGAAGTTGGCTCCTAGTGGTCCTGGAGAGGTGGAGATGCTGTTGCTGTTGGATACTCTGTGCTGCGCTAAGGTTATGGGTTTAGTGAAAGACCACACAGCAGACCTCTAGTGAGACCATAACACAGTGGTGCAGCCCCCATGGGATGACACCCACCAGCTCTTCCAGGCCTTCAGGGGCTGCTGCTCACTAGCATGAGATTTAAACCTTTTGGGACAACCATTTCTATCATAAAAAGGGTCTCTGGAGGCACAGAAGGGTCTGTGCACTGGGCTGCATGCTTATGGTTCAACTTCTGCCTGGGGATACCTGCCCAACCTGGTCTGCAAAGGGGCTGTGCAGGTCCTAGCCAGCTCTCCAGGGGCCTGTTTGCAGCTCATGGTGGCTGTGGTGGCTCCTTTCTTTTGTACAACCCTAAAGTTTTCTTGATCCTGTTTTCTGCCCACCTCCAACCAGTTCACTAGTAGGAGGCAAACCTTGAAATCCTGTTGGGCTTTCTGAGGGCTTTTTTCCTCCTCTGTGTTCTTGTGGAGCGTGAGAGAAAGGGGAAAGCAGAGTATTTCTTCAGCTAAACAGGCCATGTTGGGATGACTGGGGCTGGGGGCTTGGGGCTTGGGGACCTTTCCTAGTTGGGGTTTGATGGAATGGGGAACCCACATCAATATTTGGGAAACCCCGTTTTGTTGTGAATTTTAGTGCAAACAACGATCCTTGTAGCAACAATTTTCACCAGGCTCATCACACCAAGATAATTTGACAACCAGCGTGGGATGCCCAAATGTGTGCTCAAAGGCAAAACCCTCTTCTGTCTTCACAGCTTTTTTTGTTTGCCAAACCACGTATTTGGTCCATGCCTCAGAGCAAAACTGAACGATTCAGTATTTGCAGCCACGGTTTCCAGCCGAGCTTTTCCTGCAGAGCCCCGGCGAGGTGGCATCTGGCTGTCCCCAGAAGAGCTGCGTCCCACCAGCGCCAGTGGAAGGCAGCGCTTCGGAGACCATCTTGTGACACTGAGACACAACAAAAAAAAAAAAAAGAGGAAGATCAGCTCTTCATCTGGAATGGATGGAAATAAAGTTGGTGAAAGGACGGATGTTTTCTCTTTTGCCTTGAGGTTAGAAAACAGCAGGAAATCCTTGCTTGAAGAAAAGGCACATGGCCCCAAGTATGACTTGTGCCGGCTTTGCTGCCTTGAAGTCAGCCTGGAAACAGAGTTTTGCGGTGGATAAAATTTCACAGACTTTCCACGGTTTCTGACTGCAGCTTTTCTCGTGCCTGGTTTGCAGCTAAACCTAAATTTTTGCCATATTTGCGCTAGCTTGGAAGGTGGTGTTCATGCAATTGGTATCATGTAGCTGGATGAAGCAAATACTGGTTTATCTTAACAGCTTTATATGTGGCAAGACAAAATACTGACATGAGCAAGAGTTTGCAGAATCGGCCTTAGCTGGAGCCTCTGTTTTTGTCCAGGCACCCGACCCCACAAAGTCTTTGCAAAGTAAGCGAACCCTTCACTGCTGACCCCACAGCCTGCAGAACTAACTTTGCCTTTCTAGCTTATTAATAAGCATCTTTTCTGAGTAACCAAGATGTATTGAGTTGGGACTCCCCAAGTGCGAGCAGCCAGAGATAGTTTTGACTTTTCCTTTTTATAATTTACCTTGTGTGGCTGTGGGAAATGAGCAATCCCTCTGGCTGTCAATATTGCCAGCGGTGCTACCATCGCCATGACAAGGAAAGGGGGGTTGGCGGGGGGCTGGAGAAACCAGGCACCCCGGGACCGGCGTCTCAGCCACGCGCCCAACTGGAGCTGACATGTCTGGTGTGACAAGACTCGAGTCGACGGCGTTCGTGCAACTCCCAGAAAATGTCTTTTGCTTCAGCTCTTTCCCCTTCCCAACTTTTCCAGACAGATTTTTCCTTTTATTTATCCTTCCTCAGCCCTTCTCTCTCCTCTCCCTGCCTGAAGGCTCCTCCTGGGGGCTCAGCCACTTTGCAGAGGGGCTTCTTTTTACATCTTGCCTCTTTGCAGAGGAAACCTCCACAGTCACAAAAGGGTGGTGGTAGTGGGGAGCAGGGTGGCCTTGGGGAAATCGGCTCTGCCCACTTGTGGGGGAGCTGCTGTGTCACTCTGCATCCCTGCCTCTCCCACCACCCTCCCCCTTGCAGTAGCAGCCAGGGCTGTTGCTGGAGGTGGTGCTTGGTGCTGTTGGGGTGGCCTGGCCTTGGTGGTGTCTTATCCCATACTTTCAGGGCAGGGAGAAAGCAACCTGGGCTGCCAGGTGGCCAGGGAGGGAAGGGCATCACCTGTATCTCAATTAAGTGATAATGAAGTGATATAATATGGCTCAGCGTAGTGTGGCTGGGAGGAAGGAGATGAGAAGGTGATATAAGGAGTTCTTAGTGGCTCCCTTATTTTTTGTGTTCTCCCTCCTCTTTCTCAGGGTGCTCAGTGTCCTGTGACCCTCCTGCTGCATGCACTGTTGGAGACCTGAGGGCAGCAGAGCCACCGAGCCCCATGGGGGTGATTCTCCTGCTCGTGGATCACAAACTGTGAGTGGGGCATTACGGGTACTGGGGAGAGGGGGGGCTGGCTGTTTGGCTTGGGGGAGCAGTTTTGGGCATGCCGCCCAGATCCTTGTTGTTTGTGTGTGGTGGTACTGCCCATTACTCACCTAGTGTTTTCCAAGTATGTGCTATTTTCCTTGCCTGATTTAAGCTGTTGGACTCAAATATGGAAGAGAGTTTGGTATCATCTGGGTTTTTCTAGTTGTGAGCGTGGTGTGAGCCCTCCTTGCTGGCACTGCCCCACCTGGGCTGAGCCAGGCTGGGCTGCTAGGGGCTGCTTTGCTCTGCTGGTGATGGTGCTTTGAGACCCACTTTGAGCTCTCTGGTATCCTGGGACATGCTCAGCTCCTGTGTGGGCTCCTGCTGGCTTTTGCCCTGCACCTGGTGTAGGCAGGAGCTTGTTCCTCTGCCTGTGCTAGGCAGGCTGTGGTGGCAGCTTGGGACAGGAGTCTTGAGGCAGCTCAGGTTTAGCTCTGATGTGCAATAGGGCCAGCGGCAATAAACACATGAAGGCTTTTCTCCTATTGCATCTCTCTCTCTAGCAATGCCGCATGAGAAGTCCTTTAACATGAGCTCACATCTCATTCTGTGTTGCACAAATATCTTTTCTGGTGCTTCTGTGCTGCAGATCCAGCTGAGTGCTGAAGCAGGCGGGCATGTGCTTCACTGCCCTCCTTCTGCTGAAGCAGAAATCATCTGTTTTGGGGATGGGGGTAAGAGAAAGGATGGAGGATGCTTCAGGGGCTGGATGCTGACACCAGGTGCAGTGTTGCTCCTCATCCAGCCTGGGGCAGAGTGGATGGGGAGGAACCTGGTGGAGAGAAGGGAAGAGGCTCTTTGGTGTCCTGCCACAGCTTGGCCAGGAACTGGGGAAACTGAAAGTCAGGAGGGGCCTCTTGGTTTCCCAGACCAGCTCTTGGGTAGCGTTGCTATCGATTCCCGCAGGCAGGCTGTAAGGCAAAGAACTGATTTCCCATTTCTTTCCTACTGTGATTCTCTGCACCCAGCTGCCAGCAGCTGCTGAGGCAAACCTTGTTGCCCAGGTGGCTTTGGGCACCTTCTCTGATGGCTCCTATGGGAAAAGGCAATGTGTGGTTTGGGTGTCTAATTGTTTTACACGGCCACCACAGCTGGGTTGCTCCTGTCTCATGTCCCCCTGTGCAGCAGGAGGCTCTGTCCTGGTGCCATTTGTCTTCGGTACATTCCATTTATCTCCGGTGAGAAGCTTCAGACCCAAACCATCTTAAGTGATCTACAAAAGACAGTGATAAGTACCTTCCCCCGTCATTACGGCTCCATTTTATCACGGTGGTGATAGCAATAATGGCGGTTGTAACCCCCATCAAGTCCACTTAACATGGTTCATTTTCAAAAGTCACTCAATGCCTCCTGACAGTCCGGCAGGGTGGTATGAAAAGATCATTTAACCCTGATGATCCGAGGGAGCCGGCAAGTGGGAAAAGGAGCCCCGGCAGCCGGAGAGGAGCCGGCATGAGGTGGGCAGGGGAAGACCATTGATTTTATGACAAGGGGCAAAACCACTGTCAGTGCGGAGCAGCGCGGATCAGGGGGACGTTTCAATTAGCGCTGGCGGGAGAAATCCCAGGGAAGTCAGAAAAGCCTGGGCTGCCTCGCCTATTATTTTTTTTAACAGTGAAAAATGAACCCAAAATTAGAATCCCTATTAACAATTAGCGTAATTAAAGGCGACACGTTATAATTTCAGCAGAAAGGCGCTTTATGATGATACGGTGGCCTGAGATAATTGCACCCGGCGCTTGGCTGAGGCGAGCAGTAAATGGACGGCGCGGTGGCCCACCTGCCACTCACGCAGCCCTGCTATTATCCTGCCTGATGCTGCTCTGGCCCTGCCTTGCTGTTAAAAGTAAAGCCATCCCCTCACGACCTCAGAGTCATTTAGAAATTGCTCCTAAAGTGCACTTGGTTTTAAAGGATGGGGCGGGCAAATGAGTGCTCTGGTTTGCAGCGGAGGTGCAAGGTGCCCCATGGGCGGTTGCTGCTGTCCGGGCTGTGTTGATGGCTGGATTTGCAGTCGTGGAGGAGATGCCATAGCGGAGATTATCCTCTCATCTGCCTCACCCACTTGTGTCAAACCCATAGCTCTGTTTTGCTACCACGTCCAACGCAAGCTTCTCCATGAAGGCATCCAGTCCTCTCGCCAATGCCGTATCTCAGCCTCAGCATCCCTCCATGCATGTGCTGTTCCTCCCCAAATTGAAACAGCTGAGGCTGGGGGACCAAGCCCTGGGTTATGAGCTGCCCTCACCTCCCCCAGGGCTCCCGCTACCCACCAGGGACAGCCTGGGGACTGCAGCCTGGCAGCTGTCACCTGTGATGGGGGAAGAGCCTACTGATGCTTTGAAAGCAAAGTTGCTCAAATTTGGCAAACGAGCAGCACACGCTCTCGCTTTCAGGTTAGCTTATCTGAATAATTACATGAGCGAAGCTATCCCAGAGTGTCTTGGAATATGCAGAAATATATTCCATCTGTGTATGCCACAGCATCAAAGTCAAAGAGCTCTATGAAAGGAGGTCGGTTTCGCTAATATTTGAATTTGGGGTAGGGGGTGGTGGAAGAAACACTAAAACTCAGAATCACACACTGCCAAAACGACCCATTTGGGTTTAGGTCCAAAAGCTTGAATTTTGAGGCCTTTTTTTTTTTTTATTTGAGATCATTTTGGATTATAGTTTACATAAGACAATGTGAACCTTGAAAGCGTTCAGCTGGAAGCAGAGCTGTCAATTCTGTGGCAAAGAAGCACTTTGATCATTGGTAGAGGAATTTTTTTTGGAGTTTTTCCTCTGCTGAGGATCTAGAACTTGCTGGGGAGGTTTCTTCCGCATTTGGAACAAAGTCAGGAGAGTGACTTTTTTGCAGTCCCTGCCCCTCTGGTCGCCTTTGCTGGTTTGCAGGACGATAAATACAGGAGCTCTTGGGCTCCTGAGTGCAGTGAGCATCGTTGCCTGTGGTGCTGCTCCATCCCGGGGTGGGGGAGCGTGACCATGCTGGGGCTAGAGCAGTTTGTTCCCGGTGGAAGGCAGTTACTGGCAATTTACAGCGTGTTCGAGGAAGTCCCTTGGAAGAGGATTTAAGAGTCGTTGAGTCAACATGAAACGATATATCAGTTAATGAAGTTTAATAGCACTGAATAAGAACTGCACTGCGGCTCTGGGATCCTCTTGCAAATGCAGTTACGGTCTGAAAAAGAGAGGCTGGAAAAGCAGTCCCTTGCTCCTGTCCATATGTTGTTCCCTCCGTGCTTTGCAACTCAGATGCCTTTAATCGCAAGCCAGTCCCACAGAGGTGATAACAGGAGCTGGCTGGCATCTCTTCTGCTCCTGCAGCATCAGCAGGAAGATGAGTCCTGGGCATTTCAGAAGAGTGAGTCAGGCCTTTCCCAAATTAGCTCCAAAACCAGCTTTTCAACAGTAAAGCCCAGGGTGGAGCTCTGCTCTCCTCCCTCTAATTCCTACGAAGGTCTTTGAGCTTTGCAGGAAAGGAACTTTTCTAAAATAGCGTTTTACCCCAAACATATGCACTCAGGAGTGAAAATCTTGACATCCTGGACAGGGATTTGCTGATGGCAATTTCTTTCTTGTGAAAATTTAGAGATGTCTTGCGACATCTGCAAAAGAGAAGGCAAAGAAACTGCAGGAAGTGTTCCCAGGATGGCAGATCCTTTTCCTATAGCCCATAGCCCTGCCCTGTGCCATCACACGCGACTGATGACTGCTGTGATCCTGAAGAAATGGGGCAGGTGGCACCACCTGGAGTGGGATGGCAGAGCTTAGCCCTGAGCACAAGCTCTGAGTTTCCTCATTATTTTTTTAAATTAAAAAAAAAAATAATTGGCGAAAGGGTGTGCTGGACTGCAGAGCTGCGCAGGAGGGAGCATGTTCATCCCTCCTGCAGCCCTCCTGGGGTGAGGGGGCTGGATCCTGCTGGGAATGGCTGGGCAGTGATGCAGGGAACAACTTGTGGTCCATGCTGGGGTATCTAAGGAGCTGCCGTCTGTTGACGGGCTGTGTCAAACCCACGTAGCTCCCACTTGCACAGCAAAGAAGGTGCTCAGGGGAGGTGCAAAGGCAGGAGCTGCCCAAATTGCCCTGCAGCCATGGGGCAGGGGGTGATTTGGGGCTGAGCAGGGCTATGTTGAGATGCCTTTTTCAGGGGCCAATAATTCAGCATATCAAAACTAGTCCTCTGAGGATCTCTCTCTGTGGCTTGTCATGGTAAGCACCTCAGCACTTGTTTACGCTATCGTCCTTCTGCCCGGGATGGTGCGCAATGATGCAGAACTTCACTAGGTCCCATAAGGTGCTTGGAACAGAGCAAGGAACAGAGCAAATCTTCCAGGTGACGCTCGAATAGTGACTCAGCCTGCTTTTTCGGAGGCATGCATGTTGGTGGGAATTGCTGGGTAGGTAGTGCTCCTGGAAGCACCAGCCATCCTTGGAGCACGCCTGGCTGCAGAGAGGAGGGTATCACATCCCCTCTCTGACTTCTCCATCGTGTCTGGCTTCTCCGAGGGCAGAGTCCTGCTGTCCCTGCTCAGCTCCTGCTCTGCCGGGATGCTGCTTGCTGTGACAGGGAGGCGAGCATCGAGCTCCTGTCTTTAGAAAATCTTGACCCAGTTTTCTCTGGAGCACTTGGAGGCAGCGTGTTTAACGAGTGCTGTGTGGCTGCCAAGCTTCGCTGTGCTGCTCTGCCAGCCTGAGCAGCCTCCTGGCTCAAGAAAACGCTGCAAGAATTTGTCTGTCCTGAGGAGGGCATTGCCTCTCCCAGCCTGGCCTCGGCTCTGGAGGTCTGGACTGCTCTTGCAAGAAATGCAACCAGAAATACCACTGTTAGGCAGGTCTGACGGGGCGAGGTGGAAAAGAAATGATGACTGTTTCGTGTTGCTCTGGCTTGAAAGCATCTAGGACTCAAGTGCATGCAGGTGTAGGGGGCTCTTTCCAAAGTCCGTGGCTTGTCCTTGGCACCTTTTCCGCTCAGCCCTCCTGCGAGCTCCCCTCAAAGGGAAAACTGGGCCTGGCTCCTCACATCTCACCACTGTTATTCAGTGCTGGGGAGGGTGGCTGTGATGGTGACAAAGTGAGTCTGTGTGCTGTGTCCCCGCTTGGGAAACGCTGACTACGCAGGTGCTTGCAGGAGGTGACCAGACCCCCAAGGAGGGCAGTAACAGGGCACGGGTGGGAGCAGCACCTGCTCCAGTACCTCCCTGTGCCAGGGTCTGCAATGTCCCCTGGCCATACCCTTGTCACCAGGACGGGAGCCACCTCCAAACTCACATGGTCACCACCTCTAACCCCGTGTCTCATGCAATACCCTCAGCCTCCCCATGAACACTGGCAGCAGCTGAGAGGTGCTGCAGAAACTGGGGGGGCAGAGTCAGTGCCTCGCACCCTTCCTGTTTCCCAGCCCGTGGTGGGAGGTGGGCAGTGGACACCTCCAGGGTGGTACCAACACCTGTGGTGAGGGTCCCTGCTCCAAAATGGTACCAGTGTGTAAGGGAGGGTGGAAAATCCAGCAGGGCTGGAAGCCCCTGGATGCATTTTGCTGGTGCTGTGCAAGGTGGGAGGAGAGCGTGTTGGAGATGAGGGAGCCTGCGGCGCATCCAGCACCCCGGCAGTTTCAGGCACGTGTGTGATCAGAAGGGGGATGTACCCCTTGGCACTCTCAAAGTTCAAATATTTAGAATAAATGATGCCTGACCCTTTCTCCCTCTCTTCCCTTCCCTCTCTCTCTCCTTCCCCAGTGCCAGTTCCCAGTAACCCAGGTCCAATAATTCGGTTGTAATAAAATGTGACTGCTGGGGCTATTTTTACGGAGCTGGCACTCATTTGCATGCCGGCTCTGTGTGGGGCCCCAGGCAATCTTTTTTTTTTTTTTTTTT
>RSEF01000008.1:6718813-6775699 GCA_003993805.1 Himantopus leucocephalus
CCTCTTCCCCCCCACTTCCCCCCACCCCGCTGGCATCCCTCTGATCAGAAGTGACAACAGAAACACAGCCGTATTTCCTGGAGATTTACCGAGTTAGACGATGAAAGCTCGGAGGAACAGTAACAATAGGAAGGGGGATGCAAAGGAAAGCGGCAGGGGGAAGTTCCTAAACTGATCGTTTTCAAATGTCAGCTCTGCTCTCGGGGGCTCTGGCGGCTCTGGGAGCGAGCCTGTGGCTTATGGAAATGCTGGGAGGCAGTTGAGGCGGAGGCGTGTGGATGGAAGAGGCCAGCTTGGTCTTGATTGTCCCCCAGGGCTGGAGAGCCTCTGCTCCTTCTGGGTGGCTCCATAGGGTTTTGTCCTTGACCTTTTTGTGCTACCACCCACCTCCTTGGGGGGCTTCTGGGTGCCTCTGGGGTGCTGCTGCTTTTCCTTCGAATGCTGCATCCCTCTGCATCCTTTGAGCAGCCCAGGAGCAGTTCCTTGCTTGGGAGCTCTGGCCTCCCTCACCCTTCTAGGCTCTGGGGTGTCCCCTGGGCACTGGAGGGAGGAGTGTGGTGGGGACCAGGTTGGGACGTGGCAGGAGCAGAGGCTACAGGAGCGACAATGGCTGAATTTTTTGAGAAACTTGCTTTTTTTCTGTTGTGACTGCTCCCCTCCCAGCCTAAACAACCCCTTGCTAAAAGTAGGCTTGGGAAACAAGCACTGATCTCCCGATGCTCGAGGCATCTTGGAGCAGGGCTTCAAGCTCCACATTTAAAGGTGCCAAAAGGCTCCTTGAGCTGTTGCTGCCACCAGGTTGCAGCAGATCAGATGGGGGGAGGTGGAACAGGGGTCCTTGGTGGGGATTTTGGCCAGGAGCCAGCTGGGGCGGCCAGGCACTGCACCAAGCCCTGTACCAAGCCCTGTCAGTGCATGGGGCACCGGGCAGCCAGCACGGAGGAGCACAGAGGAGTGGGAGCAAGGTGTGATTGCAATGTCCTCTTCTTGCACCCCACCAGCTGCATGTGGGCAACCAACACCCTCATGCCAGCTATTTTATGAAGCAGCTCCACTGGCGATGGGGACAAGTGGGACCCTCCCAGCTGGGGCCTGTAATACAGACTGCTTGGTCGCCCCTGTCCTCCTGCCTGTTCTCGTCCCCGCTCTGCTCCCTCTCTCTTTCTCTGTTTCTCTCCTCAGCGCCACTGTCAAGCAACTTGATCACCTGCCAGCCCGTATTGATTTTTGCTTCCCAATCTCCAAGCTGGATGGAAGGAAAAGATTAAAAACAGTTTGTCAGTTTGAAGTTGAATAAGAATTCAGCACAAGGGACATCGCAGCGGCTTGGGGGGGGGGGCAGGGGGAGGGGGGGAGAAGAAGGGGGCAAGGCCAANGGGAGTAGAAGGGGTCAAGGCCAAAGATGATGTTGGGGAGAGAGCAACCATTTTGCACCCTCTGCTCCGGTGATGCCCCCACGGTGGCCATCGATGCCCCCCTCGATGACCTCCCGGCTGCTGGTGAAGGTCTGCCTTCATCCCTTGCCCTCTGGGTCTGGGCATCCCATGTGCTCTGGGGGTCCTGGTGTCCTGGCATCCCCCACTGTAGCATCTCGTCTACCTCTTGCTCCTCATCTCGCTACTCCGCCAGCAGTGCCCAGCCCCGGCGCTCCCAGCCCCACGTGTCCCCGCTGCTGGTGCCATTAGTATTCATGTGGTGGGTCTCCTGCTGTCCTTGTCAAGACTGAGTGGGCAGACTAAGGAAATTTGCCCTTCAAAAAATGAGAATCATTTGAGTCAGGGAAGCTCTTCCCTCGTGCGTGTGGTTTCCTTGCCAGCCCGAGGGATGACGAATGGTTCACAGCCATCCCTGTGCAGCGAAAAAAGGGCTGTTTGGTTGAGATTTGGCAGGTTGTGCTGGGTACAAGCAAGGGTTGTGTGTGAGCTGCACGCCATTGGGCTGCATTGAATTTGGGCTGCGTGAAGGAGGCTGTGCGTGCTTGCCCAGGGTGCGATGCTCCATTGAGCAATGGAGGATGCTCAGAGGCAAGAGGGAGCCTCACAGGTTGATTCCTGCACACCCCAAGGTGTTGGCACAGCCAGGCTCAGGGCTGCACCACTTGCCAAAATCCCCCAGCGGAGCTGGGGACAGAGTGGGACAGAGGGATGGCAGCTGAGGCTGGAGGTGCAGTCATGAGCCTGTGCTGTTGCCATGGGTGAGAGTTTCTTGTCCTGTCATTGCTTTTCCTCCTCTCTTCCGTAAGAGAGGACAAGAGAGCTGGAGGCTGAAGACTCTCCTTCCTTGCTGCTCCCATATCTGGCCAGTATCCAGTACGGATCTGCTGAGATATATTTGCCTACATAAAAAAAAGTAGGGTGGATTTACTTTCATTTATACCTGCAGGTGTATTTCCTTATCTAAATAATAGATGGTTATGTCCTCAGTCAGGGTAAGCTGGCAGAGTTCCTCCAAGGTCAGCAGAACTGCGCTGGCCGACATCCAGAGGAGAGGACCTGGTCCTTCCAAGAAACAGCAGTGCCGTAGCTGCGTAGGGTGAGGATGGAAGGGAAGGTGTCCCTGTCCACAGAGGGTTTGGGAGGTCTGGATTGCAGCTCCTACAACTTGTCCAAAGTCTCCCAGGACACCCATCTGAGCCACAGGTGGGGTCTGCACCTGCTGATGGAGGACCACCACTTCTCAGTCAATGGAGAGAGTCTGGAACCTCTTGAGGGCTCTTCTGCCTGTCTTGGGTGGTGTGGGAGATGGGTCAGCTGCTGGCAGCACCACTTTGTCCTTTGATAGTCTGTTTTACTCTCTGGCTAAATCAAGGTGGTCTTTGGGGAGCACGGGATGGTGATGCTGAGGACAAACTCTCCACTGATCCCATCTCTTCCCTTCAACCCCTGGATCCAGCACCCACCTCCTCTCCAAGGTAATATGTACCTGAAGATCTTCTTTCTTCCCATACCTCCATCAAGCCGACAGCTCCACTGAGGGTGATGCCCAGGGTTGAGCACGGCCATGGGAGTGCTGCTTGATCTGCAGGACATGATGTTTTCTGTTACCACGTCAAGGCTTTTGGAAGGAGGTGATTATTCTCATTCCGTGCTGAACAAACAAGGTGATAGAGCTGCCAGCTGAGGCTGGTAGATGGGCAGATCTGGCTGCAGACTCCCAGGGCGCAGTGGCTCCAAAGCTCTTGTGTTCCCTCTGCACACCAATGCCCAGCCACGGCACAGGAGGGCTGCCCCAGCTGCAGTGCTGTCCCCTCTGTGTGGCTCCTAGCTGACGTTCCCCTGTCTCAGCAACACGCAGAGCTCGAGGAAACTTGCGCTGTCTCTGCAGCTGCAGCAATGCCAGAGGAGCTGATTTACCTTCTGAGACCCAAACCTCTGCCCCACATTTTCCAGCGAGGGGGCTGGTGTGTGGGAGCTGTTGAAGGTTTGCTCTCCTGGGGTGCCCATTGAAGCTGTGTGCGCAGCCTTCTGGGCCCCAGGTGAGCACATCAACTAATGCGCAGTGACAGGTTTGAGGGATCTCTTTGCTGGGGGAGCTGTGGGGTGTCATTAGATAGCTAATGGCGCTGGTGCCTGGGAAGAGGCAGGTGGACTTACCGCTAGCCTTGGCCACCCACCACCCCTCTGCGTGCAAACTAGAGCACTGGGGTGGGCTGGCTGTTGGTCAGGAGTGGCCAGGTGACACTGGCTGGAGTCTGGGGAAGCAGAGTGGGGGGGTGGTCTGCTGCTTGGCCCCATGCCTGTGCCCGCACCGCAGCCCTGGCACCATAGGGAGGAAGGTACCACGATGCAGCATTGCATCAGGGAGGTCAGCTCATCCTCCCCATGCTGCTGGCAACCGACAGGTAAAGGCGGACCCCAAAAAGCTGGGGCTGGTCTTGGTGGATGGAGCCCATGCTTCCCCCCTTCTCCCCAGGGTGAGACCAAGGTGCTGTCGGGGGGCGGCGGGCAGGAGATGCCAGAACAAGTGAAGCACAAGAGGCTCACAGGGAAAGGTCATGGAGAGTTTTAAGTAGAAATGTCACTGTTGTTCTGTCAAAAGGGGTAACAGAGCCAACACGCATGCGGAAAAGTGGCTGCTGCCGTGGTGGGGAGGGCACAATCACTGAGCTGTAGCTTGCTGGCCCCCCCTTTGCCCAGCCCTGGGGAAGGGGCTTGGTTGGGGTCGGTCCCCTCCAGCTGTCACCTCCCCAGCCTTGCGCTCCCTTTTCCTCCCTCTCTTCCCCTCTTTTCCCAGTGCTCCTCTGCGCTCTCTTCCCAGCAGGGTCCGTTCTGGCACCATCGGATCCAAGTCCTGACGAGATTGTGGCACCTCCTGGGGAGGTGGGAGAGCAAAGGGAAAATCTGGCATTTGCCAATGCCAGTTGGGCCATGCCTGGCTAGAAAAGACCGGCTTTTCCCCCATATGAAGGATGGCCAAGTGAGCCATCATCCCTTGCTGCCGTGCTGTGACCATGCTGGTGTCCCTGCCCAGCTCACTGGCCCGCCTGCCACCTCCTCTGGCTGCAAAAGCTCCTCTCCAGCCCCGGGGCCCTGCTGTCATGAGCGGGGAGCAAAGCAGAGCTGCAGGCTCCAGCATGGGTAACTGGTGGACCAGGAGGAGGGGGCTGCTGAAGCTCACATGTCCCCTCGCCTTTGCAAGGCCCCGGGGTGCAGGGATGGGTGGCACGGGTGCCAGAGCAAGCTGCTGCCTGCCCCTTTGCTCTACACACTGGGGTCCTCTGCACGAGGAGGAGCTGCCATCATCCCACCACCCAACAGCAAGGAGGGGATGGGGCTGTGGAGCTGCTGCATGGCCAGCACCAGCTCTGGAACCTGCCTCTGATTTTTTTTATTTTTTTTTTTCCCCCAGCCTTAATTACCGAATTTCCATATCATCAATTCCCTGCAAGTCAGCACTTGACAGGGAAGGCTGTGGCTACTGTCCTTGCTGCTGCCATCAGAGAGCACCCGCTCCGTCCAGGGGACAGCTCTCAAAACGTTATTTTTATCTCTGTCTCATAAAGCCTGTTCTGTATAAATATATTTTAATTAATTAATAAATGGGACGTAATGAATTCTGGCAGGGTGACATTTGAGCATAAAGCGAGGCTTAAACAGATCCTGACATGTGTTAGCTGGGAAAACATAACACACCCGCATGTGCACCACACACACACATACATATATATATTTCTCTACTTGTTAGGACTGTTACGCAATGTAGGGGGAGATGGTTTGTGAGGGTTGCTTTTAGGAAGCGGAGGTGAGAGCCACAAGCGGTGGCTCTGCCAGAGAACCACGTAGGCAGTCCCCTGGGTTGCGTCCGTCCAGAGACGGAGAGGAGGAGGGAATAGATTGCTTCCTCTCCTGAAGACTGATGAGATGTCTCCAAAGGATGGGGCTTGCTGGAAATGCCTTGTCTCATCCAGCCTGTGCCATCAGCTCTGGAGGGCTCTGGTGGCCCTGCTGCAGGTCAGAGCAGGGGGGACTTGAATTTCTGGCAATACCTGGGATATGAGTCTTAGGCTTCCGCTGGCTTGTGGTCAGTCTCCTGTCTGAGCTAGAAATACAACCTTGCGGTGCCACGGTTGCCTGGGTAGGTGATGATGCTTTGGTGCACTGCATGTTTTTTTGTTTCTCTAAAATAATGTTTTGCAAAAGAATACAAGCAAAAAGGACAGAGCAGGGGTGTGCTGAGGCTCCCTGCCAGCCTGGCACTGATGATACCTTCCTATGGATCAGAGGGATGGAGGGGGCACCCCAGTGGTGGCCCTGTTGTGGACCAGAGATTGGAGGCTTGAAGGATCAAGGATGATCCTGTGACCGGTCAGGGTGGTGTTTCTGACCTGACTTGGTTCTGATGACACCTGATGGGGAGAACATCACAAGAGGTCCTGTGGTCACAGGAAAGGGTGCAAGAGCTGGCACCCACTGGGCCATACTGGAGTAGTGAACACTTCACCCATTTCCTTCTAGTACCTCTGTGCATCTGAAGGTTGCTTTTCCTGCACAAAGCCAGTAGCAGGTCTGTTCTTACATAACTGGGATCCAGGTTTTGATCCAGATGTGGACACTGTTTCTCAAAGCCTGTCATTAATTGCATGTCAGGGTCTCAGTACAGCCCACTGGAGGAAGAGTAGGGTCTAATGGTGAACATTGTCCAGTCTCAAATTTTAAAAATCTTCTCCTTTCCGAAGTTTGGTGATATGAATTTATGGCTCTGCTCTGCTCAAGGAAGAACTAGTCAGAACATTATGTTGGTACAAATCACATGTGCTCTAGATGAAAAGGTTGCACCTACATATATTACTGTGTGTGAAGGTAAATGCAGTACAAAGGAGTCCTTCAGCAGCAGAGAAGAGTTGCCCAAAGACCCATAAGCCTGCCAAAGCCTTCCTGTGCTCTGCAAACGTTGTCTTCTGCAAGCCCTTGGCAGACCTCCCTCTGTGCAGCTGCCCTTGGTTATTGCCTGCGACGGTGCCCACTGGCTTTTTCCTTCCTCTGCTGAAGCCCCTGGATGTCGCGGGACCCAGTGGGCTTTGCTCAACTAGCTGCCTTAGGCTTTTGAGCGACATCACAGCTTTGCTCCATCATGTGTTATCCCAGCATTGTGCCTGCATCCTGATCTGCCTTTGGGGAGTTTTGGGAGATGAAAAGGCACGGCCAGGACACTTTGACCTATTACAGTTGCATATGTACATGTATTTGATCGAATAGGAAGGGCATGCTGTTTGCTGTTCAGCTTCAGTTATGAGCTTTGGCTGCTGGAAAGATCATGTGGAAGCGAATTTGAGGCTGTTGTCCATGTGGGAGGGGGTGGTGTGTAGATCAGGGGATTTTAGTGGTTTTCCTCCATGGAACGGGTCAATATTCCTCCCCTCTCCCTCGAGTAGCTAATAATATAGTGGTTGGCTCTTCTTCGCCCAGCAGGGTTATTGTCATCCTTGCTAAAGTTTGACATTTTACACTTTAACTAAGCACAGCCTTAGGCAAGAAGCTGCTAAGAGACAGATTTCCTTATTAAAAGAAGATGTCACCAAAAGAGCAAGTCAACAAATATGCCACTGCCCAGAAACAGCCATGCAGCTGGGGGAGCCGAGGAGGGCGGTGAGCAGAGCTCGCATGGATGATGGGCCGTGGAGGAGACAGCCCGAGCCATCTGGGGACACGAGGTGCCTTCGTCCACTACTCCCAGAGCAAGCACTGTTTCGTATGCCCCATACGTATAGCACCTATTGCGATGAGGCTCTGGGGACCTCATGCAATGTGAACCATCCCCACTGTTGTCTGTTAGCTACGGGGCGTTCATCTGTGTGTCTGTGCGTGGAGGGTTTCTGAGTCTGAAAACATTTTCAAGGATATTTCTCAATATTGCGATCGCAAAATGCCAGACACACACAGAAAGCTGCAGGCAACTGCCGCCTTTTTATTTTTTTTTTATATATATATAATCTGAGCGTGTTTGGTAATGTGCCTTTTCCCTATGCTGCTGACAATGGGTTTTTTGCTCCCCTTTATAGAGTTTAAGTATAATACACTTAATAGCAGTTAGTGATGTCAGTGCTCTTTGGTATAGCAAATCTCTGGTGTGAGATAATCTTAGTTAATGATCAGCATAAAACAGATAGAGGTCAGTATTTTAGCGTCGCTATAAATCCCGCATTTACTGTGGTAGAGTTGGAAGGAGGCGATCCCATTAACCTTTTCACTGTATTGATAGGGTGTGCGTCCTGCCGTGGTCAGTTGGGGTGGAGGAGCAGCATGGTTCAGCCCTGCGGACCTGCTGCCATCCTCCTCCTCGGGCTTGCAGTCACCTGAGGCTCAGGATCATGTCCCCAGGGTGGCTGCCCCATCTCCCGCTGCAGCCTAACTCAGGGTGACACTGTGTAATGGGGAGAGCAGCGCCTGCTGGACCAGGAGGGGATGGAAAGATGCTGGCAGCTTTTACCCCCTGCAGGTCCCACATTGGAAAGGGCAGTGCAATACGCACATAAGCCAGGCACTGTGGGAGAGCCCCACTGCTGCCAAAACCTCTGGGGTAGCTCTGAACCACGGTTCAAGTTGGCAGCCCCCGTGGATTTTGGTGAGGCAGCACTGGGTCTCACCGGCTGTGAATCCATCTTGGTGCAGTGCTCTAATAACCTGGAGATATAGGCAGTGTGGAGGGAAAAAAAAATAAGATAAAAAAGTCAATGAAGCATTATGGTTAAGAATGAAATTGCATAAAAGTCAGGAAATAAAACATTTAAAGCTCCTACAGGAACTTTAAATCGGTGAAGGCTGTACTCGCACAGCATCGGCCCTGTCTTCCCTGGATGTCGGTGCTGCTTCTTTCATCTGCGTGATGGGCAGCGCTCGGGGTAAACCCCGCTGCTTCCCACGCTGGTGTATGGCTGGAGTAACTCTGGGTTTTCTCAGCGGAGCCGGGAGCTGGGGCTGCCCTCTGGCCTTGCTGCGGAGGCAGTGGCTTTTAGGTTACTTGCTGAGCCTCAGATGCATGTTCCCGGTGCATTTCAGAGAGTTCCCAGCCTCAGGGAAGGGCCTTTTCCCAGAAATCCCCCAAGGTTTGGTCTGAAAGAGTGCACGTGTGCCACCTTGGAAATTTTTGGCAGCTGGCTTTAAAAGAAAGACACCTTGGCATGGTCTGTGTGCCTTCAATGCACTCAGCCTGCGCATCCGAATGCAGGCAGTGGGTATTAGTTTTCCTGCTGTCAGGATAGTTTTTGCTTCTCAATCTCAATTTTTAGAATAAATCAGCGGGGTGGTGGTACATGGTGCGGGTGGCCGATGTTTCTCTGGAGGGACTGCACTTGTCCAGAAGAGCATCCATGCCCCCAGTCCCCAGAAACACTGGCCACTGCCACCTTGGGGCCCGTGGGGAGGGTTTTGGGGGAGGATGGAAGAGACCTGTGCAGGGATGGAGGGAGGCACCCTGTAGCCATGGCCGTGAGGGTGCACAACAGGTTCCCTGCAGCACAGTCTTCGTGCAAAGCCTCCCTCCCTGACTCTTCGGTCCTCTCTCCTCCTAGTCCCTATTAACAGCGAGGATTTGTCTTGCAACATTACTCAGAGACCCAGGGTTTCACGGCACTTCAAACCACACCTTCTCCCCGATGTCCTTGATTAGTTGCCTTGGTTGTAGGGTAGCGCTAATTTGATCAGCGTTAGAAATCAGT
This sequence comes from Himantopus leucocephalus, assembly GCA_003993805.1. Taxonomy (NCBI): domain Eukaryota; kingdom Metazoa; phylum Chordata; class Aves; order Charadriiformes; family Recurvirostridae; genus Himantopus; species Himantopus leucocephalus. The sequence goes on from RSEF01000008.1 coordinate 6,727,968, forward strand.
GCAGCGCTGGAACCTTTTTCCCTGTCTTTCAACTGAATGGATAGAGAGGGCAGAAATAAAGGCTCCCTCGGGTTCTGGTTCATATGTCACCATGAAGTGCATTAATGAATCACTGGTCCCAGAGCACATTTGCGGCTTGTTACTAGCAGATAATCCTGCACTGTGACCCAATTGCTACTTGGCTGCCCAAGAGGAGATCTTTCTCCAAGGCCCCGAGGAGCAAAGATGGTCTGGGCTGGAAGTCGCCTTCAGCTTTGGAGCTGAAGTTGATGCGTTCGTTAGGGAGGTTTTTCCTGACTAGTGCTTGGGTTTGTGTTTTTTTCTTTGTATTTTTGTTTGTTTGGTTTTTTAATGGAGAAAGCTTGGAAAAATAGCCCCAGAAAAACTGCTACCGTATCATCCTGCCACTGGAGGACATCCCCTGTACTATTGTGTAGCTTTGCTCGATGTCTTGTGCCTTTGATCAACCATGGAAAGGCTCTCCGATGTTCCCAGTTGCTTCAGGCCTCCGTAGCATGGGGAGGTGGGGTTGGCACAGAGAGGAGGACCATGGGCATGGGAGGGAGGTAAGGGCTCCTGTAGCAGGAGAGGTGGTGACAGTGCTCTGGCGAGGAGACCAGGGGACGTGTGAACTCCAGAGGTGCTGAGGGGCCATCAGCAATGGCAGCACCAGCCGTACCTGCCTCACTCAAGCTGTCCCCAGGCAATTTTGCTTGGGAGGGAGCTGCCATGCATCGTGCCACGAGGCTGGCGGCACATGCCCAAACAACTGCGCTCTGGTCCCAGCGAGCTGCCAGATAATCCAAGCTAAGACTAAACGCTGCTTCTCCTCCCTGCCCTCCAAAAGCCAGCCAGGCACATTCTCTAAAAAAAGGAGACAGCATTTTCAGCTAAGGCATTTCTAATCCCGTAATTAGATGTTTTTATCTGGCTCCTTATTTTGCTGGGAAGGATGATGTTATCTCTGGCCCTTGCAGGGAGATCTGGGTGTGTTTCCCAGACCAAGGCTGCTTCTCTGACCTTGAGCAAGGTCACTTCAGCTCCTCTCGCCCCAGTGCCCTGCCTGAGAAAAGAAAAGGGGACATGGATGCTTTATTTCACTCACTCCTCGTCCCGCCTGGCCAACCTATGGGTTCCCCAGGGCTGGCCGTAAACTGTCCGATGCACCTGAACTGTGGTGACCATGGGTCAGAGTAAGCTTCACCGGCCCCATGACCTTCCTCCAACCGCAATCATCAGCAGGAGCAGGCCAAGCAAGTCCTTCTCCAGCCTCCAGGGAGGCAGCTTGTCAAAGGAGACTCTTACTCCACTGAAACCCGAGGAGCCCTGAGGAGATAAAGGTGTGCAAGTCAAGATTCGCTAGCTGGCAGATAAGTTAATATTTTCTTTTATAAGAAGCATCTTTATGAGCATTTTCTCTGTGCATAACAGTTCAGTGGAAGTGACTGTGCAGGTCAGGAAAGTCATCAGGAGTCAGCAAATACGAGCGCCCCTTATTTATTGCAAAGTTTATCTCTGCATTAAATTTTCACTGAGGAGGGTTTCATTAGACCCACAAGACTGGTATAAACGGGGAGCTGGAACAGTGTTTTTCGCAACCCCAGAGCTAATTTCTTGCTCTGTTTTTTTGTTCCTGTTGTTCACGCGCTGGGGCTGCCGAGTCCATTGAGAGAGAAGCCTGTATTCAAGTCAGATTTTTTTTTTATTTCCTGCATTTGAGCAGGCCAGAATTTATATTGCTCAGGTCTCCTTAAATTAGTCCGAGAGGATTTCATTTTACAGGCCTGCTTGACTGGGATCCTTTTGGCACGATGGGCTCAGCTTTGTATACAACTGAGATTCATATTTTATGTGTGTATAAAAATCCCAGCCATGAATCTAGCGGCTTAAAACTTCACCTTCATTCTTTACAGCTCAATTCAGAGCACTCTGCACATTTCCAGCCACTTGGTCTTGCAGGCGGCTGAGCTACAAGAAAGTGGCAGGAGATGAGGGAGATGGCTCCAAAGGGCTGCTTTGCTCTCCTTGGTCACACAAGGTTGCTTGAGAGAGTCCTGAAAGCCTGTGGCTACAGCAGGTGTCCAGTTCATGATGATGCCTTTCCCCTGTTGGGAGTCCAATTCCAAATTTGAAGTGAGACCTCGGAGGTGTTCCTTGGAACTAGGGTTTATGGCAGCAAACTAAGACTGGGGAGCTGGGCTCTTTGTCCCATCTGGAGCTGTTGTTCTCCATTGGTGCTTATAGCAAATGTCTTCTGATTGACCATGACCCATCAAAGTTGGATGCAGGTGGTGCAGCAATGTAGATCTTGGTCTGCAATGTCCAAGTACCAAATTCAGATCTGGGTCAACAGGCCAGCTTGAACATCCTGGTTGGGAACAGAGAGGTTCTCTGCTGGCCAGCGCTACAGAGGGCTGGAACAATGAAGGTGCAGAGGATATGGATGGTGGGAAATGCCAGGCTGAGGTACTTGGGTGGTCGTGCATGGACCCAGCCTAAATGCTGCCAGGCTGGTCCCAGCAGGACTGGTTGGTTTGGGCTTAAGGCCAGCTCTGCAGTCAGACTGTGCCCAGCTAACACCCCCTCCTGCAATGCAGAGCCCCGGGGAAGCCGTGCCAGAGCTAACACAGCGGCTGGACTATTGCCAGCTGCATCTGGCACCACATGGGTGGCCCTGGTCCTCGTTTCCCTGTGTGAAGGGTGTCTCTGTCTTCCCTCTGTGTGAGCACAGCGGTGTGGCTGGACCAGGCTGGCAGTGGTGGCTCACCTCTGCACAGCCAACTGGATGGGGAACATCAATGAGCTCAGTGTGGGGACGCCAAAATTGCTTCTGTGTGTAGACAGTAAGGATCCTGCAGGGTCTTATGTGATATAGTGATGCTCCAAGTCTGCCTCTGTATTGGATAATAGGGTGCTGTGGGACGCTGCTCCACAGGTCTTGCTACTGGGATAAGTAGAGATGTGTTCTCATCAGTCATTTTCTTAGAGGTTTTCCTCTTGGCTGTGACTTCCAGCAGGGTTCAGCAGAATTAAATTTTAAAGAAGATAGAACTTAAGAATATGGATGTCCAAATGTTGGGTTTTACTTCAGACTTCTTGGCAATGTCTGGTCTGCGTTTGGTTGGCAAGCGTGTTTGCGGTGCTGTGCTGCATTCCAGAGTCAGCACAGTTTGGCTTGGTAGGTGTGAATTCCCCCCCGGGCTCTCGTCAGCCTCAGCAGATTCATCCTGGTCCTGCAAAGGAAACTGGAACAAGAGTAGAAAAGGGATGTGGAGCAAGCCTGGGCAGCAGGACCCCGACTTTGCCTTGCTGGTGTAGGATGGCTGTAGTAGGAGCATCGCTGCCATGTGCTCTGGGAGCAAGCAGCCAAGGAGGGCTGCAGTCTGCTCGCTCCCGGCAGCCTGGCCAGTGACCTGGGAGCATTTTCCCACTGTGTGTAAATCACGCTTCCCACTTCGGTTGTGAATCCGAAGCACATCCACTCCCTCCCCAACCCGTGTTTGGCTTTCCAGTGGTTGGGTTTTATCGAGCAGTTCTTTATTGGATTTATCATGCCAGTTGTTAAAGCTTCCAGCTGCTTAAATTTACTTTCTTGTTTTCTCATTTTCTCATCTGTCTTTTCTGTGTTCTTTACAACAAAATCCACACGGCCCTCTATATCATTAACTCCACGGGCAAGTTAATCAAATTTACTGTCAGGCACAGCTATAGCTGTTGGAATGTTTCTAATTTCTTCAGAGGGGGATATTGGGCTCGCAAAGAATCAGCCAGCGCCTCCACTTCTGCTGGCTTTCTCCGTAACATGACCTGGAGTCGCTTCAATTCCCAAGCCAGCTCAGACGCTCCATTTCCTACCACGGTCTCTCCTATTTCTCCATGCCACTGCCACCTCACTCCAAATTTTGGGTTGGGTTTGTGTCATCTTCCATGGGTGCCACATCTCGGTTGGGGTGATCCAGAGGACTGTCCAAACTAAAGGCCAACTCTTGTGCAGCAGGGCTGGGAGGTTTACCTAAATCAGGACATCCTTTGGCAGTGGAAAGAGGCTCTCCAGCCCTCATCCCAGGCTAGCACTTGCTGTGCTGAGGTTGCATGTGGAGCATCATTGAATAATCTCCGCGGCGTCCTTGGGAAGTGGGCCACATCGCTGCCTTGGAGGCTACGTGGCAGTAAAGATGTTTATAGGCTCTCTAGCCATGTTTATGGGTCACAGTGGGATCTGGAGGCGGAACGGAGACTTGAGTGTCGCGAGCGCTTGGCTGTGGTGTGACTGCCATTTGCCTGCCTTCAGCATCCAAAGGCACATTTCTGGAGCAAGGACTGGTTTGGGTATCGTGGCAGTCGCAGCAAAGGGGGCGGGGGGGCAATGCCGAGGGGCGGATCAGAGGGACCTCGCGGTGCTGCTGCAGACTGCACGTCCCCAGGGATGGATGCTGGCATCAGAGAGGAAACGTGCTCCTGCGCCAAGGAAAAGCTCGATACTGATTTTGGTAGTGCTGTTGCGCAAACGCTGCATGCGACCGTGGTTGGTGTGCTGCTGTCTCAAAGAAAGATGCTTGGGAGCCTTACAAACATACCTGAGGCAGCAGGCCAGGGAAATTAACCCACATCTTCCACCTTCCACCTGGGGAGCAGGGTGGTGGGGCTGCCAGTGAGACAGGGCAGGAGCTGTATAATTTAGCTGGGGCTGACCGTGCTGCTGGATGTGCGCAGCCTTCGGTCACCCAGCTGCCCGTGCCCTGGGAGGGGGGCTCTGCCTCCAGCCCCCTTGGGAGCAACCATTGGTGGCTGGTCCCCACGCCAAGCCCCACCTAAAGTGACTCGAAACCCTGGGGGGGGGGTTTCTCTTCAGGTGCGTGGGCTGTGCTTTTTGAGTGGGGTCGAGGCACCTGCGCATGTGTGGAAATAAAACAGCGTTCACGCAGCGAGAACACGAGACCTCGGTGCATCTCATACATGTACGCATTCGAGGTGCGAGACAGCCGGTGCGTGTGTTGCAGGAGTGACGTCCAGGGCTCGGCTTCCAAATCACTGGGGGACAGTGGGGAAGGGAGGAGCGGAGGAGGAACGGGAGAGGGGCTGAGAGCGGGTGAAGGAAGAGGAGGAAGGAGGGAGGGAGGGGGAGCGCGAGAGAGAGGGCAAGGGGAGGAGGGAAGGGGAGAGAAGTAAACAGGAATGAAATTGCAGGTAAAAATAAAGCCGAAGAAGCCCAGGTGGAATTCATGCAAAGTCTCCTCATCAACACTGCGACTCCCTCCTGTCACGGGAACTGTCATCCGGGCTCGGCTCGTAATGAAAGGGAAAATATTTTATTCAGATTTATTAATTTGAAAATGAAGCCCGCCTGTCGAGAGGGGGACAGTTCTTCTCAATCTGTCATCGTTGAACCACACGCTCCTGACACCGGGATTCATTTGTCTTGTCGGCTCTGACAGTCGGATTCTCCCAGAGCTGTTCCTGGTGGATCGCCCTGGGATTTTAAACCGGATGAAACACATTCCGACAAGGAACAGCCTCTTTATTAATGCAAATTACACGAGGAGGAAAGAGCGCGAGGGAGGGAGAGAGGGAGGGAGGGTGACGCCAGCAGAGGCTCTGGTTCCTCTCCTTGTATCAGTCATTTGTTATTTACATTTATACGCATTTTTCAGGTTTAATAAAAGGAGACCGGAATTTTCGGTGACATTTATGGACGGATTGTTTAAAAAAAATAAATGGTACCGTCACCACAAATGTATGCAAAAATACATAATATATATATATTTACATGCACGTGTGCAAGCCCCGTCTCCTCTGGGCAGACCTGGCTTCGGCCAGGGCAGGCACGTGAGTTTTCCCAAGGTGTGGGAGAGGCGGCTCTAAGCTGGGAAGGAGACCCGTGACAGGTGGCATTGGTCCAGTGATGCTGCTGAGGTGGCCAGTAGCAGGGCTGTAGCATCTCCCGGGGTTACCGTAAGACTCCTCCCCGGTCTCTTGGGGTGTGACTGGCTGGAGAGGGGCTCGCTCGGGGTTTGGAGGATAGGGAGTGCTGCCTGCACCAGGATGTGAGCGCGGGACAGGGGGTGAAGGCAAGCCAGTCCTCCTTCCTGTATCCTCACATCCATGTGAGACATCTGGGGTGATGTTTGCAGTGGGACCGTGGCTTCTGGTGGTCAGTGTGACTTCCTGGGGCATGGCTGCCCTCCAGCCTCTGCTGCTGCTCTTCCACGGGGAAGATAACATGCCTTAAACATCAGAGTCACCCAAACCCACATAATGCCTCCCTGCACATCATACAGGCGGTGTTGGGGCTGCGAGGCAATGTTTTTCCTTGCAAGCCATGCTTGCCCCCTTGGAGCCCAGCTCTGCTAACGGGGGCTGGCGCCAGCCTCCCCGAGGTCCCCTCAGCTCATCAGCGCGGCATAAAACAAATGCCGGAGCTGGGAGTATGGAAAGCCTGAACGTATGTGTCTAATGATGTCTCCGCAGTCTATAGAATGAATATTTAATAGGGCTTGTCAGCAAGATCTTATAGAGGGATTTTTTTCCTAAAATGCTCGTTAACTCTTGTGATTTCCACGGCAGCGTCAGTGTTTCCGGTGGCCTCTTGCTGGTTTGTCACCATCCCCCTGGGTTCACCTCCTCGGGGTCCATTCCACCATCCGTCCTCAGCCACAGCTCGGCAAAGACCACAGTCACCGTCACCGCCCACAGCAGCCCTGTCCCCAGCGAGGACAGAGGCTGTGGATGGGCATGTTGGAGCTGATGGATGGTCTCCTCCCCAGGGAAAGGTGGTCCCCCCTGTTTTAGGGTCCCAAAGTCTCTAAGGTGACCTCGTGCGCCCTGTAGCCCCATGTGGGTCTGAGATCCTCGCCTCCGAATTCCCCTACCCTGCTAAAGCTCTGTCGGAGAGACGTTCAGGCTTGACTTGAAGGCTGCAAGTGATGGAGAATCTACCACGTCGTTAGGCAAATTGTTCTGCTGGTTAATTAGCTTCACTTTTAATGTGCTTGGAGCAATGAGAACAGTAATTCACGTTAGGAACAGGGACGTGCAGCAAGGGCCTGGAGAGGTGTGGAAGAGGAGGGTGGAAAGCCAGAGAAAAAGGACTCAAAATTAGAGCAGAGAGATTTTTCAGTGAATCTTTAGTCTGTGAGAGAGACAATGAGAAGAGAGCGGAGGAAAAAGGAGAGAAAAGGGAGAGAAGAGAAGAAAACGTTTCAGAGGGACCAGTGTTATTTTTGAATTTGGGTTGAGTTTTGTGAATGCTATTTTTATGACAGAAAACTAAAGAGTAGAAATGCCAAAATGCCATTTGGTACCAGCCTTGAAATGCACTCTTCCACTTTTCATTCCGAAATGGCAATTTTTACAATTTAAATCTTGGTCTAAAAACTCTTAAAGAAAAGAAAGAAGCAGGAGGGGGGTGTGGGGGTGTGGTGCGTGTGTGATACTTGAAACCTTTCCCGAAGGTTTTTAGAGTCGGCTGGCTCTTTTCGGTTTGCCTGCCCCTAGCTTGAAATCAGGCGGGTCTCTGCTCAAAGAGGAGCCCATGGCAAAAAGATACTATCTTCTGCAAGCTTCCTTCTGCAGATGGACCCATAAAGTCTCTGAGAGCAACCTTGATGTTAATCCTCGTTACACAGGCGTTTAAGTCCAGCATGGGTGGCCACAGAAACCAAGACCTCACTGTCCAGGGAGCACAGGGGCTCCCCGGAGCTGTGCTTCATCCATGCTTCCTGAGACCAAGGTCCAGAAACCAGGGGGAATGCATTTGGTGATGTGTCCCCAGAGCTGCTCTCTTGCAGGGGTGAGTAAAGCCATGGCCAGGGAGGTGTTTCTGCACTTCGGTGGATGCAGCACTCACGAGCCCTGGGCACACCTGCACCCAGCTGACAGAGGCAATAGGGACATGACCCTGAAGACAACCTTGGGACCACCTTGAGGAGCCACCTGGAGCCCTTTCCCAAACCCCAGCCTGGTCAGAGCACCGGTAGATATTGCTTTCAAGGACCTTCCCACCTGGTCTACGGGGACTGTCTGAAAAATCACTTCTGTCCTTGAATTCCTATTTCCTTGCAAACCCCATGGCTAGGGCTCAGCCCTGGTGTAATAGGCATCTGCTTGTAGTAATCTCGACACCCCTCCCCAAACCTACTTATAAAATAATGTACCTCGCACCAATTTTATCTGTGACATTGCATAAAAAAAAAAAAAATCCATTAAAAGAAATAAAAGCAGGTGCAGCTTGATGCTGCAAACACTCCTTCACTCTCATTCTCTCCCCTTCGTTCTCTCTCTCCTTCACTCCCGGTGTTTGCTAGTTTGTATGATTAATTTTATCAATTTTCCTGACCTGCTTTGCCACTGAAATAAATATGACAGCTGCAGTGCTGCCTCAATTCGTTCTCTTGCCAAGTGAGCTGCTGAGATGTGTTTTCTTGTTGATCGCAGACTTTGGTAAATATCAAGTAAATAGACTGAAGAGGATTCATTTCAGCAGCTTGGATTGTCAGGACTTCAGCCCGAGAGCACATCCTTCACCGAGGAGACAAAGGGAGAAGGAAAGCTCCTGTCCCTCCCCAAAAAAGCAATCAGGAAATTCTTGCAGTGCACCAAGCCACTGGCAGCCCAGCCCATAATTAGCGGTGTCAGCAGATGTCTTGGAGGAGACTCCTAAAGTCTGGGTCACAAAAAAGGAGCCCCGTGGCCAGGTGGCTGCCCTGGTGTGCATGGGTCAGGGTGGCAGCAGAGATCAGTGCATGGGGCACTTCCGTCCTGGTCCTTTTCTACATCTTAGTAGCATCATGGAGATGGTCCATCACCAGCTCTTCCACCGTCTTGGTATTGTTTCTGGTCCCCATGTGAAAGGGAGGGCATCGCTCCTCCACAGAGGGCGGCCCAATGGGCTGTGGGTTTAGGGAGCACCAAAATCATGGCTGGTGCCGGCAACCCAAGGAGGGACTACTGATGACAGGGTGACAACCTGGTGTTGCAACCTGTCTTCAGATGAATAGGCTGTGTCTAGTACAGCAGCAGAGAAGTGTACCCCTCCCCTCCTCATGCCTCCTCCTGCATGACGTTGTTTTGGTGATGATGTTCACAATCTGCCTACCCATTTTCTTTCAGCTTGGCCAACCTCTGGAAACACTCCTGCGACAGAGCTGCACGCAGACCTTGCGCTTGGAAATCGTTGCCCTAATACCTGATTTTTCAGTTCTGCCTCTCCCAGTGAAATTCAGCCAAGAGTGAGCTGAAGACCTCCCACCTTGCAAGGAATCTCTCCAAGACATCTCCTCTGGGGAGGCTGCTCAAACACAGCTATGGGTGTAGCATCTTAATTAGCACATCTGCCATCCCGGTGCAAGGTTGTGAGTATGGTCAAAGCAAGTCTTCCAGCCTACGCAGATGTTATAGGTCGGTACATACCCAGCATACCTGAGTACCCTGCACGGGGGCATGTGGAGCATTTATTCAAGCCCTAAGCAGAGGACCTGGATCTAGAGCGGTCCTGGCCTTGCCCATGGCCCTGGGCTGCAGGGCTCTGCTGGCAGGGGGTGTGAAGGCAACACCCAGGCTCTCTTGAAGCCTAGAGGACTTTTGTTGTTGGTTATATGTACGGTGTGTTGTTATGCACATGGGGAATTTAAAACATTAGGAGGGAAATTCTTGTGTTAGCATCTCTCCCATATGGCCTATTTGGCTGGTGTGGCGGGAGCGAGAAAGGGAAGGGACTGAAATATCATTGCTCAGTGTTGATCTTTCAGCTATCGGTGTCTCTAGTGATGGTGGTCCTTGCCCTGAGGCACCTTTCAGATACATTTAGGAATCCCTCTGCCTATCTCAAAGCAGCTGCATCTCCTCTACACAGCAGCTGTGCTTTTTTTGGATAGGTCTCCCCACAGACTGCCTGGGGGACCAAAAAAAGTCAGGGCCAGAGCACCCAACCAGCATATACTGTTGAAGGTGGGACACAAGTGTACTCTCTGGAGCAGGTCTTGGTGGTGACGTGGACAGGAGTGATACTGCTGGGGCACCATTCAAGCACTGTGTACTCTGCTCTCCCACACCAAAGGGCTTTGCTCTGGCTCTTTGGAAGTATTTAAGGCTATATCTACTGAAGTAAATTAAGCAGTGCTGGAGAAAAGTGCTAAGCACATTTTATTTACTAGTATAGAAATATTCACTAGCATAGTCTAAGTGTCCACCTGTCCAAAAGTTCCTCAGTGAGGACTGGTGTGCTGAGAAGATGCTCCCAGTGTCACCAGCCCCACCTGCGTAAAAGCCTCCAGTGTGCGTCCTCCTCCCTTAGAAATCGTGAGATTTATAATTTAATTCAATTTGACTCAGAAGGACGTTGGAGAAAAATCCAGGGGTTGTTTTGTACCTTCACAGACTTTAACCTTTGGGTGCAGACATTTGGCCTTCCCATGTTTTTCTCAGCAGCTATATGAGTTTATATATAAGCTTCATTTCCATAAACAAAAGCTTTTTCCTGATTTTCAGCAGAATTCTCTATCTTTAAAGACTCTATGAGTAAGGAATGCCGTCTTGAAGATTTTGCAGTCTAATCGAAGATAAACATTTGCTAGTGTTCATGATTGAGTTAACAGGCAAACAGTAATTACCAGTACAACCCTGTGGCCGAGCCCTCTGTACCTGCGGATCTCAGCAAGGCTGCCTTCAGCCAGCACATACAAACAAGGGGAGAGAGGAAAAAAATAGAAACTTCCAGCCTCCAAAGCCGAAAAGAGAATTTGTAAATGTGACCCAGATAAACATGACGCAGGATGGCTTCCTTGAGTCAGCAGAGAGCCTCAAATACTGGCTCATGCGACCTCCTCCACCCCGGCGTGTCGGAGAAGCCTGAAAGGGCTGGGTGGCTGCTGCAGCACCCCATCGTCCCCCCAGACCTGCCACAGCCTCTGGCGTGGTTGTGCGTCGCTGAGCCAAAGCTCAGCAGCTTGAAAGCAGGGAGGAGGAGCAGGAAGGGGGCACCGTAAAATATCTGTAACTGCATATAAAACTGAAAACATAGGGCTCCCCTGCTGCCTCTGCTTCAGTTTCTTGCAGATTGACTGTGCACCCTTAGCTTTACCTTTTGGAATTATTGTATTATTACCATTACTAAAGCAATTATTTTCATTAATGACCCAGTGCTGGAAGCTGCAGCAGTCCAGGACTTTCCATCAGAAAGAAGGTCTAGCTGGCTGCAGGGTCCCCGCCAGGGCCGTGCAGGGATTCCTCTCTCCTCGTGTTTGAGCTCTGATGGACCAAACTGGCCAAGAAGGTGCCTTCTACCCTTCGCGGAGGGAGACTAGCACTCCTTTAAGTCTGCTTAGCCCAGTGATCTGGGACTCTGACCTTAGGACAGGCTGACAGCCCTCTGGTTGGGTCAGACCCCATCAACCATGGATGAATCAGAGGTGACCAGGGTGACCAATGGCAAAATATCTATAGACAGCCACGGGGCACCCACCAGCTGAGGCACTTGGGAGCAAGGAGCTAGTGAAAAGTACGTCCCTGTGTTTGCTCACCTTGGATAGAATTATAGATATGCATTGGTGGGTAAAGTGGTGTCATACTGCTGTCACTCCTTGCGTGGACACACTCTTGGACAGAAAGTCTAGCCTGGAAAGCAGCTCCATGCTGGCCTTTGTGCAGGTACAATGTCCTGTGCAGGGCATGTGTCCTGCTGCTGGCCCCGGGCTGTCTCTGGTGAAGATGCTCTGTTAAGATGCATTTCTGGGGCGGGGGGAGGCACGGAGCGGATGCCGTGGCCTGCTGCCAGGTGGACTTAGGTGGGCTGAGTTGCTTTCTGACTTGCACCGTTGTCATCCTTGGCCATGTATTTAATCCAGCCAGCCTGGTGCTGCCAAGAGCACAGCCATGCAGCTGAGGAGTTGATCCTGGTACGCCCAGGGGAGCTGAGTGCAGAGCTTGCACTCACCATGCCTGTGCCAGAAGTATCCAAACTGGCTCCAGCTCCAAATTTCCCCAGGTCCAGGAGTCACTTTTGGCTGTTGGCAGAGCTGCCCAAGGGATGGTAGTGCCACAGCATGAAGCTTCCCAACAAAACCTTGTTTCAGCAGCATCCATCCTGCTGCCAGTCCAATGGGCTGTGTTGGCCAGCAGAAGCTGGGAGCACGAGTGCCTGGAGGCATCACCAGCCCACCAGGGAGCAAAGGGTGGCAGCACTCCCCTCCTTACCATCAAGATGGTCAAAAGCCCGGCTCTGTTGACTGGGCATATTTTTTACCAACGCAGATCACCTTGGTCCAGCAAGGAGCGCACGCAGCAGCCACTCGTCATCAATTCAGATATCCCCCTCCCCTCTTCTCAAGGACTTCTGAGAGCAAAAGGCTTGTGGCTACAAAGATTTACACCCCCTCGGTAAGGGTTAACCTCATCTGGCAGCCACTATTGTCTCAGGACAACTTGTCAGTCTGTGAGAACGTGCCGTAATGGATTTGAAGTGGATTGCTCAGCCCACGGAGAGGGTGATGCTGTATTTATTGAATAGACATTAAAAAGAACATTTCTCAATTTCTCAGCACTGAACTCGAGGTCAATGGATCTTTTTGGCACTGACATGCTGAGTCAACTCCTAGCTTAAAGCTTTTAGAAGGACCAGGGTTAGATGAAAGGATTAGACTCCGTCTTTAGCGTTTCCCTGGCAAAATCGTTGGGTGCTAAATCATTTATGTTGCTTTGCGGTGCTTTGCTTGGCCTCTCCCTGTTACCTTGGAAAAGAAAAAAAAAATCTTCCCTTTTTTTGGATTGAAATGACACAAGTTGATTATTTCTACTGTGCCGCACCGTGATGAGGTGGATACAAAATGTGTTGGGCTCCTAATGCCACCGGACCGCTGGGCAGTCGCTGAAAGGGCCGCAAAGCCCTTTTCCCTGGAGAAGAAAGCGGCTCTGCAACGAGATGTGGTGCCACCCCACCCACCCGATGCCAAGAGGGCACACGGCTCGCTGCATGCTAACAAATTCCTTGTGCACTAGCGAGACAGCTTTTTAATAATAAACTAACGATTGATTACAGCAGCCGTGACGGCGGTGGCTGGCTTGGCGGTCAGTCCGGAGCCGATGTCTGTGGGAGCAGAGGCATGGGCTTCCCTCTCCCCCTGCCTGTTGGGCAGAGATCCAGGCAGGGCTGCCTCCGCATCAGGAATTTTGCCCCCTGTGCCAGGCAGTAAGTAGGAGTCATCCGGGGGGTTTGGAGTTAAGGCAACGAGGTTATGCTCCCCTCGCTGTTACAGTAGGGTAAATCTGGAACAATGCACTGAGTACTATGGATGTTTTCATAGATGCTGACCTCCTTGGTGTCACACACATTGCCGCCATTCCCTGTGGCTTCTGGCAATTTTGTTAAGGTACATTGGTGTCACGCTAAGGGCAGTGCTGGACAGGCGGGTTTGGACAAGCCTGTCTAGCCTGAGAGCGAGCCTCGAGAAAGGCATTTTTGGGAAGGGTTCGGACCACAAAAAGAGTGGTGAGCAGCGAGAAACTGCTGCCGTGTTCCTGCTGTGCATCCCTTGTCAATCACACTGGCTGCCGGGGAGAGAGGCACGGCTCCCGCATCGATCCCAGTCCCTCTTGGGAGGAGCTGGGAGGACCACGGGGCGGACAGAGCAGAATCTCCTCCAGCAGAGGAGGAGGAGGAAGGCAGCCTTCCTCCAAAGCACTACCTTCCCCTGCAGCTGTCCTGCTTGCAGCCAGCGTGTCCCATGCCGGCAGCTCTCCCAGGCTCTGCGGAGCCCCATCCCGCAGCCCTTTCTCAGGCCAAATCCCTGTTGCAGCCAGCACTTACCTACAGTTTCAGGCCTTCTGGTAGCGGTGCAACAAATAAAATGCAATCCGCCCGAATCGTAAAGTCCAATAAAAATGAAACTGAACATCCACTTTGCAGACAGCAAGTACACTGTAAATTTATGAGATCATATCTCGTGGAGGACAGGGTAGTTAAGGGGGGAAGGAAGGGGCTGGCAAAAATGGGAGAGAGCGGCCGAGGGGTAGTAAATATGTTTTCAATAATGAAGAGGCCCGATTACCCTCTTTGCAATAAAAACGTGCACAAGGCAGAGCTGCCGTAAAAATTACTCCCGAGCAGCCTGGCGTATTTGCACCTTGTCATCTTGTCAGCTCCATGCAAATTTGCAAGGCGCCCGCAGCCGGCGTGGGTCGGCTCTGCGGCGCGGGGCTGCTGAGAATCGGGCGAGGGTCCTCCTTCCCACAAAAGCCATTTCATTTACAGACCCCGTCACCCCGGTCCTGTCCGCCACCCCCTCCCACCCTGCAAAACGCACCAATTTGCCCGTAACCGTAGCAACCAGCGCGGATGCAGGGATGGAGCGGAGGATCGCCCGGGCGCTGCGTGTCCTGGGATTCTCCCCAGCCAGGCGAAAGCGGTGGGAAGCACAACGGGATTTGGGACATGGCTCCTGTGGGCTCTGCAGTGCACGGTTTTCTCTGGGCAGGAGCCTTGGCCACAGCTGTGTGCCCTGGCCACATTGCCAGGTGGCCTTTCTCTTTTTTGGGGTGCCTTACGCATCCTCCCTGAGACTGATGGTACCACGTGCTGCCCGGGGCACACCGATAGCTCTGGGTGCAATTGGGCTTCATTTATTTAAAGCGAAAAATAAGCATTTTATTTTCTCTCGACAGAAACCAGAGCAAAGGCTGAGGCCTCACCTCTTTGAAGGCGCTTTCTCAAAAGGTGTGGGTTTAAACTGATTTAAACGAGGTGATGTAAACAGCACAGGAGCAGCTTCCAGTTGTCTGAAGATCAGCCTGAGCTGTCCTCAAATACACCACTGCTGGGCCCAGAAGAAAGCAATTACACAGGGGCTTAACGGAGCTGATTTAACAAAGCTGCAGTAATTAAACCTCATATACTTCAGGCTGGGGATTCAGCTCCGAGTGCTATCATGATCCTGTCTCGGAAGGTAAATCTTTTTTGGTGTGAGCAGCTGAGGGGATTTAAACCAGGGTGATTCTCCCTTCTTTCTTCCCTGTCTCTTGGCTTAGACGTTCCCTTTGCAGGTGCCAGTGGGGTTAAGTGAGGGTTTCTCTTGCGGTGCAAATCCAGAGCAGAGTAAAACTCCCGGGCCTGTTGCTTTCTGCACTATGACGTACAGCTCAGAGCTGCGTTATCAGAGGACCTGGCAGGCACCTGACTGCTGAGGACAATTTACTAACTTCATCCGGCAGCGTCGGTGTAAAAAACACTGGCTACCATGGTTCATGACCCCGATCCAACGCCGTCTGAAGCTAATGGAAGTCTTTCTCTTGGCTTCAATGGGCTTTGAATTGGGCTGCTGAGGCGGAGGGAAAAGCGCTGAATGTCAGGGCCCTATTAAGGACGGAGGTAGCTGGGGATGGGTGCTCCCCCGCAGAGGCAGCCCAGCAGCCCGTGGGGGTGCAGGAGCGCTGACCCGCCGCTGGAAACGCGGTCTGCTGGCGCTCGGCGTGCCAGCCATCGCTGCCGGAGTCACGGGCTTTAAGGACGGAAGAAAGAAATTGTGGTCGTGTAGCTTGACCTCTTCTATTCAAAGCAAGATCAAAGGAGGGCCAAGAAAGAGCAGAGGGGGCTGTTGCGCCCGATAGCTGAATGCAAGATGAATGGGAGAGGAGCGGGGGGGGGAGCTGGGGGCTTCGTCTTGCAACAAAGCAACAAGATTCAATTAGTGGGAGAAGCTGTATTCCGGAATTGCAACGTTAAAGGGACACGGCTGGAGCAGGCAAGGCAGGCAGGGGCATCGGGGAGAAGGTGTGTTTTGCGTGTCAAGGATGTGTGTGTGGAGGCTACAAAATGGGGGGGGTGGGGGTGGGATTAGACTTGATGGAGGTCTCCAGCTGGTGGTTAAAAGGGAAAACACCAGGACAATTGCCACTGGGGTGGGTGTCCAGCACACCAGGTAAAGGAGGTTTTAGTGAGCAGCTGGCAGCATCATTTAGTTAATGTGGGATATCCATTCCTGGGGAAAGAAGATGCAGAGGACCCAGCGAGGCTTGGGGGTGTGTGGGTGAGCATCTCCATCACCAAGGGTGGGAGAACAGCCAGGGAAGAGCCTGTTTCTGATGGTAACTCCTGCAGGAGATGCAGGCTAGGGATGTGGAAGGTGCTATGTTAGAGTTGTTGGGAAATGACTGAACTGGCGCTGAGAGGAGGGAGGGAGGAGAGCACTGGACCTACGTACAGATCAGGGGACTCCAGCACCGGCGGATCATGCACAGGTAAGGCCGCCCCTGGGAGGCTGATATTAAGGGGCAAAAAGTTGTTAATGAGAGCAAGTCGCAACTTCTTGTGGGCACAGTTCAGGCTACGGTGTTGCAGGAGAAAGGAAGCATAGGGAAAGAGCTTGATCTGAGAAAGAAACCTGGGGGAAATGAAAAGTAGGTCAGGCCATGAAGATCAAGTACAGAAGTGCAGCACGCACATGCAGAGACAAGATCAGATAAGCCAAGGCACATGGTGAGATGCAATTAGCAGGGGACATCAAGTGTAACAAGAGATTGCTCTAGCAGTACATCAGCAGTTGCAGGAGAACCATAGAGGTGTTGGTTTGGTACTTGGGGACAGGGAAAGCACTTGGCAGATGATGCCAAAGAAGTGGCATCACATTTGTTTTCCCCTAAGAAGGTCGGCTGTGATCCTAGTTAAGTACTGGAAAAGGGAAAAATGGAGAAAGGGGAGGAATGGGACAATTACACAGCTTTCAGACTAACTGAAGTTCCCAGAAAAGCACTGAGACCTGTAGTCAAGCTTGTGAAAACCTAGGACAAAAAAAGGGAGTGAGAACAGGTAACACAGGTGGCTTCAAAGGAAATTGTATCGCCCTGGTAGGATGTCCTTGTGCTACTGAGTGGCAGGGTCTTGTGGAGGGAAGGCAAACAGCAGAAGCTGAGTATTTTGAGTTTACCAGGTGTGGTTGACAGAGTGGTCTCATAAGTGGGGGAGAATCCTGTAGATGAAATGCTAGAGGTTGCAGAAGTGTCCAGAAATTCAAATTCAGAGAGCACCTACCAGAGGTTTACTGTTGCACTGAAAGGAGTTGTTGAGTAAGTGTGTACACAAGGCGACTGGCACCTGGTGGTGCTCCATGTGCATTAGTGACCCGGGATGTCACAATGGGGCTATGGTTGTTTCCAGATGACACCAGCCTAGGTGAGAGGGCCAGTATGCTGGAGAACAGGGATTGCGCGCAAAATAGCTCTAATGTATTGGAGATGGGGTCTGGGAAAAAAAGGCATGACTGGAGCAAGTGTTGTCCGGGGCTTTTAGAAATAAGCTTAGTGGGTGGTTTGGTCTGGCAAGTGCAGGTGAGTAGGTGATGCTTCCATCTAGATGAGCAGAATGAGATAATAGTCTTATCCATATAACAGTTTTTTTTCTTTATTTAACAGACTAAAATGAGTATTTCAAAGCTGGCTGAGAGAGAAAAATAATGCCGTATGTAGAGAAGAGCACGTGAGAATGGACATGGTCAGTTAGTAAATAGGACAAGGAAGATGGTACCGGTATGCCACCTGCTCTCTGCTCCTTTGGGAAGGACGAGGGACTACAGCTCAGTCAAAAAGTGAAAAGTTTGCAGCTCATACAAGGAAATGTTTTTAATTTTTTTGTATTCTTGAGCTGTGAAAACTTGCTGCGAGGTCATACAGAAGAACAGCAGGTTGTGCCTTATCTTAAAGCTGCAAAAACTTGGGGCGGGGCGCAAATATGGTATGTGGTTAAGGGGTGGCGTTCTCCCCTTTCCCATCTTGACCTTGTCAAGAGTAGGTCCATGAAAATTGATGGAGATACTGTAGTGTAAATCCAGAGCTGGTAAAAGGAGTGAATGTCCCATTGCAGAACATTGACAGCCAGCATCAAGAAACATTGGAGATGTGTCCCAAGTTGCCAAGTTATTAAAAAACCTGCACTTCATAAATGCTACACCATCCTCTGAAGCTTGTAGAGATTTCATGAAGCCAAAACATCCCTGACCAGGTGCTGGTGTCTGTGTGCTGGTACTGTCTCAGCTGAAAACATGTTAGAAAATAATTTCATGAAAATAGCTGTTTGTTGCAATGTTGAGGCTGGCAAACCTTTGGAGGTGTAACTTTGGGATGCTGAAATTAGGAGAGAAAATTCACCTGGCCTTTTTGAAGCCAAAGCACATGGAGGTGACTGAGGATATCTGTGCCAAATCTATTCGTACAAATGGAGGGGTTTTTCAGGTTCATCCAGTAAATGGCTAGTTTACCTGCCCCCGCCCCTCCTGTTTTTCACCGTGGATACAACAGGGTCACCGTTTTTGTTTGCAGTGTGGGCTCGATGTGGTTTTATTTCCCTGTGTCTCACTCACATGAATTGCAAAGGCATTTTGGAGGGAGAGAACAAGGAGAGAGATCAGAAGAAGAAGAAGGTGGCAACAGGTTACTGAGGAGCAAGAACAGCTTCATGGTGGACTGTGCTGGCGTCTGGGCCGTGTCCCTACTGGGACACAGATCTCCTGCGCAGCCTTGGCCTGGTCCCCTGGTGTTTTTCGGTCCTCTTGCCCAAGCAGACAAGGACTCTTGCCTCTGCCTGGCAGGTAGGAAAGGACCTAGTATAAGGACCGTCCCTTGCTTGTGGTTCACCCAAACCAGAGGGGTCTCAGCTGCTTCTGGGACTTTTCATTCTTAACGTGCTGAGTGGAGGGAGCCCCAAACCCTGGGTTATGGGAGAGCCCGGCGAAGCAGTTTTCACCAGGACACAATTACTCCTGTTGCAGGGAGAATATTTAATTTCAAAGCCCGATAGATCAAATGCAGCTGGGGGGTAGAGCTGTGTCTTATCTCTCACCTTGTCCAGAAGTTTGAACAGCAGAACAAATTATTTGTTCATGTTTTTATTGTGCTTCTCCCCCTCCCTTCTATCAGGGAACTATAAACCAGAGATAATCTACAATTCGCCCGCTCTAATTGTGCTGCCCGGCCACCTGAATGCCATCGCCTCGTGGAGAAAATGCCCTCCATCTTCTCGGCTCTCCCCGCGCTGCTCGGGGAAGCGGGGCGTGCGCCGGCTGCCTTCGCAGCTGGCTGCTGAGTCCTGAGACTGGAGTTTTCCCCGAGGTAATAATTTACTGGGATGCTAATTGGGCCGTCCACAGAGTGAATTAAAAGGACGTTCCTCCACCAGCTCTGGAGCTGTGGGAATCCTGTGGCCATGCCCAAAGGGTAGGGGGGATCTCACGGAGAAGTAACCGGAGCCTGGGAGCCTGTTTGCAAGGAAATTAAACTAAAAATGTGTAGAAAAACAGCCGTCGGGCTTCACATTTCAAACCCAGAGTGGTATACAGTAGGTCTGAAAAGCTGTTTAACACTTGAGCGCTGGCAGACTGCAGAATCTTATTTTTGCTAAAATATTAGCTTTTTTCCCCCCTCCATTATAACAAAATTAATGGAATATAACAAAAAAAAATGGAAAAGTGACCATTTGCAATTTGCTTGATTCAATCCAACTAAAAACCGACTGCAAACATCCAGTGCTGGGCAAAGTGTTTCACTCCCTGTTCCTTCTGCTCTCCTCCCCCCCTCACAAAATATCCATTTCCAATAGGTTTAACCCAGAGCTGCCTGTTTTGCTGTGAGGGGCAGGAGGGAAAAAAACCCAATAAAAAAACAACCAAAAACCTCAAGAACTTTAAAATCAATACTTTATATTGTCTGGGAATTTTTTTTTTTTTAAAAAAAAAGCTCAACACTTTTGATGAAAAGATGTCAACCGTGCCCGGCTCCCCAAGGAAGCTCCCTCTACGGGTGATGCCGTGGTAGCGTTGCTCCGGCTCCGTGCCATGGCCACGTCCTACGCCAGAATCCCGTGGGTCGTTCCCACACAGTGGGCATTAACACTGCAGGAGCAGCTGAGACTTCCAGGCTGTGGAACTTTTAGATTAAATCCTCTCTTTTTTCTGGTTTTTTTTTTTTTCTTTCCTCTCTTCCCTGGAAAAATAGGGATTAAAAAATAATCACAGAAGTCTTTTTTTTTTTATCTGAAGCATGAGGATGCTCTGGTAGCACTAGAGATTGTATCAGCGTGGGGTGCAAGGGGCTGTGCAAACACAGTGTAAAGGGCTGGACATGCTCAGCTCCAAATGAAAGTTTTCGTCTTGTGTTTTACAGCTAAAAGCTGCAAACCAGCTCATTTGATTGGGAAAGTGCTTCTGAATTACTGCATGTAAAGGAGATAGAGGTTCGGTGCCTGGCGGGGAAAACTAAAGCCATTTGCACACTTTCCCTCTCTGCACTTTGGGCTCTCTGGTGGGTTTTGCAGCCGTGCATGGGCTGAAGACACTGATGGTGAGCTCAATCTGCCTTCGCACAACAGCCGCGACGGAGAACCAGCATCTCTGCCTTCACCAGAGCCCTCACCAAGCAGCAGAGGCCGCAGGATGGAGCCCAGAGGTAAGGATGCCACTAGGTCTTCTCCCTCACCATCTGCAGGTGGCTCTGGCAAAGTTTGTGGTGGCTCCAGATGCTCGGTTTGGTTGGACCAAATCGGATGCTGCTCTCCCAGGGCAAAGGTGACAGCCATGTGCTGCTGGCATTGCTCAGGACAGCAGGTAGAGCGATGTGGGGTGATAGCAACCCAGCTCTCAGGTGTGTCCTCTCCTACAGACACACCTGTTTTGACTGTTCCATCAAAATTTAACAGACTCATAGAAAATACACTGATTTTCCCACCCCAGGTGCTAGAGTGAACTCTGCTAGGGCAGCTGTTTGCTAGGCAGTGATGGAAAATGTTGAATTTTAGTTCCACATAAAGGTCTGGAAAATGCTTCTACTTAGCATTGTGATGAAAAGCCAACATTTCAGAGTCGCCATCAGAGTGGGTATAAAGTCCTATAGAGATATTTTGATCCTGAAATATTGGCGTGTCCTTAGAGCAAGTTCAGGGTCCAAGGGAGAAACGCTGTGGCTGTGAAATCTTGCCTTCAAAATTCCCTGCTTTTGTGGAAGATTTGGAGTTTGCAGAGGGTGGGAGGTCTGTCAGGGCACTTCGCAGTCTGGAGCTGAGACTCAGTAAGCTGAAGCAAAAGAGCTGGTGTTGGTGGCAGAAGGTTTGGTCCTTTAGAGCAAAGAAGGTATCGGTTTATAGGTTTGTTGGTACTGAAAAGTTGGTGCATCTTCCTGATCTATTGTTGTTCTCCAAGAGATGTTTCCTCTAAGTCACTATGTGATAGTGTGGGCTGAATCTGCGCTCAGTGGACCAGAACTCCTTTGAGGGGTAAAAGCTGATTGTGGGCCACAGCAGGCGAATGGTTGGACGTGAAATACAGGCTTAAATCTGTAACTGCTAGCCCAAATTTTCCCCAAGTTATTGGGGTGTTAGGGGAGGGACATCAAAACCCAGAGCTCTTTAAAATGCATGTCATCTGCTCTGAGGACAGCCCTGGTGGTGACATCGGTGGGACAGACCATACGGTGTCTGAGCTCGAATATGTCCGTGACAACTCTACAAAGCTGAGTTATGCAGTCGTCATGTTAACGTACAGTCAGTGAGAAAGATAGGAGAAATACCGCCACACAGAGATCCATATTTTTCCCCACTGAGTAAAATACTGTGTAATTTTATCTAGTTACTATAAAACAGTTTATACTCCTTGTTTATAAAAAAGGGGGGGGGGGGAACATATTTCACTTCCTCTACTGACAGGCTATGGAGGAAAAATAAATGGTTTCTTCTGCGTTTAATATTTCAAACCAAGTAGACCCAAAAGAAAAGGCAGCAATTAACCACAAGTACCAGCAATGTGTTCCTTGTGTTTCTTCTCTCTGGATTCGGCTGTGAAGAATCAGTTTGGTGCAAACTTATTTACAGTCACGTTAAATCTTTTAGTAATAATTTTCCAAGCTAGGCAAGAAAGCAACGCAGCTGCTAAGTTCACCTTTCAGAGCTCTGAGATGAGAGCTGCATCTCGCATTTAGTCAGGGTTTAAATCCTTTACACTCAGCCAGTTAGAAGCGGTTAGTAAATGATTAGCAGATATTTGACCATATGTTGGAGTAAGCTTATCCACATACACGGGAAAGTAAATTTTATAAGCCCAAAAAAGGGGCAAAATGGTAAAAAGGATGTTGACTCTGGCGCAGATTTTCTGTGCCTCTGAACATACATGTGCTTGCACACATACGCACACAAAAAGGTGCACATTGCACATGCAGGTCTATGTATTTTTCCTCTTCTGCTGTTAATTCCACGCAAGACCTGCCATGTGGCCCTGGCTGACAAGAGGAGAGATACCTGAGCATCATCTTGCCCGTGTCTCCTGGATCACCTTGCCATCACCGCTCGGGCTCTTGCCACTGAAATAGCACAGGCTGTAAGACCAGAGATAGCTGAATCCTCAGCAGGAATCCAGCAAGGATGCAGGGCTCCTCGCCTGCCACCTCCTTCTCTGCACAGCCTGCACCCAGGCTGGCAGCATCCTGTGACTAACTCTTCTAGACTGGATTTCTCCAAGGGAGGACCAGCGCTTAATTTGGCTGACTCTGCGCTCTGTGGGAGCTCTCATCCATGCCAGCTTGAGTCCTAGCAAAAACCCATCATCATTAGTCCTCGAAAGGAACAGCTCGGATATTCTCCACCCCCGTTCCTGCAGGCTGGGATGTACTGTGCATTCCCACAGACCGAAATTCCCCTGGTAGGCTCAATTACAGCAATCAGCCTTCACGCTCTTTTCAATGGCGCTTCTGCCTCCGACTCCGTGAGGCCACCGTGGTGGGGGCAGAAGTAGCAGCTCTCCCACAGGTGTTGGGGGAGATGACACCTCTAATTCGGCTACACCAGACCTACGGGCAGGACTCCGTGGGGTGGGCAGGCAAAGCGGCGTATGGGGCCCATGGGCTTGTCTCTAAGGGGGTTGCCCTAATTGGAGCCGTTTGGGATGTACTCTGGCTCTGTCCTCTGACGAGGCGGTTAGAGCAGAGCGCCGAGCACACGCTCTCCTTCGGCAGGGTCTTCACTCCAGCTTGCAGCAGATTTGCTCTGGTGCAAGGCAGGGCTGGGGCGGGGAGAATCAGGCCAGTGTGCATTTCTCTTTGCTAACACATTGGCAGCCTCTCAATGAATAAACCACTAGAAAACAAATCTGGAGCAGCCCTCGGCTGCGGTGGCCAGACCTCGTCTATTAACTGGGCTGAAGAGTACCAGCTGCTCTGCTCCTGCCCCGGGGAAGAGAGGCCCTTCTGCTGTGGTCTGGGGACTAGAAATGAGCCTGAACCAACCCCTGCAAACTGGGATGGCTTTTAGACTCCAGCTCTGGATCCAAATCCCAATTTCATGGCTTTACATGCTGCCTGAACCAATGTCTTGGATCCAAATACCTCCCTGCTCTAAAAGGGCAAATAATATGGTGGTGACAAACTTTTTTTCCTGTCCATGGCTCTGTATAATCCATACTTTGAGGTGCTCTGGCTTGGGCTTCTCCAGCTGTATCCCTGCAACCAGGACAGTGCTTGCATTCAAATCCCATTTTTCACCCCTCTGGCAGCAGGTGCTGACTTGGCAAAGTGACCTGCCTGGTTTTGTGCAGCAAGTTGGGAACATGTGGCTCATGGTGCTTGACCCGTGGGTGCTTCCCTGTGCCAGGTGATGTTGCAGGAGGAGAAGTTGTGCTCAAGGGGGACAAAGCCTCCGTTGCTGGGGATGGGGAGCCAGGGCAGCTTCCCCAGCTCTCCCTGCATTGCCTGTCTGCCTGGCTTGTCCCCCATTCCCACTGGTGCCTGGGGGCCCCTTCCCGTATCTCGCTGATGCTCTTCTCCTGAGCTCTGCCCACTCCCCAAGCTCCGTAACTCGTGTCTGTCGAGCCCAAGGATGTCATGGAGCCGAGCTGTGCCAGCCCCAGCAGTACAACACAAATCTCTGCATACCACAACGCCCCGGGTCTAGACAGCTTATGGTGGCAGTGCCAGTTCGCAGCACAGCTCTTTGTGCCGTAGGCTGCAGTAGATGGTTTCTGGTTTGAAAGAGCAGCGTGTAGGGTAGGTAATGCCGGGGGGGTCCAGTCCCAGGAGGGGCTTGGTGAGGGGGGATGAGGACAGAGGAGGGAAGGTGTTATTTTGGCTCTTGCAAGGCATTAATTAACCCTTTATTGGAAAAAGGGCTGAGCCTGGAAAGCTGCTTGCTCTTCCTGTGTTTTCTAGTGGCGTCTGTGCAGCAGCAGTGTAATGCCAGTACTTAGGCACCAGCTGTGGTCAAGCAGGGCTCTGCGTCTGCTGGGCAAAAAAGGAGGTATCCCGATTGTAAATGGGAAAGATTTGGTAGAAGGAATTCATTTTCCCGTTTGTCTAACTTTCGCTGGTGTTAAGTAGTTCAAAGTGGTATTGTCCAGCCTTGCTGTGGGTTGAAATACTTGTGTCACCAGATATTTTCTCCATCCTGTTCAAATGGGACGTGTTGGGTTAATTGCTTGTAGAGGCTTTGTCCCCGGCTTGCCCTTTGTGCTGGTGACTGCATCGGTCCCCAGTCCTCACTGGGGCAGCAGCAAGAAACGTTCAGGGTGTTGCAACACCCCTGCCTTTCCCTGGTGGCTGAGGACACAGTCGTCCCTGGGCAAAAGCATCCAGCAGCGCTGAGCTATGCCAGAGGATATAATACAGATGTGTTGCGAAGTCTTGGGAGTGGGGGAGAAGATGGGTCAGCTGAAATCCTCAGCAGTCCCCAGCAGCATCTCTGAGGTGCCATTGTGACCCCGAAGCTGTCACGGTAGGCGGGCTCATCCCTTGAGCCATGTTTCCTGAGTAAATTGGTGCTGAGCTCTCACCCTGCTGCTGTCTCCCACCTCTTCTCTCCTCCTAGGATTCCCCTCCTGAAGCCGCCTCAACCTGCTGTGGCACCTTCTGTCAAACGCTTCACACGTTTGTCACCAAAATGTTTTGGCAGCAGCAGCATCTCTAGGTTTTGACATAATCCCGACAGGAGACTTTCTCAATTATTACTAATGGAACATTATGCTCCTCTTTGGGAACTCCTGCATGAATAAAAAGGGTCATTAATGACATCTGCGCAGAGCCCGGAAATTATTAGTCAATGCTGATACAGTTTTATTTTATTTTTTTAATTTTTACATATATATTTTCTTAAGCTCCTGGTAATTTCCCACCTTGCCTCCCACCCCCTTCTCCAAAGTCTCCTGTGCAAGCTGGAGCTGAGCTGGGTTATTGCCAACGTTCTCGCTTTTGTGCAGGTAAATGCTGTTCCCCTCCCACCCTCCCTTCCCTTTTATTCCCTCTTGGCTTCTTTAAACATCATAGCTCTCATTTCAGTCCCAAGAGATCCCATCGCACCTTTCCCTGGGCTTGATTTTATTGCCAGTCAAGCTCAAATACTTCTTGGACTTGAAGAAATCGATATTGCCCAGGTCCTACCAAGGCAGTGCTGGAGGGGGAGCAGTAGGACCATGTCCTGCTGCCTGTGGTCATCAGGGTGCTGTGTCCACCCTGTTGTGCACAATGCTGGTGGCACACAGGAGATGCTGGGAGAGGGACTGGTGGTGTCCCCAGGTGCCACATAGCATCATGTAACAGGGAAGCTCAGCTTGGATCATTTTAGAGGACTTTCTAGACAGCAAACTATTGTTTCTTTTCTGTCCTCCTGTCAGGTATTCAGTTCCCTCTGCTCAATCCCCCTAAAAATGGCCCAAAGTAGGCTTTTTCTTTTTTTTTATTTTCCAGAATAATGCAGCAACTGAAGAAACTGGTACTTTGCAAGACAAAGTGCCTCTGTGATGGGTGCCCTGCAGAGATGTGACAAAAAAGGGGTCTCTGCCCTGAACCATGTCAAATGGGGTCTGCAAGTCATGACCGCTGAGGAGGTGACTGGTTCAGGGCTGTGCATGGTGGGCTGGAGGCTGCATCTGTCCCATCTCAATAACAACATGTGGGTACAAGCCCTGGGCCAATGGCAGTGTCAGTGACACGTCCAGCAGGACAAAACCCTGAGGCTGTTCCTTTTGCTGCATTGCTGTGCCAGCACATGTAGCTTGGAGGCACGTGGGTTTTTTCCAAAGAGGGAAGGGAGAGGTTTGGGTTGATGTTTAAGCTTTTGGAGGGATCTCTCATGGCCTGTGGAACAGGAGAAAGGCTGATGTCTTCATTGGCTCAAAGCTTGTTTTTATTTTCTGGGTTGGTACGAGTCAAATAAGTTGCAGAGAAGTTGAAGATGGTGTCGCTCCATACCCAGCGGAGAAGATCTCTGCTTTATGCACCCCCTACAAGATGCCCATCTCCACAGTGAGTGTCTCTGATCCTTTTATGTCTGAGACTCTTCCCTAAGCCACAGTCTGTGACCAGAGGAGATGCAGCTGCTGTGGGGCTTGGCTTGCTCAGCAAGACACGCACAAGGCAAGAGGCATCACCTGGGGTGACGGGTTTGGCCCAAGTGTGAGACGTGACTATCCTCCCATGGGACACCCGGGCCCTAGATTCATCGCAGAGCTGCTGCCTGTCCCCAGGGAAGGTCAAGCAGGGATCACCGGCCACGATTCAAACCTGGCACTTGGGGTAAAAGGTCGATGCAGTAACTCTAAAAAGAAAACTGCTAAACAAGAAATAGACTCCTTTTAAAAAAAAGTCCCTTGGAGAAAAGATATTTCAACCCCTTTTTGATTTATGACCTACTATAGGATATTGAGACATTATTTACAATCGATATATGCTCCTGCAAGACTCCCGCTGGAGCCATAGACCCTGCCTGTTAGAGTGGAGACCGGTCAGCCTGCTCCACTGGAAGTGCCAGCCATGTCCTGCTGGAACGGGCTATAAAGCCGGACGCAGCTGTATATCTTTCAGAAAATGGACCTGGTTACACGTGTCTTTGGGCAGCTGACACAGGGATATAGTTTAGGGCTAAGACAGCAGTTCAGTAGCAGAAATCAGCATTCCTCAACCTTGCCAATAATGAAATCTCTTGCGCAACATAGAGAACTCCATGGCCTTAAAGGTGCAAAATGGAGTTGTTCAGTTGACTTATAATGGAATTGGGCCAATTTTGAAGCAAGCGCTGGATTTTATTCCGGGATTTTATCTTTAAAGGGGGATTTGCAAACACTTTAAGGGGGGGAAAAAAAATTCATTCAGCGTAAAATTGCGTGCTGGCCGAATTCCAGTTTGGGTAATTACATTCTCTTTCTGTAGTGGCTGCAGGACAAAGGGCCATTCATCACGCTCCAAAGTGCTGCAAAGGGCTCCCGTGTTCCACCGGAGAAGTGCCTGCATTCGAATCCAAGCGAGAAAGTTTTCTCCCTGTGCTTGAGGCCACTCCAGAGAGTAATGGAGCTTGGCGCTGCTTTAGGATCCTTTTGGGTGAGTTATAGGGGCAAGCACCTTGTCATGCGCCGCTAGGTCTCCAGCAAATCTGGGTAAGTAGGGCGCTCAGCAAAATAGATTCCTTCCAGCCTCCTGTGGCTTGCCTTTCACCCCGAGGGCATGCGTGGCTTTGCAGAGTGCTGCTGGAGCTCCAGGGGATCTGGCTGGAGCAGAGGAGCTGGATTTCATCTCTGCGAACCTGCCATTTTGGAAACGCCTATAGGCAAGAGACTGGGTCGCACCCAGCTGAGCGGGACTCAAGGACTTGGGGTGCATTCAGAAGTGGTGCTGGGGAGCCTGGAAGGATGTGGGTACTCTGCCTTCCTCCTCCCAGGTGTCCATACAGCCGGAGAAGAAGCATTTGCAACCCTTCCTCCAGCTTTCCAGCTTAGAGGGGGTCACACTTAAACAGTGGACCACGGTTTTCAGCTCAAGCAATTTAGCAGCAAAGCAATAGAGCGTTGCTTCCTTATCTCCCTGGTAGCTCCTTTTTGCAGCCGCTCTCTGTTTGTTGAGGCAGAGTTGAGGCCCCGTAGCGGCAGCCCCAGTGCTCGGGTAGAGGCCATGCGAGGAGGCAGCAGCAGCAGCTACATGGGGTGAGGGAGCATGTCTGCATGCCACCCACCAGCTGACCTGCCAGGGAGCATCCTTGGCCTATGTGCCTTGAGAGTGTCCCTTTAAAGCAATTTGTAGACTGTTATCCTGTATCATTAACCTAATTAGTGTAATTGCCGCCATTTATGTAATGAGTATAAATACTGGAGGAATCCCATAATTAGAAGATGTAATTAGGTAATTAATAGATGACATGGTAACAAAAATCCAGGGGAAACTTTGCAAGGTGGACACTGCGTGTGTGTGTGTGTGTGTCTGTTTGTGCATGTGTGCACGCGGCTATTCAGACACACTGGTCCTGCCAGGGTCTGTTGCAGATGTGCTCTGTGGTTGGCTTCAGGCTGGAGCCCCTCTATATTACACTGGCAATGTAAAGGAACCCTCAGGTGATGTGAGAAGGCTCTCTTCGATCTCTACAGATCTTGCAGAGGGGCTCTGGAGAGCCAGCTTTTGCTTAGGGAGAAGAGCAGAGCTGTGGTCGTTGCCTTGCCATCCGGACACTCTTTGCTTTCAGATCCTGGGAGAAGCAAGGTGAATTTAACAGAGGTCTGAGACTTTCCCCAGCCCTGCGCTGGAAGGTGGCTTGCAGTCTGGTTTGCCCCATGGTGCCTCTTGCTACAATTAGCGCTGGAACAGCATGGGGGCCAGCTCCTGCACACATAACCTGCCTGACCAGAGGGATGAGAAGGAGCCCCAGGGCTGTATTCGGCTGCGTGTTAAAGTCCCATTTTAGTTCTCTTGTGGGTTTGGCTTAGAAAAGTGATCAGAGCTGGAAATTGTGTTTGTGCTGTGGAGAGCTGATAAGTTTCCTGCTGTGCCTGAGGAACTTTTTTTTAAGAGGTTTGTGAGTAGTGAGTGTTTCAGCTGGACCCTTTCTAGTCATTGAAATGTTGACTTTTTCCTGCTGGTCTTTGTCTCTTGCTCCTCAAAGCCTGTTCTCACTTTCAGAGCACTTACATGTCCAGATTCATCTGAAGAAAATAAGTCACAGTTAAGGAAAGTGGGGTTTTTTTGTTGTTGAGGATCACTTGGATTTCTAGTTGGTACCTGCTGGGAGGAGTCGTTACTGCCAGCTTTGTGGCAGGCAGAGAAATCTCTCCTTCCCACACACACACACGTCTCCAACATTGCTAAGCAGTGGCTGGCTGAAGGGACCATCAGGCTAGGATTTGTACAAGTTTTCCCCTTTCAATGTGAACATATAAGGAAGAAGCTGGCTTGGAAATGCCAGTGGGACCAACCAGGCCAGTTCTGACCCATATGACAAAAGACATCTTTCAGCCACCAGACTTCAGCCCCCTAAACGAAGACTCCCATCCAGTTCATCAAAAAATAAAAAGGCTTTGCGTTCTCCCAAAAAAGCAGCTTCCTTTGCTGCCCTGTGAGACGTTATAGAGTGGCTGAAGCTCTTGGAATGAGCTCCTCCTCTGGGATTGCTCTTGCTGGGATGTTTTGGTGATGATGGTGGCATTTTGATAGCAAGCTCTGGTGTTAGCCCTGAAGATGCGAGTGATGTAACAACATCGTAATAGCAGGTGGGGGGCCTGGGGCGACTGGTCTGGGGAACATACCTCTGGGAAGACCAGTGTGATGCTGAGCACTGCTTGGATCCTGCTGTCTGCCGGAGAAAAATGACTTGAAGGTCTTATGGATTCAATAGGGCTAAGAGGAAGCATCAGCCACAAATATCTTGGCTGTGGGATGTCTCCTCTGCAGAGGGTCTCGGTGTCTCTGCACACCATGTTTACTAATCTATGCTGGCTTATTTTGAAGAAGCCATTGTGGGTTTTACGCTTGGCCTCTCTACCTCCCTTTTGGAGTATCTCCTCTCCAAAAGTTGAGCTATTTTGCACTCCTTGGAGGAGCACAGCAGCCAGCAAGAAGTGACCCCAAGACCTGCAGCACTGGAAGCGCCGGCACGTAGGGAAGGTCAGAAGAGGAGTTTGTGCAGGTGTTGGGTGGTCAAAGGCTGCTGAGTCCCCAGGACCAGCAGCTAGAGGGAGATATGACCTCACGCTGAGGGCCAGCCTTGTCTATGCCGTGGATTCCTGTCATAATGCCAAAGAAAATCCTCTTGCTTTCTAGTGTTTAGGGTCCATGTAATGAACAGCCATAATGCAGACTTCATTGCATAGCATAAGTAATTCTCGAGATTAAAGACTTTTAAAATGGCTCCTGCTGGAATTTCTGCCAAAGTATTTCTTAGTCCCTGTCTACATGGGAAGTTTTATCAGGTGTATCGCGATCAGTATATGCAGGTCCAGTTACACCAGGAAGGCTCTGTCTAGACATTTTAATTCCAGTATAAAAAGGGCCTTTTTTTCCTTTAGCTTAAATTCACTTGCAAATGCCCTTCACAAAATCAGGGCATGCTTCATCAGTGTAAGAGCCTCCTTGTACGTAGCACTATGTTTAGATCTGTTTGAATTCACACCCTAGACTGTATCAAAGCCCACTCTGCCCCAAGGCCAGGGGTTTCTGCTCCTGCTGGGGCCCTGGCTCATGGATGTGGAGATGGATTGGTGTTTGGCAGCCACTGAGCTGGAGGCAGCTTTTCACACCCAAAGGAAGCACATGGTCTTGCAGGACGCTTCTGCAGTCCCTCAGCTTAACCCTACTCTGCCCCTCTCTGCTTCCCGGTCCCTTGTCCCATGATGCCCATCCTCCCACCCCAATGGGATGTGTCTCATGGAGCACCATTCAGTGAAGTCTTCCCCAGCTGAACCTCCTGATTCACCTAGAAAGCTGGTTTGGGGATTTGCCCACTAAGACCCAAATTTGCAAAGAGCCATGTTGTGTTTTGGCTCATTTTCCATGTAGTGAGCTTCAAGTCCAAAATGATCCCAGCTTCAAAACTTGTTTTGAGGCCTTGCTTCAGATCAGCCCACTGGCTTTGCAGAGGTGAGCAGAGGTGCTACGTCTCCTACCTTGCAGTCATGGAGGGTGGCTTTCTGTATGCTGTCTCTCTGAGTGATGGCCTATGAGGAGTACCTGCCTCCCTCTGCTCTGGACCATCACATGGGTGAGGATTGTTGCCATTTCTACATGTGCTTTCCTTGCCTTTGCCCTCACCAGGCACTGAGCATTGATTTATTCTTGGGGACGTGTCCAAACTACCCTAACACAGAACTCCACCATGAGTGCGGAGCAGCCGTACTTTGTCACTTGCTCTCCTTTTATGATGAAAGCCCTGTTTGCTGTGTTTCTGTCTCCCCTTCAAGGTCTAACTCTGCCTGAGTACTGCCAAGTTTCATTTTGTTCCTGTATTTCTTGATTTCCAGATGTGTCTTCCTTTGCTGATCTCTCCCCCACCTCATCTTTATTCCTTTGTAGTCCTGAAGTGAAGTGTGAACACCCTTTTCCTATTAAACATGGTTCCAGGCTCGAAGCCTTGCTTCAATGGTTGTCCCACCTGTGTTTCACACTCTAATTAAAACAAATTTGAAATTTCCTCCATGTTCAAGTCCTTAAGCTCTTCAGTCGTGTGGAGCATGTTAATAGAGTTGTAGTTCTGGCCTAGCTTTATGCATCTTCTGTAGCGGATTCGATTTATCTATCCAGGATCAATCTGAAGTTGTCTTCTAGAAACGGCCAGCTGTTTGCCAAAGCTGTGGCTCAACAGGCTTCAGAGGAAAGGTCCAGGAGTGGGTAGAGGCTTGAGTGTAAAGAGCCTGTTGGGAGCAGTTGTCTGGAGGAGGAAGAGGGAGCAAAGCTTTAACTGGGAGCAGTTAATTACGTTCCTTGATAAGGTTTGTCCTGGTTCAAAGCAAAATGGATCTGAGGAAGTCACACGGCTTGCGTTAGGTGAGAGGATCCCAATGTTGTCTTCTTTTTTCCCCCCCTCTAATTATCTCTGTCTACAGATTTATTGGAAGTCAGGTTGCCAGGAAAGCGTTACCAAATAATTATCCTGTGCTACCTTATGGTAACCTTTGCAAGAAAGTGTTTAGATAGAGAAACCGCATGAACTAGTCATTAATATCTTATAGGTCAGAATTACGGATGTTGCATTGTGATGAAATATGTATTTCTTCCTATTTCTTAGGAAAATGGGCTTGTGAGACAGTAAGATTTATGATGATCTTAATTAGTTATTTCCTAGCTTTCAAAATGTTTGGGTTTGAGAGATGATATGATAGATAATTAACTTGTTGTCACACAGTGACTTTTAAAATGAAATATTTGTTCTCAAAATATTATTTATCTCAATATGCATCGTATGCATGCTGTAGTACATACGCACATGTATATATAGATAAATACATGTATATGCACCGCTGCAGCATTCCCCCCACCAGCCGCAGTAGGGAGCATGGGGTAATGCTCCCACGCCGGGCACCGTGCTGGACTCTGCATCAGGCTGAGCAGAGGGTGCCGCCGTCGTAGCCCTGCAAAGGGGATTTCTGCCACGTGGCTGCGGTTCTCGCTGTGCGTGTCCTTACTCTCCTGCTGGAAACGTGAGCCAGGTGAGCCGCAGAGGGTAAAGGGACTGGCATTCTGCCCTGCCCTTTCCTGCGTGGGTTTATGGACTAAGGTGAAGGGCAGAGAGGTTTTCACTTATTCGGGATTTTTGGTTCATCAGCAGAAACGAGATGCCCTCATCAGCTCCGGATGCTGCGGGACTAGCCTTGCTGTCATCCCGGCAATGGGGTAGTCAGGAGGGACATATCTGTGACACTTCTTTTTTTGCTTTGCCCTAAAACCAGGAGAGGACAGCAGCCCAGCTTCTCCAAGGTTCTTGTGCTAACAGTTTTTGGGAAGACCTTCAGACCAGTAAGCTCCAGGGACACCTGCCCGTAACATGGTGCTGCTAAGAGGTGGGAATTTGTGACATTTTTTGCTGAACTAGTAAACTCTAAATGAAGGGAACTGTATCCCTCATTGCTACATCCCTCGGGGCCAGAGGGGGTTGGAAAGAAACTCCAGGGAAGGCAGAGGGCAGGTTTGCATTGACCCCAAAGAATGCTGGATGTGGTCCCTGAAGCCGTGGCTGCTGTGATGCTTCGTTGCTGCAGGGAGCAGAGCTGCTGCAGAAGGAGAGAGGTCACCTGGAAGTTGATTTATTTTTTTCTTTCCCTTTCTTTTGCAGTTTTCATCAAAGCTTTATAAATAACAGCCAAAACCCCTGGGGAAAAACCTCCCAACCGGCTGCCTGTTGCAAATACTCCAGGAAACGGGAGGCGGGGGGGAAGAGGGAAGGAAGGCTAAATTTGGTGGCTTTTATTTTTGACAAGGGCTATTTCAATCTGTTTTAAACCCACGTAAAAAAAATTTAGAGCCATGAGAAACTTTTGCCAGCACTGTAGGAGTCTGTCGAGCCGAGCACTCGCTCCGGCCAGCGCAGCACAGACGCGGTGTCTGCGCCAGCCCCTGCGCCGGGAGATGACGGCTCAGACACTGCCAAGGCCGTCGTAGGGACGGGGAGCTCAGGGACAGAGATGAAGTGTTGTTTTTTCAAGGCCTTGCAAGATTTCTCTAGCAAAGCCAAGAGAGGCTCAAAACTTTCCAAAGCAACCCAAGGATGCGTCTGCAAGCCCTCACTTTTCTGTAGGGCTGTTGTACTTGGGTCCCTGGTGCAGCACAGTAAAGTTTAAGTTAATAAACCCAAACAGCCAAGCAGAAAGCAAACCTCTTCTTTTATTTTGCTTTTTAAAAAAATTCCACGACGACCCTTTTCCTCCCGACTGGCCCTTGCTAAAGCTTGCTGTTTGCGACACCTGAAGTCAAGGCTTATAAAATGACTTGGCAGCATCCCTCTAACGTTCCCCTGGCACTCTTCGGAGAGTGAGGGTGTTAACCTTGTTGTCCTGGCAGTGTGCCAGGGTAAGTAATTACATTCGGCCTCTATAAATTAGCCCCGTGATTGCAGCTGGGGAGCTGCAGCGTCATTTCCTCCCGGCTGTGCGGTGGTGGCGATGCCCAACACGCTCCACCCCAGCACCGGTTGCATCTCGGGTGCGCGGGGTGGCATGGAGGACAGGCACGGGGAGCAATGTGGACTTGTTCATGCTAATGCTCCATTAAATTGCTCTGGGGCTACAGGTGCTGTACAACAGGTCTGGTTCTCGATGTTCCTGCCTTCGGAAAAGGGAGAGCGGAGAGGGTAGAGCTGAGTGGGATCAGGCTCCCTACCCCAACAGGTTGACCTGATAAATTGCCACCAGTCAGCTGAACCTCGGTAACGGCCTCTCAGCTCGCAGCTAAAATTAGCTGAAATGGCATGAAGAGAATTGCTGAAACCTCCACGAAAGTGATTTAAGCCGAAGCACGTGACCTTGCATTTGTCACGGGCCGAAGCACGCGCGGGCCTGCAAGCGCAGCGCAGGTGATGCGCGGTAGCGTGTTAAGCCGTGTAGGCTTGAGCTATAAGTAACTCTGTGGTTGGATTGCATGTTCTACCTGTGACCTGGTCCCACCGTTCCCCAGCAGTAACTCAGGTTAACCCCTTCTGCTGCGACTGAGCTTAAAGGGTCTTCAGCTGATGTCTGGTTATAGCTGGAATGGACCTCAATGTGCAGGAAGGGTTAATTTAAGACTAGGTACGATGTGTTGGCCAACTGTGCTGTATTTCCCAGAGCAGATGCCAAGCTAACCCTGCCTAATCAAGTCTGAGCTGAGATGGAGTGTGTCTACATGGAAAACATAGGTAGATGGTAAAGCAAATGGGGTTGGAAGGTCTAAGCAGGAGGAGGCGTGGTGGCGTGTTCCAGACTGTCTTGTCATTGTCCCTTTCAAAGGTTAGCTGCTTGTTCTTTAATTTCCAAGATGGGGCACTAAAGGCTGTGGAATCACTGTGCCTCCTTTTCGGAGAATCCAACGGCCTCAGCATGTGTGCCTTTCCCAGGCTGCCAGCTCAGGCTGCGGCTCCCGGGGCTGCCCGCGGTGGAGCGGTTCCACCTTTGCATGGCTGTTCTGTGTGTGGGAAAGGATTTCAAGAAACAATTGACCAAATGAAACCTCCGTAATGCTTCTAAATACTCAAACACATTAGACATGCCTGCCCAGCTCAGAGATAAATTAGAGCTATTATCACTAGAGCCCAGACAAACAAACGGAGGGCTCTCTCCAAACAAGCCATTCACTCAAGAGACTGGATTTACAAGGGTCAGGGAAGCAGCATGAGCTGCAGGCACCTGCTTCCTTCTGAAACCTCTTTAAACTGGCCATATTGACTGGTGCAGAAAGAAGGTAGAGAGCACAGCTCTGCCCTTTGGGATCTGGGGAGTCACTTTCACGCAGGGACTGCGGCGCCGTGACATACTAGCTGGCATTTTGCGCTCCGTGTCCACAGTCAGAGCTGGAAGTCAGACTCTGATCCATTTTGCTTTTCTCCCACACGATGGTTGGGAGATTGAGTTGCTGGAGCACATTAGGGATGCCAAGGCCGCTTTGCTTTGCCCTCGGATTTTTGTTTCTGCTTCCAAGGAGGGATGGGGAGCTGAGTTGGTGATAAGGTGGTGTTGAGAGAGAGGTCAGTTCAAATCAGCGTCTTGGGCATCAGGGAAACTGCCTGAAAGGGTAAACAGAAGCCAGAGCGTATACTTTGGGATTGGTTTTGCATGGCAGCTAAAGGAAGGAAGGAGCAGATGCAGAGACTAAGAGGAGTAAAGGAAAAAAAATAGATCATTATTCTGCTTCCCTGGCTGCGTTGGGCAGTCAGTGCCTCGGTGCAGGGAGTGCAGCGGCACAGCTTGCTGTGGTGGCCAGGAGCACCATGCTGGGGTTGAGCGTGACGGAGGGTAGGACTCAGAGCCCGGCTCACGCGGGGTGTCTGGAGAAGGGCCATGGTCAGCACAGGGTTTCGGCGCTTGGCTGGGCCCCACGAGCCAGCTTCAGTGCGACTCGGGGGAGAGGCTGGGCTGCGAGACGGGGGCTCTGCAGCACTGCGACCCTCACCCGCTCACGCGGCAGCTCAGGCCAGCATCAGTGGCGGAGGCTGTGACAGAGGGTGTTATTCTCCTCCAAGAGATGCTCTTGAACCCAAAAACTTGATCCTGAACCAGAGTGTCGCTTTTTGGAAGACATCCAGTCTCCATGCACGACCTCTGACTGATGATGAATTTGCCATTTCCCTTGGTAACCGGACCTGGTGATTAACTACCCTCACTGTTCAAAATTGTCTTTTATTTCCCATTCAAGGTTCACTCACTCAGTGTTGTCAACTCTCGCTATTTATTTTGGGTTTTGCTGCTTACTGTGCCTTTTACCTGTGAGCCTAACGAACATGCCAATCTCAGCTATTTTCACGCTGTGGGTATCTGGGATCAAGTCACGACGAAGATTTTCTTTGACTGCTGAGCAGACAGAGCCCTTTCAGTCTTTTGCAGGGTTGAGCACAGGCAAAGCAGAAGCTGTGCTCGCCACTGCCTTGAGCATCTCCCAGTGCGTGGGATTTTTATTTAAAGTCCCAGCCTCTGGGACTTGCACCATTACAAGGACCTTCCGCTTTATTTTTGCAGAGACCTGAAAATGTGACCCAAAAGACAACCAAAATTATCATCATTTGGGGATATTTGGGAATATATTTTTTTTTTCTTAATGCATAGAGAGTTTTGTGATGTTTTGGTTTATCGTGAGTGGGAGGGATGGTGTGTGCTGGCTTGCGGTGGCCACCTCTGCACGGCTGTAGGGGTTAGGGATGGTGGTGGCAGCACACTCGGGGAAAGCTGGCAGGTCTGAAACAGGCAAGTATAAACCAGGAGTGTTTCAAACTGAAACAGCAAGATGCCTTGTTTAAAAATATTGAAGTTATGTGTTTCCCCTTTC
The DNA here is from genome assembly GCA_003993805.1 of Himantopus leucocephalus. Taxonomy (NCBI): domain Eukaryota; kingdom Metazoa; phylum Chordata; class Aves; order Charadriiformes; family Recurvirostridae; genus Himantopus; species Himantopus leucocephalus. Next base: position 6,764,670 of record RSEF01000008.1, read on the forward strand.
TTCATTCCTCTCTTTATATTTCTTCCTAGGAAAAAACCTACTTGTGAAGTTGGATCCAGAGCAATAGTAGCTTTGGTGGCTGAACCACAGCTGGTTTTCTGTTGATTTAAAACTTCAGCAAGCACTACTAACTAAGTTTCTCCAGCCCTTGCAGTGAAGCTCTACCTCATTCACCATTTCCAGGCTTCAAGATCTGGGTACTGTTACCTGCCATCTCTGTGTCTAAAAGGACTCCGGATGCTGGGAGTTTGGGAGCGCGCTTCTAACCGCTGTGGATATTGTGCGTATGTGTTATCCCTTCCATAAAAGAATCAAGCTGGTGGTCAGGCCCTGAAATGCTTGTATGTGTATTCAAAAAATAAAATAAAAAGCTGCAGCAAGTAGGGGTTGATGTCTTAGGGGCTGGGAGAAAAAGAGGGAAGAATGTGCGTGTACATGTGTTACACATGCGCAGGTTCATGTGGCATCCTACAAGGTGAAGGAAAGACCCATTGGTAGCACTATGGTTATTGTGTTTGCTTCTCAGCTATCATACGAGGCCTAACTGAGGGTGTCAATAAAATATTCTATGATGCGCATATAAGACAGCGGTGACTTGTGTTTTATTAAATGATTTGAAGAGAAGAGGAGGAAGGTTGTGTCCATCTGGCACAACCTGATGAACCGTGGAGAGACTGCTTTGCCCCAGTTTTCAGAGATGCTCGAAGATGCCCAGCTCTGCTCCCACCCTGGTACCCAGGCACTAAGGGTCAGGAGAGACACTGGTGGGGGCTCAGCTCCTTCGAAAATTATCTTGCTTATTTACGTGATGGTGGGGGAGAACTTTGTGTTTAGCTGTCAGCGAATGAATGAATTAGAAGATAAAGAGTCAAACTAACGTTCTTTATTTTCTGAAAAGCAGACACAGTCTTGGCTTTCAGATACAACGGAAACAATTGAGATGTTTTCCTAGCAATGAGAGTTCCAGCTAGTGAAACCCTGTAAGAAAGAGTCCATGCCTCAGGCAGGAGGCAGACAGACAGACAGTGCAAGGGAAACAGAAGCAGTGACTGGAATTTTAGCATGTTTACAAGAGCCAAAGAGGAGAGCTGTGGCTGCAGGACCAGCCCTGGGAACCCCAAGCCATAGGTCTGGCCTTGTTCATCCCACAGCAATGCTCTTAATGATGACCAAAACACGTTTGTTCATGTGTTACCCTTGGTCTCACTGGCTGAAAAGCACTTGTGAGGCAATAGAAACACAATGTGCTATTATTTTTTAGGCTATAGCCATTCACACATTTTCTCTGCAAAATGGTTACCCTCCCTCTTTTTTGTGTTTTTCTGTTTGTGCTTGGCCATCCAGCATCTAGCAAAATGAGATGCTGATCTTGTCTGGAGAGGTAAAATAGTGCAAATTACCCTCATCTGGAAACCATTTGGGTTTGAACCTGACCACTGCGCTTCTGCTGTAGCTCTGTGTCCAAACCGGTGGAGCTAATGACCTGAAACTGCGGGGAAGTTTGGACACAGGCTGCAACTCCATCTCCCGGTAATGCACTTCTCAGTGGATTAGGAGAAGCTTCCCTGGCAAACTGGGAAGGAGTCCAAGCTGGGGAGCTGGTGTGATAGGAACTGACAGGGCTGGAAATTTGATTTTTGACTCTTTGTGCATGTATTTCTTGTGAAAGAAGAAGAGGGAGAGGGAGCCGGGAGTACTTTGAATCCTGCAATCATTAAAACCAATTCCACTTTTTCTGCCCCTGCCCACCTTCTGATATGTGTGTGAAACAATCTTTACAGCTACACAGCCATCAGATGGTATCGACCTGGCGGTGGAAATTGCTATTGACTGCTGCTGGTGCTGCTCTCTGCACTTCCGTGGCTTTTAAAGAGACACTCTTCAGGTGATTTCACTTTGCACATGATACAGCCTGGGAAGCCATGCCTCAAATGGGATGGAAAGTGCATGTGTGGGATTTGTGTGTGCAACAAACACTGCAGCTCACTCCTCTTTAGCCAGGGGAACAGTGTTAGAGCAAGTGGGAAGAGATGCTCACTCCAGAAGCACTTGCGTAATGAGCAGATTCAGAAATTTGATATTTTTTTTTTTGTTTCTAGTCCATCATGAAGGGATTCTTGTGTCCCACCATGGATTTTTCTTGCTGCAATTCCAGCACCAAATCAAGACCAATCTTCTACCCTTATGAGGGATCCACCCAGTCCTACATAGGCTGAGGACTAAATACATTGATTTATTGTTTCAAGGGGCGCCTCTGATTCCACATTATGAATTCTCTCTCACCTGCACTGGGTTCCAAAGAAAAAAGCAGGAAATAATATTTGCCTTTTAACGCAAGTGATTTGTGCAGCCTAAAGGACCCCTTTCGTCATGAAGCATGAGAACAGGGCTCCAGCTCAGGACTGCAGAAATGCATGTTCTGTTTCCTCTGAGGCAATTCAATTGATGGTATTTGGTTATTCCAGTGCTTGGGGTTGGAGCTAAGTGGTGGTGAGGGGAGATGATAAAAAACCTGCGTAAAAGCTAGCGTTAGAGTCTGATCCCAGCTCCACAGAGTAAATCTAATGCAAAGCCAGTCTCATGTCACTGGTGTTGCTTGGGTTTCTGGTGTAGAGAAAGACCTGTGACTGAACGGAGTCAGCCTACACAGGGCAGGTTGCTCTAGCTTGCTTCAACGTTGAAATGACTTGCTTTGATAACTTGACATCAAAATGCTGCAGGTATGTCTTCACCACTGTAAACCAAACTTTGATCCTGGGGAAGGTGTCTCCTGGTGTTGCTTGTGTCTGTCCATTCATAGATGAACAGTGCACTGTGCAGTGAAGGTCCTTGTCCTGCCTGTGGTGAAGATCTGGCAGAGGCTGTCTTCTTCCAGAGCAGGCTGTGACGGTGGAGTCTCCCAGGAGCTGTTTTACTCTAGGACTGGTGGCAGCACTGCAGGCTCTACCTGCAGCTGCCAGTACACGTGTAGTCCATCCACCAAGCACTGGCTTGGAGAATGCTACATTAAATAGGATAAACGTGATTTGGTAAATGACGCTTCTCTGGTCAAGCAGTAAAGCATGGTGCTACATGCAATGGTCTGCCCTGTGCTCCAGACCTGGCTAAGCTTCCATCTTTCTTTTACCAGCAAGGTCGGAGGTGCTGTTATGAAAGGCATGGATGTTGCTATTTCTCATAGAGCTCTGCCTTTGCTTTTCCTCAGGACTCGTGCCTTTGACTTCAACCACATGGCAGTGCCCAGGAGCAGCAGCTGGCCAGATGTGTCCAGACTGCACATGCAAGGAGTCCCCTTTCTTGTTATTTGGAACAGTGACTACCTAAAGCTTCCAAATGAGCCCCCTATGTCAAATGGAAATAACCACTGCTATTAGTTCTGAGCAGTCCCTGACTGAGCCTTGATTTCAGGTCATAAGACCGGCAAGCTGCTGAGGTCCAGGAGACGTGCCTGTTGTTTCCCCACTTTCCAGCCCAAGCCCTGGGAACTGCTCTCCCTGGTTTACCTCAAGCCTTGGGGTTCATGTGGTGAGTCTGACCCTTCTCAGCCACACTCTGTCTCAGCTGAATGGGAGGAAGAAGTTGAAATAGAAAGGGCTGGACGTTGAGAGCATGTCTTGGTGGGATGATTTGCATTCCCAGCTCCCAGCATTGAGCAGGCTGGGAGGGCAGTTGGAGCAGGGCTGGGAGATGGGGTTAACTGGGAGTCAGCAGACCTGTTGGCTGCTGTGGGCAGAGCTGAGAGCTTTGCAGTAGAAGGCAGCGTGAGGCCTGGCCTAGGGGTGGTTTAACATGCCAAATGCTGCCCTGCATGCTTGAGGCGGTTCTCTGAGGAGAAGGTACAGGGCACCTTTGGGTGAGCACGTGTTCCTTTGCTGCTTTTGCACCTGCTGCCCACCCCTGGGCTGGTCACAGCTCATGCATTTCAGTCGAGGGGATGTTGATGACTATAAAAACACCTGTGTTCCCTTCCCTGCAAAACCAAAGGGCTGTGGCTTTCCTCAACTCTCCTCCCTTTCCCCTCTGGCCACGGTGGTCTGTATCTCCCAGGACACTGCTCCTATTTCTCTCCTCCCACACCATCCCCATCCAGCTGCTGGGAGCCTGTTCCACGGGGATGGTATGGACCTGGGACGACCCTTCTACTCTGTGCTCCTCCTTGGGCTCTGCCAGTGTCTTTCTCTCTGTCCTAATTCTTGTATTGCTCCAGAAATAGACTATCCAACTGGGGAAAGAACAATTAGCTGGAGGAAGGGGCTGAGCAGACTGGAAGAGAGGAGGAGTTTTGGCTCTTTTATTTGAGGCTGGGACAATGTGAGCCAGGTGGGGTCTTCACAGCCTGAACCTTGAAATTCAGGCTCCCGTGGAACACCCGCTTGGGCCTCTAAAATTTGGAAGCCAGGTCTTTACTGTGAGTAAACTGGTACGGCTTCAAACAAGGTTTATTAATTTACATCCTTTAGGGACCTCCCCCAGTATAAGACGGGGGAAAAGCAGCATGTCAGAGTCATCGGTAGATTTTTGAATGTTACATGTCCTTTTGTCTTCCCCATTGCCATGACCGTGGTGCCCTCATTCTTTTTCCAGCCCTCTGGCAAATATCTTCTGTCCAAAGATCCCCATCCCTTGGACACCTTGACTTTTGCACTCATGAAAGGGAGGGTGGGAACGTTGAAGCTGCTGCTAGATTGGTGTGAGAGGCTGTGGGCTTGTTCCAGAGCAGTGCCTAAGACTTCCACCTCCTTTGGCTCAACAGGACCTCCTTCCAAAGCTGCAATCCCAGTGAACTTGACTTTCCATTCTCAGGGCTGTGGCTTTCCCTCCCTAGCTGGTGCGGAGCTGATAGGCTTGGTGGGCCACCCATTGAATGTGAGTGCTAGGTGGCTTTGAGCTCACTGCAAGATGCGAACAGTTTTTGCTCTGCAGGCTTTGCTCTCGTTTGGAGCTAGCGACAATGTGTCCTTTCTAGCTTCCCCTCTGGAGAACAGTGCCTAGGGAGGGCAACCTGCTCCCCCAGCCCAGCTTCCAGCTCCACATGTCCCACAGTAACCAGGTGCTGCTGGAGTATAGATGTGCCCTTATCAAACAAGCAGCCTCTGATAGTTTCTCTTTCTTCCAGGCTTAACCTGCCTAAATCTTTTCGGGGTGAGATACGATATGTGACTTGACAGCAATTCTAGGTGAGATTTTTTCCTCCTGGGAAAGCGTGGTAAGAAATTAAGCTTTGCGGGTTTTCTGCCCAGTCGACCAGTGAAAGTAAAGTCCTCGGTGAACTTGGGTTGGGTCCAGGGGCAGGAGAGCTGCTGCTGTGATTTGTGGTTATATTCTCTGCAGCACCACCTCCTTACTCACAAGTGAGAGGCAAGTGGTTTTGACACCTCTTTATGACCTGGGAGCCACAGGGAAGCAGTGGGAACTTGTGTTGTGGAAAGGCAAGGTCATCGACAAGGGTGGTGCAAGTATCTTTACTTCGTCTGACCGTAGGAGAATCCAGATACTATCAATTCATAGGAATTAAAGTGACCATCCTAGTTTTGGGTTGCTGGCTATTTGAAATGTGATGCTTCCCAAGGTGGTGTGCAATATAGGGATATTACCGGGGAAGCTGTTGATAAGAGCATTAGTGAAAATGGATGTCTGGTCGTGGAGCCTATCTGTCCTACAACCTTCAGGGCCTGCCAGGGGACGTGTTTCCTGGGCTGTGAAGAACCAATATGGGACACAATCATATATCAGTGATTATATCGATCACTGTCTCAGACCCATTCAGTCAAGGACACCAGCACCTTTTGGAGAGGAAGTGTTGCTCCTGCTCTGGGAGTCTGGGGAGGGTGTTGAATGCATGGCAGTGACTGTGTACGAGGGGAAGTGACTTTCTTTTAGGGAATGCTGGGCCCATGCTCGAACCAATTAGTAGAATGGAGCTGAGCAAAGTACAGGAGGGACCAGACTGATAATAAGCAAAGTGCTCAAATATGGGAAGTTGGGGAAGAAGCCAAATGAAAATGAAATGAAAGGCTAAGGTCCAACTTTGGCAGTCGTGTAGAAACGATGGGACAGCTGATAATAGGAAAGCCTGCAGGAACACTGGGTCAAAACCCCCATGAGAGAGACTGGAAGAATCTGTGAACAAGCCAAGGCGGGGATTTTATCAAAAAGCGAGTCAGCAAATTGGAGCTGTTGGCTTGCTTACCGCCATAGAGACCCACGTCTCTCACTGTGACCTCTGCTCACTGCTTTGTGGTGATGGCCAGCTTGAGAGGTACATGGCATCACAGGGGTGTAGCTCAGAGAGTGGCAAGGGTCCCCCTTCGCAGACCTTTGCATGGGGGGACGCTTCCCACCAACTTTACTGCTGCAGAGGGGGTTTGCACTATCCTTTGATTCAGGGCTGGTGAGAGTTGTGTTTGGGGATTGCCTTAAATTCCTCTTTTATGAAGCTGAAATTGGAAACCTGTAGCTGAGCCTCCTCCTTCACAGCCTTTCTCGGCCTTGGAAATCTGTGGAAAGCTCAAGAGAGGAAAACCAACTTCTGCCAGACAATGGACTCCATAAAGACCACTTAAAGGTAAATGATGTGGTGGAAAACATCCCGAAACCATGAGCCTGCACCTGAGACACAAAGAAAGTCATTCTAGATACTTACAGTTCACATGAGGCAGAAGGGATTTCTTTCACAGACACTGTGATCAAGGTAGATATTACATCATCACCCTTGGTTGATAACCTCAGCTCTTGCTAGTGGTTCACAGAGGTAAGGGCCTCTCCTACTTGTCCCTCCACTTCCCCATCAGTAAAAGAAGGCTAGGGATATCCCTTCTTGGTACATCATCTGAAAACGGGCTTACTACAAAAGTGAGCCCATACTGCTGGTGGTGAAGAGGAGGTCTCATTTGGAGGCCTGACTTGTGAAATCTCATGGAGAAGCTGTGGAATAGAGTCATGTGTTTGTCCTTCTAATGTGGCTTTCTCTTTTTAAAAGCGCTGTGCAGAATGTGAGACACGCTAGATAAAAGTGAATTTAACGGCTATTTCGTATCCTTTGAGGAACATCAGTATCGGCTGAAAGAGGGAAAAAGACCTTTTATGTTGAGTCCGGAATGGATCTGCTTTTATTGGCAGACTCTATGACTTCTTTTGTTGATATTTCCTCTGATAGCTCTTACCTGACTTGTTTTTAAAATCCTTGTCGGATTTTTTCAGTCTTCAAAAACTGCATTTCCTTGCTGAAATTCAAGTTTGGGATCTGGAAAAATGTCCAACATCATTTTGCAGATGGCTTGCTGCGATGTAGAAGTTCCAGAAATAGGACATTCTGTAAAGGAAGTCACCTGTTTATTTCCAGACGGGCAGAGAATTTATTTTAAACAATGCCATTTTCTTTTCAATTACAGATGTTTTTGCGGAAAAAAAATTGCAAGAGTCTCTAAGAAAGCGCATGTGATTACAATTAAAGGATGTGTTGTGCTGTATCAGAAGGTAGCACTTAAACCGGAGAAAGACTGAATATTGACTATAACTCATTTTAATTATACCATCTATTTCAAACATGTAAATATGTTTGGTAGCACTTACATGTTTATGTCAGCTATTGGGAAAAGCCGTTTTCCTTTTTGGTAGACTTCTGATGGTAAGAATTTTGCTACTTGCATTTGAATAAGCAACAAACAACAAGTTTAGATGCAACGAATTTTTGTGTGAACGGAGGTTGATCCCCTCTCCTGTGGTTGTAGCGTTTTACCCGTGTTCAGGTTATCTGTAGTACTTTTGTGAATAGGAATGATTATTAATAAGCAAGGCATTAATTAAGACATGCATTTCTCGACAGACTACACCATGACCATGGTAAAGTCGGTGTGACGCAGGGGATTGAACGTGAGGCTGGGAATGGGGTGAGTGGGAATCCATTTCTGGCTCTCCCACTGCCTGGCCAGTTCTTCCCACCTCCTTTAACTGGGATCAGCGGTATTGAGCTGCTTTTGTAAAGGGCTTTGAGATCTACGGATTGAGATCACTCCGGAAGACCCAGGTACTTTGCTCAAGTCTAACACACAAACCCTGCAAAAACTTGAACGCTGATTTAACCTGGCACCGTGAGTGAAGCCGTGTCTTTGCTAAAATTGATGAGAAAAGTCTCTTTGCTTCTGGGGACTGGGATTCTTCACCAGGGGAAATCATTCTGAGCCTACTTCCCTTCCCTTTGACGTTTTCTGTCTTATCAAAAGCCAAAGGAGTAAGGAAGAAGGTTAATGACTAAATTGACAAATAAACAATCAGTTCAAAGCAGCAACACATTTCCCAGAAAATTTAAGAATCTCCTCTGAAAACTGGTTAGGAATGTAAACTCCGTCGCACTTCAACCCAGGAGAGACTATCCGTATGGAGCTCACTGTGTTATGGGGGCTGTGGCTGGCTGGGAAATAGGAAGGGTTTTGGTTTTTCCATGGAATGCGTTAGAGGAAAATCACAGAAGAGGGAGGAAAATTAATTTGGTCATTGTGAACAGAGAAGGGCATTGCCACAGAGGTGTCTCAGGTAAAGCCCCTCCGACGGTGTTATGGACAATCTGTACACCGTCTGATTCAGATGTCAGTTTTTGGACAGCAAAGCAAGAGAGTCCATGGCTCTCCTCCCCAAAAAGAAAATGTTTAAGGAGTCCCAGGCCAGGAGACCGCTTTTCATCCCATGGCAGCAAGAGCGTTGAGCGCCGATGATGGGGAGATGCTTCCCTCACACTCCGAGAAATAAGAGTGTGTTTGGCCTTCTTTTTCAAGGGCTCCACTTTGCCACAGTAATGGGGCATTAACAGCTTGATTTTCATTTAATAAATAATATGAATTATGCTGTGACGGAGCCAAGATTTTAAACAAGAGGCTCCCGTAAACATTTTCTTCAGGAATCTGCGATAAACCAAAGATAGCGTTAGACGTACTCGGAGGGAGCGGGGACGCCAGACTTGGAATCTGTCCATCTGCTTCACCATTGAAACAAAACCACTTTATAACAACCACAGAGGAGAGGAAGCGATGCAGCTTGGCACATACACTTACGCTATGTGTGGTGGAAATGTTTATTCTTTATTTCAGAAAGATTTAGTGGGTGTAGAGATAATAGAGCATAGCGCTCGCTTGTGTCTTGGGGAAGGAGGGGTGATGGTGTTTGGGTTTTAAGGGAGTCCAGTGTCGGCTCCCATGGGGAATATTTTCGGTAATACCTATTGCAATCTCATGCACTTGGAAGGCAGGAGGAGATGGAGGAATGAAATGTGCTTTTCAGGAGAGGTGTTGTAAAGGCCCCAGGATTAGTTATCTCTGACAGGAAGGATTTTACAGACTCCAGCAGACAGCAGAGGCAGGGTCCTGGCCATTTCTGCGTTGGCCCGACAGCTCCTCCAAGGCTCCGCGGCTTCCCTTGGAGCGGCTCGCGTCACTCTGCCCCTCTACTTGTGAGATGCCGTGGGGCTGCCTGGGGCTCACTGACCCCACAGACAACTCGCCTCGCACCCTACCCGTGCCGGCTCCCCCAAGGGTCTTCGGGGTCCCCACCTCTTTACCTCTTGCGCTGAGGCATTGTGTTGTGACTTGGGAAGCGGGGGNTGAGGCACTGTGTTGTGACTTGGGAAGCGGGGGAAGGATCTGCAATACAAAAGTCTGCGGGGTCAGCGGGCCACCACGTCCCGTGGTCCCCAATGTCCCTGTCTGTCCCCCTCAGCCACCGCTCCCTTTTCCGCTGTGCACGTTCAGCTCTGCTGCTCTGCCTCTCCTCGGAGCCGCTCAATATCAAACCCAAAAGACCCTGGGCTGACCTCTGGGGATGGGAGAGTCCCTGCCAGAGTTTGAGACAGTGTATGTCTAGACTTGGTGTGTGAGCAAGCAAGTGAAGGCATGACTAAGTGTCTGAAAGTTTGGACCTTTGGAGAGGAGTCCCTTGGCTTCTTATTTCTTGGATAAAGTTCTGCTTCCTGTGGAGCCGTGGAGATAAAGGGTATTTTTCTCCCCCCTTTTTTTTTTCCCTTTTCAAAAAAGTAAAAAATATATGGGTATGTCTTGGGCGAGAAAGCAGAAACCTTTGAAAAATTTTGGCAAATCAAGAAACATAAAGAATGTGTTGAGTGAAACATTTCACAGCGACAAAAATCAAAACATCTCACTTCGCCTTCAACCACTTTAAAACATTTTAATGGTTCGAAAGGAAATTTCAAAATGAAAAGTCATGTTTTGCTTAAAACACTGGAAAGTGTTTCATTAAAAAGGAAGAGTGGAAGCAAAACAATTGCCTTACTTTATTTTTTTTTTCCTCTTTGCAATAACCTGATGGCTCTTTCCCCAACCTGTGCTGAGGTCAGGGACCAGGGCTGTGTCCATCCTCCCTTGGGTTATGAGGGGCCTGGAGCTGACAACCTTCTGATCTGAGGAAGGGACAATCTGATGAAATCATCTCCCACGCAAGAAATTCTTGTATCACCATAACTACCTTTTACTTATTCTTTTTTAAATATAAATTTGCAGGCAAGCCTGGTCCCACGGCCATCCCTGCTAACCAGCCCATGCCTACAGAGGTCTTTTTGGCCACAGGACAATCTCAGATCCTGGGGACTGCAGAAAGGGGCTGGGAAAGAACTTCCCCTCTGGAGTGCCATGACAGTGTGACAGGTAGGTCTGAACAGTCTCGGTGGCTTGAGGACTTCTGCTAACTTCCCCTGCCCTGTTTGGGCAGGTGTGGGGCCATCTGGCGTGGGATACGCTTGGGAAGTCCCCGCTTGTGGGACTGTGTGGGTCAGGGAAGAGCAAGGAGAGCAGCAACATCGTGAGGAGATGTTGCTCAGTGGCTGAGGAGAGAGGGAAGGATGGCTCTGGGGCTACAGCAGAGGGGGGGACCCTGCTCCCACCAGGGATGCGGAGCTGGCGAGGGGACTGCGTGGGGAGTCAGAGCCAGCTGGCTGGCGGGGGGCTGCGGGGAGGCACAGAGGCTGCCCGGGGGGCTGCGGGGAGCGGGGAAGGCTGGCCGTGGGGCCACGGGGAGGCTGAGGGGAG
>RSEF01000008.1:6778340-6792511 GCA_003993805.1 Himantopus leucocephalus
CCCCCCCCCCCCCCCCCCCATGTACCAGTATTTAAGTGGGGAGAAATAATTGCCGGTATTTAATGCTTCTGGCAGTGGACTTGCATGATGCGGTTTGTGTCTGTAAGGGAAAATATCGTGGTTTAATTTCTATTGTATAGCCTCTTCTTATTTATTGCTTTTTTTCTGGGGAGAAGAAAAAATCAAAACTCTTGCAATTTCTCTCTTGCTCTAGTTTCTTCTTTAAGACATGGCACTCTTTATAAAAAAGACAAAGTCTGAGTACAGATTAGGGGGGGAAAACCCAACTAAATGAAATTCTGCAGTTTTACTACTATGACTATTCAGATAAATGTAAAGGTTTCTTACTGTTTGTTTGTTGCCTTTTTTTTTTAAAGAAAGGGTTAAAATGCTCTTGTCTGCCAATCATCCAGGCTAGCTCATGTAAGAGCGAGTTGTCAGTTGCCTTTAGTGAAAGCAATATATTAGATTGTTAGTTACTTTAGGGTACTGTTGTTTTATGGCATGGGGTGTTCTCAGGCTTCTAAAGAAGCTAATGGCATGAGAGCGTTGGTTCTGCCGTTTCCCACTTTCCAGACCTCCTACCATGTACTAACACACTTATAACACATCCCAGGGGGGCATTTAAATTTTAAAAGCAACAATTAAAAAATAGCAGTCATCAATCAGGGGTGATCTTAAACAACAGATGCTCAGGGAAGGACATTTAGCAACATGCACCACTTATTTATTTATTTGTTGGAATCTCTTTTTTTTTAATTAAAAAAAATGGGGGGAATGATGGAAATTTGGCGGGGGAGGGGTTCATCTCTGCTGTTGGCTTTCTGAGCCGACCAGAGTTGATCAGCGAGCGGGCTTTTCTATGCCGATGTAGCTGCCTTGTTTTAGCACGCTGCAGAGTACTTGACTTCTCCCCCCCCCTCCCCTTTTACAACAAGGACTGTAACAGTCAATAATTCATATCTAAACCATATAAGCAAGGGCATGACATGAATGAAAGTGACAATAAATATGATTGCACACCCAGTTGATATACATTGATAGTTACACATAAAAGGGGAACAGCTTTCAGAAACCTGAACCTGGGTCTCTTTTTTTTTTCTTTCTTAAATATATATATATAAAACCTCCTAGTGTGAGCAACTGATTGAAAATACAATTACTTGACTCTTGCAATATATATAAAATGACTAAGGGGGCCCTTTGTTAAACGTTGTTTGTGCAGCGTGTAGCCCAGACAAAGCACCTACCGATGGCATTCGGTTCTCTGAAGTCCTTACGGCTGCGTGGCTGGGTCTGACCTTTCTGAGGAGTCCTTTCTTATGGAGTTTCCATAATATCAAGCAGTGGGTTCGGTATGGGAACCTCTGTAGAGTTCATATGATGTAATGTGAGGGAGTCTGCCTAGAGATAAATTTTATGGGTGGTTTTATAGTCTTTCCCTGAGTGCCACCCCAAAAAAAGGAGCCATCAAGTTCTTTTCCCTCTTCCCTCTTTCTCCTTTTATTTTGTGTGAACCAAAGAAAATGTTTGTCTGCCTTTTCTCTGCATGTATTTAATGCTGTGTATGTTGTCTGTGCAGAAGTACTTTTTGGCAGGGTAACTGATTAATCCCAGCTCGGTTTTGCTATCAGTGCAGTTGCAAAGTTAGGGGATGGGGAATCTGCTAGGACTAAACCCAGTGGGAAATCCAGGTGACCTCAAGGATTCTGTGGGGTCCCGGTGAGCTGGGCAGGGATGGGGAGCTGTACATATCGATGGAGCCTGCGTGTGATAATTCCTCTCTGCTCACTAAAATCGAGAGAGATGGTATAGGGCAAAGCTTGATACTGGAAATAAAGGATATTCAGGTGTGAACTGCAGCTGTCTTACATTTTTTTTTAAATTTTATTTGTTGCTGTTGTGCCTGGGTTACTTGGCTGCAGGGCTGCTGTACAGAGCTCTCCGAAGAGGTTGAATCGAGATGGCTTTTGGAGCGTTGTTTATCTGATCTCTGATAGGTTTACGGTGAATTATTTTACTTTGCAAATTCAAAGACCTCCTCCCCTCTCCCCCATCTGTGTCCCCAAAAGTCACACTTTGTAAGGAAACAAACGGCCATATGGTTTTGTTTTATTTTTTTTTCTTTTTAATTATTGCTTTGTGGGCCCAATGTTAGGAGGAAGTTAGCCTTGTGTTTTCTGGGGCTGAGGGTACTGCCTGCTTCTGTTTGCGTACTCCTTCCTTGTGGGCAGCAGCGTGAAAGTTTAGCCAGCTTCTCTCTTCCCACTTTCCATTTTGCTTCCCAGATTTTTGCATGTGTCGCGCTTGAAATCGTGGTGATTGTTTGTGGTCACTGGTGGGTGTTTGAAAGTGCGTGTGTACATCTTCCCCCCGGCGTTATGATGTGCAGAAATGTGCGTTCAGTTACCCCGCTGCCTGATTTAAGTGACTCCAGAGCCTTACGGAGACTTTACCACCGTCTCTCGCAACATTATGGCTAATATTTCATAGTGTTAACGTTGTCTTGAGCAAACCCAAAGTGTCCATAAAGTTCTTAGAAAAAGAGGTTGTCTGTATTGGCCAAAGAGTTCCCTTTTGCACTTGGGCTCTTCAGTTATTTTAAAGCATTTATAAACACTTTAAAAAATAATAAAAAAAGGTTCGGTGGGTTGTCTTTTGTCTGCAATCTGGAGATTGTTGCTTTTGGGGTGATTTCTGTTTAACAAAAGTTTAGAGGTTTTGAGCTGAGCGGGAGCATGTAGGGGGAAAAAAATTAACTGCTTAAATATACGTATAAGTTGTCGGCGTTGCATTTGGTGTCTTTTCACTTGCTGTTGGTCGCTTTGTTGCGAGGGAAGGGGCAGGACTGCCTTCAAATGGCTGGCTGGCTTTTTGGAATAATAATTATGGAAATGCGAGGCATTGTTGTCCTAAATACAATTGATTCCTCCGTCAATAGGGATTGAAATCGGAAATTGCATTGCTGATTTATAAAAAGTTTGAAGGCAGGGGTAGGGGCTCTGTCTTTATGGCCTTTTTTTTTTCCCCTTGTTTTTTTTCTCTCTCGGTATGGTTTTTTTTTTTTTAAGCTGTTCTCTGCATGAGCAGAATAGCTAAGCAGAAGAATCAGGCAAGGCGTACGCAGACGTGGGGTCCTTGGATGGCAAACTGGAAAATATCTGCTGTCAAAATGCAGCAGCATCTATTTCAGCTGTGAGCCTTTCCCAACTCCCATCTCGTTCTGCGGGGACCGGTGGGGAGAGGCTGAGCTCAGGATATATGACCATTTAATCTGATTCCTCCTCCTTAAGAGCTTTTCCCATCGTTTCACTTTCTTTGCTCTTTTGGGGGAGGTGAGGGCATCAGGCAAATTCTGCTTCTTAAAAAGACCCTGACTTTGTATTTGAAGTCCCCGTATTTTTATTTTCTTACCCCCTTCACCCTTCTGCGTTGAAGGAATTAAGGTTTAAAAGAAAAATGTACATACCACTAACGGGGGGAATTTACGAAGTGGAATATTTATAGGCAGCACTGATTAGCCTTGCAATTGTTGTCGAATAATGGGTTTGTTTTTTTCTTAATTTTAGAACATAATAGCTATATAAGGTGCCTCTTAGCTACCTTTCCCTGTGCATTATCTTCATCAAACTTAACTCAAATCAGATCTTTGGAGGAGGTAGGATTTTTTCCCCCTTCTTTTCTTCCTTAACACCCCTTTGTTCTCTCCAGCTCTGTGTTCAATTAACACCCCCATCGCAGAACTGTAGTCTTTTTTTTTTAATGTCTGTTACTGTATTTCACTTCTGACACCTCTCTTATTATTCTTGCCTGCTATTTCTCTTTAATATAGCAATTACGATATGGGGTTTCTTTCTTTCTTCCCCCCTTCCTTCCCCCCCCCCCCCATCCCCTTCCAACTGAAGCCCCACGGAGCAGCACGGGGAGAAGAGGGGCAGCCATCGTCTGTGCAGTGCTGTTGTTTTTTGGGGTGCAGGGCAGAGCTGTAAGTGGGGTATGCTCACAAATCCAAGGCCCCCGCAGATGAAGTTTTTTGCGGGGCAGGATGGGGCAGCTTGCTTTCCTTCCCCCCCAGCCCTTCGCCGTGGTTTCAAACCTTGCCCTCCTTATTGTGCATTTCTACCAAGGTTTCCCAAGGCACAGGGACAAGTTAAACACCCCGATTTGAATTTCAATACAATTCTTGCACCTAAGGCTTCATTCTGCTTCTGCAAAAGCTTATAATGAAAGTGCCTGGGCTCCAGCCCTGGAGGATCGGGGTCCCCGCTCTGCTCTCTGTAGGTCCAGCCCTCGCCCGGCTGTCTCCCTCCTGCCCTTCAAAGGGGAGGAAGCCTTTGCTTTGATATTTATTATTTTTTTTTTTCCTCCAGTTGAAAGGCTTTGAAGGCAAAAGTGATGCTTCTCTCTCCCAGCCGTGCAGGCTCCCTATAGCGGCGGGGTCTGTAGGGGCAGGGTCTGCCAGGTCCCTGATGTGCCCGCCCTGCGTTGCGGGGGGAGTGAAACATTTTGGGAGAGCAGGGCCTCCAGCTGGCCAGCACTGCCCAAGGAAGCCTCTTTGCAGCTCACAATTAAATTGCTTCCAGAAACCTGATGTCTTCAAGGGCAAGGAGGGAAGGGAAAGTGCAAGGGGCTGGAAGATAGGGATGATTTGGGAGGGAAGGCAGTGTGTGGGGGACCTTGGCTTGGTGGAGGGCTGTGTTACTGCAAGAGGACCAGCCACCTCTGGGGACTTGCTGGGAGAGGATGGAAACCAGTTCACCCTGTTGGGAAGGGGGATGTGTCCCAGTAGGCCTCACTGACTGGAAGGAGCAGCAGCCTTCTCTGGAGCGCAGGGTCTTCGGGGTTGGAGCTGTGATACTGCAGGGAGTCCTTTCTCTGGGCTTTCCTCTTCCAGCGCAGCATTGCCCCATCAGGGATCTACCGGGGATGGATAGCTTTGGAGGAGTGTGCTCGCAGGGAGATTTTTCTTTTTCCTTTTCAATTTTGTATTTTATTCCTCTCCCCTGGTAGCATGTGGTTGGGGTTTTTTGAACGGAGCAGGCTTAATTAGTTTAATCAAAATTGGCCTCCTGCAAACCTCCAGGGGAGGAGGTGGGAAGCACAGGGCTGCCAGCGGGCTCTTCCTCCCACCTTCTCCCCCTCGGCCCTCCTGGCAAAGCAGAGAAACCAGTCCTGGCTCCGGCATGACATTACTGCTCCTGAGGGACTCCCAACAATTTGGGGAGTACAGGAGCCAACCTGTTTGTTTTTGTTTCAAGGCTTGATTTTTGTGGGTGCTTGATGTTGAGTAAACTTTGCTGTTATTGCAGTGGACCAGGAGGATGCTCTTGGAGGGTCTGCTAGGTCCCATTGCTCCCTGGCTCCATCTGTGTGTTCCTAGGGGGTGGATGTGCTTGTCCTTCTGCCCCAGATCCCACGTTCCCAAGTCTCCCAGGCTTTGCTTGCACCAGCCTTCCTCAATAGCAGGTTTTGGTAGCGTTGGCCGTTGGCTGTGTGTCCAGGGAAGGAGGATGCCGGAAAGGTTCTGTGCCTGCTGTTTGGAAGCTGCCTGCTGACAGCACTGGGCCCGGTGCAGAGGAGAAGGAGTCTTTGTGCTCAATTAATGCATGCCCGAAAAATATCTATATTAGCCTGGTGTGTGTATAAATACCAGCTAAGTTGAGCATCCTTCTACATGAACACGTTAGGTGACTTCCCCACTGCCACGGGTCTCTCTCCGCTCCATCTCCCCTCACTTCCAAATGGTTTTGGCAGCAGTCAAAGTGTTGTGGCTGAGTCCAGGGAAAGAGATCTTGTTATCGGGCCTTGTAGCTCCAAACAAGAAACTCGGAAGATCTTTCAGGCCTAAATTTCTCCAGGGAAAAATGGTTCAAGTTCCCTTATTTGAGACCTGCAAAGGGATTTCCCCCTTGGAGCGCTGACTGTCTGCGAGCAGAGCTTTTCTAAATGATCTCAAATGTTAGATTTATTCCTGTTAGCAGGCTTGCGCGCTGCGTGCCAGCCCAGGGTTTGAGGGCAGTGGCTGTAAACAAAATGCAGAGAAACTCTGAGACAATTTCATCATGGCTTTCCCCCCCCTGCCCCGTCACAAGGAAATTACTGCATGCAGCAATTCTTTAGGAGAGTAGGGTGGTGGTTTAAGCATAAATGGTTTCGTTTGCAGTGAGATAAGCTGGGCTATGCTGCTGTTGGCGCTTCTGCTGAATCGGAGCTGGGGACTTTGGTGGTGAGAATGGAGGAATACAGGATTCCTCCTCTGCCTTTGGTTCAGCACCTCATTCCCAGTTCCTCCTTTAATCTGGGAGCTGCTGCCTTCTCTGCTAATGTGAAGCTCTGCAAAGGGTTTTGTGATCTCTTGGAAATCTGCTGTGAAGCATTTTACTACTATTTTTTTTTTTTTCCTTCCTGCAATTGGAGTTGGGGTGCTTTGGGAGTCAGGAGAGCCTGTCCTATTTGCTCTGTGCACTCGAGGGGTGGTTTGCAGCTGGTGCGAAATACCAGGCACTTGCCGGGAGCAGGGGGTGAGTTTGCATCTGAAGATGTGATATTTTCTTTTTTCCACCTTTTTTTTAATTTTATTTTTTTTATTTTTTTTTTTCCTGCCTTGCATTCCTATGTCAGTTTCCCTATGCAGTGAGTTTCACCCTCCTGGTAACCCCTGCTTTGCTTTGTTTTGGGAGTTGCTGTGGGGGAGGTGGGCTGCTCAGTCCTGGCTCCATGGACCCCAGAGCAAGATGCTGCTGCTGGGCTCCATGCTTTTAGGCTGAATCTTTTGGCTTTTGGGTGCCAGGCAGGGAGAATTGATGCTGCCTTGTGCGCAAGGGTGTGTGCAGTGCAGCGCCTAGCACAGGGGGGACTTGGTGCTGGGTTGGGGTTTGGAAGGAGGTAATGTGATTTACGGCAATGGATCTGGTTAATAATCTCCAGCAGCTTCTGTATACTCAGGGGCTGCTTGTATTCCCAGCCAGGTGTTTGCAGACCGGATCAATATGGCCCTATTTGCATGGGGCTGTCCATAATCTAATAAACCAACCTCAGTCTGCATCCTTTGCTTTCCCCAGTCATCCACCCAGAGATGATCCTGGTCCGGTCAGATTAGCAAGTGTTCCCTGTGGTGGGAGAAGCTGTTTGTGAACAGTGCCTGGCCCCTGCACTGCCAGCTTGGGGTCACACGTGGCACCCCAGTGCTGCCAGCAGGTACCGGGTGCCAAGGCTATACCCCCTGCCAGAGCCTGGATTGTGTGAGCATCCTGGCTTTTTGGGTGCGCTGGACGTTTGTAGGTGCTGGCTGCATGGTGCTTTGCAGACTGTCACCTCCCCAGCGTGCTCCAGAGGCATCGACATCAGGGATTTTCCATTAAATGCCTCCTCTTGCCATGTTGCCTTTGGGAGCATGTGTTGAGAACCCTGTTTGAAACCAAAAATGATGGTTTTGCAGGCTGGGCGGTCGGCAGCTTCTGCTAAAAACTGTCTTGGAGGCGTTGCGTCCCCCGGCAACTTAAATAATACAAGGTGGTGGGCGGTATAGGGATAAATTACAGAAAGCCATGGCCTGAGGAGGCTGTGGGTTGAATACATTAAAGCGTGGTGTTGTCAGGCTGGTGGTGGGGCTGGGGAGGGACTCGGGTGATGCTTTCTCCCAGTGCTGGGGGATTGGTTGGGCTGAAATTAATTGGTCTGCAACTGTGTCAATTTAAAAAACGAAACAACAAAAACAAACAGAAAAAAAACAAAACAACCGACAACCCCCCCAAAAAACCCCTGAAGAATTAAATCTCTTGGCTTTGTGTTTGAGCCCTGCTTCTGTAATTTTTTTTTTTTTTAAGCTGGAACAGAAAGCCACCTTTACAGGCTCCTTTTCCTGGTGGTGAAGGTGAGGTGGCTGGAGAACCGGCAGCCTGATGGAGGGGACGTCTGCCAGGAGAAGCCGCCTCGCTGGTCTGCCGTGCCTGCTGAGGAGCGGTGTGCTGTCGCTGCTTCTCAGCATTTTGGGGAGGTCGCCAGCGTGGATAATAGAAATCCCCTATGACACCTTGAGCGAGCAGCATGTTGTCACCGTCCTCTCCCTGCCTGGCCTTTTATTTATAGGAGAAGCCTTACCCAAAATAGCTTTTTGCTTGGCCTAAGCTGATGGGCTGTTTCCCACTCTNCTCCCCCCCCCCCCCCCCTTTTTTTTTTTCGTAAATATACTGATAAATTGAAAACCCTCAGAACAGCCAGTGCTGTGAGGAGCCACACTAATCTAAAATGATAACTTTGCCATTTTACTTCAGCCTTGGTGAAAAACGAGCGGAGCTGCCTTTGCGAGTGGGATCAGCCTGAATGCTGGTGGCTGGATTTTTGTTTTTCGCCCGAGTGCAAGCCCAGAAACTCAGTTCATCGTTACCATGTCCCATTTTTGGTTTTACAGGCAGCATTTTGTAACGCCATGTTTGGCCCAGCCTGGCTGGCCTGCCTGTCCTCGTTATCAGAAGAGGAAAATCAAGTTTCCCTCCTGGTTGGATAACATTTTCAAATTCCAGAGTGATGTTGATTAGCAGAATTAGCAGTGGCAGGTTAACCAGCAAAAACACCCTTCCAGTTGCAAAGTGTTTTTTGCTGGCTGCTGCTCCTTTCCCAACCCCAATGGTCCCAATCCCAGACATGTCTCCACAGCACGGGGATTTTTCTCTCTTAATTCAGTGCGACTGTTTCCTTTGACATTTGATATTTACAAGGCTGGAGCCAAAATGAAAGCGAATCTGCCCATAACTCTCTGAAATGTGCCTTTCTAATTTCAACATTAATGTTTCAAAACCCAAGCTCCTGGTGGGTGTACGTTTGCTTGTTTACACATATCCTCTTTTTTTTTTTTCTGCTGTGCAGTGATTCTCTGGTGAAGTATTAAGAATGATACAATACCTGGAGCCTCTGGACGGATCAGTCTCCAGGTTTAAGCTTTGAATTTTGTTTTTAACTCAGTCTCCAATTTTAAAAGGTTGCAAGTGTTTTAACTTGGTCTTCTTTGTTTGGGGGTGGGGTGTTTATATGCAAAATTATTGTTGCAAATATTGCAGTAACATGATTATCGCAAATCTCTAGA
The DNA here is from genome assembly GCA_003993805.1 of Himantopus leucocephalus. Taxonomy (NCBI): domain Eukaryota; kingdom Metazoa; phylum Chordata; class Aves; order Charadriiformes; family Recurvirostridae; genus Himantopus; species Himantopus leucocephalus. The sequence continues at coordinate 6,787,423 of RSEF01000008.1, forward strand.
CAAAGGCACAGTTCACGGGGTAAAAGAAATGAGTTGGAAAGAGTCGCAGCCATCAATCCTGACTTCATAGCACAGGACACAGCCTCCCCGGTATGTTTTGTATGAAGCTTATGCTTTCCAGAAGGGTGTTTGGTCTTGTGCCGGAAAGTTGCAGGCAGTGAGACAGGCTCCACCACGCTGGCGGAGGTGGTGTTTTGAAGGGTTTATGGACCTTGCTTTCCAAGGGGTCACCTATTTATTTCTGATCAGAATTTGTGAAGCTTCTGGCTGCTGCATTGTGCTGTGCATGTGCCTGCTGAGAGCGAGGAGCCTGCCGCGGCCCTGCTCCTGGAGCAGTTGCGTGTCTGGGGGGAGCAGGTGGCAGGAATGGTGTTTTCGGCGAATGTATTATTCCCCCGGAAAATCCTGGCTGTTAGATCTGGTCAGCAGATGTGAAGTGTCGATCAGTATCGGTGGTGGGAAGGGGAGTTGCAATATACTTTGCTAATGGAGAAAAACCGGAGGAGCAATTCCCTGATTTACGCTTTTGGTGATGTGAAATGAAGCCGTCTGAAGCGCTTTGCTCAGCAAGCTCTTAGCAGCCTGCTTCTTCCTCCTTACTTCATGCAGATTTTTCTGAAGAGGCTGTTTCTCAGCTGTCACTGGGTGGGCAGAGGTGGCTAGGGGGGCACGGACCCCTTAAATGCATCTGGAGGCACAAAGCATAGAGCGTGGGAGCAGGGAGCAAGCAGTGCCCACTGTAGCTTGCTCCAAAGCCCTGGTGCAATTCTGTCCCCAAGCGGCTGAAAAGGTCATTTAGCGCAATAGCAAATGCTTAATTTATTTTTTTTTTTTCACTCTCTCAAATAGTCAAATTAGCATCCTTCCTCTGATACAGGAGCTTCTGGAGGGGGCATCCCGACAAGGATTATCAGTCAGCATGCCTGGGCCTGGGCTGTTCCTCTCCCGAAGGTCCCCAGCTGCTATTTGCACATCCTGGGGTCTGACGGCGGCTGGCATTTCCCCTGTTCAGTGGAATTTACTTTCTGCCTGGTGAGGGCAATGGGTAACATTTGCGCACCTGGGCTGCTTAAGCTGCAGAGGGGCTGGGGGATGTGGCGGAGAAGGTCAGGGGTCCGTGCTTTCCTTATGGGCAGGAGGGAGCAGGGAGAGCAGCTGATGGGTACTGTGTCCTCTACCTAGGCAGCAAACAGGAGGGGGAAAATGATGTTATGTAGCATGATGGTACCTGTGCAACCATCTGGACCCTGCGCTGATGTTGGGTGGATGCAGGGTTGGCTCTGGCTGTGGAGAGTTCAGACCCTGCTCAGTTTCGTCTTGTGGTAGATGGATTGGTTGGGCAGCTGGGTCTGGGTAGTGGGTGCTTGCTAGGGTTTTATTGTGGCAAAGGGTGCTAAATTTCCATTGGGATAGGTTTGCAGCGCATGCCTGGAAGGCGTGCAGCCTGGGGTTGGGATTTCTCCTTAGAAATGGCTCTTCTGTGTTCAGGTCTAGAAAGCTGTGGGCTCCTGACCCCTCGGGTGTAGGACAACATGTGCAGCAGCACGATGGCGTAGATGGAGGTTTCTATCCTTGGGACTATCCCAAGGGCAAATGGGGATAGTTTATTGTGGAAAAACCCACGAGCAATATGGAGGGAGATAAGACACAGCGAAGGGTGGTGGTAAGGGAAGTCCCTGGTCCTTCCATGTTCCTGAAGCAGGAGGCAAAGTCTATGTGGGTGGAAGGACATACAAAAGTTTCCCTTTTTCTGCCATGTTTGGTTAGGCCTTGGAAATGTCCTTCAGCAAAGGCAGTGTGGGTGCTTGGGGGCCTAATGGCCAGGGCCAAAAGTGAGTGCTGGGAGGGCTGTGACAGCACGGTGCTTCCAGCCCCAACACCTGGTCAGGAGCTGTGGGTACAGCTGATGGAGTGTGCCAGTGCTGCATGCTGAGGCATGCAGCTGCGGACAAGGGCAGCAGATGGACCTGCTTCATCGTATGTAGGCTGTGATTGAGAAAGGAGCTGCGCAATTAGGAGAGGTCCCTGTAGTTTGTGTTTGAAAGGAGCTCCATTTGGATAATTTTTTGAGCTCCTGTTTAATCAGAAGGCTGTGTGCTGATGAAGAGGGAAACTGCTTGTGCGGTGGGTCTCCACTCATGCTGCATCCCCACTTCTTGGTCCCTTTTGCTTTTTTTTTTTTTCTTTTGCTTCACTCTTCGGGGTTGCTGAGGTGGCCAGGTTCCCATCAGCACCCTTGGGCAGTGTTGCTTTCCTCCCTCGGGCAGATCTTTCCAAGGATCTCCTCGGCCTCTTGCCCATTGCAGGGTCAGCAGCCTGCTGCCTTCCTCTTGCCACATCTCCTCCCTCTATGCAGGCACTGGTGCTGGGTCTAATTCTGGTCAGCGATTGCCCTTGTGGGCTCCTGGGGGAAGCCCGTCCCTGCAGCTCTCCGGAGGAGTCTCTTATGCTTGGCAAGGAGCATGGAAGAGACCTAAATGAACAACAAATGAGAACCATATAGAGACAAATGGGAATCAGATTTAGGAAGCAGACGAGACAACCCTTTGGAAGGGGCAGGGGGGCTGTTTGCTTTAACCAGTCTCCTTGGGTTTCAGACAATAATAAAGCAGATTTGTTTTCTTTTACCTTCTCTTCCCCCAGCCCCCTGTCTTTCACTTTGTTCCTCTTACTTGCCGTTCTCAAACCAGCCCTGGATCTAGCAGCACCAGCATCACCTCCCTGAGCTCGCACCTTCTGCAAATGGGATTACTGACCAATCCAGCTGACATCTTGTCCAGTTTTTTCACTTCTCCTTCTGTCTGGTTCTCCCTGTTGGGAGCTTGTTGCTTTGAGCCAGACTGCCTTGGCTGGGCTGCTGGGGACGGGTCCCTCCCACGGCCAGAAGAGCTTTTTGGGCTTTCTGGAGCAAGTGGTGGAACAAACTCCTCCAAACAGGCTGAGGTTTTCTCTGCAAAGTCGATTTGTCCTGGCACGCTCTGCTGTGTACTTTTGAGGCAGTCCCCGAGGACTGGCCTTGCTTGGAGGAGGTTGAAGTTTCTCCGTTGGAGGTCTTGGGTAGTGCCTCTGAGATGCTTGAGTTACCTCCTAACATGGGCTCCTCCGGCACACAGTTATGGCTGGTGGCTGAAAGGGAGGAGAACCCTGCGTTGCCGGCCTCCACAGGTGGCTTGTTTCTCTGCAGAAATGTGCTTCCTTCCCCTTCCTCCTTTTTTTTCCCCTGGTCATTGTCTTGGTCCACAGCATATGGATCTTGGGAGGGGCTGAGGGATATGTAGCTATGGGTCAATGAAGCTGAGCTTTTGATCTCTTCAACTTTCAAGAGTCCTGGTGGTGAGTAATCGTCTTCCCAAGCAGGGAGGCCAGACTGGAGCTGGGATTAGTGGTTCCTGTGACCATCTCTGCAGCTCTCAATCTCCTGCTCTGGGCACCACTCAAGGGATGAAGTTTCTCCCACCTTGAAGGGGAATGTGTGTCCTGCCTGCTGCTGTGTGCCCAGTTGGGAATGTCTCACCAGTGTCTTCTGCAGCTGTGCTGCTGCAGTGTGCAGGGCTGTTGTGGTTGTCTCCCAGGCAGAGCTTCCTCATACAGAGTTGTTTTTCTATTTGCTGGTGGCTAGTAGAGAGACAAGGGATCCGGGGTAACTGCTGGCATGTTCTAGTGGATTGCTTTTAGGTGCTGTCCTGGGTTTTGTAATCCACTTAACCTGTTTTACACAGGATTCTCCATCCTGGAGAGTAAGTTCATCCACTCTGCTGGTGGTGAGCACCCTCCAATATGACCCTTGAATTTCCAACTGCTGTGGGACCCTTCTGATGTTCAGTGGGTGATGCTGGTGCAGAGGGGTTTGTCGGGGGCACCCTTCACCTCCAGTTCTCAGCAGGTCTCTTGTGAACACTGCAGAACTGCACACACCATTGTAATCATTTTCCTGTGTGGCTTGATACCTCTTGTGTGGAGGCTTTGTCGATAATCCTCAATGGAGGATCCGATCCCAGTGCGGGCATTTTAGGTGCTTGGTGAGAGCCATCTGAGAGAAAGTTTGTGGTGGCTTTGCTGCCCAGGAGGGGCTGATTTAATTAATGTTTGCAAGACTACCACAGGGCATCCCAGTAGAAAACTGGTTTGGCTTTGCTCTGAAAAGCAGAGTGAAGCAAAGGAGCCAATTGTGCCCTGTGGTGGCTTTTCCAGGTTCCTGAGGTCGGCACGAGGGAAATTGCCTCTGTTGCAGTGCAGGGTGAGCCTCCTCCCTTGTTCAGCACAGCAGAAAATTGTGGCTGTAAACCTTCACCCCAGTATATAACCGTGCTGTGGGCAGTTGTCTCGCCCGGCTCGAGCAGGTGGGTGGCAGGGGAGCACATGGGTCCTTCAACGCCTTGGCCCTGGATGCAACCCAAAGTTCCCCATCCTGCACTGTATTTCATCTTCCTGTGCTTCCAGAGAGGTCTGTGTGTAAGACACTTCTCATTGCTGCCAGCAAGCTTCTCTTTAACCATGCCACGATGGGGCTTTTTTAAAAATTTTATTTTATTAGGAAATTCCCATTTGGTTGCTTTAAAAAGCAAGCCCTTGTGGCTGGCCCCTGGCCCACCGCTAACAGATTTGTTTGAGAAAAGGCTGCGTTGGCATTCTGCTTTATTGAACATGCCTCCTGGGAAGGCGGTTTGAATATCCTTCTGTCTCCTCGGAGCAGGGAGCTCTCAGGACTGCCTGCCGCCATGGGGATGGGGAATGCTCTCCTCTCCTCNCTCTTTTTTTTTTTTTTTTTTTTGAGGCGAGAGAGCGTGCTATGCACAGTGCGTCCCGCTCCATGCTCCTTTTCTCTTTCCCCACGGAGTTCATCCAAAGTTCGTATCCAGACGATGAACAAAGTAGCTCAGACCTTTTCCTGACTCCTCACCCTTTGTCCTCATCACTTAGTGACAGACAGGAATCAAATGCCACAGACAGGCTGACGGGACAGGGCTGTGTGAAAGTTCTTGGAGGAGGAGGAGTGGAGCAGTGCTGGGTAGACTCTTCTCCCCCTCCCTGGGTAGAGAGCAGAGCTGCTTCTACTTTGAAGGGCAGAGGGGGGGTACAGCTTTTTTTT
>RSEF01000008.1:6792525-6812237 GCA_003993805.1 Himantopus leucocephalus
TTTTTTTTTTTTTTGGCAGAAACCGGATAAATTTTTAGCGACAATAGAGGTAGGGAAGAAGGACCGGATGGAGTTAGCCTCAGTGTTTAGCACTGGGTGTGCCTGCCGTCGCGAGCAGGGGAAGGAAGGGGCTATGAGCCGTCAGGGACTGGAGGGATGGAGGATGCTGGTCTGCCTGCATCGCCTCTCTGCTGGAACAGGAGGCTTTATCATGGGGAAGAGGGGGTGCACGGTCCCAGTCCTCATCCATTTATGAGGGCTGCATTGCCCTGGCTTGGTCTTCCATGTCACCAAGAAAGGTGGCTTTGTCTTCCATCTCACCCAGCTTCAGGGCTCCCCTCTGGGTGGTGGGTGGTACCCCACTGAGGATGCAGGGGAGTGGGGTTTAATGTCGGAGGACTCCCTGTGCCTGTGGGCAGCAAGTGCAGGCTGGTTTAGTGGGGTAACTGCTCAGGTTGGGCTTCTTGCTACTACCAAAAGCTGGGAAGGGACCGTTTCCCAAGCTGGCATTCAGGGTCCTCAGGAGACTTGGTTCAGCCTGTCAGGAAGGGAAAGGAGCAGTTTAGCCTGTTTGTTCATTAGCACTTGTCTAACTCATTCAGCTGTCAGGATTGGGATGACTCCTGATGAGTATTTATCCCTCTTCCAGATGTCCTCCCCACTGTTCACCTTCTTTCCTTTTTTTTTTTAATGAAAAATAATGACAACTGGAATGTCTGGAAGTCGCAGATGAGGAAAGGATGGCAGCACCTCGTGCAGAGATTTTCTGGGGGCTTTTGTGGAAGCTGGGTTGGCTATAGCACTAAGTTTGGCAGAGGTTGGAGGGTAAGGATCTCAAGCCTCCAGGGAGAGGAAGTCTCCAAGAAATGTATGGTGACCCTTCACACGGGACTGCTCTTCCAGAGGTCCTGTGATCCTGCAGAGAGGTGCTGGGCCAGGGCTCTGCTTCAGTCCTGGATCTTCTCATGACCAAATGCCTCATGTTTGTCTCTGGAAAGCAAGGACCTTCCCCTTGGTCTCCTAAAGGGATCCTCCTGATGCGAGCAAGTGTCTGTAGCCTCCCATAACACGTTATCTGTTAAAGCCTCTGGAGCAAGCCCCAGGGATGTGGTGTGAGGCAGGTCTGGGGGCTTTGCCTGCTTGGGGCCACCCTATTGGCAGGGAGATGTGAATATCCTTTGCATAGACCGGCTCTTTGCCTGGCTGTTGAGGCATGGGTGTGCGATTGGGCAGGGAGGGGGAACACTGCTGTCAGAACAGGACTTGCAAAGGAGCATTTACATTTGGTCCTTAAATCCTGGGAAGTGCTATGAAAGCTGTGGGTGAGAGGGGGATCTCTTGAGTTTGGTTTGCATGTGGAGAGAGATGCTCATGGCTTAAGTGAGCAAGAGCAGTGTTATCTCCTTTGGCAGAGGAGAAACGAAATTGCTCAGCAAGTCCCAGGACTAAGCAGAGAGGTGGGGCGACTAGCTCACCCCAAGGCATGGCACGTTGAATCTCTGTCCCCGGCCCTGGCTGCGGCATTCCGCATGGCTCTGGCCACTCTCATCAAGTACGCTGCTGGGGCTGCTCGCAGGGGTCATCTCGGAGGCGGCAGGAAGGGGCTGGGGAGGTCCAGGTTTTGCCCTCTTTTGTTTGCCGATTTTGCAGAGCTTGCTGATCTGGGCCCTGGCCAGCTCGTCTGACTCACTGGAATCATCTCACGAGTCTCCTACACCCTCCATTACCTGATCCAAGTGCTTCCTGGCGTGTCGGCTCTCACCACCATGCCGTCGCGGAGCAGCGGCCGTGAAGGGAGCTGTGCATTTGTGCAGCTTGTGTCCACCGCAGGCTGCTGCATCCTGTGGTGCTGCAAGGACTGGAGCCTGGGTCTCCCCTATCACCCTTTGCAATGCACACTCCCTTTGCTAGTGACTGTCTGTCCTGACACTGCAGATGGTCTTTACAGAGACTTTTGCTCTGTTTGAGAGGCAAAATGGAGATCTCCTTGCCTGTTAAGAGGAGCAAGCTTCGTGGCTCTGTTTTTTCCCCTGTGCTGTGTTGCTGATAGCAGCAGTACTGGGTGCTATAGGAGGTGGTTTGGGGGGTTCACTCACCTCTTGTCTGGTTGCTGTAGTAGGGCTGCTGTGTTTCTGTTCATAAATGCAACAGGTCAGACCTGGAGGACGATTGTGGCGGTGAGAAAGACCTTTTACTATCCACAGGCTCCTTCCAGCACTCCCTATCTCTGGTAAATGCAGTAGGTCAGCAGGAGGTGACCAGAGTCAAGTCAAAACTCCATGCACCGATGCTGCAAACCCTGAGGTCCCCGCTGAGCAAAGGCGGGCACGAGACGTGCTTGGAAATGCCCGTGTGTTACAAGCTGGGATGTCTCCTGGAGTTCCTGGCTTGCTGATCATGCTGTGAATTTTGCACATGTGGCTTTACCTCCTCACCCCTGCAGGGAAGCGGCTGGGGCGTGTTCCCATCCAAACCTCGTACCCTTGTGAGGTGCTTTGTTTGGCAAAGGGCTGTTGTTGCATCAGGCCGGGCTGCACCCAGAGAACGCGGGGGGGAACATCCCTGTGCTTGCAGCAGGAGCATTGCTCAGAAATAGTTTGATATTATGGCTCCTCTGGGGGCTTGGGGAGGTCTGTGTTTTTGTGGCCTGTTTCCATGTGCCACATGTGAATTTCTCTCCCGTGTGTCCTGGTGACTTGGCTTTCTCGCCTGTCGCTGCCAAGCCATGTGTGATGATGTGCAAGCAGTTTGCATCTTGTATTAAGTTTGCAGGTACCTCGTGGAGAGCTTAAGAGAACGGGAAGGTCCTGGTTTGATACGATCAAGGACTCGCATTCCCAGTGAGCTATGGAGCGAACCTCTGCTGTGGAGTGGGTGCCTCTGGACAGCCCAGCTTGGTGCAGTGTCAGGGGGGTGGTTTTGGGCTCTGTTGAGTGGTATTGAGGTGGCTTCCTGTTGTGTGACAGGGAGCTGTTGAAGTGCCTCACCTGGCTGGTCCCCTATAGAGGGGGGAGTCCTGGGTGCCCAGAGGGTGGAAGCAGCCTTGTGCAGGACTGGGTGGTGGAGAAGCAGTGCTGTCCCCTCTTGCAGAAGGGTTAAATGGGCAGTGGGGTGCATGCCTCTGGGACAGCGATTGAGGTTTTGGGTGCAGCCTGTTGCTAAAAGGGGAAGGTGATGTCCTGAAAATGCCCCCCCCAGGTGACTTAGGCACTGGCACTTTACTACCTTTTCAGCAGAGCTGGAGTCCCAGGGCTGGTCAAAATTAGCCACTTGGTTGCAGCTGTGGGGTCTGCCCTTGGCAGGAGTCTGTGTGTGGGGGTCCCCACCATCAGAAGGCATTTGGGGTGTGGGGGAGCTTTGCTGTCTGCCTTGATATGTTCCCTATTGTACGTCCCAGCCTCATTGAACGCAACAGTGTCCCACAACACGCGTGATCTGTGCCGAGCTGGCCCCGGAGCCGAGCTCTTCTGCCATCTCCCCCTACCCCTGCTTGCCTCCTCCATGACGGTGCCTTTGTCAGCCGGCCAGAAACCCGCAGCACTGCAGCCAGCCTCCCTGAAGTGCCAGCGATGCGGCGTTTGGGTCCAGGCCCCCCTCCCTGCCTCTGCCCCAGCATTTATCAGCAACCTCCCTTCCCTCCCAGCCGCCAAATTCCTTCTCCGTGCCGTCATCCTCCGGCCAGAAGCCGCCCCGTCCCCGCTCTCCCTCCCTCCCTCCGAAACCAGCCCAGAACTGCTGGGCAAACATTTCGCCTGTTGTTATTACAGTATTCCCATCTGCATACTTAGTCATAAACCCCTTTTAATTCCAGCCTTTTTCTGGGGCGGGGTTAAGAGTTCAAACCCATCATTTTTCTTTTGGGGCTGTAGGCTTACAAAAGCAGCCCGCGGCGAGATTGTTCGGGAGGATGGGGCCCGAGAGCGGGTTTAAGGGGATGGGAAGGGGGCAGTGGGGAGGGGGTTTGCACACAGGGGTGCTGGCTGTGCAGCCCCCCCACTCCCTGGGGAAGGCTTTGGATGAGGTTTGTGTGGGGCTGGCCATAGCAGGGGGGTACTCTCTGCCAGCACACACCCCACACACCCCCCCCTGCCTTTCCCCTTCCTGGGGCTTGCTGGGAAGCCAGAGGTGGATGGGGCTGGCCCCTTTGTGGGGAGGCGTTGAGTCAAGTCGTGCTGCTGCTGGTCTTGCCTCGTTTACTGGGGTCTTTGGATAACGGACCCAGTGAAAGCTGGAGAGGAGCGTTCCTGAACATGCAGGGAGGGGAGCAGCCCTGGCTCTGTGCGAAGACCCCTCCAGGAGAGCCCCCCAGACACAACATGATGCTGCTGATGCTTTAGCGATGCAAAGGATGCTGCTGCACTCCCTTCACCCGGCTCACCATGTCCTCACTTTACAAGACTTTCCCCTCCTCACCTGGGGTGTTGAGGGTCCTGCTTCAGGAGCACTGGTGATCCCTGTGTTCACCTCCCACCCTGTGCAGGCATCTCTAGGGCTGGATGAGCCCAGATACCTCTGCATTTCTCCAAAAAAACATTGGTGTCTCTTGCTTGCGAGTGTACCTGGACTTAGTAGGTAGTTATAGTAACTCTTCCCTCCTCTCCTTTGGAGCCTGGCAGCTTTTGATGACTTCTGTGGCAAGGGGTCCCAGATGCTGCCACTTCCTACCAGCTTGATGCCACCCCATCGTGAGGTCTTCCTGCCCTCCATCCTCTTTTCTGTGGCCTGGGTGGTGTGGGCAAGGCAGCTGGGGGGGACAAGAGGGTTCATAAGGGCAATGCTTAATTCTTGTGCCAGGTTTGGTGCCTGCATCCTGCCTGTGCTGCTGCTGCAGAGCCCCTGGACCGGATGGTGACCTGGGTCTGGTGGGAGATGCTCCTTCCTCCCTCTCACCCATTTTGGATGCCACACAGCATCCCTGTGAGATGGGGTACGGAGCGGTTGTTGTTCATGGGCTTGAGAGGCATTGGCATCTTCTTTGTGTCTGTAGGCAAGATAAGGTCTCCCTTTCCCCACCCCCCCAAATTAAAAGGTCTTAAGGAGCAAAAGAAATAATAATGTGTATTTGAGTTGACAGAAATGATGTACAAATTTGTGCAGCTCAATTTCCCAACATCTTTCAGTAAAGAAGACTCTCTTGCTTTGCTTTTGGGAAGCATAAAAAAGATGGAAACGTCTCATATTTACATTTTTGAAATTAAGCCTTTGCCTTTTCTATTAAAAGTATTTCTCTGAAATTTAACTTCAATTTTATGTTACAAATAACTTAATGACAAATCCATCTCTCGATGCTGTTTCGTGTTTAAAAAAAAAAAAAATCCTGAAAGAACAGGTATTTGGGCAATTCTGTTTCAAAGTTACTCGAAGGCAGGAATGCCAAAGTGAATTTTGTAGGAACAACCTCCGCTTCTCCTCTCTCTGTGTATGCTGCCATTCAATCTGTGGTTCCATGATCACACAGTGTTACCCCATTTAAACTGTGTGATGGCTTATCATAAGCAGTTTCCCACCATGGTTTTCTGAGATGCATGGACTGAGGGTTTCATGCCACTATGGATATTGAACAGCCACGGGAAAATAATCTAAACAACATGCTCAAAGTTTTTAGCAGATCAGGTAGAGGTTTTCTTAAAAGCTTGCCCCAGTGTAGGTGAGCACCGTGATCTTGCAGGCGGGAGGAATTGCAGAGCTATCCCAGGCAGGACGAGTGGTCTGAATTTACATCTAAATTACATTTACTGCGTGATCCCATGAATTGCCTTGAGAGCTGCACTTCTAGGTGGAGAATTTTTTTTTTCTATGTGGATGCTGGATGGTTATTAAGTTGCTGTAGAGGGAAGGGAGCTTGTCACACAAGAAATTTGGGTTTAGTCCCCAGTAAACTCCAAAGTGTTCATCCTTCTGGCCTGAACTTGATGTGATAAAGAGCCTTGCTCACATTACACCTGCACTTTACTGTTTGCAAACGCAAGGGTGGAAGGGGAAAGGCCCCGCTGTGCGCAAAAGCGGCTTGTGAGCCTTTCCACACGCCTCTGCCGCAGGGAGCTGGAGGGCTGCGATGGCTTTTTCCAGCTGCGAGCACGCCCGGGATTGTGTGCTCGGAGCACGGGGCTCTGCCTACCTGCCCTCTGCGTGCTTGGCAAGCCCTGGCTTGCAAGGCATGGCGGGTCCTGTGTGCGGGCTGTGCTACTCGCTGCAGCCTCCCCCTCCTGCTTTGGAGGGGAGCTGGGTGAGTCGTGGCCAGCCACCCACTTCATTTGCCTTTCTCAAGGGGTGCTGCTCAGCTTTGCAAAGCTGGGTGCTGCTCTTTTCCCCCCTTGCTGCACAGAGTTTTGGAAAGAAGTTTCCCTCTCTTGTTTTCAGAGGCAGTGGGTGCTTTGCTGAGCTGAGCTGGCTGCTTGGAGATGCCTGAACAGAGGCTTTGCAAGGTGTGTGTGGGGTTCATTAGACCTGTTTAGCAGGAAGCTTACGTCTCGAAAAAGGACTGGCTGGCCTGCCTGGTGTGGGGCAGGAGAGCAGGCTCAGCCCTTGTGCAGGAGCCAGAAGAGGTGTAGGTTTGGTTTCTGGGCACAAAACATTGTTGAGTGATGCTGGGCAGGTCACTCTGCTTCCTTGCTGGCCTGCCTGCGTGGCAGGGACATCTGTGTCTGCAGATGTTATGGCTCTTTGATCGATTAAAACAGCTCTGGTTGTTGCAGAGAAGGGAGTGTGCCTGTTGTCCTCTGCCTGTGGCCTTGCGCTGTACAGCGAGGGTCTGGCTGGGTGGCATGAGTCATGTGTCTTTACAGGGACTGGGTGGGATATTGGGCAGGAGAGGAGCACTGGTGGAGTTAGTTTTGAGTTTTCTTCTGGGAAACGGAGACCACTGATCTCGGAGGTGTTTGAAACCTTTCCTCACTTTCACATCTCCATCCTCAAGGTAGTTGAATCCTCAGGATTTGGGTATTTGCAGGCGTTACTCATCCCGGGTGCCAGGGCTGCGCATTGCAACACCATCTCCTACCTCCCGTGCTACATCTCCGGCAGAAGGAGAGCTTGTGTGTGGAAAGGCACTGGGATTATGTGACCTGTGTCTGAAGATTTCACTAAATCAGGATGAATTTTCTGCTGTTTGTGTGTGCAGTTCCCCATTCTTCTGCAAACAGGGGCCATGCCTTCCCCAGGAGTTGGAAACGTGGAATATGCATGCTCCTCCTCTTCCCGTCTCTTTCTGTTTTGTGTGTTGAAAATGAGAGGGCTTGTGAGATTTCTCCCCTCCCCACGCTCACCTGCGCCTTTTGCCTTTCTGCTGCCTGGTGCCTTAATTATAGCTGATGAAATGGTGTGCCAGTAAATCTTAGGAGAGGTCGCCCCTGTCACATGCCAGCCCCAGGATGGGGGACGCGCCGTCCCCGTTCCCTCCTGACCATGAGCACGTTTCCATTGCTGCTCCTTCAAGCTCTCTCCCTCTCTTCTTAACGTGCTGCTTGTGTAATTGTTGGCTGTTTGTCCGCTAATGATTATAAATTAGCGGCCAAGTGTATAAAAAGTTAATGAAGTTCTGTCGGTGGAACCATTACGCCTTCCCAGGCTGGCACGTACAGGTCGGCCGAGCCGGTAAGAAAAGCCAGACACCGACTCCGGCCTTTCAGGGGATCAGGTTTCAGCTCACTCGTTCTTTCCTGCTGTGTTTTTTTTTCTTTTGCTGGATGGAGCCAAAGTTGAGCGCTGGGAATGCCAGGAGGTGGCAGGTGATATTTTCTCTGCTATGGAGTGCAAAATCGCCAAAATGCTTGCATGCCCCCCACCATCGCTTATTTCCAGCTCTCTTGTTCCACTGTACCAAGCACATCAGCTACTTGTCCCCCTTCCTGGCTATTTCAGGCCTGGGGTCTGAGGGCTCCCCAGATCCCTCAGTTCTGGCATATAGCAGTTTTTCTTATGCAGCTGGGCTTCTTGGGTGGAAACCAAACATCTCAGACAGCTTCAGCTTCTGATGCTTTGCCTCTTGAGCATTTGACCATGACAGGGCAAGAACAGCTTCTTCCATTGCAGTGCTCATGGGCAAGGTGTAGGAGGGGTGTTGGAGGAGACAGCATGATCCTACAGGTATAAATCTTCCCACTATATACCTTCCACCCCCTTTTTTATTTTTTTTTTTCCTCATTGCTCAGAACTTGGCAGGACTTTTAACTGTGTGCCCCGGTGTTTCTCTGGGTGGAGGCAGGTTTGGCTTGCTAAAACGAGCCAAGTGGCTCAGGGAAAAAAAGCAATGGAGAAAAAAGAAGGTGTCCTCACTGTGTGTGTGAGTGAGATTTTGGAGGTGCCTCTCAGGCTCTGGCATCCCTCCTCTCTGGAAGAGCTGTGGAAACTTGGCAGTGGGGCTGTCTTGTGTCATCCTCATGAGAATTCAGTCAAATTGGGAGCAGATACCCGTCTGCTCGGCAGGTCTCTGGGAAGCCCATGTGACATTTTGGCAGCCAAACCCATGGAGGGTGGCTCCTGGCCCCAGGGTGCTGCAGCTTGGGTGTCCCCTCCGGCTCTTCCTCGGTGGAGACTTTTCCTGGGCAGCAGCTGCTGCAGAGTGGGAACTGAGGGGGAAGCGCAGCTCATATGGAGCTCCTGGGAGACAGGACAAGGTCTGTGGGATAGGAGAGATTGTGGGACCCTGCAGCCAGTGCGTGGTTTGGGATGACCCACAGCCCAGCTGCGCCATGCGGTGCTTAAGTGCCCTGGAGACGGTGCCATCTTTTCCACCAGACTCAGGTTTTTCCCAGATGGGATTATCTCTGCTCTTGTGGCGCTTTTCCCGAGTTTAAGGGTGTGAACACTAGTCTCCTGGCCTGCTTCCAGGCCGAACGATCGCTTTCGGCGTCCCTTGTTTTTTTTCCCCCCCTGCTGCTGAGTTGTGCTCAGCAGGGTTCCTTCCCAGGGCTGGTGGGCTCCCTCCTCATCCAAGGAAGGTGCTTGCAAGGGTGCTGGGAGGATGGCAGGAGGAGCATGTGCCTTGCTGGACCTCTGGGACATCTTTCAGGGTGGGCTGGAGCCACCAGCCAAGCTGCCTGTCTGGATAGCCTGCGCAGGGGGGGAGGCAGGCTGCTTGAAGTCAGCGGGAGCCTTCCCTTTGATTCGGCCGAGGCTTGGATCGGCCACTGGATTTTGGGAAGAGCTCAGCGAACCTCCGTATCCAGCTGCTTGCGCAGGGATTAACACTGGGAGGCGTGGAGCTGTGAGCGATGCGGCGGGGGACTTGTGGCCTTGGGCACGTGGTGGGGATTATGGGCAGATGTCCCCCCTGGTGCCCGCCATGCCTTTGGGGCTGGGATGGGGGATTTTGGGGTCTGTGCATCCCTCCTTCAGCAGAGGAAACCCCCCTGCCATCGCTGAAGGAGGGGGGGCTGTGGATCTCCGGTTTCGGGTGCGAACTGCTCGCTGGTGACCCTGTGGAGGAGATGACAGCCTCTTGCCACCAGGGACCTGCCCTGTGTGAGCTGCCGGCAGTGAGAAGGGGAGGCTGGGGAGGGCCCCCAGCCCCTGCTCCGGAGGCGGATGCCTGCCTCTGCCCTGCCCGGGGCTGGTTTTCGGGGGCGCAGGCATTCCAGGAATTTGTAAGGAATTAGGGGGCGGGCGGGGAAGAGCGGGAAGACTCCTGCAACACGAACCATCTGGCCTCCTTGGTCTCTCCGCGCGGCAGTGTCTGGGATAAAGGAACTGATCGAAAACAGACATTGTTTGAGACAATAAAACCGTATTACACGTTAATGAGAAAATACATTTGAGAGCCGAGGGCCTGGGGCAAGCTGGGTGTTCTACTCCCTCTCCCCTCGACCATGGCCCGGTGCTGTGCTGCCTGTGGGCAGTGGCAGCTACTTTTCCCTCTCCTGTGGGTTTGCTCAGCGAGCCGGGGTGCTGCTGGGCAAGCACGGTTTAAGCAAGGCATGCTTTGCTGAGGTGTGTGCCACTGTTCTCCCATCTTGTGGTGGAGGAAAGTGTGATCCCAGCAGGGATGCAGAAAGCGACCTCCAACCCTGCCCTGCACGGTGCATGGTCCAGGTGGGCTTGCTCCATTTGCACCCCCTTCATTCCCACTTGTGTACTCAGCCTGGGAGCTTGTGGGGCCTCAGGCTTGTGTAGCTCCTCTCTCCCAGTAAATAAAACAGGTTAGGACCTGTTCCCTGGCTGCTGGGTGAGTGGCACAGCCTGCCTCCCATCCCCCTGGTACAATGCTCCCCGAGCGGCCGCAGGAGAGCCCTGCAGCCTGTGCCTGGCCCTGCTGAACCCATAGCCTCAAGGACTCTAACACGGTGCATTGCTGATGCCAGTTATTAGATCCTGTGGGCCCTGATTTCCTTCCCTCTCCTTGGTGGCTCACACCTGTCCCCGTGGGGTGGGCAGATACACTGGACTTGCTTGGGTGGCCATGGCTTGGCAGAGCCCCCACTGGCTCCCTTCCTTGCCGTTTGGGTCCTGGCCTTCCCCCATTTCTCCTTCCTGGAGCTGGGTGTCTGCATGTCCTCTGCTCTGCATCCCCTCCTGCGAGGGAGTTGGGTGCCTTTGGGAAGAAATCCAGGCTCGATCCTCACCTGGAGGATGCTACAGACTCATCCAGGCTTAAAGTCAGGCTTCCTGGCACCTTGGTTTTTCCATGGGGCTGACCTTTCCCAAGGGATCTAGGGGAGAAGGGAGTTCTGGATCCTAGTAATGGCAGAAGTATTTTAGTAAGGGAGAAGTAGGGGTTTCAAAAGTTGGGATGGGGAAGCAAAGGGGCTGTGGGGGTGAATGTGTCTGGAGTCTGTACCTCCCAGCCTAACATTTTTGGAGATCTTTCTTCACCTCGGGCAGGAGCAGGAAGCTGACAGTCCACGACAAAGGCCCCTTTTCTTCTCTGGGCTGGTGTTTTCATAGTGTTGGGTTACATCCCCCTCGCTTTTGGGGGTGGGCGGGAAAGGGGCATTGATAGAACCTGACACAGCCTACATGATGTAATGTTATTTTTTCGGTACCGAAACGAGGCAATTTTTCACTCGAAGTCAGCAGAATTTACATCGAGCCCTGCTGGAGGGAGGGAGCCTGAGCCGGGGGTACAGGATGGGGTCTCCAACCCGACCCTATGTGCCTCTCCAGCCCTGCCACAGACCCTGCTGCCTGAGCAGGGGTAACAGGCACATCACCCCTGGACCCTTCACTGCTCCCCCTACCCCTCGCCTCATGCTTGAACTGAAATATTTTAATTAAAATGGATTCTGTTGGGAGCTTTGAGCCAGGGAAGCCCTCTGCAGACCCTGCTTTTGGTGCTCGGGCCCTCAACATCTGTTTCCTATTGAAAGCTCTTTGGAAAGGAGAGCTGGCCCCTCCTCCCATCCCCAGTTTCAGTCCATTTGGAGACCAACGCACAGCCCGGCTTTCCAGGGGTTTGTCCCCCTCCCAGCATTCCCCCAGCCTAGCTAAAGTTTTGCTCAAATAAAAATAAACAAACGGAAGTTGATTGCGGGCAGCAGGGAGGCTCACATCTCACTGCATGTGTGAGGCTTTATTGACGTGATGCCCCCCAGTGCAGCAGGGGGTGAGGATGGGGTCTCCACACTCACCCAGCAAGGAGAGCAAAAAATCAGTAGGCTTGCTGCTGGGGGAGCTGCAAAAGTAGGGTTTGGTGGTGGTGATGTGCATGGGAAAAGCTGTTTGTGTCCTATAAAGAAAAGCTCTGGCTGGGAGCAAGCGATGCCAGTGGTGTGAGCCCTTCTACTTGTTGGTGTAGTGACTGCCCCGGGTCACGGTTTGCAGCTTCGCCGTTAGCATCTGTTCTGCTTTCTATGGAGATGGTCCATGGCGTGAGGAGGTCCGGGTTGCCTTGAGTGGCTGCGGTTTGGGTGGGAAGATGTTTGGAAAAACCATCCCAAGTGGATGGGGTGTTTGGTTGCCCCCTCTGTTTGGATGAGGTCTCCTGTTCCACAGGAGCATCGCTGTGGTCTTCCAGCAATGCACCAATGTGTTAAAATTGTTGATATTTTGGAAGGGGCAGCTCCCATGAAGAAATGTGGCTGTGCGAGTTGCAGGAAAGCTGGGGCAGGTAGATGAGGGAATGCTGGACCTGCATGGGGAGGGGACATGATGTGGTATCAGTGACCATCTGGTTTGGCCGATGCATGGCTTGGAAGAACCAGAGCATGGACCACCTCGTGCCAGACTGGCCGGGGAAGGCATGTTGGTATGGCTGTGGAAGGCAGTGTTTTACTCAACAACCTGATGAGATCTGGTGGACTTGTGCAGCACAAGAAGGAACAAGACCCACCAAGGCTTTTCCACTGCACCAGGAGAGTTGTTGACGGGTCTGTAATCCCTCCTGGCTGGTTGTATGATAGATGCACTGGATAAAGGCATTCTGTGGTCGCAAGCACTCTCCAGGTGATCAAAAGTGGTTTTGAGGATGTGGCTCTAGGATTTGAACAGATTTGTTGCTGTTGAGGCTGTTTGCTTTAGTTAGTTAAATCTGGCTGGTTTGCAGTCTGGATTCTCTTCTTCTTTCTGAACCCCCTTCAATTTCTGAAGCAAGTACACCCTGGATTTGGGCCCGTGAGAGCTGTCAAGGCCCTGTCTGGAGGAGTTGCACCCCTCATGAGAGAATGCCGTGTCCCCAGTCTGGCTGAGGTGGATGGTTTCCAGGAAGGTCGCTGTGCTGCCGGCATTTGCTGTGAAAAGACGGAGGTTGCAGCCATGTCCAGATGTGGAGAGGTCAATGCAGCGCCCTCGTGCATGGGGAGGGGAGAGGTTCCTTTCTGGCTATTTTAATAGAGCGCTGCCGCCATTTGGGAGCTCTGGAGAGAGTGGGGAGAAGATGGAGCATGGGCGGGGGGCGGGTAAAGATGTTGAAACACTACAGGGAAAAATATAAACCTGTAGCCTGTGAGAGCTGATTCTTACCACATTAAAGGGTTTAGAAGAAGGTTGTTTCTCTTCCTTTTCCTGGAACTTCTTCCTGACCCCTTTCAAATTGAAAAGCTTTATCAAGTGTTAGTGGCTTTTCTTTTTTGTGATTGTTGCTTTTGGCTTGAAAGGCAGGAAGCAAACAAAAGCGGTGTGCGCTGCGCTGACTGCCGTAACCCCTCTCCCCGAAACAGTGGATACTTTCCAGTGTCCATATTTCAATGCAGTGTTATGGTTGGGGCGGCAGGGAAGGGAGGCTGGTCGGGTGTGAACGAATACATCTGCTTGCTTAGGGAGAACTCCTAGTCCTGCTCTGGGGTGTTGCTGACTTCTTTGCAAAATGCCTGGGTGAGGATGGTACCTGGTGACTTAAGAAGGGAGATTTGGCAAAAATGATGATGTGGTGAGCAGGTCTTCATTTTCTGGTCCCACTCCATCTCCTGGCTCAGGTTAGGCACCCGTATCACCGTCCTGCTGGCAAAAGGTGAGGCGCAGACACCCTGCAACTTTCCCAGAGTGTTTCCCAGATAGGTGTGGTGGGGAATTAAGCCCCTTCCCCAGGATTCCTGTTCCTGTAGGCTACCAACCAATTCTGCACTCTCCTGCCCTGTGTTTTATCTTCCTGGTGATAGTTTCCTGGCTGCGATGCTCCTCTGGTATCGGGACCAGCTGCTGTGTGAAGACGCACGCATGTGCGGGACACAAAGGTTGTGTGTATGAATGAGTAAAAGCTCGGAAAGAGTCTTAACACCGCGTTTATCTCATGGAAGAGGAATTTTTTGATGAAGAGTCGCAAAATCATCCATCTTCCCCCTGTTGTTTTGGCAGTGGTGTCACCCATGAGGATGGGTCCTACCCGTCTCTTAGGGGCGGGGGTGTCTCTTCAGATGTGTGTATAAAAAGCCCCTGGGCTGCCATCGCCAAGCTTGTTTTATGTTGCAGTGGTGGTGGTGTTCACTCTCAGCAGCTGAAGAAAAGCTGTTGGTTGTATCCTCCCCCCCACCTTTGCATTAACATCTGGACAAAGATAACCGCATATGCGGGTTGTTTTCACTTGCTTTGACATCCTTGCAGCCTTTATCATTTCTAACGTGGAAGAGCAGTGGCCCGGATTGCAGAGGGGTTCACTCCCCACCTCTCCCCAGACAGCAAGCGGCGTGTTGGGAACAAACTCTGCAAACTTGGCACAGGCGGGGGGAGCGTAAGTGAAAGCTAATTGGAAGCAGCCCTGACTTGCACTCTGCTGGAGCTATTTACAATATCTTTCATGCGGTGACTTATTGAGTTATTCGCTCAAAGGAAAAAAAAAAGTCCCCGCTTATTTATAGCAACGGTGGTAACCACTGATACATGAGCTGGCTTGGACATGGAAGCATCTGTCCTGGTCAAACCTTTGGCTATTAATTCACATCCTTCACCCCCTAGCCCTGGATGCGTTGAAGCACATATGCAAATATTGCTGTCTGGGGGTTGCATTTGGGTACCGGGGACCTTTCTGTTACATTCCTGACTGAGGTCCCATGTCATTGCACCGTCCGGGGCTGCTGTCTCTAACACCCTTGATCTCCTGCTGGGTAATGCCTGGTGGGTGGTGTTTTTTCATCGTTGGTTTAACTGGGGTGGTGGTTGCTCAATGTTGCATAGCTGGCTGGGTGAGGGTGGTGCCTGGCATTGCATCGGACTAGTTTTATGTTGGGGCTGGGGAGAGAGAGTGCTCAATGTTGGTTTTGGAGGAGGGAGGAGAATGTGTGTGTCTTGCACTGGGTTTAGGGTGCAGGGTGTCCTTGGGTGGAGCAGAGCTGGCCCAAGTAGGTGTGAGGGGTGTCTCAGGGTCAACCAGACAGGAAGGGTTCAACTGGGGACACAAATCTGTGCTGTGTGGGGCTTGGGGTTGAAGTCTCGTGTGGACCCTGGCCATCACTGTCATTTTATCCAGACTCCGATGACGATGTGTTCAGGTCTGTGATTCTGTCTCATCCCTGACCTGTGCCGTACCCAGATCATGGGAATGTTATTTTAGTCTGGGGAAGACGCGAGGTGTATGTGAAGTATCTGCCTGCCTCAAGATGCTTGTACCACCTTCCACATCACCTTGGTTTCCCAGCGATTGGCTTCTGCTCCTGCCTCTCGCTGATCTTGTTGTTATTTTTTTTAAGCCTGGCACTGATGCTTTTGATGTTCCCAGCCTCCTATCTCTGCACGGCTCCTGCAGTACCAGCCCCGTGCCTTTCATTACCGCGTTAACAAACTCGAGTCGTGCCTAACGAGGACGCCTCATACGTTATGCTAATGATCAAGAGACATGTTAATGATATTTTAGAAGCCTAATTAGTGGAATATATAACTATATGCAATTTGGTAATGGACTGTGACAAGAAGTTGTTAAAAGGGGGCTTGACAAATCCAGTTGCATGTGGCCTCAGACAAACAGTTGCTGAGAATAGATGAAGAGAAGCGGGGTCTCTGCGTGCATGTGTGTGCTTGCGTCTCGCCTCCCCATGCTAAAGGGTGTGTTTTTTGGCGCCTGCGCTCATCAGCCTGACTGACACAAGCTGTTTTTTTGGCTCTAAATTTTCTATTCTGCTTCTTGAACTGACGTGACCAAAGCTTCAATTTATGGGCACAGTAATTTTCTCTCTCCATCTGTCGATATCTGCACGCATATGTATAAAATACAGTTGGTCTGTCTGCGCGGGGAGGCTGCGCTGTGTATGGCCAGAGCTGTGGTGGACCTGCTGTTCTCTACCACTTGGGAGGAGGCAGAGGAGTTGTCAGAGCAGCACCAGGTCTCTCTTGTGCTGTATGTGTCCCCAGACATCTCACTTAATGGCAGCTCTTCCCAAGAGCTTCCACACATCTGTGCTTGAGCGTGCATGATTATTTTGTCCATGGGAGAGGACCAGAACTCATGCAGGACTTTGTCAAGCAGAAACTGAAAGCACCACCTTAGATGTGAAAGTTAGCAGGAGGTAGGCTCCTTCGTACCTGTTTCTCTTCCCTGAACAGTGGAGAGAGGAGTCTGGCTGTAGATACCTCCCCATGGACAATTGCAGATGCTTCTCAGGTTTCTTTGGTTGACATGCTTTTTACAGGGTTTGAAAGCTGGTTGCCTGGTTGAAGGCCAGGGCTGAGTGTTTGGAAATCTGACCTCCTGTCTTGGCTGGGCCAAGGGTAGTTTGAGCCTTAAAAAGACAGGCTGGATATGGGCTTGAAGAAGTGCTACCTGGAGGGTGTGATTTGGTGGCCAGCATCTCTGGGACACCATGGCTCATCCAGTAGGGATGTGAAGAACACAAATCTGTGTCTTGTGGTTCCCATGTCATGGATGGGAGCAGAGATAACCTGCTAACAACAGCAGGGTTGTTATCCATCCCATTTCAGACTCCCTGAGGTTATAGACTGCTTCTTTGTGTGTCTGGCATCTCTTCTGCTTAGTAGAAGAGGACCTTTCTTCTGGCATCCCATGGGAGAGGAGAAACACGATTTTTCTTCCAGGCTGTACTCCATCACTGTTGCATGACCTGGGGCAACTAGTGTTGTTGCTGTGCTGAAACCTCTTGCATGACTGTCCTTCTCTGACAGCAACTGAAAATAAGTTGAAGAGTGGGGGCAAAGGGTTAACAGTGTTAATTCCCATAGCTTATGAAGCACTGGCAATTATTAGATCTTATTTTTTGATATCAAGCCTAATTTTTGTCCATCCTTAATGACTTCCCAGTTTTCCCAGCTGTATCCTGAGAGCTGCACTGTTTCATTACTTTGTGCCTCTTCGTATGTATGACTTATGTACCTGCCCTAAAATCAAGGCTTTAATAAGATTAAATTCCCATTTAAACTCTCACTTTCTTATTATACGAATATACGCACAATAGCGCTCTCTGGGAAGGAGGCACTGAACTGAAGGGACCGGGGAAGACGTATGTGGCTTTTTGAAGTGGAGGGTGAGGTGAGAGGAATGGCATCAGATAGTCCTGCTTGGTGTGGAGATGTGCTCCCATCCCAGGTGTCCATCTGAGCTGCGTGGGTGTCTGTGGTCCGGGGGACCCTGCCTGTTCCGGCTTGGAGCAGCGACGGATCTATAATGGGAAGCTGACCCCAAGGCAGCTCTCTGCCAGTAGGGCTGCCTGAAATGTTTGAATCGGGAATTTGCAACTGCTTTGAAGCTTGGAGAACTTTCATCCTGTTGATTTTTCTCCTCTTGTTAAATATTTTTTCAAGATGTTAAATTTCTTTTACTTATTTAGTTCCCCCCCCCCCCTAATAACTAAATTATAATGAGGCTCCCAGTGGGATTTAAAAATAGAAAAAAAAAACACATAAAACCCCCTGCAGAAATTATTCCCCCCCTTTTTTTTCTTTCCAGTGCAATCCGTTCTGCATAATAGCTCTTTGTCTCGCCGGCAGATAGGCACGGGGGAGGCCAGGAATCGGCGGCGAGGCAGCGGTGGCGTACAGAAGAGTTTCGTGCCGTCCTCCGCCAAATGGCACAAAGTTCCCCTTGGGGGGCAATTGCAAAGTCTGCATCCCCAGGCACCGTGTCAGCTTTGTGCCTGGGTACCACCCTCCCTAGTTTGTGCTGGGGCTCGGATGAGCTCACCTCACCCAGCATCCCTGCCACGAGACAGGTATAATAAAGCAGGAAAATCTTTACACTCTGCGATTTCATTCCACGGATCAAAGATCAAAGCAGAGGAATACACAGTGATCATAAAATTAACTGCTTTTTCAATTTTACAATGCTTTCGGTGATAAAGAATCATATAAATTTAATATTAATTAAACACTTAGCTTTTAACCTCCTCCTGCATCTACTTTTGGCTCCTTGTTGGGGAAAAATTAATTGGGCATCTTAAATCTTGCGTTACTAAATGCTTTGACAGGGGGTTTCAAAAGCACTTAGAAGTTGAACAAAATGTATTTGCACCATTCGTCCTTCCACTCACCTAATTGAAAATCTTAGGGGCGAAAGGGAGGGGGCAGGGAAGAGGAAAGAAAAAAAAAGTACCATTTTATGGGTTTGTTTCTTAAAAGGGAAAAAAAAGGGGGAAGGAAAAAGGCATAACTTATAGCTGCTCTTACGGTCTCGGCTTTAATTCAATCCCCGTCACACTTAACACCTCGCAAAATGGAAGCGATTGATCTTCTATTACAGATGGCCTATCGATCGGGAGCCGGGGTGCTGGTGGTGCGCTGCCGCTCGTTGCCGTGGCGTGATTGTCTCACGCGCTTCCCTCTGTCTCCAAATTCTGCTTCGAAAAAAACCTGTCCGCATTGTGCATTGGTTTTGTAGGGAAGATGTAAACATCAGTGCACGTCTCTCCCTGCCTACCGGTATGGTAATGTATATTATTAGCTTCCCGACCATTGAAACGCAGCTGCCTTTGGGGTAGAGCCCAGCGAGCGGCTTTTTAGTGGCAAACAGCAACACTTCATGAATGTGTGAGGAAGGAATTGCAAAATACTACCGTCACGATCCAAACCGGAAAGATTCAGTGGGAGGAAAGCTCTTGGAAATCAGTAATGTTGCAAAAGACCTAAGGAGCACAGCGGAGAGCAAATTAGATGTGTTATTTGCAGTGTGGTTTGGCAAAAAGGGTAGCAGTGGGCTTTCTGGGCTGCAGAGGCCACACTTGATAGAGCAGGAGAGATCTTAGTTCCTTTTCCTAACTGGGTATGGCATATGTCTCCAGACATCTTATTAATGCAACGATCCTGGTGAAATAAAGGGAGTTTCAGGAACTCCAGATGTATGAGATCAGAGCTAGGGACTTACAGAGGGAAATTCTCCCTTTGTGGTGGAGCCTCGTTAATTTCCATGGCAGACCAGGCGACCCACCAGCAGCCACTCTCCGAGGGGATGTTAGGTGCTAGCACATGGTAGGCAACACCTGGATTGAGAGAAACTTAAGAAAATAAATGAATGAGCGACTCCAGGATGCTGAGTAGAAGCTCATTAGATGAATGGCGTTTTACCTGTTTCTACTGTTACTTTGCATAGCACCGGAGTTTCATGGGGTCTTTTGTAAATGCAAAAGAGTAATGGAAGCAGAAGACTTTTTACAGGCTTCTCTCTTCTGGTCTTGGCTGCAAATTATGGAGAGCAGGTCTCTCTGAGCATGTGTTAATGGAGCTGTGCAAGCACAATGTGGGTAGCTTGATGGGGAGCCCAGCAAATTAGAAGCACCCCTAAACCAGGTATGTGAGGTGGATGTGGTCCAGGGCTAAACTTCTGAATTGGGATTTGTGAGCAGCGTAGAATTAATGATTAATTGTCTGGCTGGTCCTCTATTTGGGATTCTTGATCTGAATTGGAATTCAGACTTTCCCCTTGATTTTGGGGGTGGTTAAAGGATTTTTTTTCCAAAAAAGAAACTCTTCCTTGCCAAGTTCAGGGAGCAAGTATTGCCACATTGCTGCTTCTTGGATGAACTGATGAGGGCTGTGGGTGTCAGATGGTGAAGAACTATCGAATGGGTAACACAGAGCTGTCCCCGAAGTAGGAACTGGGTGCTGAAATTCAGGATGGACAAGGGATGAATTGAAAAGTGAGGCCGGAAGCAGGGTCTAAATAGCATTTTTGAGGATTATACTGCAGGGGGCAAAAGCTGTAAGGGGCTGGAGCGATTTTGCAGCACGCTGTGTGGTTGACACTAGTTTACATACCTACGCCTATATTTTGAGCTGCCAATTGTTTGAAGGGTTCATTTTAAACTGCGGAAATTGGGGGAAGTAGAATATCTTTGTGCAGATCAAATTTGTGGACAAATTCAGGAGGCTGTTCTGTTGGGGGTTTTTTTGGGTTTTTTTGTTTGTTT
>RSEF01000008.1:6815832-6834326 GCA_003993805.1 Himantopus leucocephalus
CCCCCCCCCCCCCCCCCCCCCCCCTTGCTCTCCTTCCTGCCATCGGAAGGAGGGAAAGAAAAGGAGGAACAACCATATGAAAAAAATGTTAATTTATTAATCATGGAATATATAGCAGTTCATCTGAAATGCTGTTGCTATGCCAACACCCTGGGAGTTTATTTTCTTAATCCAGGAGCGAAGCGTTTGGTCCCCCGCTCTCCTGCTGAGCTATTTGAATATGTTGCTGCTGCCGCCGTATCTGTTTAAAAGGGGGAAGGAGGGAAAAAGGGAGAAAAAAAAAAATAAAGTAGGCTAAACCACCAAAGCAGTCAGATGCAAAGCAGTAAGAAGCCTTTCTCAGTGCGACTTAGTAAAAATGACACAAATTAATATACTCTACTTAAACCAGACCAAGATTAATGCTTCTCTTTCAGAGCAGCTTAGTCCAACTGTCACTCGACAAGCGTTCGTCGGACAAAATCAACACTAATCAACATTTATTCCTCTCTTGCCCTTGGGTCTGAGGAGCGTAGAGCGGGCTGCACCATTCTCCGGCTCGTCTCGCCACGCTTTTCACCCTCCATCCAGCTTCGCCATATATCACCCTTCCTCTCTGTGCTTCTGCTTGTACGGATCCACACGCTCAGCTATCAGGCTACATTAGAGGCATGATAGATTTTCTGTTTTAATTTACATCTATTATATTACAACATAACAGATCTTGATTCAGTGGAGACCAGTGTCTCCTATAGCTAGACTCTTTGGGAAGATTTCTGCATTAACTTATTAAGGCTGGTTGGAAAGTGGCTTCGGATAGACTCTCCTTCTCCCTCCTCTCACTTCTGAGTGCTGAGCAAAGGTGTTGTGGCACACGTTGCTTGGAGAAGCTTGTGGCTGTCTTGGCTGTCTTGCCATGGAGCTGGAAGGCGATGGCTTCAGAGGGGACAGGCTGTTGAGCACCGTCTGCCACTTGTTGTTGTGGGTTGGATGCCAGGCTGCTTCGTAACCAAAGCCTCGAGGAGACCTTGCCCTGCCTTGTGGTGCTGCCCTGTGCCCTAGAACCCATAACAGGGTGGAGGGGAGAAGGGCTGAAACCAGCTGTTGACGGTGGGAGGGTGAGGTCCCAACATACCTGTAGTGCGTCTTCCCATTTCTTGTGCAGGGATGCTGAAGCCATGAGTGTCTGGCATGTGTAGGGTGGCAGGGTTTTGGTAAGATTCACAGGTCATTTCTTGTGGCCAAGGTACCATTTCCTGCCATACCTTTGCAGCAGGGAAAGGATAGGTCTGATCTAAGGTCTGGCGTAAGATCTTGGTGGGGCTGCACTCCAGCTGACTTTCCCTTTGAGCATTAGGTCTGTCTTGTCTGGTTGTCCAGAGGGGCTGTGGGGAACAGAAAAATGCAGAAACTGGAGCATGTTGTGTTTGTTTCCTCTCCAATGAGCGGAAAACCAGTGAAGGTCATGATACTGCTGCGCCAAGCTCAGTGTAGTTTGAAGAGCTCTTGCTCATGGTTTTATGATTCCTGTCCTTGCAACCTTGGGTTATTTAAATGTGATGGAGGGGAATCCCTCCTCTGCCTTCCCGTTTTTGCACTTTCTGTTCAGTGCTTTTTTCCCTGATTTACCTGGCAGAGCACTCGCTTGGGGTTTGAACGATCTATGTTGGACTTTTTTCCAGTGCCACAGATAGCTGTATAAGCTTGGACAAGACTTTGTCTTATGGTCTCCTAGATGGGAGCATATGGGAGTTAGGCTCTTGGACAGACTAAAATCAAGGTGGTTCTTGTTCTCTTTAGTCCAAAGAGGACAGCAAACATACTCATGCTTCACAGACTGAAGGAGTTAATATAAGACCAAAAGCCAGGTGAGAAGTAGTAACAAATGCAGCCTTCAAGCAACCTCTTCTTCAGGTTGTGTGTACAAGTGTAAATCCACCTTGGGAGGTGGTAGACTCATCTTTGTGATGTATCCAAGAACAGATTAGAAGAATAACTGACAAGGATGCTCTTGTTGCAGTGCTGGAGAAGGGGTCAGACCATACATGTCTGCCCACCCATTCCAGCCTGCTGACTTGGGGTGTTAGGGCCCAGTCTGGTGTCAGGTCTCCCAGTATGAAGTTGGTGCTGATGTGGTTAGCATCCATTCTGCTCCTGCCGATCGTGCCTAAGAGGCTGAGGTTGCCCTCTATTTGGATGCTGTTAGGGGTAGCCCTAAGTCTAGCAATCGCTCTCATGGGTTCCTTGCCCCGGGTGGTCCAACACGTGGTGTCCCTATTGCTATTGCTAAGCTTGTCTCTACAGAATGCTATGGATGGTGCATTGGTGGTCCCAGTGATCGTATCAAGTTAGAAAGTTGCAGTCAGTGTCTCGGGTGAAAGCACAGCTTGGTGATTTTGCTACGAAGCCCGTGGCCCTTTTCTGCCATAGGTCCTGTTTGCTCATGTTGCTAAATCTAGTTTGGAAAGTTGTAATTTCTCCTTTCTTCCTGGGAACCCTTAGGTCTGTGAAAGCTGCGACACAGGGACTTTCACTGCCCTTTTCTGCTGTCGTGGTGCATCATGAGGAGGCTGCCTGGTGGCAAAGTACTGGACGATGCTTCTTCCTAGCCTGGGTGGACTGAAGGCTGGGCTTGGAGAGCTGGTGGGATATCTCTGCCTTTCCCTCTCTCTCTCTCTGCTGGTGTGAATGAAGATTTGATTAATGCGGGCACTTTAGCACAAGTGCCATTTTCCAGGCTGTAGCTCTTGGCACAGGGAGCACTGCCGGACCTGAGCAGAGGAGAACTGCAGGCAGCGTCTGCGTGCCTGTGCGCTCTGGGTGCTTTACGGCGTGCCGGGAAAGGAGCGCCTTGCTTCCCTCCCTGCTCCTCATTGCTCAGCAGTAAAGTAAATGATGCTTGGTATAACTTTGCACTTACAGGACTGCAACTCAATTTAAAAACAACCCCAAACTCCAGGAACAGGAGGGGCTCCGTAGCGAGCTCATCTCTGCAAACCCACCTTGTTAATTTTAATGGTGGAAGAAATTCTCCAGCTGGGGAGAGAGGGGAGGCAGAGGGGGAAGCAAAGATGCTGAAGCTGGAGTGCCAGGAGCCCTCAGGGGTGGGAGGACAGCAGTAAGTCCCAGCCTGTGGGAGACCGGCTGGGGACAGACCTCGCTGGGGAGTCCTGGCCCTTTTGATGACTCGTAAATTAGCCAGGCTCCCACTTCAGCTCCAAACAATGGTCTTGAGCAAAGGCGCAGTTGGGAGCCTGGATGTGCGCGGGGGACCACGAGGCTGGGTGGAGACCACTCACTCCAAGGCCGCTCCAGGCTGCAGTGCTTTGCCAACTCTTCAGGGAGGTTTTTGGAAAGGAGATAACATGTGCAGGAATTAATGCTGTTTGTAAAGCACTTGGAAGATGGGAAGAGCTATAGAAGTGCTGTAATTAATAGAGGCTGGCTAATTTAATGTTCTGCCTGGACATCATCTCAGCTGATATATATATAAGGAAAAGCACCTCCTTTAGCGCTGGGGAAAATCATTCCCCCCTCCAGTGCTGGGGCTAAAGCAACCAGATTTATTTCTCTTAATTGTCTCCAGGAACCAAAGTCCAAATGTCTGAGTCTTGGAAGTGGATGTGCCCATGAGACAGCAAAGCTTTGCACAGTGTCCTTGCTTTTGACAGATGCCCAACTGCCCCGTGGCTGAGGTGCTGCCACCTCTGTGGCAGAGGACAGCCCGGGTCAGGGCTGGCAGAGAAGTTTGGGGCACGCATGATCCGTGGGCTCTTAATGAAAGCTGCATGAGTCTGGAACAAACTGATTGTTACTGGGAGGAGGCGGCAAGTTTGCTGTGGGGATGGCTCTGTGCCAGGCCGGGATGGCCATGGGAGTGAGTGCTTTGTTCAGGTCCTGGGGAAACTGAGGAAGAAGGCACCTCCTTGGTGGTAGCATATGAAGTAGCAACTGAGAGAAGATGTTCCGCTCCCCGCAGTGGGATACCCAAGGAGATTCGGAGGCAATCAGTATGAAATGGGTGAAAGGGAACTGGTCCTGCCTGTTGGGCATGGGTTGGGATCCTTGTAAGGAACCTGAAAGGTTCAGGTGCTAAGCGTTTTCCAACCTGGGTGTCTCACGTTAAGCCAGATCTGGGCTGCTGTGAATGTCTGCTGCAGCAGTGCTGTTACTGAGAGCTGTGCTTTTTAATGACATATTTATACTGCAGAAAATCTTGCTTTTGTTTTGTTTGAGGATCTAGCATAAGCTGCATCTGTTTAATCCATGCTGTCATTTACCTCTCTGCACTAGGGATGAGGTGAAGTGAAGGACACCTCCACCTTTTGCTTTTCTTTTTACTGCTGTAAACCCTTTCTTTAGTTTTCTGGTAGCATGTTTCTGTAGCTGAGTGCTGGTCAGCACAGCTCTCCTGGCCTCTTCTCCCAGTGTGAACTGTGACTGGTCTCCAAAATCCATATATAGCTCTTGAAGAGGTTTTTGGAGATGCTGGCTGTTTTCTGTCCAGCTTTGGATGTGCTCGGCTCACTGGGAAGCCGGGTTATTCCCTGAGCCTGAATATGGTGTTGGTGCCTGCCCAAGTCTGAAGGCATTGGCCTTATATGCATAGGAACGGGCAGTTTCTATATAAATGTTTTTATAAGGGCTATAAACTGCGGTGCTTTGGAGTGTGAGCCAACCGCTGCACACTGAGCTTAGAGGAAACTTCCTTGCGAGCATCTTGTCCCGAGATTGTGCTCCACTGGGCTTGTTGTGATGGTATCTGCAAACTCGAGAGCTGCCTGCACCAGGAAGGGGATGGCAGGAACGGGCAGGGGATGGGGGGAGCCAGGGCAAGGCTTGCCCTGCTCCTGCTGGCGACTGGGTGTTGTTGGCTTGGGGAAGCAGCCCTGAAAGAGCTGTGGTGCGAAACCACCACCTCTCCCTGCAAGTTTATGGGTTATCTGTGTGTGTGTACGTACCCACAGCCCCCCAAGGGCATCAGCTCCCCCCGGCAGCCGGGGCGACTTCGGAGGCAGCAGATAGCACAGCAGGACTCGATAAGTGACCTTCTCCTGGGTCACTGCCTGCTAGGGTCAGTTGGCTGCTCAGCTGCATATCAGGGATGCTTTTGCCTGCTAGTGAAAGAGCAAAGGAGAGATCCCATTGGAGGAGGAGGAGGGCTGGCAGCCCCCACGGACCTGACCCGCTGGGCTGGCTGTGTCTGGAGCTGGTCCAAAGGATGTGCAGGAGGAGCCAGGGAGGAGAGGAGAGGGAAGGAGGGCAGCTACACAGCAATCGGGCTGGTCAGTGCTGCATTTCATGCGCCTGAGCTGGCCCCTTAGGGGTGCCTGTGCCTCAGTTTCCCCAACTGTAAAGCCAATGATCTTGCATGCCATCTTACCCTTTTTTTTTTTGGTGGAAAACGCCATTGAGCCTTGGTTGAAAGGTGCTGAGGGGGCCTATGCAACATGTAGGCAATGAGTGATGGTCTAGGTAGAAAGCTTGTTTGCCAAGGCTGACTTTTTCATGACGGGGATGCAAAGCCACGGCTGGAGCAGGTCTCCCCGCAGGAGGCAGTCCGACCCATCTGTGTTTAATGGGGACCACACAACACGGCAGCTGGCCCCGGGCCCAGAGATATTCTTGTAACTTAATAGCGCCCTGTGGAGACAAACAGTGCTATAAAGGGGGTACAGATTTTTTTAAAAGGTATTTAGGAGCCTGGGGCTACAGAGAGGGGTTCTGCGGGCTGTTTAAAAGCTGCACGCTGCCCACCTTGGTTGTCTGTCCTTATATATTCCCGAGCCACTGGGATCATGTTCCTCCAGTGAGTGCTTGGCTTGAGGCCGCAGGGATAACAGGTGCTCTCTGCTGGGGCCTTGCCTCCGGGCAGGGGGTGACTCAGCCCCGAAAGGTCTCTGAAATCTAGGTCAAAGTGACTTCGGAGCCTGCGACCTAGGGTTTCCAGTGGGATGAGCACTCTGAGTCACAAGGGCTCCTCGTCTGATGATTTTGCCTAAGACACATTGGGGCCTTGTTGACCCTGCACAAGGTCTTCTCCACAACGAGCGTACGATGTCTGATCTTGGAAAAATGGGGTGATTCAAGGTGATCCACCAGGGACGGTGTTCAAGGCCATGTATTTCTCCTTTTTGGTAAAACAAGGCAGGGAGACAAGCCTTCCTTGGCAGAGGTGCTCCGTGGAAGGGGTTTGATAGAGCTCCTAAGTGTGCTTGTGATTTGCAGACGGACCTGGCTCTGCCCAGTGGCCCAGCACAGCTGTTATGGGCCATGTCCCCTGAGTCTGGAGGGGACGGCTCTTGGGAGGAGCTGGAAAGAGACATGCCTGGCCTGCCAGGTGGGGACGTGGGGAGTGCTGGGGCTGGGAGCCGCAGGGACATCCATCAGCCTGCCCAGCTGGCTGCTGGAGAGGTGTCAGAAGGCAACAGCTTTCTGTCGCTGCTGACCTGGGCTGGGGTTGAACTTCTGACCTGGAGATAAAAGCCCTTCCCCTCCCTCCACATCTCTGGTGCCCTTTTCCTTGAATTGCCCAGGCTTTCCCACCCTCATCCAGGCAGGCTCACAATGGAGAAAGGTCATTTATTGTGCTGCTGCCCTTCTGCATCCTGTTCCCCTTGGTACCTTCACGGTGAGGCCATCTGGCTCCACCAAAAGCCTACCTGCCTTCTGCTTTCCTTCCATGTCCTCTGCTCACCATGGCTTTAGCTTTCAGCTCACAGAAAAGTCCCAGCGGATGTGCTGTGCCAAGGTGAAAGGAGAAGGGCTGGTGGTCCTTTGGCTTTAGCGGGAGCTGTTGGAGAGCCCTGATGGACGATGTAGCTGTGCTTTCACCAGCCCTTCATGCCACACAGGCAACTTAATGAAATCCATGTGAATTTGGGGTTTCATTGGGTCCCCAGAGCCCACAGAGCTGGAGGGGCTTAGGCATGGAGATGGGAGAGGTCTCCCATCGTTCCCTTCCCTCCCCACCCTGCAGAAGGGAGAGCTGAGCTGGGGAGGGAGGAACAGGGTCCGTGGAAACGCGTGTTATGTCTGCCGCTAATTTTGTGATTGGAAATGAAGCAACAAAGGGAGGTGGTGCAGTGTGAGGATGGTTTAACCTTGATAAAACAGTGATTTCACCAAGGATGATGTTCTTCCATCTATCTTCATCCATCAAGGCGCTGCTGAAATATGCTGATGAAGCCTGTGGATAGAAGTACAGTGCAGTTAAATGGGGCGTTGCAAACGCTCTCTGTACCCCCGTGACAAGGTGGCGTTACTTACTGTCCAAATTTAGTACAGGGAACAGCACGAACCACTGCTTTTTGCTCTGTGGGCTGGGACGGGATGCAGCCTGGGCTGTGTCCCCTCTGCGGAGAGTCGGAGACGGTAGTGGCATCTCAGCACATTGCTTAATATTCCCCTTTTCTTAAGTGCCACTGAGAGTCATGAGCACAGAAGCAGTAAATGAATTCGTTTGCTATACAAATGCCTTCCTCTCCCTAGCAGAGCGAGAAATTCAGTCATGAAAGATGCCAGGTTTGCAGGTAAGGTGGTGGTCCTGTTGATTTTCGTTGAACATCGGCTGGAGGGTCTGGTCTGCGGAGGAGTTGGGAATTCCCAGGGCTTTGCTGTTTGTTTGGCTACTGCGTGCTTTGCCTGTGTGTGCTGTGTCGGAGTAGCAGCAATTAAGCTTTATTTATATGGGGTTTCCCAGCTTGCAGGGTGGGAAGTGATGGTACGTGGGTGTGAGCACTGCGTGTGAACTTCTCCTCAAGTTTGGGGATTAGCAGCACAGGCCAAGTGCCACAGTCTTTTTTGGTCATGTATCTGAAGGCGGTTTACCAGCTGCATGCAAATGTAAATGTCAATAGGTCAGCGGTAAACTGAGTGCTGTTACCCAGGCTGCTGTTGTACCCGATCCTGCCGGGACTGGCAGTGTTGTGCTGGGGCTACAGCATTGCGCGTGGCCCCAGCGCTTCCAGTCTGAGTTTCAGCAATGGTGTCCCTGTATTTGAGCTGGGCTGTACTGATGCCGGGGCGAGACGGGATCTCCTTGCCTTGGGAAGGAGCAAGGTGGAGCTGGCAGGGAGAGTCACTCCATTCCTGCTGTGCCATGAGAGCTGCAGGGAAATAAAAGACTGTGCACTGCTGGTGGCATGGGCCCATCCTGACCCTGGGAGAAACTGAGGGTTCAGAGTCCTCTCTGAGTGCAGGCACGGCTCATCTCTAGCCAACTCTTCCTCTTGCAACTGGGTTTATCTTCCTGGCTTGCCCTTCCAAGAGCTGACAAGGTGTGAGTGTTACCTCCAGGCCTCCTTCCAGACTTGTGCTTGCAATAAGGTAAACGTATCTGCAAAGCTTCTGCAGTCAGCAGGGCTCTGACACGGCTCCAGAGCTCTCCTCCATAAATAACCCAGACGGGTGGATGGCTCCTTACAGGCAAGACGTATGGTGAAGGCTGGATAGCTTGCTCTGGACCCAGAGAGGATAGCTGTTGAACGACATGTCCATCCAGCACAGCATGAGGCCGGCATAACCTGCTATGATATGAGGAGGACGGAACGCCTGATCGGGGGCTGCCATGCCTGTTGATTCAGGTACCAGAGCGCTGTGATTTCATGCCTTCAGAGCTCCCTCTGTTTTTGGTCTTCTGGGCACCCTGGACCGCTCCTTGGGCTCTCAGTTGTCACTTGAGAAGCTGCTCAACTACAGCGAGACTATCCCCAGCTCCATTACCTCCAAGCGTAGGCAACAACATAGACATAGCGCAAACTTTCAGCACACAGGTCTTCTCTGTCCCACCAGCAAACTCACTGCTTATTGGTAGCTCAAACTTTGTGATGACCTCCCTCCTCCTCAGACATCTTATGGGACAGCTCGTGTGCCGGGGGTTGGAGTGATGGGCTAGTGCAGGGCATAGGCTGGTCAGCTTACAGCGAGGCTGTTTCTACCCCCTCCTCAGCCTCTTGTGTTCCCATTCTCCCATTGCTGCTTCCACTTCTGATGCATTTGGGAGCATTTGGGGGAAAAAAAAAGTTGACAAAAGAAATGAATTATGCATAAGGAATTAATTTCCTTGATGAATAGGGACTTACAAACTCAATTGCCATTCGCTTTCAAGGGATGCTTGGGGGAGCGGGGGGAGGGAATAAAAGCAGAGGATGGAGTGGAGGGTGAATGGCTGAGCCTGGAAGTGTTCCTGGCCTTTGAGTGGACTTTGGGAAACAGCCTTGGGTCATTTAAACCATATGATAGGTCCCATATTCCCATCAACGTGTGGGGTTCTTTGCTGGGGTGAAAATCAGGGTGGTGAAGATGCAGCAAATCTAGCAGTGTGTCTGTCAGTGAGTGCTGTCCTTTGCTCAGAATAGGAGAAAAAAAGGGCCAGATGAGGTTTTGGCTGTTTTTAATAGGTGGGGAAACTGAGGCAGGTGTGTATGTGTGACTTGTTCAGATTGAGTACAGGCCAGGGGTCGACACAAGAGTAGTACTCGGGGCTCTTGTGCTCCAGAAGTTTGCCTTTTTTCCCTCATGTGCCCTTCCTTCCTGCATGCTGCTGTGTCCTGGGAGAAGAGCCAACAACTGGGAGCACTAAAAGCACTGAAGTGAAGATGCTGTAAAAGAGCCTTCTGGAAACTGTGCCCAGCCAGAAAAACTTGCCCCCAAACCCAAGCAGAAAATTCAGATTCCTGATGGGAAGCAAGCATCTGTCAACCCAAGTGATCTGCTTGGTATCAAGCAGATGAGTGAGCTCTTGTGCTGCGTGCTGGTGTGCATGGGAAGAAGTTTCTTCCCTTCATGGAGGGATGGGGCAAGTCAGTGTTTTGGAGGAAAGGAAGCCTGTGATGTCAGTTGCTCCTGGGTTGAGAAGTATTTCACCTTGCAAAGCATCAGGGGTGTTGAAGGAAAGTCTGACCTGTCTGATGAATTGGAGAAGTGGTGGACAGAGTGAGGCATGAAGGGGAGCTGTGCTGGGCCCTGAGCTCAGCCCGACATCAGGCAGAATTAATGCTAGGCAGGTCAGTTCAGTGGCCCTGTCCTTCCTGCGAACTGGTTTCTCAAAGCCCACATGGCTCTTCCTGATGCACTGCAAGTAACGCCTGCTTCTCTGACCTTCCCATCACCTATGTGGCTTGGACTAGCCCTATGATAACGAAGAGCCTCATCCTCCTGAAGCCTACCTTCAGGAGAGGGAACTAGGAGCTGGCTGAGGAGGGTGCTGGAAGTGGTGTTTGGAGATGGAGGAGAGGCTGTGCTGTGCTGGGGGCTGTGTCAGAGACTGAGCCTGGGCAGCTGAGCTCCGGCTCCTTGCTGGTGCACAGCAGTCCTGCAACCATAATCTCGCATTTTAGACACAGTGCAAGACCTCAGCATTGCCTTATGGTCCTGCAGGTCCACATACTGCAAGGGAAGCAGGCTGGGACCATCCTGGCCTGGTGTCCCAGCAGTCCAGCATCAAAATGGGTGAGCTGATGTAGGTAGTTTTCTTCTAGAGCCTGCAGTTGTCCTGATCTTTGCAACTTGCATATTGCCCTTTAAACATTGCTGCTTCAGTAGGACTGACATACCTGAGTAGTCATGGACTTAGGTTGAAGGTTTGCAAGTGAGCAAAGTAACACGTTGCTGGCTGCCTGGGTATTTCCAGAATCAAAGATGACTGTGAGTGTTGGCAGCAGTTGTGCCAGAGCCACGGTGCTGGGTTTGTATAGCACTGTGGCATGCCAGGAGCACTGGCTGTACCTGCATGTGTGCCCATGTGCTGCACATCAACCCTGTGGCACACTGGAGCTTGGTCCTCTCCAGCTTGTTGACTGGTGTGATGAGCCTGGGGGATTTGTGCAATACTTGTCTCACCCTGCTCCCCCGTTCTCTGTGCTGTTTGTGGGAGGGAGGGGTGTACCCCAGGCAAAGATAGTATCCCCAAACCCCCACTGTGGGAGCAGCTGTATGGAGTTTGGGATCATCCCGGCTGGCTGGAAGGAGGTGGCACGAGTTCCTCCTGCTGTGGAAGAGGACTGAAGGAGCGCAAGTGCCCAGGGAAGGGTGATTTAATCGTGGGAAGGGTGGTTTAATCGCCTCTTCTCTTTTTCATCCCCTTCTTGGCCACCCTCTCCTTTCCCAAGCAGAGGGCAGAGGGGGATCCAGGGGCTTTGGAAGCTGTCGCTTTGCATTGCAAGGCTGGGGAAAGGTCTCTACCTGCCTTATTTTGTCCCTTTTGCTGTCAGGGCTGACAGTGCTCATGTTTATTTCATCCGGCGTGGCGGCTGTCTCGTTTCCCTATCCTCCGATGTCATTAGCGCGCCGAGAGCGGGCCCTGCAGTGCTCAGCTTAATGAATTCCGCTGTGGCTCTTCTCTCCCCACCTCGTTACCAAAGCTCAAGGTGTCAAATTAAACCCGGCCGGGGAAAGGAGAGAGAGAACAAGGCACAAAAGAAAGAGGGGAGGGGGAGGGCATGTATTCTAGGGGTTCCTTTGGTTTTAGGGTTTCCCCTTTTTCTAGTTATTTTTCCTTTTAAGTTGTTTCCTTTGCAACTAGGGTTTCTCTTTGAGGCTGAATGTGTTGTTGCACCGGAGGTGACGACTTTGTCTGTGGCCCTGGGTCCTCTTCTGTTAGGGCTGGAGGAGGGTTGTCCTCTTTTCATCCCTGCTGCAGAGCACATCTTGGCATCGTCTGCCCCTGCTTGGTCTTGTCCACGCTGTGTGGCCACATGAGAGACAGCGGTGGGTGTGACAGTGCCGTTTTGAAAACCAAGTGGCCGTTTCTCAGCTCCTAGTCCATCTCCTGGGTTGTGCCCCCAAGCTGGGATGAGTTTTGCAAGTGGTTTTAAATGAAAGTTACCATCCCCCATCTCTGGGAGGTGGTGAATTTGGAGTGAGCTGCTGTCTGTCCTGAGAGCTGGGGCACCAAAAGCCATGCTGACAGTCGCCTGCCGGCTCCGAGTCTATTCTCTTCTGGTCCATGTTTTGTTTTTCTTTGGTATTTCTCACCCTCGGTTTGCCCAGCCCCTGGCGCAGGAGGCTTGGGGGTCCCCTGCCCTCCGGAGCCAGGGATTCCAGCCATTGGAAGTAGCCGGACCATGGGCAGGACACCTGGAGTGATGGCAGCCTGTCCNCCCCCCCCCCCCCCCCCGCCCCCATCCATCTTGGCTCTCATTGATTTAAAATAGTTTTGTAATATAATTATCTCCTCGTGGATGGGCTTTTTCATTACGTCGGCTGCTTCAGCTGTGGTGAGCATATTAATGTGGGATTAGTGCCATGGCGGAGTGTGCATCAGCAGTGGGGAGGGAGGGAGGGAGGGAGGGACAGCCCCCTCCACCAGTGACTATTCCCACTGTCCTCCTGAATTGGGGTGACTGGGGGCTGTGCCGAGCCCCCAGGAAGTGCCCCCCAAGAGGAGCAGAGCAGGAGCCAAGGTGGGATGGGGATCAGCTTTTCTAGGATATTGGGAAGCTGGGGCCCTTTTGCACCCCAGGTTTGACATCTTGGAGCTGCTGGTGAGGGCTGCTGGGAGTATTTGGCTTGGAGAGCACCAGCTTGGGTAACAAAGTGGCCCTGGGATCCTTCTGGTAACCTCCTGTCCTGCAGCCCTTGCTGGGCATGAGGCCCTAATGGTCTGTAGTGTTCGTTTTTGCTTTGCCTTGTTTGCTGGGAGAGGAACGCATGGTGAAAAAGGGGGTCAGGCACCAGTCCCTCTGCATGGGATGGAGCAATGTCGCTGCCTGCCTGGGGAACCTGGGTCTTGGTGCCCCAACATGGGGAGCAGAGCAGGGACTCCAGACCTGCTCCACTGCCCACACCAACAAATTTTGAGTGAAAGGAAGAAGATGCAGAGGAGGATGAAGCCAGATGTGGCTATCGCCTCCTCCTCATAGCTCGCTGGAGGAGCAAGCACAGGACATGGGGCTGTTTGAGCGGACCAGCTCAGATTGTGGACCAGCGGCCTGGAGCTGTGGCTTGTGGCGGTGGCTTTTAACCCTGTGCGGGTGGCCAGGACACAGCTGGGTGCGCAGGGAGGTGAGGAGCAATTTCACGTGCAATTGGAACTGCAAAGGGAGAGCAGAGGGAGGCGTGATTTAATCACCTCAGCTGGCCCTGGGCCAAGACCACCAAGGTTCAAACACCTCTCTGTCGCAAGAGATGCCGGGGGAGTATTAATTGGCATAATTCGTCAACCGTTTGGCGCCTCATGGCGTGTTGTCCATGCAGTGTCCCAGTGCTCCAGGCTGGGAGGATTTTGGGGAACTTTGAGGCTTTTCTGGAAAGTGGGTGAAAGCCACTGGCCTGGGCAGCTCCCGAGGCCATGGTGTGGTGCTGGGGGTTGGTGGAAGGGTCTCCAAAACTGCTTGCCTGCTGGTGAGGAATGCAGTCCTGGTGGGTTTTGTCTGCAGCTCCTGCTGCATCGGCTATGCCCTCAGCAGGTTGGCACAGGGATTGAACGGGTGTTTCAAGCCCAGCCAAACACCCCCCTTGCCTGACCGCACTTGCTTCTTGAGGAGGACTTGGGACCAAAAATGCTGCGGAAGCAAGATGAGCCTCTCTGGCAGCACCTGGCTTGCCAGCTGCCGTGTTTTGCATTGGCCTTGGTGAGTTCCCTGGACCGGTATGGCACTGAAGATCTGAAGAGGAGTTAAGTGATGTGAAAACTTGCTGAAGGAGCAGTCTGCGATAAAGCAGAAAGGTTTTCCCTGTGCTGTCCTGAAAAAAGGCAAGAGAAAAGAAAAGCAAGCATCCCCTCTGATACACCTCTCTGGTTAAAAGCTCAGCCTACTAGAAGAACGAATGACTCCCTGTGCAGCAAAAAGTGTGGCCTAAAATTGACTCAATGTGAGTATCAGCCTGGTACGTGGAGATATTGCCGCTTTTCCCGACCACGGGAAGCACTGAAATGCAGCCAAGTCATCTTGATTTGAGCAGTTCATATCGTGTCCTCTCAGTTGGCTGGGGATAGTGTGACTGTCTCCTCTTCTGAAGACCTGGGAGATCGAAGGCTCGTGTGACCTGAACGGCCTCATTTATTGGGAAAGCATGAAGATGTTGCATGGCAAGTACCTGTGTTATGCAGGTATTTCTGGGGGTTTTGAGGTGGCTATGCCAGGCCAGGCTGAAGGTGCACCCGACCAGATTGCCCCCATTGCCAAAACCTGGTGGCAGCTGCCAGGGGAAGGAGCCAAAAGGGACACGTCAAGAGCGAAGTGCCCCTTTGCTGGTGTCCCTCCCAAACCCTGGCAGCAAGCAGCAATAGACTTGGTGATGCTCAACACAAGTTCCCTCAGCCAGCTTTTGTTTTGCTCCGTGTGTAAAGCTTTTTGTGTAGCAGGGCACAAGTCTCCCTGCACCATGCCTCTGTTTCCCCATCTGGGCAGAGAGGTTGCTACCTATTTGCTCCCGCTCTGGAGTGAGGTGGAGACAAGTACATTCAAGCACTTTGAAGTCCTCTGATGAAAAGCGCTGGAGAAGAACAGAGGCTTATTAATTGTTGTTGAGAATATCTGTCAGTCCCACGTGAGGAGCTGCTGGTTGAATTTCTGCTGTCTGCTCTGTCTAGGAGAAGGTAGTGACAGTGCTGAGACAATAAGAGTAGGGCTGTCATTCTCATGGAAATCAGTCCTGCAGGCTGAAAACCTCCAGGTTTATAGCAGCAGTATATCCAGGTTGTGATGGGAGATAAGGCTCTGTCCTGGTGTGTCACTGTGGAGGCGTGGCCAGCCTTTGCTTTCATGCACCTCTGGAGCCGTGAACATGTAGATGCTATTTGGTTGGTGGTGGAGTTCCTCTTCTGGGGGAGCTGCTAGCTGAGTTTTGGGTGCCTGACATTCCTGTTGACACCAGCCCATGGGAGACTTAAGATGCAGGTCAGTTGGTAATACCAGGGACTTGTCATTGTGTGTGCAAAACTGATGGCTCTTTGGGGTGATGGATTTGTGCCTGACTAGTACCCAGACTCAGTTACCTGATAAGCCTCTCCAGAGTACTAAAACATAAGTTTCTTTGCAGCTGTTAGACCTGTGCTGGAGCAGTAACCTCTTGTCTGTCTCGCGCTGTCTTTTGGTTCACACGCGTCACAGAGTCCACAGCTCCGCTAGACAGGCAGTTGGGGAGTTGCTCATGCAGGGCTTGCCACTGGGCGCTGGTGTCCATGTTTGTGATGCTGCCCAGAGAGCCTGCCCCTTATGACTTGGGGAAGGAGACGCAGACTCGTCTTGGAGAGCCATGGAGGCGGAAATTATTGGGGCACAGCAAGCTTTCTTCCCTCAAGCCAGCTCATCGTCACCTCTGTGCTTTCACCCTGTTGAAGGGCTGTAGCACTGGCTTATCTCTTAGGGTCTGACTTTTCTGATGGGGTGGTTTGTCTTGCTCAATGTGAAGCAGTCCGGAGTGAATTTGGTGCTGGGAACTCAGCTGTTGCAGATGATGTGTCTCGTAGTTTTGAAGCAGAGAGGTCTCCGTGCTCCAAGATTGAGGCAGACAGTGAGAGTGGGAGTACTCCCTGGTGACAGATCTCGGTGGGACAGCACAGTGTCCCTGGCAATGAAGGCCATGGAGAAATGGATGACCTCAAACATCAGGTGCGGGTGAGCACTGACCCTGCAATCAGAGTCTGGACCATGCCTCTGGCTCTGCTGAAATGCCTCCTTTCTCCCTGGGTACTGCTGTGCATCCGCATCCACTGCTCCAGCCAGGCTCCAGGGTGCTCTTCTGGTGCAGATCGGGATCTCCAAAACTCATCTCCTCATTTGGTGATGGGTGAGAGCTTTGAGAGCTGTCTCTTTTCCCCAGCCCTGTCCCATGCTGTCCCACCCCTGCTGTGACACTTAACATCTTTCTTGCGGATGAATTTGGCAGTGCAGGGCTGGGCTTTCTTGCCAGTGTGGCAACAGCCACGGCTCCCAGCTTGTTAGACTGAAAGAATGTGCCGTTTTAATTAATGATATGTAAATATCCTTGAATGGGCTGCATTTGCATATTAAGAGAGATTTGCGGAATCTGCGGAGTAATATATTTTAATTAAGGATTAATTAAAAATAATGGGAATTTCATTTCGCCTGGCAGAATCCGTTTAGATCTTCGCACACGTCTGCTTGGGAGCCTGGTCGGAGTGCGCTGCTGGTATCGTGGTCCGCAGCTGGGGCCGGCCACTGGTGCCGCTCCTCTCCTGGCCAGGTCCTGAAACCACCGGCAGAGCCGAGCGGCCGGTCCCCTTGGCCGCACAGCCCGGCTGCAGGTTTTCGGGCTGTTTTTTGATATTCTTTATGGCAAAATAAGCAAATGGCTGTGAGACACGGAACACTAGTTGTGTTGGCAATTATGTTAATAGCATGCTATTAGGCTATGATTCTATATGAGCAATTGGGGAGAAGAAATGCCTTACTGAGAGAGAATGATACAACAGACGTCTGTCTTATTGATATAGCTCCAGAGGAGCTTTCTGCGTAATTACACTCGGCCACTTTTCAGAGGTGGGGGAGAGGCTGCGGCCACAGGATGGAGGGGAGAGTGGCTGGCATCTGACGCAGGGATGCGTTGGGATGGCCTTGTGGTGCTCCCAGGAGGGATTTGGATCCCACCTGTGATGAGCTGAGTGTCCAGGAATCATGCGAGCTCTTTGATGTGTTGCTCTGGATGGTCCTGCAGAAGGGATGTGTCCTGGATTAGTGGTCGAAGGGCCACTGTAGTGCTCTGGGGGTGTTGACAGAACCCCGGTGCTTGGTGGCTGGACCCCAGGGCTTGGTTGTTTGAACTATGGTGATGGAGAGCATCAACGGGGAGCCTCACAGCTTCTTTGGGAAAGTAGGCATGACCGGGTCATGGCAAGCAGATAAGACAACTGGCTCTGGTGGAACTGGCAAGGAGTGGGAGGGCTCTTGAGGGGTTGAGATGGGTGGGGGGCAGGAGGGGAGAGCAGGGGAAGGGCAAGGGTGCTGGTCCCTCCATCCTGCCCACCTTTTCCCAGTGCTAAGCCAGCTGCAGCATATTGAATGCAAATGGAGAAAATGCAGTTTGTGGTAAGTGTCCACTAATAAATAACCTCCGAGTCTTCTCCCTATCAGGCAGTGACATCCTGCATTTCTCTTCCCCGCCGCACCAGCCCAAGACATTTAATGATGTGGTGCTCCTTACGGGATGTGTCGCCCATGCTAAATATCTCCAGCCTTCACAAAATGGTGGGCAGAGAGCCCAGCCCGGCTCTGGCAGCCCCGTGCCTCTCCCCCGCAGCCCTGGGCAGAAAGGTCGGCAGCTCAGCATCCCCCTCCCCATCCCCGGCGCCGGGCACAGACCCCTCTGCCGCGCTCGCCTGCGGTCGCTGGAGGATTTCATTAACTGCACGAAGTAAAAAATAATCAATTTCAGATGTTCCCAGTGTTTGTGGTAATGGTCTCTCTAACCATTCTGATTAGCCGAGTGAAATGGAATTTTTCTTTTAAATTACAGCGCGTTGACATTAAATATAGGCAAACTTTGTGTGTGGGGGGGGGAGGGGACAGGCTTTTTACATTCATCCCTGTCCTTCTCCCTTCCCGTCCATCACTCGCCTTATCTTGCCATCACCCCTCCCCAATCACACCGAAATCTCCAGCGACTTCATTCTGCTGCCCATCAGCAGATTTATTTTTTTTTCCTGGGCTTTGTGAAATGTTTCGTGGGTTTTGGGGCTGGTGGGGGTGCATTTTTTCCCTTTTTTATACTTTTTTTTTTTTATTGTTTTACCATGACGTTTTCGGCAGAGACCAGTACCGCCAGGCTGGGCTTCTTCCCCCCATCCCCCTGGCTTCTTCCGTCCATCCTCCTGGCCGCATGTGTGATTTCGCTTCGGTTTTGCCGCTCTCCCTTTTTGCTTTGCGGTTGTCTTTCGGTGTCCCGAGCGGCGCAGTCCGCAGTGAAATCGATAGCGAGAGCCGTGGCC
Organism: Himantopus leucocephalus; assembly: GCA_003993805.1. NCBI lineage: Eukaryota > Metazoa > Chordata > Aves > Charadriiformes > Recurvirostridae > Himantopus > Himantopus leucocephalus. The sequence goes on from RSEF01000008.1 coordinate 6,833,705, forward strand.
GTGTACCTTGGGGAGCAGGCTGGGCTCGTTCCTCCTCCGGTTCTCTCTTGTACCCACCTCCCCTCCCTGCACCCCTTCTCTTTCCCCAGGCTGAAATTTTTAGACTCCGAACAAGCCCGCAGCAGCCCTTCCATTATTAATTTTTTCCCCTTTTTATTTATTTTTCATGCATTTTCCCCCTACCTTCCTTTATTCCCCCTCTCGCCGGCATGTGGCGGTGGCTGCGGGCGGGTGCCGGTACGGTGCAGCCCAGCCCAGGCTTTGGACTTCTCCTTTTGATAAGCTGTCATCTCCCAGCCCCGCGCGGGGATTTGATCAGAGCGCTCTCTCGACCCCGTGGAAGACATTAAACACCCTCCCAGACCCTTTTCTCTGTCTCCATCTCTGAACCTTTCACTCTCCTTTAATGAGAATTTCTCCTAATTATTTCAGTGGCTGCAGCACAGGGACCGCAGTGTAGTTAGATCTTGATACCGGGACGTGACTGTTATGCTGATAAAGGCAAAAGATCAATAATTTAGGCCCTAGCGTTAATGGCAGAGCTGAGAGCTTAAGTGTCTGTATTCAGGTTTAGTCCTGAAGGTTCCTGGAGTATTAATGATTTCCAGAGGAATTCCCGCCC
>RSEF01000008.1:6843531-6906154 GCA_003993805.1 Himantopus leucocephalus
TGTCTCCTCCCAGCTTCTTGTGCACCCCCAGCCTACTTGCTGGAGGGGTGACATGAAGAGCAGAAAGGGCCTTGACTGCCTAGCAACAACTAAAAATACTAGTGCGCTATCAAAAGTATTTCTCATCCCAAATGCGAAAACATAGCACTCTACCGGCTGCTAGCAAAAAGTTAACTCTATCCCAACTGAAACCACAACAGCCGGCAAGGTGAGGAGCACAGGCCTGGAGCAGGGCAGGAAAAGAGGTGGCCCTTGACCTGACCTTTCTCTTCTGTCAGTGGTAGAGATGCTGGGAAGCTGAGGGTCTTTGCCTTCATTCATGGCTGATTGTATAAAGTGCCAAGTTGGGGTCCAGAACCAAACCCCCATGGTTATAGTGCTTGGTTTGTGTTTCAAACGTCATTTCTCATGGCTGGAGAGATGCATTGGGTGGGGAGAAGCTGTGGCGGTTGGTGCCCCTCCAGCTCTGTGGTTACGCCTGGGGAGCGCAGGCTGCGTGCGTCTCTGACCTCTTCTTCTGGTTCACATCGATGGCTTTTCCTGTCGTCCACTTAACTGTCAAATTGTATTTTGAAAGCTAATGAGTGTTTGGTGCTCATTTCCATCCCTCCTCTTTACAGAGTCTGTCCATAGCTTGCCCATGAGACCCCATGGGCAGCGTTATCTCCTGCCTGCAGGTCCACAGAGTCACAGGGTACTTTGGGTTGGAGAACGGACCTTCAAAGATCATCTAGTCCACCCCGCTGCCTTGGGCAGACATCTTTCAAGAGATCAGGCTGCTCAAAGCCCCATTGAACCTGACCTTGAACACTTCCAACAGTGGAGCATTCACAACTTCACCGTCCAACCTCTTCCACTGTCTCACCACCCTCATCATAAAACATTTCGTCCTTTTATGTAATCTAAATCTACCCTCTTTTAGTTTAAAGCCATTACCCCTTGTCCTAACACTGCAGGCCCTGGTAAAAAGTCTCTCTCCATCTTTCATACAAGGATGATGGGCTTGCAGGGGGTGAGAAGCCTCAGGGCGGGGGGCAGCCTGGACGCAGGGTGTCATGCAGCCCTGGCAGCTCTCACCGCCCCTTCCCTTCACGCTTCGCTAGGTGTCCGGCCTGACTGCACAAAGTTTGTCGTAGTCAGTGTGTGTGAGTAATTAAATTACTTCCTTGTACTTCCCTCGCTGACTTTTACCCACCATCTTATCTCCAGCTCGCGGAGCTTCGTTCACACATCCTTGGAGGAGTATTTCAGCCTTTGCGAATCCTTACTAACCCCTGTTGCTCATGTTCTCCTCAAACCTACTGCTGCTCATGCTCTTCTCCTGCAGCAGTGGGAAACTGCTTAAGTTTAATAACTTCTTAAGCAGCAGTGGGAAAACCGTCAACACCCATGGCCTTGTTGAAAAAGCTGTTTATTTCTACTCTCTTCTACCTCTTAACCAACCTTTGGTCCTTGCTTTTGCTGGGAGAATAGTTAAATTTGTCCACTGATGAAACTTTGGGGGCCTCCAAACAATGCCAACTGTGCTTCATGCCTTCTGTTGTTGGGTGCGCAGCAATTGTAATAGATTAGCGAGGTACGTTTTCTTCTTCCTTACAAGCACTGCTAGTTAATCTTGGTGGTATCATGTCCATCTCGAGGCTTTATCCTATCTATTTATCATCTTAGCCGGTACTGAAGTGAGACTCACAAGTCGGTGAATCTGTGGCTCATCTCACTCCATTTTTTAAAAATAGGGTATGACACTTTGTGTTCTCTAGTGTAATGAGAGATTGAGCTGCTAATGAAAATATGCAATCATTTTATTTCTGAGTCCCTGCAGAACTCTTAGGCAGGTATTATCTGGTCCTGGTGACTCCTCATTTTTCATTTTCCAAACGTGCTCTAACATCACTTCTTCTGACATCTCAGTCTCTGATTGAGCCTCATCTTTGCCACCTGAAAGATGGCCCATGCTCGGGGATTGTGTGGTGTTGAGTTGCTGAAGGCTGAGGACCGGGTTCCCCTGCATCCTTGCCTCCTATGGCCACCGCCGCAGTGACTCCTCCGGAGATCAGCCCTGCATGAATGATGCCAAGGTCCAGGCTGGCAGTAGGTCCTATGACAAAGTTCATCCTCATCTTGGTTTAACTATCCCAGATAGTTAAAAATTGCAACTGATTAAAGCATCGTCCATTTGTGAAATGGATGAGTTTGAAGAATTTCCTTGTATTTGCCTGCTGCTTCTTTGGGTTCTGGGTCAGATTTCTTTGGGATTCAGTGAGAATCCCCAAAACGGTTCTGTCCAGGAGACGTCTGGGTGCTGACGTTCAGGGTCCAACCACTGAACCTGAGGATGCTGGTGCTGGACCTGCCCTTGCCTTCAGACTGTGGTGGAGAGGCAGGAGGAGACGATCTCAACCCAAAATCTCTTTCTTATGAAAGAGCAACGGCGAGATGCCACCAGTGGGGAATGCTGCCTGCCCTGGGGGTGCGGCCACAGTGTCCTGAGGAGGTGCAGGGACAGCAGCATCCCTGTTCAGTGGCAGCCGCTCTTACCCCTGGCGCCTTGAGAAACAGTCCACAAATCCTTTTTTTTTTTTTTTGAGCTTTGTGCTCCAAATCAGCTTGATTTGGTAAAAGGCTTCCATCGCAGCACGTCACAGGTAATTTATTCCCGGGTGCTGTAATCTGAAGAAAAGCAGAACGAAGGACCTCCAGTCACAGCCGCGTGCGCACGCAAAAAGTTAAGTATTCTTGCTTTCGCTGACAGTACAAAGGTGTCATATACGAGAAGGATTGACACAGACCAAAGGGTCTTGTGGGAAATATGATAATAACTATAAAGAAGACAGATTATTCCCCAGTTGCCAACATTCAAACCTTTTTACAGTCAGTTCAAACATATAAAACTTTATTGCTGTAGCAGAAAGGGGAACAATTTCTGGTTGCACAGCTTTCCCAGGGCTGGGTTTATACTGTCTGTGTTATTGCTCTATAGTGGCATTTTAAAGTTTATTGAACAAGACTTTTACAATTGAAGGAAGTATATAAAACTGTAAATTTATTAGATTTTTCAGGATAAGTGCCCTTTCTAGTTGTGCTCAAGAATTCGGAGCTACGAGAAACTGCTAGTTACAAGACTTATTAATATTAAAGACTGAGAGAGCGCACATTTTATACCTTAACTGATCTAAAAAATAATATTATGATATTACTGAAAATCTGAGCTGTCACCGAGCAGGGTGCGTAGAGCGTTTGTATAGTTTGTGTATGTATAAATAGTCTATATCTATGTGCAGATACGTATATATGTATGTGTCTGGGTATGCCTTGCGGGGGTGTATACGCACGTGCTGTATGAGGGTGTATGCACATACGATATGTAAACAAACAAGCACATGTGTGTGTTTGAGCATATATGCATATATAAATCTACATGTTCCTGTGCAGTATTTTATTTCTATATGGATTTATTTCCTATATGGTGCAGTGCCTTCTACTGTGGAGTCTTGGTGCACATGTAAGGCTTTTAGGTGATGTGGAAATACAATTTGTGGTGCCTGAGTGGATTTGATGGTTATATCAGGCTTGGTTGTATGTGGTGTTCACGGGCACCTCTGTGTGACTCGTGTATGAAGGTCTCCAGTATGTAAACTACACAATTTATATACCATGTTCATGATTCATCCGATTTTGTGCCTAAAACCAGTGCGTACGCGAGTGATGGTGGGATGGCGTGTTCCAAAGGGCTGGGTGCCTGCCCCCATTCCCTGCCTTCTCCTTAGGGCTGCGGCCGAGTAACACTGATCATAAATTTGCAGGCACTGGATTCTCTGGTCGGCACATTTGCTCAGGGCTGCTTATGCAGCAAAACTGGGCTGCAATGCTGCCAGAGACAGCCCTTGGAGAGCTCATCCCTCGTACGATCTGGGGGGAAACCTGCTCTTCAGGGGTCTCTGCTGTAAGTTTCTTTTTCTAGCTTGGGGATGATTTCACCTAAATGTGTGACTTGAATGAAAATAACTCATAAATCTGCTTTTCTGCCAGCTGTGCATGGAGCATCTCCTGCCTACCATGGTGGCCGATGCTGTTGGAGTGGCTGTGGGGACATTTAAGAAGGGTTTGTTCTGGGGTAGGGATGTCCACTGGGGCAAAGGGTCTCCTGAAGTGCCTCTCACCAGGGCTGGGGGCTGGGAATACATCCCCCAGCTCGGGAGGAGAGCCTTCCTCCACTGCTCCGCGCTGATGATCCAGCACAGCTGCCTGCAGAAGTAGATATCTTCAACTTTGGCATCTGCGATGGCAACTTGCAAGGGGCAGTGGGTGCTTTGGAGGCTGAGCAGGAGCAGGCAGGAGCACCACGAACCGTCAGTGAAGGCAAGGAAGTCAATAAGCCCTGAATCTTTTATGAGACCTTGGATATTCTGATCACAGCTCCGCTAGCACCGAGATAGGAATACAGATTATCCGAGAAAGCGTCCGTGACTTGAAGCTCAGTCTTGGGTCTTCCTAAGGTTTTTAGCTTGCCTCCCCATTTTAACATTTTGCTGTCCATTTCTGGGGGGGATTCCCCTTTTTATCCTACATTTTCCCTGCAGGGGGGATGGAGCTCAGGTGCGATTTCTGGGAGCTGAGGCTGGCTGAAGAAGAAAGTGGGAAGAAGGTTAGTGCAGCTAATGGGGCTAAGAGCCTTATCCCTGCATATTGTTAATAATAAAACCAAGCAGCAACACCACACGCCGTGAGTCAGAAGAAAAGGAAAGCCCTTGGATCCCTTGTAATCCCACGTTGCGCAGCGCGACGGTGCTGGAATTGCAAGGTTTCTCACTGAATTCATTTTGGGTTTGGAGAGAAAAGGAGAAAGGAGGAAAAGAAGGAGGATGGGGAGGAAAAAAAGAAGAAATCAGAAAAAAAGACCCCTGCACTGAGATGAATTTATGCCTAAGCTTGTCTTGGGAATGCAAATGTGTTTAAGACTCTCTGAGCTAAACCACCCCTTTTGGGAAGAGGGAGGGGGAAAAGAGGGGGAAAAAAAAAGAAGTATGACACAGAAGGGACACTGGGAGAATGTGAAATGAGGGTTTGCTGCCCCTCCTCCCGCACCCTGCCTGCTGCCGAGCTGGCACACAGGCAGGCAGCGAGAAGCCGCCGAGATGCTGCATGGAGGGGGGGACCCAGGCACATGGGTACTGTGCTCTCCAGTGGGGACCCATCGCTCTGCCTCCATTCTTCATGGAGAGGTGGCCGTGGGTCCCTCCTCACCATCACAGCGGCCTCGTGCACGCTCTTGCTCCCCGCTCACGCCCGCCTGGCCATAAACGCATCAGGTGTGATACAGCCATACTCGTGCCACTGCTACCGAGTGCCTGTTTTTCACCTGCGGAGATAAGGAGGGTGCTGCCTGCCCGCTCCCCCCTGGCCCCGCGGGGGCTGGGCAGGGGTCTCCCAGCATTGCAGGGATGCTCACCCAGGGGTTTGCAAAGCCGAGGAGAGGAGGGCAGGGGGGAGCGGAGAAAACCGGCAGCGAGCAGGAGGGAGGAGGGATGCAGGAGGAGATGTGAACCCACTGCCAATTGGGCAGTTGTGTCTGTTGTCTGGAGGCTGCTGCTAACCACTCGTTACAATTAAAATGAAGTGTCCGTCAGCGGCTATCTTCGCTGTGTGGCCCATATGTTTCTGAGCTGATACTGTCCGGATTATTCTGTTTGGGAGAACGATAACGGCTGTTTATAACCTTGGCAAAGACTGAGCCCTAATCAGGCTGGAGCACATTTTCACCGACTGGCTGATAACGGGCTGTTAGCTGCCTTATCGCTGGGGAGAGATAGGCCAAAATAAGCAGATCTGTGAGCACAGGAGCCCAACCAAGAGGCACATACTCTGGCCTGGCCTTTATTTTTAGATGCTCTTTTCCTTTTTTCTTTTTTTTCCTCTGGCTGATTTCGGAGAGAAGGGGGGATTATTTCAGCAGAAGGGGAGGGAGGTGGTGGCTTTTGTTCCCATCAGTAAATGGGGTGGCAAGAAAGGCATGCAGAAATAACGCAGGGGTGTTGGATCACTTCCTGTGTGCCCACTGCCTGGTCCCCCAGTTACCCTGTGGCCCCCCAGTCCCTGGGGTACGTGCAGGCATCTCCATCTTTGGGAACAAGTGTGAAGTATGTCTGTCCCCCCTCGCGGCATGCCTTCTTCCCTCACTTTCTGCTCGCTTTGTCCTCTTTTCTCTGGGGCTGGCTCTCTGAAACAGGGCAACGGGCTGGTTTTAGGGTGGAATTGTTTTTGTGCAGAGGAAAGGCATTTTGAAAGAGGGCTGTTCTGCTGAGTTTTCTCCCTCAAATTGGATTATGTGGAAAAGATGATGTACAGCCTGGGTGTTCCTGCTGCAGATACCATGTTGGACCAGAGCATCGTGAAATCATTTGCAGTTGGGTACCTAACAAGCCCAATTTCCCTGAAGGCAGCCTCTCAATGAGGGTGACTAGAGCATCTTCCCAGTCTGTACTGGTACTCAACTATTCCCAGCAGCTGGGTTAACGTGGTGCTGTTTGTGGTGCAGGTGTGTGATCCTAGCTGCGCCATTGTCTCCCTCGGCATAGCCCGAGTCTTGCTCCATTGTGCCTGTGTCTCTGCTCTCGAATCTTCCAGTGGAAATGGTCCAGATCTCCCGGTGCCGCTCCTCCCTCCCTCCCTCGCTCCCTCCCTTTGCTGCTCAGGCTCCGTACTCTGCCTTGAAGTCTCAGGCAGGTGTTCAAATAAATAATGCAGCTAAAAATACCTTTTGGCAGCAGCTGGGAGTTGTTGCGAGCGGCACTGCCAGAGTGGTGGGAATACAGCATCCCGGCTCCGCGGGCAGGTGCGTCTGCATGCTCTGGAAAAGCGAGAGCAAGTGCTGCGGGGACAAGGGTCTGCCTGCCTCCTGGGCCTGCCACGGCCCCGCTGACAAGCCGAGGTGTTGATTCTGTCCTCCCTGGCTTTGAAGCAAGTGTCTCCTTTGCTGAGGTTGGCTTTCAGTGGAAGGATGCTGCCAAGGAGATCCTCCAGCTGCATCCTAGCTCGTGGAGGAGTGTCATGCCGGACCTGTGCTCCGGCTGCATCAGCAGGTGTCAGGAAAGAATTGTTTGTGCTGTGGTAGCATCTCGAAGCATTTCCCCTTTGAAGGAAGGCTTTGCAGGCTGGATCATGGAGTCGCCTCCAGGGAAGGATGCTGAACCCTTCCAGGCCACCTAGGTGCTGCAAGAGCACTCGGCACCTCAGTCTTTTGGTCTGGTTTGCTGGAACTGGCTGTTTTAAAATTTCCCCCCAAAACCTGCTGCTGCCTGCACTTTCCTGGGGAGGTGTCCCAGCTGAAGGCAGTTCCCGGTGGCTTTCCCTCCTCCATTCACCCATCTGAGCCTGGACCTGGCAGCCTGGGCCCCGGCGGGTGCAGAGGGCTCCATCTCCACTAAGCCCTCATCTCCTGGGTCTGCTTGGAGACCTTTTGAGAACTCCCCTGGCAGCAAATTGTCGGACGACAGATTTAATTATTGCAGCAGAAATGTTGCTGAGGGCAGATCATCCTTCAGTTGGCCACAAACAAAACTGACCTTGGTTTTCTTCTCGCCCAACTGATAGCAAGCCCTTTGCTGCAGGTCAGAGCTGCTCCCGCTCCGATGTGCAGAAGAGGAGGGCTGCTAGGCTACTCCTCTCCTGTACCCATGGGTTTTGGGGAGCACTGGCCACCTTCCACACCAGTTGTGAGCCTTTCAGTGGGTTGTCCTTGTGCACATCAGCTTGGAGAGCAAAGTGGCTTGTTAATGAGTCCCAAAGCAATCGTGACAGAGTACAAGGATAGGGGGCTGGGCAGCCAGGATGCTCCAGAGGTTCATGCTGCTCTGCGCAGACTGAGACTTGGTCCTGCTCATAGTGCTGGCCAAAATTGTGACAGCCCTTCAGTACTGGCAGCCCTTGCTTTGCCTTACCTCTCTGGGAGCACAGAGAAGGTGCTGGTGGGGCTGGCATGGTGGCTGTGGGTCACCTGTGGGCGATGCTTGAGTGATGCTTGAGTCCCGCAGTGCCACTGCCTCATTGCGGTTTTGGCCTGATAAGATGAAGCCAAATGGTGTGCTGGAAAGCCTTCCCGACTCCAAGGGAGATGCTATCTAGGAATTGCTGGCTGCTTTTCCATGCTTTTTGGGTGCATTTGGCCTGTTTCAGCAGCAGAAGTGCGAGCACAGTGCAAAATCAGCTAAAGGGTTGGACAACTTTTGGAGTGAAAACATGGTCCAGGTATGGTGTGGTGGTGCACCTATTGTGTGATGGTCCAGCTATGGTGTGGTGGTCCAGCGCGTGCCCCCACAAGCGCATCGGCAGTGACTTATCTCAGTCCCCAGGGCTGGGGGGTGTTTGCTGCGGCTCAACAGCCTGCTGCCGGCCCGTGAAATGCAATCAGAGCTACGCGGATGCCACGAGCCAGGGCAAGCTGACTCTTCCCATCTCATCCCGCAGAGAACAAACAGAGCTCAAGGTAAAGCACTGAAATTTCACCGTGACCTTTTCTTAAAGCATTATAATCAAGTTGAACGTTTCCAGTTGTCCCACTAATGTTTGCCCCATGGGAGAAGGCGTCCTGCTTTGAGGGAGGATGTTTGTGGCGACGAGCGTGCCTGCCCCGGGAGCTCGTGGCACTGGATGCCAAATGCCTGCTGGGGGCTGGGGAGGCGGGGGGCAGAGGGCCGGGGCTGCTCCCTGCCTCCCGCTGTAATGCAGCCAGGGGAAGGAATCTGCTGAACGCTCTGCATCTGCTACAGCCTTTGCTTAGGGCTTTTCAACACATGGATTGTAAAACACACACTGCCTGGCGTGTCGCTGGGTACCCAAAAGGCCTCCCAAGTGTGATTTCAAGGCGTTGCTGTTGTCTCGGGCTGTGGGATTAGCAGCTCCTGCCAGGGGCAGGTTGGGGTTGGCTTGAGGGAACCTGGGGCTGGAGATGGAGGGGCTTGATCCAAGGATGTGCAGAGATGTGGGGGCAGTGAGAGCGTTCAAAGTCCAGCCTGGACACAGAACAAGCCTTTCTGGGGAGAAAGGATGAGCTGTGTTTATGCTACTGTGTCTGCTAGACCCACCTTTCTCATGAGGTCATGGCCTCTTTATGCTGGTGTCTTATCGTGCTGGGTCTGGGGACATGGTGTTCACCCTTCTGCATGCCAGGAGCATCTCACTTCAGCTTGAACAGGCAAGTGCCTGTCCTGTCCCTGGTCCTTGTGGCTTGCCTGGCATAGAGACCAGGGTTTCTCTGTCCCTCAGCAGCATCGGAGAAGGTGACGCTGTCTTCCTCAATGATGAAGGGGACAAGGTCCACTTGGTGTCCTGCTCTGTCTTCCAGAGCCACGCAAGAGGAGGGACCCAGATGCCCCATGGCGTCTGCCCATCCAAGCACAGCTATGTGTTTCCTTCAGGACTGGGAAGGTGGCTCAGCTCGCACTGGGGAGGGAAGGTGTTTTTGCAGACACTTCCCCAACCAGGACACTCTCACTGAGTTTGGCTCAAAATGTCTGTGACCTTCAGGCATGCTTTTTTGGTCCCCACCAGATTTTTGAAAGGTATTTAAGGCATGAAGGATAGAGATACTCCTGTGTGTGTGGGAGTGGTGGTGGTGGGAGCGGCAGTGGCGGGGTGGGGACACAGGGGCTGTCGAACCCATCCAGGCACCCACGGGGCTGCAAACAGCCCTTTGCTGGAAGCATGCTTCAGGCTCACCAGTCTCATCAGATTGCAACCACCTCCCGAAGCTGCTGGGTGCTCATGGCTGCATCCATGCATAGGGTGAGCCCTTCTCCCCGCCGCGCCCAGCCAGTCCTTGCCTCCCGTACCCCGAAGCGCCTGCCTTTGTCCTGTGAGGCAAGGGTCCCCTCCGGCTGTGTGCTCTTGCTGGCACCGCTGACATTTAGCTCACGCTGGATTGCAACGATGCATATGTATGAGGAGCAGGCGGGAGGGTGACGGGGGGCTGGCCCTGGCCCCACGACCTCCACAGAAACGGAGCTGCCGCCGCATATGGCTCCAGGGGGGTTGGTTTTATTTCTGAAATTTCTCATTGAAATGTTCCAACAATCCCAATTCAGTTCTGCTGCCTTCATCTCCTCCCTCTGCAGCGGCTGGGAAGGCAGGATGGCTGGGTGGGGTGCTGCTTCCCAAAGGTTTCCTCCTGTGTTTGCACACGGCATTGGATGCAGCTGTGACGTTCCCAGCGAGGAACCGTTTTAAGCACGGAAAATCGAGTTCACCACATTGCTGAAGTCTTGTCTGAACTGGCTGCCATGCAACATTGGCGGGTACCATGGTCTGGGCGACGCTTGGGACCTCTGGAGAAGCACATCTTGTCTGTGGTTGGTCCCAAATGGTGGCACAAGTGTGGTGCTAGTGCTGCTCGGGTGGATGGCTGTGTGCTGGGGCAGAGTTCACAGTTGCATCTCCTGGGTGATCTTGCTTTATCCCCCTCCCATACATACCCAGCGTGTCTGAAGACGCTACTTGTTTCCTTCCCAAGGGTGGATGGTGCTCATTGGTGACCTGCCCCTGAATGTGGTGTTGACTGCTGCTGCCCGCAGCTGCCCTTGCGAGGAGGGTCCAGCCTGGCTTTTGGGAGCAGTTTGCTGCATATCCTGGGGCTACGCTGTGGGCAGAGTGACCTCGGGAAGCTGCTGCCACACAGACATGGTCCGAGTGGTGACAGTGCATTCCCGGGCTGGGATGCAGTCATCCCATGGGAGGTGGGATGGTTGAGAAACCAAAGCACAGGACCACTAAGGGGCATAGGGTTAAAGGCAGCGGTCTCCTTGAGAGCCCACAGCAGGGCAGAGAGGTGAAGCGTGGTCTGGAAAGCCCTGTGGCAGGCAGGCAGGTCTAATCTGTGAGTATGTGTCTGCTTGGGCTGCGCCTTATAGCCAGGCATTAACTGTTTGCTGATGGAGCATCCTTCCAGGCCAGCATGCAGGTGCCTCCTCTCCACCTCGCTGCCCACCCCCAAGTCCCCATATCTGGCACCGGCTCTGGGTGCCCGCCTCCACCTGCCTCCCCCAGGGCAGGCAGGGGACACCGCTCCCTCGTCCTGGGCAGGTCTCCCTTGCATAAAATGGCTCCCTCCAAGCTCACCCCCGCTTCCCCTTCCTCCCCCTCCCCAAAACTTTCTTGCTCTGGGGTTCGCCGCAGAGCTGTCCTCCGTCTCAGTTGTTCCCGGCTGTCAGAGGTTATATATATCTGCTCTGCTCATGCTCATCCTCTGTAACCATTTTCTGCTACAGAATCTTCTGGCTGCTCGTTGAAGCCTTAATCCGTAATGCAGCGATCAATGGGTGTGCGCCTTTACCACTCGGATGCTCATTTTTTAATCCCCACTGCCTCCTTCAATGTCATCCCTTCCCATTTTTCTTTATAGAATTTCAGGTCTACTGTACCTGCTGATTACTTAGCGGAGACCGCTGGACATCTCCCTTAATTAATTCCATCGATTTCTCAAATCCCACAAGGTTTGGGGTCCTTAGATTTCTGAAGCAGCTAAATGGAATGTCTAAATTCCGACATTTTCCCTCTATAAATTGTTTTGCCAGGGAGACGCTGGGAGGCAGCGCTCTGGCTTTATTTATTTGGAGGCGATGTTAGCCCTGAAGCCTTCCCCGTCCTTGCTGCGGGCGCCAAGGAAGGCGTTGGGAGGGGGATGCCGCTCGCCCTCATTGACTGGCCATGCCCCCTATCCCAGGGATGCTTTCGCAGACCCTGAATGTTCGACTGCCAGGCATCCCAGGAGCAGCATCCTCCCGGTGAGGGAGTGGGGTGGGACCAGCCTTGGGAAGGGAATAAAGCTCCTGGAAGGAACCTATTTACTAGTTGGGCCCTCACCGCGTGCGGCTGGGGAAGACTGTTGCTATGCGCAGGGAGCTTAATTTTATTATTACTCTCTGCTATTTAATGTCTGTCTCTCAGGCAGCTGGTGATGTTTTAATGAAGCTGGAATTGCATAGTCTGTAGCGCTGGATAATCGTAAGCTGCCGAGTCAGAATCAAATTAATAATTCATGAAATTAAAGTGTATAATTAATTCGAACTGTGCAGATGAGGAGGGACCCGAGTCTTCAGCCTGAAAGGAGCGTACGCATGTCCATAAAATGTGCGTGTGCGTGTCCATCTGCAATGACAGGGGCACTCGTGCCGGGTCCGTGGCAGGACTGGGCAGATCTGCTGCCTTCTTGCCTCCGCAGCCCCAGGTTCTTGGGTCATGTTGCCTTCCTCAACTTAAGGCATAGAGGCTTAGTTTTAATTGGTTTTATTTGGGAACTTCCCAATTCACACATACTGTTTTCAGGTTAAAATTTCCACACTCGCATTTGGCCCAAAAATGGTGATATTTGATGGCTGGGGATGCCCACCTGACTGTTGCTGGGTATGGCCACGTCTCCCTCCCCCGGAGAGCAGAAGCAACATGTGCCTTTCCCCTTCATGGCCTTATTAGTTTTTCTGTGGTTGTATTTGTTTTCTCAGTTGACCTGGTGCGAAACTACTGGAAATGGAGCAACCACTGCTTGCTCTTTGAAGGACTTCTGCAGTGAAAAGTCCCGAAGGGCTGTATAGGCTTGAAAAGGTGGAGAGGGTCAACTTGGTGGAGTTAATAGTCACCCTGCCAACATGGGAGGGATGTTTCCCTTGGTCGTTTCCCAGTAATTTGTAGTGCAAAGAGCAGGGATGTGTGTTCCCAACCACATAAGTAAAAGCCAAAGGGACTCATGTTGCTACTTAGGCAGGTCGAAGCCACCATGAAGGACATAGGCTAGAAAGTTTGAGATATACCAGTTGCAAGCAGGTAGGGCAGCTGGGCTGAGCAACGCTAGAGGTTTAGGGGGCTTTTAGCTTTGGGTCAGGTTGGACCCAATGGCAACGTTGCTGATCCATCTTGTAGGAGGCACTGACCCAATCCTCATACTCCTGCAAGTTTTTGCCAGCATTGAGAGGGGCAATGAGCGGGTGAGCAGAGGAGGTTGTACCACTTCACCCGTTCTGTCTCCTGGGGAGAAGGGTCTCATCACATCCTGATCCAGGGTGGGACAGCTGGGAGTTGTCTTGGGAGCCGTTTCTCTTGAGCCTCTCAATGCATGGGGAAGGGGCTTCCTTGTGTGTGCAGAGATAAAGTTTCATAGCCAAGTGAGATTGGAGCAAATTTGGATACAAAGACACACACAAACTGAAATGAAACATCTGCTCGGGTCCGAAATGACTGTCTTCCCAAGCATGTTAAGTTGCCCGTGCACTCAAAGCTCGGTTATTCACCCAAGTTGAGATGTTGAATATTTTACAGCTTTGAAGGCAACATCTTTAGAATCTATGGTCCATACAGATGAGCTGTTGGCCAGTACCTGCAGAGGAGAAGCAGGCCCAACCAGGCTGTCCTCCCTCCACCGAGGTCATTGCTGCTTCTGTAGCAGAGTGATGTCCTGCATTCTTTTTGCCTGGCTGGAGCAGGCTTTGCCTATTTGGTTACAGCTTCTCAATTTATGTTATTTTTGTGCAAGGCAAAATGTTGGCATTGTGGATTTGGGGGGTGTATTTCTTGAAGACGTTTGTGAAGGCATCTTTTATTCATATGAATTTAATTATTTTTTTTAGCCAAAAATCTGGCTGCAGCAAGATAATGTGATTTGCTGTAAGTGCCATAGCTGTGAAGAATCTCAAGTACAAAGCTGATAGAATATCTATTTAGAAAACTATTGATTGAAAGGAAAATTGCACTGAAAGGACAGTGTGAGTTGATTTTGGGTGTGTGAATCAGGAACTCTCCCCACTCTTTTAAGTTGACTGCAAAATCATTTCCCCCCGGATGGGCACACATTGTCCTTGCACCAGGCACAGCCATCTCAAGGTAGCATCCATGTTCAGACACCTGCCTCGTTCGGGAAGGTGAGATTTGGTGGAGTATCACTTCAATTTCCTGCTCATTTGGTGGCTGGTGGCCCTGGGAACTGAGGGACATCACATTTCTCCTTGGGAGGGGAGGAAAGCTGTGAATTCCCCTTTCTCCAACCAAGACACAGATGGCAAAGTGCGTTTCTGGGCCGGGTGGGTGTTGGACATCGGCTGATCAGTGGCTATTCAGCGCTCGTCTGGGTTTCAGTGGTACAGGGGAATACTGTCTGATGCAGAGTCAAAGCAGAGGTGGGGAAACCACGTTTTTTCTGTGACGCTCTTGTGTGCACAGGAAATTCAAAAGGTTGCTTTTATTTTTCAATCAGGGGCAAACGTAGCTCTTTTCTGTGTTTAATAAAACAAGGTTCTTCTGATTGTTTCCAGGGCCTGTTGCAGCTGTTGGCTTTGGCAGTCACAAAACGGTTTTAGTTCCAGAGGAGAGACGGGATTTCAGTATCGAAGGGTTTTTTAATACTCCCTGCCTAGGCTTCGGGAGCCTAGGTACACCACCCGTCCACCCTGTACTGTATGATGAAAAGGCAAGATATACAGGACCTTCATGCTTATTAATTGCGTGCAATTAAGCCCTGAAGCTTTTGTGATACTTCCTGAAATCATGTAATTGCTTTTGGACCATCATAGTTGAAATCCCGTTGGCATCTTCCTGCCTTGATGGAAATCCTTATCCCAGGATTAGGGGTGCTGTTGAGTGGTGCAGTTTGAGGACCAGAAGAGCGTAAGATATTTTTGTGAATTGTCCCCAGTATTTTTCTAATAGTTCAGAGCCAACGATGCATCCTGGCGGCATGGGATGAAGGCATGAAACAGTCAGGACGGTGCAATTTGCTCTCTGAGTTCTTTCTTTCAGTGTTCAAACATGACAAGCCCCTCGTACCCTGTTTCATCTCTCCGTCTTGTGGTTTCTCCAGTGTAGGAAGAAAGGGAAGGGAAGGATTTCCCCCTCCCTGTGAGCGTGGCTAAACATCAGCAAAGGTCTCCGAGGTTGCACAGCACTGGGTAAATGCTGAGTGGTATTAATAATAACCTGCCCCTTTTTTGCTAATGCTCCCCTTTGGAGTCCAGATCTTTTATTATTATGATTATTATTATTGTAACTGTTACAACATGGGATGTGGGGAAGCTGAGGAGCGAAGCTGGCTGCCTCCTTTGCTCTGCCTCCATCCTGCTCCGTCATCCCTTGCCTGGTGCCTGCCTGCAGGTTGGGTGGTTTATATACCACCCCTGAGCAGCTTCTGCTCTCCGGTGGGTGCGAGGCAGCCCAGCAGCTCCATGGCCCTGTGCTGGCTCATCCCCACTGCCCTGGAGTAGCTTGGGCTGGTTGCGGGGGGGCAGCAGGGGGACCCTTGGCTCTTGGGTTGGAGCTGCTCCCTCCTCCTTGCAGATCCATGCAGCTCTATGGGGGCAGACGGGGAGGTGGAGGAGGGCAGGGGGAGAGGAGGTGAGGGGTGGGAGCCTGGCTGAAAGGGTTACTGCCAAACGCAAACAAAAACATGATGCAAATGAGCCACTTGCAACAGGTAGCCTTAATCAGATGCTGTCAGATGAATTCAGCATCTCTCCGATTGTCGCCTGCACTAGCCTCCCGTTCGGAAGCCCTCATCTGCTCCAGATGTGGTTTAATTTACTGCGACTTGGCTAATTACTGTAATTAAGGATTAATTACTGTTAATTACTTTCACATAAACTCAACGCCAGTCAAAGAGCGGAGCCTTATGAAGCCTGCCACAGCAGCGAACACAAGCACGGCAGCTTGGGTGGGCCCGCTGGGTCCTCGGGGCCATCCCGAGCTGGTACCCACCGCCCGGCCGGCCCTTGGTCCTGGCCCTTGCCCCGCAGGGTCACCCCTTTCCCGGCTCTCTTAGGGCTGGCGGGCGTGGGTGGCAGGGCTCCAGATGGCATCCAGCGAGCCAGCCGCCGTTATTATCGTTAATAATTAGATAGAGCGGGGATTTGCTGTGCAAACCCTGGTTAGGAAGGGGAGGCCAGCAGCATCTCCGGCATGCTCTTGAAAGATGCAGCGGATTAACCACCTTTCCCATCCACAGCCCTTCCCAATGCTCCCACCCACTGCCTCCTCCACTGCCTTGTCCCCAGCCAGGGACATTTCTGGAGATCCTTAATATGCGAGAGATACAAAATTGCTATGCTTTCCCTGACGTCATGCGTGCAAAAAGGCGCTTTAGCAAACAAGGGAAAAAATCAACCCTGTATCTAAGGGAACGGGAGCCGGGAAAACCTGCGGTGGGTGTGGGAAAGAGCACCAAAATGATTCATGGACAGTACGGCATGCAGTATTCCAGTGGGAAGCAGGGGTCTGCCGGTGGCAGAGGGCCTGCCCTGCTTCCCTGGCTTCCTTAGACTTGTTAGGCTTGGTATCTGTCGGGCTTATTAGTTTTAAAAGTCCTGGGGCTTTTTCCACCGCAGCAGGGGGAGGAAGACCCTGGTGTGGGGGAGAATGAGGTGCAGTGGTGGCGGCAAAGCCGAGAGCGTGCCGTGGCCCATCCTCACCCGTTGCCTGCGGCCCCGGCTCTGTCTCGTGGCTGTGTGTGTAATATGAAGGCAGGATGGGGAGAGAAAAATCGGCATGATTAGATGGGTATTGTTCTATTAGATCTCGGCCTGCTTGCTGTTGTGTCTCAGCATTTGAAGATGAAACATATTCATTTAGCTCCCAGGATGAATGGTTTTAATAAGGGTAGCAAGATGAGGTGGGGTAGTCCTGATGACTTCAGAGACCCATCAACTCTCCCCCTAAGGCCATTTCGGTGATGACATGGGCCACACGACCATTAACGCCGCAATCAGGACAAGTTTTCCGTGTCCCTGTGAATCCTTCAGCTAGGAAGAGCGTGTTTTGGAGTCCAGGAGGAGATGTGTATCAGCAGTAATCAGATTGAGCCTGCGGGGAGGGCAGGCAGGGGGTGAAGCAGGGGCTCCCGAGATGCGATTCCCAGGGGGAGATGCAGGCTGGCTGTCCAGGGAGGCTTCGGGGGGCAAGTTGCCAGCTGGTGTCTGGTGGATTGCCACCTTCCCTGCATCCCGGCACCCGGCTGATGCCATCCTACATAGCGGCTGAGACCTTGCAGTGCTCATTAGTTATTTCAGCACGATCCGGCACCTCTTTCTGCCATCCCACCCAGCCCCAACTGCTTCACTGCCATCTGCCTCCAGGCTGGCTGTGGCCTACTCTAAGCCCCAAATCATTAATTTCCATTTATAGGAGCATCTCTGGGGGTAGGGGAAGGGACACCACGATGCTGCTGTTGTCTGCATGCCCTGGCCTTGCCGGTTTGGAGCTGGGGGTGCGTGGGGGGGAGCGCGCTCCAGCGAGCGAGACAGGGAAGCCAGCCGGCACTCCGGCTGTCAGCTCCGCTCAGCCCGGCTGTCAGGTGTGGGGATGCGGAGGGCCTCATTGCTTTAATTGACACCTTCCCCTTGCATCCCACGCTCGGCCGTCCCAGCCTCATCCTTCCTTTCATCTTCCTTCTCCTCTCCGTGAGGAAGCAGTGTGCGGTCCAGCCCTCCTCCTTGCCCCCACGCCCCTGGAGCCAAGGCTGGGGGAGAAGCGGGGAGACCAAGGGCAAGACCAGGCTGCGTGCAGCAGCGTGGTTGGCATCCCTCACATGACAGTTTTGTGTGTGCAGATCATCGTGAATGCCAGAGCATCCCGTGTGGATTTCCTTGCTCCTATCCTTTTCCAAGGCTCTGCAGAGATGCCTCATGGGAGCACTCACGGGTAATTGCTGCCCATGGAATGACCAGAGCCTGGAGACCCATAGGATTTCCGGCCATGCCTTGCTGTTTTGGAGGCATCTCTGTGCTCATCAGCGAGGAGCGAGGGCTGGTTGCTCTAGCTGCCCCCACCTTTTCCCTTGCCTTTCCTTGCCCAGGGGTCTCATGAACCGAGTCACCCCCAGCGTTCAATCCAGGCGGCCAGCACAGGCGACGGGGAGAGGTCTCCCGTGGACTGCACTGTCTTTGCTCTCTATTTGTTTTAAAGTTGGGAGCCCTTTGATGTGTGCCTTTGCGGCTTGTATTCTGCCAGGAGGCTCAGAGCAGCCTGCGTAATTAGCCCAGAAAAATGCTGCTTTCATGTGGGTCGGGGGACCCAAGTGGAGACGAGATTTCCAAGGGCTTTGTTCTGTTGCAAAGAAATGTTGTTTGGGGTTTGGTGGGTTTCGACAGAGCTCTTCTCGCCCTTCCCTTTTTCTCCTTCTGTAGGGTGCAGCTCAGAGTTTTGGCTGGAAAAGCACACGTGGCAAGCTGCTGCTCTATGGGAGACAGGCCGTTCAGTGCTGGGCTGGGGTTCCGGGTACGTGCAGAAACGTCTTGCCCTTGAGCAAGGGATCAGCCAGACCACGCTCCAGCTGGCCCAGGGGAAGAGTCAAACAACCCAGATACTGTGGGATCGCTTCCCACAGCTTCTTTTTTTTACTTATTCCCCCTAAAAAGCATCCAAGGCAGGGCGCTGCTCTCCCAAGACCCGTTAGTCCCTGCCTGCAGGTCTTGCTGTCTGCACAAGTGCACACTGAGGGGCGTAAAGCAGAGCAGTGTAATCCCTTGCCGGTGGCGACTCCGTGCTCTCGGTCAGCTCTCAAGCCACTGATTGCCATGGCTGGGGCATGGTCAAGGACAGCAGGTCTGTGTTTGCTGGATTTTATTTTTTTCCCCCACTTTTTCTCCCCTGGGATTTTAAAAAAAAACCCCCACAACAAACAACCCACCCAACAAAGCCTAAGCCAACAGATAATTACGTTTCTCCCCAAACCAGGGCTGACGCGCAGAGCTAGCTGCTCTGGACATGGGCAGAGGTCTTACCTTGTCCCTGTTATTTCTCATGTATCTCTTGCTTAAAGACCTTGTGCCATCTTCCTGCCTAGAAGGGAGTTGTGGGGCCTCTCTAGGGAGCCCCCTCCTCTTCCCAGGTCTGATTCCTTCAGCTTTTGCTGGGGGATGAACGGATGTGATGGAGCCCCCCGTGCACCGGGCATGGGTCACCAGTGCCTGTACATGCGCTGTGTGTGTACATATAGGGTGTGGGTTATATATGGGAGTATGGTATTTAGACCACATTAATGAGCATACAGGAGAGCGGGGAAAATGGATCATTTATGGTTACGATCTGGCTACTGTCAAAATACAGTGTTATTTTGATGGTTGCTTTGTCTTTGCTCTCTGAGCAATATGAAGGTAGTTTCTTAGCAACAAAACTCTGTTCGCAAACAACACCAGTGAAAAACAACCCCCCAGAAGAAGAGGAGGCGGCCTCCAGAGCACCGCTTCTGCACGTCCCCTGGCCACGCCGTATCTTTAAATTAGATGGAGAACGTCTTACCAGATGGCAGGCACTTGCCCACGGTTGCGGTGCCATGCCAGCGCTGCCCTGGTCCTCCTTGGGGTGGGTTACTTAGGATGTGATCACTGTGCCTTTTGCAGATGTGTAAACTGAGGCAGCCCTGGGGGTGGGAAGTGTCGTGGGATGACCTTTAGGTGACATGGAAGGGTTTGAGCTTCTGCTGGGTGATGCTTGCCACGTGGTGGCTGGCAGGTGCTGTCTCAGACCTGTCATGGCCAGGGTCTTCTCTAGGGTCTTGTCCCTGCTTCTCAGATGGATCCCAGAAGGAGGGCGGGAGGGAGCTGCCTGCAAATGATTTTGGCAAAGGTTTTCCTGTGCAATTTGGAGTGTCTCTTCTTTCAAGGCGGCACTGGGCCTGGTGTCTGCGCTGACGTTGGAGTCCATGAGAGCAAGCGGTTCCTCCAGCCAAGTATCTGCCAGGCTGTGTCGGGAGAACTTTTATCATTTCTGTCACAGACATCACAACTCGCTTGTCTTACCATACATCTTCCTAAATGTGACAGAATATTCAGCTGTTATTAATTGAATACTCTCTAATTTAACTGCTTAGCAGGAGGGAGAACGACTGGTTTGTCTCAGTGCAGAGAGCTGTCGTGCACGCAGGAGATTTTGGGGTGCAGAAAGGTGGTTTGGGGAACAAAATGGGGCTTTTGGACCTATTAGTATGCCCTGCACCTCCCCCCCCTCGCCAGTGCATGTGCCTGGTCGTGCCAGGGAAGGGCTGCAGTGTCTGCCGTGGCTCCTGGTCCCAGGGCGTGTGGCTGAGCCCAGGCTGGAGATGCTGAGGGCATCACTGCCTCTCCACTCCCACCCCAGTGCTACTGCCTGGGGCTGGAGGGGAAGGGACTCCCTCAGTGCCCAGGAGGGAAGGGTGGTTTGGACCAGGTTGTCCCCACCTCCATCCAAGCGCCTGGAGGTGATACCTGCAGTGGGTAAATCCCTTCTTCTTTGCTGAGCTGTTGGAAGCAAAGGTCAGCCCCTTCAGTGAGCTCCTCACCTGAATCGCAATGCCTATTGTGGCCTGGCCGTGCCCTCGGTCCTCGGCAGATCCCAGTTACAGCTCCTTGTCGTCTTCCTCCTCCTCCATGTCGCCTCCAGAGATGTCCCACATGCAGACTGGTTATTATCGTAGGGTTGCTGAGAAGCTCGGCTCCTTTTGAGGACGTGGGAGGTCAGCTCTCCTTGCTCTCACCTGCATGGCAGGGCGGTGGGTGGACTGTCCTCTCCAGCCACCCCAGCCCAGCGCCCACTTGCACACATGCATGCTCGCATCTCTCTGCCACTCTCCCAGAAAGTTCAAATCTGGAGTCAAGTTTATTGTTTCTATCTCGTTTATTTTAAGTATAGTTTTACACTTTATTATATGCTGTGACATCTTAAATGGAGCCTGTCACTCCATCTTGACTACTGCTAGGGGCTACAGCCACTTACTATGTCAGGCTTTTCGGCAGCCCTGATTAACGATATCAAAACGAATGGATCCCAGCGCAGGCACAAGCACGAAAATCAAGGGGTGATTTGCATATTCAAATTGTGCACAGCATCAAAAGGCTATGGCTCGTGCAAGTATTGCACTGACACACCCCATGGATGCACATATGTGCTGCCGTGTGTCCTGTGTACGAGACCTGTATGTGTCGGGTATATTTGTGCACACCTACATCCATTTATATAGTATCTATAGCCAAAAGAAAAAAGCTTTGCTGATTTTTCTGAGAGTTTTTTCATCTCCCCAGACAATATATCAATTAGGATAGCTAAATGGAATAATATTTTTTTTTCTTGTGAGCCTGTTGGGATATGTCGCAGAATTACCCATGCAAATGCTTTTTTTTCCTGAAAGTAACATTTTGTTAGGTTAATTCATGCACTGGAAAAACAAACTTTCTGTTCTTCCAGTCCAATCTCCACTTACAAGTCAGGTTTTTGTAACCCTGTCATTAAAATGCGAGGTAGCCTACAGTAATTTGAATATTTCATTCTGCCGGCTGCTAATGCACTCTGCATTACAGATGGTACTTGCTCCATCCTTCTGGACTGGGTTCAATTATAAATGAAAGTAGGGAGCTGAGATTTGTCTTTTTGTCTCTGCTTAGTTGGAATAACACAATAAAGCTTGATAGGTAGGAATTCCTCAAGCTGCCTTCTCTTTGCCTGCGACGTCTCCCATGTAGCTTTCTCCTCTCGATAGTGGATCCCGCTTGCCTTTCAAGTTGAGCCTGGAGTATTTGGGTTGGCAATGGCGGGGTTTTTCACAAGTTGTTTTTGGCTCAGATGCGTTGTATCCCCTTTTTGGAAGCACTCAGTTCAGTCGTCCTCTTTTCCTCTGTTTATTTGCCAGCCTCTGCATCCCCTTTTGCATCCCATCCCAGACAGGGAGCGGTGGTAGGAGAAACCTGCTTGGGCTGGAGAAGAAGGGTGCTGCATGACTTTTGTGATGGTGGGGACACTGCTAGCATGGTGGGGACATCTTTCCCTCACGGTGTGACCCTTTCTAAACCAGGATGGGGACAACCAGGTTCCTAAATGGAAAGAATCGATGGGGATGCAGAGCACCCCTCTTCCATCCCAGGGTTGCCGCCATGGGCTCTTCCCAAAGCCCCTGGAGAATAACAGGGCCCCTGGAGAGCCAAAGAAAACATTCACCTCTGCTTCGTGATTAACAAAAAGGGGGGGTCACAAACCTAAAGCCCAGCTGCACAGGGGCTCTATATTACATACAGATGCCTTTTGTGAGCTCCTTCCCCATCCCCGGCTGGTAAAAGCAATATTGCTGAGGGAGTCGGAGGAGGTGAGGGCAGGGCTTTCAATTTGGTTTTACATTTACAAGGACCAGATGGCCTCAATGGAGATGATCTTTGATCTGGGACGCAGCCGGAGTCGGGCAAAGATTTTTTTTTTTTTTTTGCTCCCCTTTTAATCTTCTCTCTGTTTATGGCGGGGGCCTCTCTCGCAGGAGCAGGGGGGAGCTATGTGTCCGTCTGTCTGGCCAGCGTGCTGTGGGGCTGGGTGTCAGCTCCCCTCTGCCCGATGGCGCTGCCAAACCATTAGGGTGGGGGGGCTTGGTGGTAAAGCTCTGAGCGAGGTTGTCCAGGGTAGAAGGCAGAGCCGGATCCCGTTACACCACCGCCCCGCAGCGCGGAAATTTGTGTCAACAACGTCTTGCACGGAATATAATTAAACACACGCAGGCACCTCAAAACAGAAATGCCACTAATTGATCCTTTTTAATTATTTTTCTCCATTTTCTCTGGTGTCTCGCAGCCTTCCAGCAGCGCGGAGGTGTAGGGGCTCTCTCCTCCCCTCTTGCCTTGCCAGTTTTGGGTTTCTTTCTTCCCCCCACATGTTTTGAATGGAGCAGGAGTGAAGGCAGCCGATCCTATTTCACAAGCGCTTGGACTCTTGCAGCACTCTCCCTCCTGTCCAAACAGATCGTTTACAGAAGGGGCCTCTATTTAAAGAAGGAACTGAACGTTCAGAGCTGTTTTCTGGCCTTAAAACGCTGCCGACCGGCTGTTGCCTTTCAAAGAGTTGGGCTTTGTCTGGTGCGCTCAAGGACGGGGTTTGACTCTGGGCTCAGCAGATCGGCATGGTGGCTTGAGAGACTGAGCATCATGCAAAAAAGGTGCTCGTTTATTTGCCTGAGATCATTGAATCTCAGCAAAGCTGGGTTCAAGATAGCATGTCTTAGCCATGGGAGCCTGATGGACCATCTAGGCTTGGGGCAAACTTGACCTCTCTGTGGTGCTGTGGGTGGGACAAGCTTGGAAACCAAGCAAATGGAAGAGGAACGGTCAGACTTTGGTGTGATCTATGTATAGCATAGAGAGAAAGACCTTGTGCATGTGTGTAAGGGAAGTCTGCAAGGAGTTAGAGGAACATTTAGTACTAGCAAGCTGTCATACTTCAAAAACACATGGGGCTCATTTGCATATGGGTTCAAGGGAGGCTGACTCTGGTCCTGTCATCTAGGTGACATCTATGAGACTGTGAAGTGGCCTGATATTGTCCCAGTACAGGCCACCACCAAAACTAGGTGCCTGAGGTTGTCCAGTGGCTGATGTGTTGCATCTAAATGGTGGCTACGCTACAGGAGTTGGGGTGGGATTTCTGATAGCTTTGGTTATGGTTGCTTCTTGTGCTTTGGATTTGACCTATCCTCATATGCATATAACTTATTTTCAGTTCAGATTTTTCATGGAGAAGGCTTTGAATCATCTGGTTACCATGGCTTGGGGAGAGGTAGATGTGGGGAGGGACGGTTTCTAATGCATCTGGAATGGAAGACCCCTGTCTCTCGGGGAAGAGCAGTGTCCATCCTCCGTGAGGGAGAGACCCTAAGCCATGGCTGACTGTCAGAGAAGACGATCACCAATGGTAGGCACTTCTGATCTGCTAGTATTTGGTAGTGGCTGCAATCTCCCCTTTGCCAGGGCAGTAGGTTTCCTACTGCAAAACCCCTCCCTGGGGTTTCACCCTGAGTGGAGAGTCCTTGCTTAATAGTTGCTTCTTCCTTCTCTCTTCCTTCCCTCTTGTCTGCATGCACCAAAAAAAGGATATACTGTTCCTGCAGCCGCCTTCTCCAAGCACCGAGGGATGAGGCTGCCATCAAGTAAGCAGGAGGAGTGACAAGGGCCATGCTCTTGGGTTGCGTCAGAAGGTCACTGCTGGAAATGGGAACTTGGTTCTGGGCAGAGAGCTGGGGAGTCCCTTGGCAGTGGAGGGAGAGGACATGTCCCTGGGGCGCTCTGCAGTGGGAGGCTGTTACATGTCTGTCCCCAGCTTTTGGTAAGATGTCTGTTGTAGGTCTGCGCAGCCTGATTCATGAGAGAGAAAATGAGGAAAAAAACAGTGTGTTTCCTGTGATGGCTTGGCTCTGGGACCTGGAAAATCTGTCCTGTATTGCACGAAATCCTGAACCTAACCCATGGCAAGGCCACCAGCTTGGCAAAAGAGCGGCAGTGCTCTCGGCCATGTGATGGACAGTGGGCACTTTCAAATTATGTAGCAAACCGAAGACTCGAGTGGGACATTGCCATCTAAGGAGCCCCAAGCCAGCTTTCCTTAGGTGGAGTCTCACGGGTCATCTTTTTTGAAGGATGGCAGGAGAAGGGAATCTGAAATGCAGCTTTTCAGCTTGGGCTTTCGCCAGTCTTTTCACCTGTGACTTTCTTGTCGCGGTCGCTTTGTGCATCGAGCAGCCGTTCGCAGGCGCTTCGTGTCCAGGGGAGATGACCTTTCCTAGAGGGGAGCAGGCTGGAAAGGCAGCTTCCTTCTGGGGGAAAACCTCTCTTTGTTTGTTCTCGAGTTTCAGGGCTTGGCCTGGGGCAGTCGAAATGGGACCCTTGTCCTCAGAGGGGCTCTGGAGGCCCCGGCTTCTCATTAGCAGATTCAGCTCATTCAAAGGACCCATTTCTTTTCAGCAAGGAGAATTCATATGCAAAGCACCTCGCCGGAGCAGGAGGCAGATCCCAGCCCAACTGGCTTTCAGAGGGAGGGGGTTTATGGCTGGACCTGTTCCGGAAGCAATCCCATCTTTTGTTTGCTGATTTGCTCCTGCAGGGCTTAGGGAGCCTCGAATCCACTCCAGTGTCTCCAGGTGTGACTGTTGGTCGGGTCCAAGCTATCTCCTGGGGTGGGGACAATGGCTTGCTCTGTCCCTCAGCGACAATTTACTGTCTTGATGCTGCGGAGAGGACTCTGGTCCATCACCCATACTCCAGCAGGAGAAGGTGAGGTCCCAGCACAGCAGGTGCTGCCGCTGGAGGGACCAAGTCAGAGCCTTCTGTTTAACCACCTATTCTTCTCATTACAATAGCAAAACCTGATTCTTTTGCCCCATATTGCAATCTAGGGTTGGAAAAAATCCGGGACACCAAGAGGTGTGGGAAAGGGGCCACATGTGCATGTTTGTGTTATCCTCTTCGCTCTCCGCTGCCTTTAATGCCAATTTAACATCCCAGCCACTGGCTTTTCTCTGTGGCAGATGCTACTCCCCTGAGCCAGGCCAACCCGTGGTCAATTAGCAGGCTTACCTCTTCTGCTCAAATCTGGCCCAGCAGCAGAGCAGTGCTGAGTCTCTCCCTGCTGTCCTTTATCTCCTGCGCCTGCTGCTCTGAGCAGCTGGAGGTCTGTCCAGATTCCAGTCCCCCCGCCCACGTCAGGGGCTGGGGTGAGGTGATGGAGGAGGGTGGCATGGAGGAAGGTAGGTGGAGGCGGCTGGGTGGCCACAGACAATCTCTACCTTACCGTGCTGTCGGTGCGGCAGGAGAATTTGAGACGTTCTGGGTTTGCCTGTGCAGATAAGGGATTGATTACGCTTCACAGCTGTAACTGGAGCCTGCTAATCCTGCCCTGCTTAGGAAGGGGAAAACTGCTTTGTGAGATAAACCGAGCATGAGATTGCTCCAGCCTGCTTCAGCATCGCTCCCCAACATCAGCCTGCTTCGTGGCCAGACCATGAGCCTGGCCTGGGGATGAGGGGGGTGCTCAGCAGGACAGGGAGGTAACCTGTGTGTGGCCAAAATTTATCCATGCTCTTCCAAGGGAAGAGTGCCAATAAGACAGGGTTGACCCCTCCACGCCCAGTTTGGCTCTGGAGTAACTGGTTGTTTGCAGAGTGTTATTGGGGGAAGTGGATTTGCTTAATTAGGTGGAGTTGTGAGGGTCTGCTGCTCCGTGGGAGGTGGCAGGGGTGGGCTTGAAGCTGCTGTAATGGTGAGGGGAGGAGGTGGTTTGTCCACCAGTGGGGCAGTTTGCTTTGGTTGGTTTGTTTTTAATGTTTTCAAGCTCTTCCAGCCTGCTTTCTGCTGCTAAACCACCCACCTCCTTTCAGTGATCTACTCATGGTGCAAGAGGTTCAGTCGACTGGCTTCTGAGTGCTACCTGTTCCCAAATTTCAGATGTGAAAATTAACGCTGGGAGTTTTGCTGTTGAAGCCTATGGGAGTTGACTACCAACCTGCAGTGAAGCATCCATGAGTAGACACAGCTTGTGGCGTCAGGACTGTAAAGAGAAAAATAGAAAATACTTAAATTTGATCCGCAATGCTTCGTTCGACCACAACGTAGCAATAACTGGACATGCCGGGATGGGGTCACAAGTTTCCATACCCGGCTTGGATACTAGCCACAAGCTAAACTGGTTGGCAGGAGCAAGATGTGGGGAAAGACTGGAAAGACGAGTTCATCTGTGTTCATTCAGCTTCCCAGGGAGTCACATTTCTTGGGGAATCTGGTTTTCAGTAATCACTGCAACATTGTGCCTTATTTTTGTGGAAGGGACTATTGTAGATCATTTTCTAGTTTGGGGGAGATTTTTTCCCCCCCAGTGTGTAAGTGGTAATTTTCCAGACCTTTTGGGCATTTTGCTGCCAGATCCTCGCTTGCTATGGCAACCCGTTTGGCGTTTGGGATGGGGTTAGGAGAAAACTGGTGCAGACTCTTTGCCAGCACTGTGAAATACGTGTCTCTCTTCTGCAGCTTCCATGGCACGTGCAAGCTGCATCTCCTGAAGTGATGGAGAGCTGCTGCTGGGAGCTGAGAAACTTTTTGGCATGTGATAAATTCCCCTCTTCCATTCCCCACACCCTGAAATTATGGTTTGAGAGTAATTCAGACTTTTTTTTTTATTTTGGGTTGGAGTCAGCAAATAATTCTATCCCAGAAAGATGGGAAATTAGTGTTTTTTAAAGCAGTTCGGTTGTTTTTAAATTGACCCAAATTTTTATTTAAAAAAAAGAGGGAGGAGGAAACGATAAGGGAGGAGAAGATTTCAGTTTTGATTCAGGAAACATTTTTGATTGACCTGAATTTGGGTTGCAATGCAAGTTCCCAAAACTGGTGGTGGGTAGGAGGGTGCTGGGGGAGCTGCCACTGCCCTGAGCATCTGATGCTTCTGCTGCTGGTCATGGCCTTGGTTGGGTCTCCAGTAGGACTTGTTGGCCATGGCTGGAGTTGGCCTTTGTGGCTAGATGGACCATTACTCTGAACTGGTGTGACTTGCTCCCATCTCTGTGGGAGTATGTATCTTTACCTCAGTTCTGTGTGCTTTATGGGCTGAAGGAACACTTCTCCACCTTTCAAGGCATCTCTCACAAAATTATTTAAGTGCTTTGTTTCCAAATAGCCCTGATGGACACTCCTGTGTTGGGAGAGGAGGTGCGTTTGCGGCGATCCAGGGTGGCTTTGCTGTGCTTATAGGTACAAGCTTCTGTCTTTATTTGTTGCTGGGATTTTGGTTTAGTTTATGGCTTTAGACTGTGAAAATTCCTGACAGAAACAGCCCATCGGTTTCACAGTGTTCCTCCTTTTCCTGGAAAATAAATAAATAAGTGGATGCACAAAAAGCCATTTTGCCAGCTGAAATTTTCCATGCCTCATCTCGCGGCAGCCTGTTTTGGAAAATCTGAGCAAAATCTGTTCATCCAGTTTTAAGTTTTGGAAAGGTTGGAGTGAGGAGGGGAACTTTGATGTCAATTGCAAGGGGAAAAAAAAACCCTAACTTCTCTTCATTCTTGCTTCCTGGAAGGGTGTATGTTGGTGTATTTGGAAATTCCAGCTTCCATTTATCTTGGAAATAGGTATTTGTGTTTTGATGTTGATTTTCTCAGTGGATTTATGTAAACATGGTGAATATATCCAACAAAGGTTTAAAACTCCTTGTGATTACTTAACACTGAAGTGCTCCACCTTGGTTACCGAGATTGTTGATACCCGTTTAACGTGGACACCATAGGCTTTGCTTAGAAGACACTTACGTTGCTGTCTGTCACATGGACCCTTGAATGGGTGGTGTGAAGACCCAGCCAGAGGAGCTTTGGCATCCTCCACAAAGCTCTGAGCATTTATGTATTCCTTCTGAACACAGGGTCTTGAAGGTGACTCTGTGTTTAAAGAGAAGATCCAAAACACTGGATTTTCCTTGGTGTCTGGGGTTTGCTTTTGCAGAAGAAAGTAGGCTGCAAATATACTTGTATAGGAAAAAAAACAGGAGTTTAGATAGGTGCATGGGATCTGGGGGCTTTTCTGCACAAAGCAAGCTTGGGAAGAGCAACTGAAGCCTATGCCATTATGGATCAGCTGAGGGAGCAAACCCCAACTCTCCTGAGTTGGCTTTGACTACATATATCAGTACGTGGAGGATGCAGACAGCCAGCCGCAAGCCACTTAATGCGTAACTGTCCTCAAATGTGAGGCAGATGGGAATATTTTTGTACCAGGTTCAGTGCTGTTGATCTTCAGCGTTCACAAATGTAGACTCAGGCTCCAGGGAATATTGAGATTGGCTTAAAATAATGTGATTAGTTACCGGCTTTGTTAGCAGGGGCATTTGCTGGCATCATGTCTGTCCCTCTGTTTGCTGGCTCTTGTTTTAGACCTGGAGGTGTAAAAACATATGTGTAAAGAAAACCAGTGAGCTCGTGTGACTCCTGAAGCTCAGTCTCTACGAGCCTAAGCAAATATTACAGATGATGATTAAATTGCAGAAGGTAGGAAGAAAGCTGATGTTCGATGTGTGTTTCAAAGCCTGGCTGTGCGCTGTGTGGGTCTGTGCAGGAGTTTGGGGGTTCCCAGGGAGGAGCTGCTGTGCCTTCGTTGCCCGTACCACCCCACAGGGGCACCCACCAGTCCAGGACAGGGTTTGGGCAAGACCTTATTCATGCAACGCGCGGGTGAGGTGTCTGGGCTTCGGTGGCAGATGAGTGCCTTGGTGGTAAAGGAGGCATTTTGCCCTGCTTGAGACTGTGTGAGAACAGCGAGATCAGCCAGCAGTGCTCCACCGGCAGCGTTACCACTCGGCATCTCTGGCGTCCCCACAGGAGAGTCACACCAAAGGCCAGCTCACAGCCCAGCAGAGGAATCATCTGCCTCTCTTGAAACTCTGTTGTTGGATGGGTTGTTTCCCCCCCCCCCCCCCCCCCCCNCCCCCCCTACATCTTAGGCACAGTGGAGGCAGGAAAGAAAACCCTTCTGAAAATCACAACCTAATTACTCCCATCTGCTCCGGCACTGCTTCCCATTTCTGCCTGCCAGGATGCTTGTCTCCGATGCTAAGTAGCACATTATTTTCGATAAGTTGCAATCATTTACTTGAAATCTCCTTCTCCTTTAAAATGTCCCCCTGGAAAGGCAATTCAGCAAGTTGGGAATGGGCAGAAACAACCACGAGCAAACCCGTCCAGAAGCAGGCCAGCTTGGGCGGGAAGGCAGCACTCCTCCCGTACTCATTAAAACCATGCAGCAGGTTTCTTTTTAGGTGGGTTTGTTTGAACGTTCAGCTGCTGGGACCAGCCCTTGGCTGGTGGTGTTAGCAAACAGAGCTGTAGAGGAACTGCCAGCTCATGTAGTTGGAGGAGATCTTAACCAGTCAGTCACAGCAATTTTTGCGGAACTCTGAAGTCGGCAGAGCATCAAGGAATGCTTGTCCTGTGCAGCAAAGCCCTCATGAACGGCTGCACCAGCTCTGGGGACCTCTTCTTTCATCATTGCAACCTGGGTTGGCTCGGTGTTGTTCACTGTGTCTTATTCCTCCAAGATGGCCCCACTGCATCCCTAGAGAGGCTGTTCCCAACTGCTTCACCTTGCCTTAGCTTCCTCCAGTGTCTTCTGCTTGGCCATAGTCTCTTCCAGTGTCTTCTGCTTGGTCTTCGGCTTTCACCCCAGAAGTCCTGGCCGCATCTACTGAGGATGAGCACAGACACATGCAGCGGCATCCAAGGGGAGACATGAGGATGGGAAACGGTGGGGAGTGCTGTACCACAGCAGCCTACATCCCCTTGTGAGGGGATATATCCCATGCTGGAGTCTGGCTGGGACAGTCTTCTGCTTCCTGCATCTCTTCAGCTTAAGGGCACTGACCGTAGTAGGATAAATTTTCCTTTCTAGAAGACAGGTATAGCCTGGAGGTTTGAGCATCCTTTTCTGCTGTCACTGCTGAGCCTGAGTGTCCTGCTAAGCTGCTGCCATCACCCCCATCATGTTTGGTTGCCTTCACAATGGTGTTCCGTCCATGTTGCCTGCACACCTCTGATCTGGAGGGTTTGGAAGGGATGGAGAGCAAAGAGTTGCATTTTGGGGTGGCCTTGGTGGAGGAAAGGTGAGAATGGAGGGGATGGTAGCGTGGAGGACCAGGAGGAGCCTGGTTCCTACCTTTGTGGGTTTCTTAGGTGTCTTCACAGCCTCAGTCCATCCCCAGGGTGCAGTCCATTTTGAAAATATATGCTAGTACCATGTCTGGCAAGGGCTGTTTCTCCTGTCCCATGCCCCCCACCCTGGCTGTATGTCAGGCTGCATGGCTGCCCCAGCGCGCGGGGACAGCAGGCACAGGAACCGTGGTGTGGGGACACAGACACAAGTGGGGTGCTGGCTGCCCATCTCGTGTGAGCATGGGGCTGGCTGCTCTGCAGGTGCTCCTCGGAGATGCCCACGTCGGTGGGAAACATCTTGGACCATCTGAAAGATTTGGCAACTTGATGCATCCATCCCGCATACCTGAATCGCAGGGCAGGCAAGGAGCTGGGGACCTATTTTCAGCTTTGTTTCCTCGCCTGATTCTCTGAGGCCAGTCCCGCCACTGAGCCAGCCCAGGACTCTGACGATGTCCTCTGCAGACTGTGGCTGTGATACCTCGCTCAGGAGGAAAAAGGACTGAGCATGTGAGGTGTTAGCCACTTCCTAGCTGCTGGAACGGGTCTCTGTGACCCTGGTGGCTCAGTGGTCCCCAGCTGCTCCTGCTGCTGGCATTAGCTCCAGTGACCCTGCCACAGCCACGAGCCATTCAGCAGCCACACTTCTCAGTTCCCCTCCACGGTCACCCAGGGAGCGTTTTACAGCGGGGACAAGGTGCATGGCTTGGCTTTGCTTTTAAAATAAATCCATATATATATATATATATATTTGCGCGTGTGTGTATATATATTTATATATAAAAATGCATTTTGAGGCAGCGGGGGACCTCGGCGAGGGCTGAGCACCCTCTAGCGGCATTTGCTATGGCTTCGGGGGCTGCCAAGCCAGCAGGAAAGCGGCCAAGGACAGAAAGTCTTGCATGAATTTTCCTCCCCCCGGCTGCCAGTCGCTATCTTTCTTGTTGTTCTTCCTTCTTTTTTTTTTCTCTCTTTAATTAGGAGCAGCAAATGGCCGGTCCTGGGGATGCCCAGGCACGGGTGGGAGTGTGCCTGCAGCCCCTCGGCTCTTGCCTTGCTGCTGGACCACCGGGGATCGTTCTTCTTAATTTATTTTATTTTAATTTGGTAGGAAAGCCTGCAGCCTTGATCGGCTGCTCAGGCACTGTGGGTCAGGTGCTGCCTGTACTGCCTCTCCCTGAGCCCCACAGCCGGCAGAGCGGGGGCTACATCCCATCATGGGGGGGCATTTTGGAAGGTCGGAGCTGCAGAGGAGCCCAGCACCCCGGCATCTTGGCAGGAGGTGTGCTGGAGCTGGGGACGGCACCGGGAAGATTAAAAAGGAGCTTTTAAATAATCATTTTGTCTTCCTCTCGGCTGAGCGCAGCCTTCCAGGGATAAATAGGCAGCATCAGTTCTGCTTAGACACATTGGCCTTTCCATTTATTTACTCCCTAGCCTTATTCCGAGCGGGCAGCCAAACCCAGGCCGTCTCCGCGCAGTCTCCGGCTGGGTTCGGGTCTCTGCTGCGGGGACGCGTGTCCATCCGTAGGATGCTTGGGATGCATACACCCAGCGGGTGCTGGTCTGTGCATGTTGCACGCTAATAAAGCTCAGGGGTTATACAGTGCTTTTCATCGGGAAGCAGCTTTCTAAACATCAACTAATTAATCACTCGTGCCTACCTGTCAGGTCAATGATTCCTGAGATTTTTAATCTAAAAATATTTCCCTTTTGAAATCCAGATGCACCTGTTTTGGCAACTCTGCTTTTGATTTGTTTATTTGGGGGGTTTTAATTTTTTTTTTTAACCTGTGTTGATTTCCATTTCCATTTTGATGTGCTTTAATTTAGTGATTTATTTATTCCTGGAAGAATAGGAATTTATTCTCTTTTTTTTCATAGCAAGTTTGTCTCTCGCCTGTAGCTTGTCACCTCCTCACTTCCCTCTTCTTTTTTTGAGGATCCATTTACCTCTTGTTTCAGTTTATGGACCACAGACCCCAAACCATTTTCTTGATGAAGTCTGACCTCTCTCCTCAGATTTATTCATCATCGAAGCGCGTGGCTGGGTGCCGGTGGTGCTGTGGGAAGCCTCCCGTGGTGGAGGGGGATGCCAGACCTGTCTCCTCGGGGCTCAGCACCTGGCCCCCAGCTCCAAATTTGGCAGTATGCCCCCATCCCTCCATATAGAAATGATCCTCCCTAGCGTGGAATTACTTATTATTAGATCACTTTATTGGCAAATCTACTGTTGCCGGGCTTTTTTTTTTTTCTTTTTTTTCCTCTCCCCCAACCTTCCTACCTTTGTTGACAGCGAATGTTTTAATCACAGAAATGGCAATAAATGTTAGAGTCTTGAAAATAATGATTTCAGTAGAGTTTGGGGCTTAAAAAAAACCTATTTTTAGGGTTAGCCAGACCTCTCAACAGGGTCTTTTATTTCGGTTTTGTACTGATAATGGCTGTATCTTTCTCTAACTTATTTCAGAGTGAGGAAGAACATACTCAGTGTTTTTAGCTGCTCTAGTTTTACTTCTTACTGCCAACTAATTTTAGACTTTTTTTTTGATGGGGAAAATCACTTGCTCTTGTTTGCGCTGTGGATTCAGGGGGTCAAATTCATCTTGCATGTAAGCAGGCACGGCTTTATTAAAATCCATGCAACATTACCCAGCTCTGGGTGTGCACGAGTGTGTGCTCGGGATGTGTGTGTGTGTTTACAAAGTGCTTTGAGCTCCTGTGCCAGACAAGGTGGGGAAATACAATTCGTTTCTCTTAGGAAATGCCTTTTTTGTTCACTCATCAAGGAGTGAACAAAAGTATTTATTTTTTTTTTTTTTTTGGAGCTGCAGCACACCTGTGTGTGTACATGTGGAAAGCTCAGGTTACCCTTCTGTGTTCAAACACAGACCATGGAGGGGCAGGTAGGGCACCTCCATCCTTCAGACCTGGGATGTGCCCCTTTGCCAATACGGCCCAGAGTAGTTGGGATGCTCCCATGTGGTTTTTCCAGGAAAACCCTTGCAGGAGAAGGACTTTTACTTGAAGCAATAATTGAGGCAAGGAGTACAAAGAGGGGAGGAAAATTCTCTCCTTGGCAAGTCACTCCGGGAGGATTGATTTATTGTCACCCCTTTTAGCATGGTTTAGACTTCACTGGAACGACTGGATTCTTAAAACCCCCAGCATTTTCCAAAGAATAAAATGCATTTCAAACATTTTTTGCTTGTTTTTCCACTGGGTGGCTAAAAACACAGCTTTGCAAGCCTTCTGCGTCTGTATTTAAAAACTGGAGAAACTGAGGCACAGCCAGCCCTGGGCTCTGTACTTCTTCCTCTGCCATCTGGGGTTGATGGCTGATACAAACAGTGCAGGATCAGGCCGTAAACGGTATGTTATGTGACACGGGAAGATCCCTGGGCTAGAGGAGTCTGACTTCCCATTCCGTGCTTCAGTCCGGATATGGTCCCTATCACTTCTGGCAGCAAGAATGGGTAAATTATTTGGGGTTTTTTGGTTGGTGTTGCTAGCAGTTTTGCTGTGTATTTGAATGCAAAGTGTGGTTTTCTGGGTTACCTCTGTGGTGAGCTCTCTGCCAGTTCTGCCCTACTTCTTCCCTGCGGGAAGGAGGGGAAGAGGCAGGGAGGGGAGTGGGGAGCAGGAGTGACCTCGTTGCTGCCGCTGGGCTGGAGAGCCGAGGAGCTGCGTTTGGAGAAAAGTGCTTGGAACACTGGGATGCAGACTGCCTGCTGGGGTACCCTTGGGAAAGGAAGAAAAGCCCCATTGATGGGGCCTGAGCCTCACTGGTCCAACCTGGGATGAGCATCCCCTTTTGGGTGAGCATCCCCTTCCCTGAGTTAAGCTCCAGGCACGACTAAGGCTTTCCTCTCCTTTTTGTGTCTCCTGCAGTGCTGAGCATCCGGGGAGCGCAGGAAGAGGAGCCCACGGACCCCCAGCTGATGCGGTTAGACAACATGCTCCTGGCCGAGGGGGTAGCGGGCCCCGAAAAAGGAGGTGGCTCAGCTGCTGCTGCTGCCGCTGCTGCCGCATCGGGAGGAGCCGGCTCCGACAACTCAGTGGAGCACTCCGACTACAGAGCCAAACTCTCCCAGATCCGGCAGATCTATCACACGGAGCTGGAGAAGTACGAGCAGGTAACAGGCTCCTTCGTGGTGGAGGGCAGGGCTGCCCAGAGGTGGTGGTCATGGGATGGTGGGAGCCGGAGCCAGAGCAGCCTGGAGAGCCGCCGTCCGTCCGTTGCTGGCACCGAGGTGTGGATGTGCACAGCCTGGATCGCTACTGACATCTATTGTTAGAAGTGTGCGGGCAAATGCAAGCTGGTGCTCGGTACTGGAGTGAAAAATGTGCTTTTTTAGGATTGGGAGGATTGGGATTTTATGCTGGGATGTGGTGTGCGAATAGGCTCAGCATGGGTTGCCCCTTTGATTTTTGCTTTTTGCTTCCTAATGTCTTGCCAAAAATTGGCCCTATGACAGTAGAGTCCTCTGAGGTGCTGGCCTCAGTGCAGGTAGTTTTCCAAGCAAGGCTCAAATCAAAATCTTCCTTGAATATTTCTTCTGCTTGAAAAGTTCTTTTTTTTTTTCTGAAAAAAAATCATTTTCTTGAGGAAAATCATTCTTAAAATAAAAAAGAAAAAGTAAAACTATTTGGGTCATGAATGCAGCTATTGGTAACACTGACAATTGCATGGAAAGCTTTGCAGGCCAATGCTCAAAACCGGTTTCTTTCAAACACTTTCAGATGTTTTGCAGACCTCTCTTTGCCACTGCGCGGCTTGCCCTTGCAATGAATGTGGTTTCTACCCTGAGGTTGTGGTTTACGGAGTGCGAGCAAGAAACCATCCCCCGTGGCCAGGGCCAGGCGGGGTTTCAGGTCTCTGGTTTAACACCATCTCTGCTGATGCAACGGAGCTGTGAGCAGCCACCAGTGCTGGGGTTGGTATGGGCAAGCCAGCCTGGCCCCCATTTTACCTGGCTAACTGGTTGTGAGGTGGGGCTGGGGGATGTCTCACCCTTTCAGGTGCCACGTTGGCCAAGCTGAGGCTGCTGGTTGGCATCTTCAGACCTACATCCAGGGGTAGTGTGGTGCTCTAGCTTAGATGGATGCTCCTGGGTTGGAGCTGGAGTCAGGGTGGCCAGGCAGGGCTCAGGTGTTGGAGAAGCCAAGCATGGTCATGCTATGAAAGGCATTTTGGCAGAGCATTAGAGGAGGAGGGGGTGGCAGGGCTCAGGGAGCAGGCAGGGGGCAGGTCGGAAGAATGACCTTTGGTGGCTGTCCTCAGCCCTTGCTGTCACTCCCTTGAGGCACAGAAACCGGGTTGCGTGGCATGAGGGAGCCTCAGCCATCTCACGTGGGTCGGAGTGGAGAGCATGTCAGGGCTCATCTTTCAGCCCTCAGGCTGAAGAGGGGGGAGAGAAGACCCCATGACCTCTGCCACCCAAGCCCAAGGAGAGTCCCTTGGCACAGCCAGGGGCAGACTTCAGGGAAATACCTTCTGCTCCTTCCTCTCCTTGGGTGGGAGTTTTGTTTGTTTGCTTTTCTGATTTTGCTTCTGTGTCATTTTTGCTCCCCAAAGGGACAGCTGGGTGTCTGGACACCTGACAGCCTTTACTCCAGCCTCATGGGGTGGGATGGGCCACATCCTCCCTTCTCACAATGCACTGACAGGATTGGTTTTGCCTCCAAGTTGCTTTGCAAATGGCTGTGCCGGAACACATCTCCGGTATCATCACCCACAGTCCTGCAAAACCAGGGTTCAGGGTTTCTCAATCTCCATCTCCCTCTCTCCAGTGCCATTTTTGGTGGCTGGGGGAGCTCAGCACCTGGTTTCTCAAGGTGTCTGGCTGCTGCTGTGACAGCACGGCGCTTGCTGGCAATTTTGCCTTTAATGCTCTTTATTTCACGCCAAGAGGAGACGAGCTGAAATTGCTTGGGCGTCTGGGAGCAAAGAGGCAGCCGGCTGAGAGCTCTTGTAGCCGGTGCTCACCCCGGGAGATGGGAGCTGTCACCTGAAGCTGGTGATGGGCAATTGGAGGGGCTCTGCTGACCTCCTTGTTAAGTCTGAGCTGTGGGTGGGGATTCAGCTTGGGGTGGGGTAGGATATAGTAAGTCAAGCTCATGTCACCAGTCCACAAAATCAGTGTTTCTTTCCCCTCCTAGCCCCTTTGGGAACTGGGGACACTGTCCCCAGAGCAGCTGCCCACGTCCCAGGAGCGTCAAAGGCTTCTTGAGCCATCTGTCTGGCTGCTGCTCTCAGCCTGGTTTTCAGGGCTTGATTCTTGGAATCGGAGGATCCTGTCGTGTCCACAAGGTGCTCATGAGGATGGAGGGGAGGGCAATGGAATGGCCTACATCCGGCCTCAGAATCCCTCCCTTGTCCCCCCAACTCCTCTCGCTGCCCTGTCCTCACAGCACAGCATTCGGACAGCGGGAGCAGCCAGACAGTGCTGTGCCAGCAGCAGCTAATTGAGATTATTACCTGCTTGCCCTTACTTGTCAGTGCTCCTGCCTTACTCAGGCTTTAATTATTATCGTTATTTACTTCTTATCTGATGTGCTAAGAGTGCAGAGCAGGGCCATGTCTCTCTGGGAGCTGCTCCTGTGAAGCACAAGGGGCTCTGCAGGACACGTGGTGCTTGGGTCCAGCTGGGGCAGCAGGAGGAGGGACAGCAGGTCAAAAGGTTCATGGTCCTCCACAGATACATCTGTAGTTCCTCCAGTCCCATCCAGAAAAACAGTGTCTAGGACTTCTTCATGCTTTACACGAGTTCTAGGGCTTCACCTGCCCCAGCTCCATCCATGATCCCTGAAAGCAAAGAAATTGGCTCCTGCCTTTCTCAACGTGCCCTCTGCTTCGCAGATGGGAGAAATGTATCTCTACCCTGAGAGCCAGTACACTCCTGCTCTGGGTCTGCCCTAAAAAGCTCCAGCCATTGAGGCCTCCACTTGCATCTCCTTCCTTAGCAGTGTTGCCTTTTTACTGTCCTTGACACCGTCGAATGACCTTCCGATCCTGGGGTTTCTTTTGCTTTTCTTGCCATCACAGGCATGCAATGAATTCACCACCCATGTGATGAACCTGCTGCGTGAGCAGAGCCGGACCCGACCTATCTCACCGAAGGAGATAGAGCGGATGGTGAGCATCATCCACCGCAAGTTCAGCTCCATCCAGATGCAGTTGAAGCAAAGCACGTGTGAAGCCGTCATGATCTTGCGCTCCCGATTTCTGGATGCACGGTGAGTTGACCCCACCAAACCTTTCCACCCCCCTGAAATGTGCAGTATTGTTCAGGCCTGGGAGAGGTGTTTTGAGGTTCTGGAGTGAATTCAGGTCTGTCTGAAGGGCCATGTCTCTTGGTCCTGAGCCGCAGAGGCTATTTACCTTCCTTATCCTTTAGTGGTCTGTAGCTCAGCAGGGAAGGGGACGGCAGTTCAAGACATCCAGCCTCTGTCTTTTGGAGGCTCCCAGCTGTACCTTGAGAATTGCACATCCTGGTTTTGCTGTGGCAGAAGGAAATTCTGTGGCATTTTCCAGCAAACCGCTGTGGTGAAAATGTGGATGAATTCTAATCCTCCAGCCCATCCTGTCCCCTCTAGGTTCCTATTCTTTTCCTTGTATTTTCATTGTCCCAGATTTTCAATTTGCTGTAAAATTATTTCACTCCCCAAGCTGGTTATGTGCAGCCTGTGGCTTGGGCTGCAGCTTTGTACGGGGAGGAGATGCTGCTACACTTGGGTTACGAGGGAAGAGGTAGCTGACGGGTAATGCCCAGCTGTAAATGGAACAGACCTCCCCAAAGATATATCTAGTGCCACTTTCTCAGCACAGAGCTTTGCAGAGTAGCAGCGATGTCTTTGGCCATTGCAGCCAGGTGTCAGGAGTCACCTTCCCAGGTGGAGGATCTGGGTTCCAGTTTTAAGACTTCTCTGTGAGCTGGACGATACAGTGATAATTAGAGATGGAGACTTACTTGCTTTGGAAGGTGCTGAGAGAGGAGTCACCAGCAAGGTGCAGATGAGAAGCTTCCTGGCCATGAGTCTGTTGCACTCCATGCTCCCAGGAGCAGGGGAAGGAGGGAGCGAAGTGGGGAAAGTCAGGGTACCTAAAATGACATTCCTATTTCTGGAGCCCTGGCACTGATTTCCTTTCCTTTTCCTTCTATTTCCTCCTCTTTCTTCCTACTAAGGCGGAAGAGACGAAACTTCAACAAGCAGGCTACGGAAATCCTGAATGAGTATTTCTATTCCCATCTCAGCAACCCTTACCCCAGTGAGGAAGCCAAAGAAGAGCTAGCCAAGAAATGCGGCATCACAGTCTCACAGGTGAGAGAGCTCACAAATACAGCAAAGACGGCTACTGCTAATGGGAAACCTTAGCGTGGTGAAAGGCACTCCAGACCTCAGTCAAGTCAGTCATGTCCCAGTGTTCACCATTTAATTACTAAATGAGTTCAGCGCGAGTTAATGTAAGCGTATGGGAGAGCAGACGGCAGACATGCAGATTGAAGCCATGGATGGAAAAGGAGAGTTTGGGAGAGGATTTAGAAGGGATAAAGACTTCATGGAGTGAGGCTGTGTGTGCAGCCGAGGTGTTAACAGCACAGAAATGATGTGGTGTGACCTGCAGAGGCAGAGCCTTCTCCTCAAGGAATTAGTGCTGAGCTGGCTTGCAAGAAGAGCTTGTTTGAGCTGAAAGTCTATTCTTCAAGCCAAGGGATTTGAAGGCAGTAGGAAGGGTTGCGCAGATTTTGCTCAATAAGGTAGAGTGGACAAGGTCCTGGCGGGAAGCGTTTGGGTCAGACAGGCTAATGGTTATAATTCATGCTCAAGGAGAGTGGGCTTTCTCAGGGTCGTTTCTCTCTGTCATTACTCTTGTGCTGTGGAACATGACATCTACCTGACTTGTTTATTCCTCAAAGAAAGGTGGTCAATAAAGACAAATTTAATTATTTCCATACATTCTAGGCAGCCGCCTAGTTCCTGGAGTTTGTAGCTTTGACCTGGGAGGTATTGGGATTTGTGAGGGGCGCAGTCAGTCCTTGAAGTGTTCAACCGTACATTGCTCAGGCCTGCCCTTCTTTATTTCTTCTCTTTTTGGAGCAAGCTGCATGATTGAAAGCCAATCTATGGCCTCTGGTAGGTCTTGTCCTCGTGTGAGCTTAGTGCTCCCTCTAGGCTCCCATTGCATTCCCCATCTTGGGCCGCTTCCCAGCCCCAGGCACATGCCCGTTCGTCGCTTGAGTAAACTGAAGACAGCAGTAGCATCTGGTGTCCTTGTTGAGAGCATGTCTGCCTTCAGCAGGAGCAACAGCATCCAAGGGTAGGTGTCGTCATCGTGTTGAATGCCTGCTGGGTGACTCCGATTGCATCCCCTGGGTCAGAAGACCCAAACATTGATTCTGCCTAGAGTTACCTACAAGAGACAGCACATATTGGCTTAAGTAAAACTACAGCTGTCCTGATGCTTCCCCTCTCACTTTTAATTCATCTGTTCACACTTACAACTTTTCCCTTGCAAAGAGAAAATGCCCAGGAGAAATGCTGCGCTCAGGATATTTTTTGACCGTGCTGTAGCTAGGCTTTATGCCTGACTCCAGGATCTCCCTCCCTTCTTCATCCAAAGAAGGTAGAAACATACACACACATCCAGGTCTCTGGTTTTGGTGAGGCTGTGTGGGAACATGGGACAGCATGAATCTGTGCAAGTCATGAGCAGAGTTCACCTGAACTCAAAGGCTGACTGGGGTAGGCAAGTTCTTTGCTTCACAGCTTTTAAGATGAAGATCAATTGTGGTGGCTGTTTATTCCGACTTCCTTCCCTGTGGTGCTCAGAGTTCACCCACCAACTCCAGCATTTGAAGCCACAAGAGCTGTTGTAGAGAGATGGCCAAGTGGGAAGATCATGAAGGAGCACATTGTCATTAATGAGAAAGCTGGACCAAGAAGTGGAATAGAGCTCCTTGCAAACAGCACCTGCTCCTGGTGCCATCAAAATGCTCGGTCCCGTACATGGGTTGGGTGCTGATCTGAGTTACTACCTTTTGCCTCCCAGGAGCCTCAGCAGGTTACATTTTCTTCTTCCTGCTCTGCAGCAGCGCAGGATTGGATACCTGCGGTTCGGTAGCAAGTAAATTGGTGGATGAAGCCCCTTCTGGGTAGAAGCTGCTGAATGCTCTAGGAACACTGCAGATAGAAAGCATCATGGATTAAAAGCATGTGGGTTTCAGTCTTCAACACCCAAGCCAAAACAATGCCCTAGGATGTGGAAAATATCATGAGCTTCCCAGGATGAACGTCCAGTATTGTCTTCTGTGTCTTGCTGCTTGGACAGTCCATTTGGAAGAGGGAGCACTGATGTACTTGCTCACCAGCAAGCAAAGAGAGAACGTCCTTGGAGTCCCACCAGAGAGACTGATCTGCTAGCTCAAGATTGTGGCTCCAAGTAGTCCTAGGAGTGTTGGAGCTCTTCTGGGAGAGTTGCAGCATCCTCTGGTGTTTGCCCATCCTCTTCATCCTGATGAGCTTTCTCAAACAAGGTCCATAGTGGCTGGAAGTTGTCTTCTGCTTATAGACCTGCATGTAGGAAAACATTCCCCTGATTCTGTGTTCAGTGTTGTCAAAGAAGAAGCTGAGAGCTGCCTCCCAAACTCTAGGCTGAATATTTCCTACACCTTCTCTGAAATTGTTTGCTGTGACATAGTGACCACAAGTGAACGAGTTTATCATCAGCTGGATACTGAGCAGGATTTTGTGAACACTGGGTTCATGTTGGTACCCTGACGTTTTCCCCGGAGAAGCAACTCTGGCTGGATATCACAGCGTGATTTCACAGACTTCAGAGTTTCCTAT
Organism: Himantopus leucocephalus; assembly: GCA_003993805.1. Taxonomy (NCBI): domain Eukaryota; kingdom Metazoa; phylum Chordata; class Aves; order Charadriiformes; family Recurvirostridae; genus Himantopus; species Himantopus leucocephalus. The sequence goes on from RSEF01000008.1 coordinate 6,884,813, forward strand.
CACTGTGCTGAACCTCTGATATGCAGACTTTGGGGTATTTATCCAGATACCTGGCAGGTTGTCCAAGCAACGTTTCTTTCAAGCATTCATACGACTGATCCCAGAGTATCACCCTGACAGTCTGCAAGGATCACCTGCTCAGACCTCTGCTTGGGGCTTTCTGAAGTTCATGCATTGTGCTTCTGCAGGTACATGGAAACAGCTTTCGCCTGGACTGGCATGAGCAAAGCTGCACCGCTTCATTCTGCCTTCAGATCTGGCCCATCATTTTCAGCCACCCCTCTGACTTCTGAAGAAGTTCATCCTGGTTCTTTATTTTTTTTTAAATAAATCCACTAGCCTCATTCAACACACTTCTAGGCACTTAGACGTAACAGACGCAGAGTGGTCTCTGGGCAAACACAACGGAAACATCTCCTGCCCATTTCCAAGGGACACACTTGTTCCCCAGGACTAAAATCGGGTCTTAGAACGAGCCCCGTGCTTTGTCTCCAGCCTTCCTCTGAAGCTCCTGGTTTCTGTAGTGGCTCATGCTAAACCATACAAAGCCAAGTTCAGCTGGATGCGGAGCACCCACTTCTGGCCTTTTGCACTGATTTCACCCAGATGGATCAAAAGCAGAGCTTCAGTGACATCAAGGCAATTTTGTTTGTCAGCCAGGCCCGAGTAAATTCATTGGGTGTTTTCCCTGAAAGCCACGCTGGCTTCTCCAAAGGCAGGAGAAGGGGCATCTGGGAATGAGGGCATCTGTCAAAGGGACACTGAGGAGGAGGCAAATAAAAAGTTCCAAAATGACACATAGTCATTTTCAGATTGTGCAATTTCAGAGTCATTTCACTTTTCGCAGGTTTTTTTAAGCCCATCTGATATTTTTGTGGGGTGGGTCTAGTGATTCCTGTGGAGCATCCCCTTAGTGGACATCCCAACCATAGAGGAACCAGATGCATCCACACAAACCTGGCTCTCCGAGGGGGGTCCCACCACCTTTCTTGGGCTTGGTGTGGCATGCAGGGGTAGAAGGTGCTTCCTTCCACAGCTAGGAAAACAGCAGGGGGAAAAAGAATATGCGCTGCTTAACCTGAACTAATCCACCTTCCTCACCCAGCTACACTTGCCAGAGCTGAAACGTTAACGTCTTTGTCTTCTCTTAAACTTGCTCTAGGTATCAAACTGGTTTGGAAATAAGAGAATCCGGTACAAGAAGAACATAGGTAAATTTCAAGAGGAAGCCAATATTTATGCTGCCAAAACGGCTGTCACGGCTACCAATGTGTCAGCCCATGGAAGCCAGGCTAACTCACCCTCAACTCCCAATTCAGCTGGTTAGTTTTTGTTTTTTTTTTTATTTTGGGTCATTAGTGTTTGTTTTTTCGTTCTCCTCTCCTCCCCCTCCTTCTAATCTCTCTCTTGTTTTCTCCTTTTGGTTATTTCAATTTTTTATTTTCTGGTTTTGGTTGGCTCACTTTTGTGGTCTTTAAAAAAAAAGAGAGATGTGTTTGGTTTTGGGGGTTGTTTTATCGGGGTACTTTATTTTCTTTACTTTTTTTCCTCTCTTTTCTCTTTTTTTCCTCTTCCCCTTCCCTGTTCTGTTTTTCGTTGGAAAAAGTGATGTGATCAGACCTTGTGACTGATGGTGCCGCGTTGGGGGTTATATGCATGGATGGTAAACACAAAACCAGAAAAATTATCTGAAAAAAGATTGCTGGGATTGCTTGCAAATTGAAAAATTGCAATTGAGAAAAAAAAATTGAAAAAAAAGTCCTTGCATAATGGTTCTGTTTCACTGGGGCTTAAAGCATGAGTGGCCCTAATGGATAAAACCCAGCATTGCTGGGGTGTCCTAACTCATGCCATTTTGTGGGTTGTTTTGGGTAGATTTTTATTGTTTGATTTTTCTTTATGTTGTGGTTACCTTTGATTGCTTACATGACAGTGTCTGGATCACCTGCAAGAGTGTGCCCTGTGTGAATTTTATTTTCCCTTTGTGTCAGCGCGATCCAGGGAAACCCATGGGTCGTTCCCTTCCCTTCCCTTTCCCCCTTTCCTGCCCATTTGCTGTGGTTTCCATTTGTTTGTTTTGAGGGTCAAAGGCACAGAGCACTTTGCCCAGATTTCAACTCCTCCGCTAGAGAACGATGCTTAGTTCATGCATGGTACCTGCCACGAGGACGACCGACCCAAAAATGATCCCAGTCTGTGGTCAGCTGGTTGCGCTCCCCTGCCAAGAGCGATGGAAAATTGGGATTTGTTTAAAAGGAGGAAAAAAAGTGAACTTCATAAGTGCCATGTACTTCGTTATCCATGCAAATATTCGTGTGCCTGTTTTCTTTTTAGGGGTGGGAGGGAGAGTGGGAATGTGCCACTCTTGTGCCTTTGAGCTCTGTCTGCTCATGGTACCCTTCCACCAGGGCATGATGCTTGCTGTTATCAGGTAGGCTACTTAGAGGAAGGAAACGGTGGGATAGCAAAGAGGGTGGTGGGCAGCAGGAGAAGCTGGATGTTAAGTAGACCACCAGTGGTACACCATGCAAATGCTGGTTGCTATCAGGACATGCTTTTATAGTGAGCACAACCCTGCCTGTGACACGTATCAGAGGAATCGCACCCCAGGAGCACCTCAGATCTGGAGAATTTGAGTGGAAAGTGGACAGCCAGGCAGGGGTCAAACAAGGGGAGAAACCAGTGGCATGGGTCTCTGGCTGATCTCCCAAACCAGCCCCCCAGCTGGAAGGCAAAGGCGGTCCATTACCCACAAGCTAACATGGTAAGCAGTGCTTGATCGCTCTGTGCTGGGGAGCTCATCCACACCTTGCAGGGACTCATGTGGGTGGCTTGCACAGAAGCAGAAAGCTTATTCAGTTGGGCAGTGAAGAGAAGTCACTACACACAAACCCCCTTATTTCCAGGGGACATGTTACTTGCTAGGGGTCTGCCGCCCAGAGCCACCTAGAGCGGAGATGTTTCAGCTTTTGGTTGCAGGTCAGAAATACTGCTGGCAGTCATCTCTGCCACCTCCTCCTCGCCCAGGGCTGCCTGTGAGTGAGCTGTGCTGCCTGCTCTGGCTCAGCTGAGGTGCTCAGAGGGCTCAGGTGGATGCAGCAGAGTTCTGCAGGGACAGATGGTTTGCAGGAATTTTGTTTGATTCTTTTCTTTTGTGTTTTTTTTTTCCCCTTTTCCTTCCATTGTTTTAACTGCTGAAGATTTAGCTGTATTTTTTAAAATGTCATCCTTTCCAAACAGCTCATTCAAAATACCTGGTCAGGTGAAGTCTCTTGACATTAAAAGCCCCGTGTAGCAAAGGTTGAAGGACAGAGAACAGAATTGCCTGTGTTGAGAGAGATACCTACTGCCTGTGATGCTGTCCTGCAGTCCACATCAGCTTGGACTGAAGAGACACCACTTTCCTTCTCTTCTTTCTTCAAGTGGAGTCAGATCCAAAGATCTGGAATAGGAAGGGAAGAGCTTCAAATTGCTTAAACGGGTTTGGATCTGGCCTGCATGTAGTGAAATAGGCGTTTCCCCAGTGCCTGCCCAGTTAAATAGTGTTCCGGTGTGAGGCTGCTTCTTTGCCTTCCCCCCAGGCAGTAGCATGGCTGTTTTAAAGATAAATTGGCCAGTACCCTGCAGTAAACAGCTAAGATAATCCCTGGATAACACTACGCTTTCAAGGAAGGACAAACAGTCTTGTTATTAACGTGTAAGACATGAGCTCCTGGGTCCTCTTTCTGACTCACTTGTCTGCACTTCAGAAACATCGACCTCTTTTCATGTGCCTAATGTGGCGGTGGTGCTAAAGCAGCGCGTCAATGCAAGGGGAGCTCGCGGACCATTGAGATCCTTCTGCTATAATCGAAGTGTTTCTAACCTGGCCCAGATCCCACCACCCTCTCTGTATGCTGCAGCAATGGCAGAGCAGTGATGCAGAGAGAGATGCACTATTGTCAGCATCACAGTAGCCTCTGGGTCAGCTTGCAGAAATAGTGGATTTGGATGTCCTTGTAGTCCTTTCCTGAGAAGACAACTGGAAGGGCCTCAGGATTTTATCTCATCCCAGGTTGAGATCTCCCCAGCTGAGCCATATGTATGTAAGAGCTCAGTCAAGTATCTCTGGATTGTCACACTGTGGGGCAAGGACACGTCCTGAGGACATCTGAAGTTGCGTGACCTCCTCTGCTTCAAGTTGTCCTGGAGGTGCTAGCAGCAAGAAGCACACCTGTACACACTAGGTCTGAAATCATCTGTCAGTGAACGATTTGGAGGATGGTGTCAAGGGCCATGAGCCACCTGGATGTGCTGAATTGCCCTGGGAGGAGCATCAAAGTGGATGAAGAGGTGAAGTACTAACCTGGATAATGCCTCTCCTTTTATACCATGGGCATTTTTTCTGTTTTCAGGTCATTGGCTGAGACTTTGGTGAGGAAGGAGCCTGAACAAAGGCTGGATTTGCAGGGAATTTTTGGGACCTTCTGGTTTAAATACATTGTAGGGCATGTGGAAAGAAAGAGATTAGGTAGAGGACAGGTCATGAGAAAGAAGCGACCAGCAATATGGTCCCTGGAGAGCAATGATGTTGGAAGAGGAGGTGGAACCGGATGTGATGGGACCTGGGACAGGAGTTAAATTCATTTCTGCTGTGGCTACGCAGGCCCATCTGTTCTCTGCATTGATGCCCATGTTACTGGAGATCAGTGAATGGCTACAGTCAGTCAAAGAGATTGGCCACACATTGACAAGGGCAAGGATTGCATCTGTCTAGCCATCTGGCACGTTCAAAGCAGGGTCCCCCATCCTCAGTCACCCAGGCCTGAATGTCAAACACCTTTTCATCCTGAATACGCACAGTTGGGCTTATATCAGCCAGATGTTAAATAAGCTGAGATGTCTGGCTCATTTGGGCTAACAACTCCCCATCCTCGCTTTGATTGCCTGGACAATCTCAGCACAAAAACCACATGGCAAATGAAAGCTATTTTATGTGGACAGACCATTTAGCCAACCGGAGTCCTCAAGGGCCACACACAGGTGATGACATCCAGTGAAATCTTCCATGCAGAGCAGCCAGAATTGACCTGAACTGTTTTTTTTCCTGCTCACCCTTTTGTTTTGTGAAAATCTTCTTGCTGAGGTGCTGATGGAGGGGACCATGCTGTCTGGAAATGTACTTCATCAGGCACAGGCCTGACTGCTGTATCTTCTCTCCTTTGCCTTCCTCCATTTGTGGCAATCACTTGTCTAGAGTGCAGCACCGGAGAGGATCCTGCTTCAGCAGAGAGGCTGTTCTGATCACAGTCTCACTGTCTTGACTGTTGGTTGGCAAGTGAAAAAGAACAAATGTCCTGCTGGGTCATCCCAGGCTTTTAGACCTGCTACCAAACTCGGTAGCTTTGTCCAGCTGAGGAGCTACATGGTCCATCAAGTTCTTCCCTCATCTTTGGCCATGGTAGAAGCACAAGGAAAAGTTACAGGGTGGGTAAATTCTGTGCTCTCAATGCATATATGTCATTGCTGTTGACTTCAGTTGGGAGTCTTGTATACATGACCAAAGTCAACTTCATTGGTTCAGTATGCTGGATCTCTGTCTCATTGGTGGTAGGTGGTATGAAGCAGCAGGTGAGGATGGCTTGATTTCAAGTCCAGTGAACACCATTACCATGTTTGTTTATTCTTGATCCTTTTGAATTGTCAGATACTTTAGAGAAAAGAACTTGTTAGATGCCCTGGAAAATTTGAGGTGGAAGTGGAGACTGTCAAAACATTAGAGAAGACATTAGAGAAGTTGGAGAAGCAGCTCTCTGAAGAGCTGGAGAAGTGGAGCAAGAAATACCAGCAGTCAAGCTTGTGAAGATTTTTGAATTGGAGGCAAACTTGAAGTGGATTTTATCAGAAATGTTAGAGGTGAAAGAGATCTCTTTGGGGGCATTGTTTTGATGTAGGCTTTCACCCAGCAGCAAGATCTGAGTGCCATAGCTTGTTTAAACATTTCCACCACTCTTTCTGAAGCTGGTGATGCCCTGATAGAACCTCAACACTAACGAATAGTGGTGATAGGTCTTGGATTGATAAGATGATTGGATGCTGAAGATGAACCACTGTTCCACACTGCTACAGGTCATGAAAAGTGGTGGAGGTTTTGGTGTGTGGGTTTTTTTTGTCTACACACAATAGCATCAAGGGTCTTCCATGCCAAGATAAGAGCCCTTTCCTCCTGGGTTCATAATCTCAAAGATGGTTGTTACATCTCAGTTCTTGAGGAGCCCCAGATCAAATTATGACCTTTGAAAACTTTTGGTGTGTCCACAGTGAAGCCTTTCAGAGAGAAAGATTAGATTTATGATGGAGCCTCCTCTAGTGGAAGGATTTGACTTGGTATTCCCAGATCTTGTCTCCATGGAGAATACCACAGTCTGAATTTTCAGCACTCTTCACATTCCTGCCCCCTCTCCCACCCCAGTGCATCAGCCCCTCTTAGCTGTGTCTCTTAAGATTTTGGGCCATTGTAATTTTCATACATGGCTAGCACGTAGACAGTGGAGTGCTGAAGCAGCAGAGCGGCAGCGTAAAGGGCTCTCTGCAATTACAGCTCTGATACAAATGCATCCATACATGCGGGGCCATTGATATGCGCATATTTATCTTTGTATCCACATCGGCGGCAAGACATATTTACCATTTAGATATGCACATATATTGTAAAAATACCCTGTGCCAATAGCAGTGTATATCTTGTGACATCTCCAGCGCTCCTCATGATTTCTAAGACACCGGCGCTCTTCAGAACTGGAGTTTGTGGCTGTTTGTTTATCTTTATTTCCTCCCTCCCAGTCTTAGTTTTAGGGCCAGGTTTGTTAAGTTTCAATAACATATCCGTTAAGTTTATGGCATTTTTATTTGTTATTATTGTTACAAGTTTCTTTTGGTAGGGGAAGATGGGATGAAATGTTGCTCTGCTGGGGGCAGAGCGACAGCGATGCCATGTCAGGCATTCAGGGATTCCTGAGTCCTCTTCTCAGCTCTGCCACTGATTGTGTGATCTCAAAGGTTTCTGCTCACCTTAAAAGAGCGGGAGAATCTTCTCTGCTTCTTATGAGTGGTAGCTGCAAAACCTTTTGGTTTTCAGCCACTGCAGGAGTGCGAAGCCACGTTACTGCCCTGTGCTTTTATGCCAGTGGTCAAAGCGATCATTCAGAAAACCCAGTAGGAAGCATCTTTGTGTGTGTGAAAAGTGCCCATCTTCACGCTGGAAGTTGAGCAGTGTCAGGGTGGGCTATCCTCAGTCTGCCAGCTTATTTCCCTAGGTTTTTTGCCTTTAAAATAGCAAGTAACCTGAGAGGTCGGGAAGTGACAGGAGCCCTTTGCCAGCTGAACAGAGGAGGTGATGGTTACAGCTGCCTTCTGACTAGTCCAGGTTATTTTATGCAGCGCTGTGGGATTGCTCTCTGGAACAGGTTGGGCAGGGTTGACAGTGAGCACAGACAATGAGCTATTCCTGGCTCTGCTCTTTTCAGGCACTGGTGGGAGGGTCCTGATCCAAGACTCACTGTGCTCAAGATGAGTCTCTTGACTGTCTTGGGCATTGTATCTAGCACTGATGTTTCTGCTTTCCTTCAGTTCTGAGAATTGCCAGCACCTGACAGTTGCAGAGAGCTGCAGAGAGTTTAGTGAACATGAAGTCTCCAACATAGACTTCCCGCCTTGATCTCTCTTGGAGGTGGCTTCCTTCAGAGGATCCTTCTCAGTCCACCTCTAGGGCAGAGCTGGGGTCTGTCCAGAGTGTTTCTTCCCTCTCCAGCAAAGGGAGGGGGATTGCCAAGCGTTTCTCAGAGCGTACGCATGAGCCATAGTTGGGCAACTCCACCAGGACTGTGGTTGCCAGTCTTCCAAGTTGGAAGTGGCAGTGGAGATGATGAGAGTGTATTTGGGGTTGGAGCTGGAAGCGTAGCTGACCTGGGCCCCTGAAGTCTCTCCTTTCCAAGGCTAACGTCATGTATATAACCAAACCTTGCACGTTGAGCTGTCTCACACTTAACGCGCTGATCTGCACGATAAGTTCTGAAATAATCCCATAAAACCTTTTTGTTTATTTTTAATCCCCTTCCCTCCTCCACCTTCCAGTTACACAATGGGTTTGTTTCTCCCATTCAGTAGTTGAGGAGGTGCTCAGATATCTTGAAGCTGGAAGCAGAAAGCCTTGTTTCTGCAAAGGTGGGATTTTTTTTTTTCTTCTCATCTGTGGATTTTATTTTTCCCTGATCCCACCCAGTTGTCTTCACTGTTACTGTTTTTTAGTGTAACGTTGGCAACTGGTGCATGCGGTGGGGAATTTGCTTACAGAGCTCATTCTCCTGGGGCAGCTGGCCCAGGAGGGCTGTGACACCCTTGTGTTCTCTCATGGTCCATCATGATGAAAGACACTTGCCAATGTGATGGGTACTGGGAGTCTAGCCTAGGTGTCTTCACGTTTTTGTGAGCCTTCACTCCTGGTGCGCTGCAGTTCCCACCAGTGATGGGTTCCTGATGTCCTGAAGGCAAACCGCACGCACTGCTCCCTTGCAGAGCTCCCCGTGGCTCAGCAGGAGCTCTGGCTGTGGAACGGCCATGCCTGGATGTGCTCACCCTGCAGAGAGCAGTCAGGTGCAGGCTTACCCACCCTGCTCTGAGCTTCTTGGAAACAGCAGTGGTGTGGGCCAAGGCTTCAGCTTTCAGTAGCGAGGCTTGTTTGGGTAACTCTGTTCTCCAGTGCAGTTTGCTGGGTGGACACCTCCAACAACCAAGATTTTCAAAGCTGCCTGAAGGATTTTGATGCCCTGAGATGAAGGGAAAGAGTTGTCCGAGTCCGTCAGGCTGGGTTTTGTTTTTCTCGGTCCAGAGCATGAAGAATCCTTCCTCCAGCTGAGGAGCTGTTGAAGAATGTTCTTGGCATTGAGCTGTAACAACATGTGGCTTTGAATAACCTCAAGAGTGCATCCTTTTTTTTTTTTTTTTTTTTTTTTTTTTNTTTTTTTTTTTTTTTTTTTTTTTTGGCTTGCTCTGTTCTTCATACTACTAACCTGACTGTGTGTTTTGTTTTTGTGGTTGCTTTGCATGTTGTTCCTTCCTCTTGGCTGAGAGTCATGGGGTGGATCTTTTTCCTTTCTGTGATTCAGGTGCCTCACTCTTTCCTTTCCAGGTTCTTCCAGTTCTTTTAACATGTCAAACTCTGGAGATTTGTTCATGAGCGTGCAGTCTCTCAATGGGGATTCTTACCAAGGGGCCCAGGTTGGAGCCAACGTGCAGTCACAGGTAGGGACCCGTCCAATGTACTGCCAGTGAATGCATTAGTGTTGGAGGAGCCTTTGATTGTATTGGCACTTCTCCTTCCCGTCCGAAAAGAACAAATCTCAACCAGCACAAACGAACCAACCAACATTAAAAAAAGGCAAACCAAACTGAAAAAAACAACCAACCAAAAAAAGCAACAGCAACAACCACCAAAAAAAAATCAATCCAAAAGAAACCAAAACCAAACACCCAACCAAACCAACAACCATGGTCTTGAGGAGACTTGCCCACACTTTGTGAATGCATTTGGCTCTGGCTTGATAGTCGTACTAGGAGGAGAAGAGGTTTAGGAGAACAGGTGTGAACTCAAACGAAAGCAGCTGAGGTTTAGGTTCTGCTTGCTTTATTCTTCCGAGGGAAGGTCCCAGATGTTTGGACTGGTGTTTCATTTTACAAGGCTTCCACTTACTTCTTTGATGCCGAACCAGGTGTCTACTGAAAGGCAAGAAATGCTCAAATAAACAGCTAGATTTATTTTTTTTTTTAATTAAAGGCCACCCCTTATCATCTCCCCACCTACCCAAAGCACAGCCACTCACACCACCCATGTACACGCCAGCAAGACAGAGCAAGAGAGCTTTGAGCAGTGTTACTGAAACTTCAACCCATGCTTTGAGCAAAAAGAAAGAATTTGAAATAGCCAGGAGCTCACTCAGATCTCCCACCTTCCATCCGATGTCCAGACGTGCCATGAGTCCACTCTCTGGGGTCTAAGGCTCTGTAGCATGTTGAGAGACGACAGCCACTCTGACGCTTCTGCATCGGGCAGGGAGAGCTCTCTAAAGCCGAGGTTGCTCCCCTCGCAGTGCTGGACGCAGAACAAGTGTGCTGTCCGTGGGCGAGGAGATGTGCTCGTCGTGTGTACTACTGCTGGGGCTGGGCTGGGGGAGTGGAGGGAGAGGAACAGGGCGCCTGGAGGAGAGCTGCCAGTGCCTTTGCCATGGTAGGTATATTCCCTCTCTGGGCCCTCCGAAATGAAGGCACTCAACCGACTCCGAGGATCTCCTTCCACTGCTGTGAGCTTCCCAGTGCTTGGGGCTGAAGGTTGGAAGAGGGTAGGGGTAGGAAGGTGGGTCATCAAGCATGATGGTGGAGCCGGCCACAGTGATGTGCTCCAGGAGTTCCCACCCCATGCTTGCCACACTGTTCTCCCTCTCCACTCTTTCTGTCAGAAGACTTGGGACCAAGGAGAGCATGATGGGGCCACTGGGGCAGGCGGGTGGTGGTGAGGGAGGCAGGAGCTGTCCTCTGGCTGGGCTCTCGCCACAAGACAAACTGCGGTTCTCTTTTATCCCTATTTAAAGATATACCTTTTTTTTTTATTATTATTATTACTGTTTGTTTGTTTTTATTTTGCCAAAGATGAACCAAAATGACTTTGCCCACTAACCTTTCATTCATTCTAATTTGTGTCTTTGTTGTCGTTGGTCTGTTTAGGTGGATACCCTTCGCCATGTTATCAGCCAGACAGGAGGATACAGTGACGGACTCGCAGCAAGTCAGATGTATAGTCCGCAGGGCATCAGTGTAAGGAAAAAAAAATAGGCTTGGGTTCTTGTTTTATTTTTTTTTCTTTCATTTTTGTTCTCTCACTACCAATTATTTCAAAGCCATAGGGCTCAGAATGCCACTTAGTAGGACTTGTCTTTGCTTTTACGGTCACCTAGTTTATTGCTTCTGTATCGGTCATGCCAACGGCAGAGCTTTGCCCACAAAAAAAGTGGCGACCGGGCAGGCTTTGTGCAGGCAGCTGGCGTCTAGGACTGTCAGAGCCGATCAGTGTTTGCCTGGCACCTGCGGCCACACGCGCTCGGCTGAAAGGAGCTGCTAAACAGGTGACACCTCGTGTAACCACGGTGGGGAATGTCACCGTGAACGCCCTGGTCCAGAGGTGGCTCCACACGGAGGCCAATGGCGACCATCTAAAAATAACCCATCCCTGGCCGGCATCCGAAAGCACGGCAGTGATGGGGTTGGCGGCAATAATGATTGCAAATAAAAGGAGAAAAAAAAACAAACAAAGCCAACCAACATCAACCCAAGAAAACCTCGCCCAACCAGACTGGGAGAGGATGCGAGGGAGGGGGGGCGGTCTGCAGAGCATCTTCTCCTTGTTCTTGGGTGCGCTGGCGGGTTCTGACTAGCATGAAAATTCGTAGCGACAAGCTGTGTCGCACAAGGGGAAATCGATCAGACACACACAAGGAGAACCCAGTGTAGATTCGGGACAGCAATCCAACTTCATTTCTCAGATCAATCGTCCGCCATCTCAGTGGCGGTGACAGCAAGCTGGGAGAAGAGGGCAGCCTGGAAAAGGAGGCTGTGAGCGAGCGCCCGAGTGGGTGGTGGAGGTGGTGTCTGGGGTGGCATGGAGGAGGGGGTGGCTGGCCCTGAACGTGGCTGGCTGCCACAGTCCCCAGCGAGGATGCTGAAGGCTGAGGTGGGGTGGTCTCGAGCTGGGCAGGAAGGTGGTGGTCCTCCGGGTGGGATAGTGGTGCCACAGCCAAGCACCCCATTGAGGTGCACTGTCCAGTCCCATCACTCGCCCAGCCAGGGCTTGTGCCATTTGTCACCTTGCATGTGACTGTATTCTGGCCTTTCGCGTGTGAGCGGCCACCGCCAGCGCAGGGAGAGGGTGCAGGCAGAGGGGTGCAGCAGGGCAGGGGTCTGCAGTCTTCTCTCCTGTGGGCGCGGGGGCTTAGCGGGCGGCTTGACGTCAGGAGGCAGGGAGGATTTGTGAAGTAATGTAATTGAACATGTGCAGATAATTATGTCTCATTACATAAGCCCGTTGCAAAAACGGCACTTGGAAATGCCACATGAAAGAGCCTATCGTTCCGCATTAATTTTTCCGTGCGCTGAATTTATTCCCTTTCTGGCTTTTTAATACTTGGAGAGTAAATGAATCGCAGGCTGATCATGATAAGAGATGATACTTTTGTATAAATTAAAATACCCCCAAGGAAAGAGGCTGAGCTGATTACAGTTGCAGTTGGCTTGGAAAATAACAGTGGGCTGGGTTAAGCCAAAATTTGGGGGGAAGGGTTGGTGCTGGGAACTATGAGGCAGGGAAGGGGCAGTGGGGGAGAGGAGAAGAAAGAGGTAGTGGAAACTCAAAAGCCGAATACAACAAGGAGGGCTGGGCTGGAATGTGTGGCTGTGGTACTAGGAGAACCACTATTACCACAAGCAGCACTGGGAACTGGTGAGCTGAGAGCTGCAGGGGCTCAGCAGTTTCCCTTGCACTCCCCAAATGGGGACCCGGGATGGTGGCAGCAGATGGCTCCTCAGGCTGATTTTCAGGGAGGACAGGAGCCCAAATTGGCCCGACTTGGATGTTGTTCAGAGAGGGGCAGGGTGGTAAGTGGGCAAATGAACCATCTGGGTTTGGGGGTGATGCCTTGTTTCCCCATAAAGCTGTGGTACATGTGGGGAGCAAGACAGGGAGTCCAGAGCTGAGCAGATAATTTAGGAAGCATCTTCTGGGTTGTCTCTCTGTCCCCAAATGTTTGGCTTCCCCGTATCCTGGGCAGCATGCTGCTCCTTGTAGCTTTTATTGTCACTTAAAGTCTTCCCATCCAGCTAGGTCCCTTGATGAACCCCAGTTTGTCCACCCCTGAAGTGTGGCTGCCCTCTGGGAAGCATTGTTCCTGGGCAAAGTCCTGGGGAGCTGCTCAGTGCAGGCAGGGTGGCTGTCTCGTAGCAGGCAGGGCTTCCCTGCCTCTCCCCTGAACCCTTTAACGCCAAGGAAGGGCAGCAGGATGCAGAGGAAAGCTGCTAGTGACACAGAAAGCTGCCGTCCCCACGTCACCCGAGGATCCCCGTGAGCTGCTGGGAGGAGATGAGCCGAAACCTAGTCAAGAGCCCTGTCACAAAGATGTCTGCACGGGGCTGAGGTTAAGTTATCCCTGGAGCCCGTCAGGGCTGGGAAGTCAGCGGCAGGTTGCCCAGCTCCACTGCTGCAAACCTTGGCAGGGGAGACAACGCTCGGGGTTTGCCTTCCTTGATGGAGGATGAATTTTTAAATGCATGTAAGTCATGACAGCTGAGGACAGGAATCTACCCAAAGCCCAGTTCCCTCCGTGGCTCTGCTGCTCGACGGCTGACAGACCGCTCCGCGGGGCAAAAAGGACTGGAGTCGGTTCTACATCGTTAGCAGGATAATGGGCTATGTCCCAGCCATAGCGATCTCCATGACCTGCGGTGATGGCTGAGGCATAGCAAGAACAGCCGTGTTCTCCTCTGCAGTTGGAGATGACGTCAGGCAGCGCCAGTCCCAGCAAGGGACAGGGATGTTCTTGGTGATGGAGGGGCGGTAGGGACAGGAGCTGTCTTGAGGAGGCTTGGGTACCCTGCCTTGGGTAGCACTGAGAGGAAGGAGGGCCCCCCCACCTGAAAGGAGGGGATGTTTGGAGCCCAGTCCAGCCCTTTTTGCAAGCTTTGAGGTTGGGGGTTTTGCACCGTTAAGTGAAAGGTGTCTGGTCCCTCTGGACAGTGCTTGTTTATGGGGGTCTGTGTGTGTACCCCGCTGGGGGTCCCTGAGGCTGAGGGTTTCAAAGCATTTAAATGTCCAGGTTCTGGTGGGTTCTAGTAGAAGTTGGATCTTTATTGCCATAATCATCTGGAGGGTCCTAACCCAAAACATCTCCCTTTCTGCCACTGTCGAGTGACCCTAAATCCACAGTGGTTTAGATCCCCCGTCTGCTAATTAATGAATGATTTATAGTCATCTTAAAGAAAAACTCTTTCAGAAATTTCTTTTTGGACTTTATTTAACTTAATATATAGATCATTTAAAAGTCTAAAATGAGGGGCTATTTTTAAAGTTCATCAGAGTGCAAGGTTTTTGATTTAAAAGCACTGTTGTGCAGAGCTGTGCCTGTTCACAGAGCGGTGTATGTTGCTGTGATGGCAGTGGTCAGTGGCAGGTTGTGCCGTTGAGTTTTGCATCCACTCCTGTCAGCAAGGACCACCGGGCACTGTTACCTGTAGGAGGTGAGACCTCCTCGCTTGTGCTGAGACCCTTTTGTCTAAGAATTTGGGTCTTGAAAAGAAAGTCATTGCTCTGCTTCTCAACAAGCTACTGTTCACCATGATGATCACAAGCTGGGATACGGAGATTAGTCTGGCAGGGCTTCAGTGCCTGAAGTCCATCCATCGGAGATGCCTTGGTGTGCCCTGAGACTGCCACTGTGACCCTGGGAAGGTAATGGCCAGACAAGGCTGGATTCTCTGGTGTGTAATAAGAGCTTTCAGTGCATATTATAAGGAGACCCTGATAGGGAATTCAGAGGTCTGAAACTTCTTTGAGGCTACTCCCCATCTGTCAGACTTGCTGGTATTTGGTGTGTTTGGAGGCTGACCTGACGCCCTGCCCCGTCGATGGTGGGACAGGGATTTGGTCACAGGAAGTGGGAGCTTGAGACAGCCTTTGTGCAAAGTAGAAGGCTCCTTGGCAGAATGTCATCTCCCAGCCCCACGTAGGAGGCCCAGGCAGAGAGCCAGCCAGACTTGCTGGAGGTGACAAAAATGCTGTGAGACCTGTGGAAACGGGCACCAAAAACAGTTGCTTCAGCAATCCATCACCAGGGCTCCACCACTTGGACAGCCACCAAGGCCTTGCCTGTGCTCTGGCACCAGAACATGACATATGAGGAGATGTCCTGGAGACCAGTGCTCTGTCTTTGGCTTCTGCCCTTCCTGAAGAAGTCACAGTTGTGTGCAGGGGCTCCTCAGAGGGTGTGTGAGGAGCAGCATCCTCCTCAGATGCTCCTTTGCCTTTGAGGGAGATCCCAAGAGATTTACTACAGTCAGATTCCAAGGAAGCTCCTTGCTTCAGAAAGAGGCAGGGCCAGCTGGGTGGAATTGGATGCATCCTTCACATGTCTTGGTCTGTGCAGCAACAGGGTGAACTCCAGGAAAGGGGGGATGAGTGTGGGTGGTGCTTGTGTACCCTCTGCCTGGGGAAGGATTCAGCTTCCTCATGGAGGGCTTGTCTGTACCAAAGGATGGCATCAAGATACTAAAGTCATGGCCAACCTCGGGGCCTCCTTTCCATCGCTTGACCCATAACTTGGGGCCTTGCTAGACTAGGGGAGCAGGATGGTGCGGGGTCTGTGGAGGGTGCCCCAGTCCATGTCAGCTTGTCCTCAACATCCTCTGTCTTCCCACTGGATACCACTGAGGTCATCGTAGTCAGCACAGGCTCCTGCAACACACGAAGGGTGACTCCTAATCTTGAGTACCATGGGGCTCCCCAGCATTTTGGGGAACAGAGTGCTAAACATTGAGGCACCGCAGCCAATATCTGCAAGATGCTCTCCTTCTTACTCCTTCCAATCATGGCTGGCACGCAAAAGTCTCGCTAAAAATAGTTGAGCACAATAGGGACGGAGCCCTGCTCCACACGGCCCCCTCCGCTCTCCCCCCCTCCTGCTCGCTGTAATGACCCTGCAAACACTAAATGGCATCTGAGTGCATTAAGCAGCAAACTCTCTGGTGACATAGCAATTACGGCTCTGAAATAGATTTGGTGCGTCACGGAAGATAAGGGTTTTGAAAGTTTCTGTTGTGATTATAGCTTGTAACTCCAACAAATAACAGGCTTGGTAATAAGAGGCTGCCAGCACAGCTATTGTGGTTCTCTCTCACTGATGGCACGTAAATTGCTATTAATGTCCTAAGTGTACTTGAATATGCCAGTCTCAGGGCGGTGGAGTTGGCTCTGTGTCTCTCTTTACGTGGCCTGTCATTGTCGGGCTGATAATCTACAGTAATTGCTGCCTCTTGCAGCGGTCCAAGACACGTAAGGGTGGATATTGCATCTCAGGGAGTGTGGGGACGGTGGGTCAGCACCCGGCTGTGGATGGAAGATGGTGGCGGTGGTGGGCATGGTGAGGTCTCTGCAGGTGGGGGACACATGGCGCTGTTGATGTTCGTGCATAGTCTGGTGTAATGCTTGCACCCAAGGTGAAGTGGAGTGGGGTTTGCTAACCTGCTAGCAAGCTCAGGTCGCAATTCCTGTCTTCCTTATGAACCCCTTTGCAAGGGAGCATGTTTGCGTGCTCCCATGCGTGCATGGAAGATCACACAAGCCTGTTGTGTGTGTGTGTGTGCACACCTCTGTCTTTTCGGCCTTGTGCATGTCCCACTGCGAGGTAGTTTCCATCCCTTAAAACGGGGGTTCCCACAGCTTGCCCATAGTCAGCTCTTTGCTCCCATCTCAGCTGCCTCTCGGGCAGGCAGGAGCCGGTCGGCAGTGTGGACAACCCGCTGGCAAGTCCCAGAAGGCTGCTTGGCACAATAAGGCTTTTCCTACCCTTATCCCACTTTGCAGGTCTGCGGGTTCCCAGCAAGCAGAGGCTGTTCAGGCTGGTGATGGGTGCCCTGCGCTGGAGGCAGTGGGACTGGCAGCCAGAGAGGGCGAAGCAGCCCAGGCACGTCTAAAGTGGGATGGTGGCTGCTACCGACTCGAGCTTGGGCAGGAGCTGGGAAGGATTAATTAGCCGAGCGCTGAATCAATGTCAGAGCGAGGAGAGGAGGTTGGGTGCAACATCTGCTCCTCTCCAAAGGGGATGGCAGCCACGGAGGAGCAGCTTCTGTGCACTGCTGGCTTCTGCCTGCGGCAGCCAGGGCCCTCCAGTAGCTCTGCTCTCGAGAGGCTGGAGAATTTGGCTCTGCGTCTGTTTTTAGGAGGAGAAACAATTTGTGTGCCATGCTTTGCTGTACAAACCCTTGGATGGGTATGGTGGTGGCACCTCTGTTGCACTGTGTCTTGGGGTCGCTTAAGGAGAGGTGATGGGGAGTGTGGAGGACCAGCCCCGGGGCAGCAGAAATTTGTGGTTTTACTGCAAAGCAAGGAAGGGAAGGCTTTTGCGTTGGGAGCAGAGATGTGGCCCAAATCCCTGAACGCGGCCTTCACAGTGATGATAGAGGTGTTTGGGCAACATGTTTTCCCTGCAACAAAGCTTGGTGCTGGTGGCTTCCCCCCGCACAGGGGTGGTGCAGCAGGAGAGGTGCCCAGAAAGGCAGTGACGGGGGACATGGCATGGCTCAGTGGTCCCTTGGGACCCATTGCTTGTTCTGCGTGGTCATGGCACGTGGGTCCAGATAATGTCCCAGAATGGGGTTTCTGGAGTGAGATGTTAGCTATTTTCCTCATTCCATATGGGGAAGGGTCCTGTTTGGTGGCTAAAATAGCTGCAAACAACCAGAGCTCAGGGTTTCTGCAGAAATACGTTTTTTTCAAGGGACAGAATTTCCATGAGCACTAGCATTTTGTCAAAAACACTGTTTTCGACAGAATTGTTTCTGGCCCCATCCCGCTGATGGAGCCCCATGGTCAGCGGTCGGATGGGCGAGCTGGAGGGGACATCTTTGCCTCCTACATCGGCCCCTGCCAAGGGAGAAGCGGAGGCGGTGGCAGGGGGTGTCCGAGGCGGATGGGAGACTTGGGTAGGGCCGGGCATGCTGTTGGGTGACTGATGTCTCTGTGTCTCCCTTCCCACAGGCTAATGGAGGTTGGCAAGACGCTACTACCCCGTCGTCGGTGACCTCCCCCACAGAAGGCCCTGGCAGCGTTCACTCTGATACCTCCAACTGATCTCCCAGCAAATTGCATCCCTGGCTGAGCCGGCCCCGGCGGGGGCAGGAGGGGAGGGGGCCTCTCCTAACACCGCAGCAGTCAGACTGGAGGTGAACCCAATCAGCACACACAAGAAGACTCCTCTTCTCTTCTCTTCGTCGGGATGCTTTTTTCAGCCAATCTGGACACTTCTTTATACTCTCTTCCCTTTCTTTTCTGGGTAGAAGCCGCTCTCCCCCTCCCTGCCACCGCCACAACACTACTCCCTTCCCCTCACCCCTTCCCACCGAAGGCTGTGTCAACAGGTAGAAGGATTTTAAGGAGGAAAAGCAAAAATCAACTGCCGCCACGCAAAACAACCCCAAAGCAGTGTACAGCCTCGTGCTGGGTGTCTTTCTGAGGAGCCACAACTGTACCTCAGTCGCGTCTTGCTTCCTTACTAGCAGGCAGTCCCCCTTGCCTCCCCCGTCTCTCACGCTACCTCTCCATAGGGAAATGCCACCGCAGCCCCTCTGCCGCCTCGTCTCCGCTGGCCCCGGCCACAGCCAGCGCATCGCCTCCCTGCACCCAGCCCTGCCTCGGTGAGCTATCCCCTGGGCACTGCCGGTGATGGGGAGGGTGGACACAGGCCACTGTGCATGTAGAAGGAGCCAGCGTGCTTCCCTTCACTTCCAAAAGGTACCGGCCCTTTCCCGTCCCCGGGGAAACCGCCAGCACTTCCTGGTGCCTGCCCTGCTCCACCGCGCGTCCCTCTGGCTGCTGTGAGCTGGGTGAGCCATGAAACCCCACCATCCTCCCTGCCTGCTGTTGGAGGGGAGGAGAGGAGGGAAAGAAACAAGACAGAGGTGGCCATCACTGATAACGAAGGCACTGAGCACCTCCATGGTGGTGTGTGGGATCAGGCACTGATGATCGATGGGACCCCAGCAGTTTTCTCACAGCATCTAGGGAGGCCAGTGGTGGAGTTTTTTCTGGCAAGGAGAGTGTCATGGAGTGTTGGCTCGTGTTGTTGGGAGCTTGCTGCGCTGTGGAAGAGGAGGAGATGGGGCTCCCCAGTGCAGCCAGGACCCACAGAGGTGGGTGACACCCGCTGCATTCCCAAAAGCACTGCCAGGCAGGCAGTGAGGGACAGGCAGCGGGATCGCGGAGGCTGGATGTGGTGGGGTGAGCGTGTCAGGTGCTTTTGGTAACAGTTAATGCAACAGGTTTGCTTGATGGGTGGGCGCTCTGCTTGTGGATGTCTTTCTGCTGAAGCTGCTGGTTTTGTCCTGGGAGTTACTCTGGGCAGTGGCATCCCAAGCTGTGGGAGCACTTGTGGGGTTTTCTGCCTAGCTTTTCTGGTCCACTTTTTGGACAAGCGGTGATGGGTGGTACGGAAGGCTTCATCCTGCTAAAACACCCCTTTGCGCAGCTGATGCCAGGAGGACACGCCTTTCATTGCAAAGTGGGGTGCAGAGGCACCGGTTTGCCCTGGACCACTGGCTGAGCTTTGTGCCAGGGAGGTACTTTTGGCCACCAGTTCTTCCAGCGGGCACGAGGAGGCTGAGTCAGCCCACGGCAAGACCCTGGGTGTCGTGGGGACTGATGTGGGTGCAGCATGTCTGGCACCTTGTGATGAACCCTAATACCTCTTGGCCACACCTTGTGCTCTTGCACATCTGTGCCCACCCTGCCCATGCTGGTGCCGGCCATCTCAAGATGGGAACCGTGCCAGCACAGAGCAGCATTAAGCAGCAACCATTTAAAATTAAAGCTCTGCCAGAAAAATTTCCACCCTCTTGCAGGAAAAAGGACATGCCCATGGCTCTGACATGCTGTCACCTTGCAGTGCGGGGCCAGCAGTGTTACTCGCCTGAAGTGGAGGTGAAGCCTGCCTTTCCCTGGGGAACAAGCCCAGAAGGCTCTAAAACTGAAATTTGTAACCTTCCCCCAAATAACAAAAGTCCCGATTCAGTGGATTTTCTGTTTCTGAGCTGGTGGGGATCAGAGTAGGATGTGAAAGGTGGACAAGAAACGGCACAAGCTGCTCCTTGTGTAGTTCTTAATCTCCAGTGGTGAGACATTCTGCCTCTCCTTTCACATCCGTGCCTGGGGATGGGGACCGTGCTGCAGAGTGTGATGTGACGTGAGGTCTAGGGCTGCCTCCCAGCTGGAAATATGTTAAGAGCAACGAGAAGGTTGGTTCCCTTCAAGGACGGTTAGGAGATGCTGCCCATCTTCCCAAGCTGTGCGCTTCCCGCTCTCCTCCTCCCCTTCCTATGGCCTCCCCCAGTGCAGCCTTTTAACCATTTCCAGCTTCCTTTACATGAAACCGTTCTGGCAAAGCATTTCAGGGATGCAGGACTGGGTCAGGTCTGTTGTCCAGGGTGGCAGCAGTGTCTGCGGGAATGCCGCTGTACCTCTTGGAAACCAACTGGGAACGAGCCGAAACCACCCGCTCACCGGAGCCGGCCAGTGCTGGGGCTGCCTTTCCCTGCCCTGCAGCCGCTGCCCCTCCTGCCTGCACCCCCTGCCCGCGGCACCCCTGCCCCGCCAGGGCACGCGCTCCTCCACGGTACTTTGCAAATCACCTCCTGGGTTGCCCGATTGATCCCTCCGGTTCGCGTTGGCGTAGCTACTCGCTTGCCTTTTTCTTTGCTTTTTTTTATTTTTGGGTTTTGTTTCTCCTCCCCTTCCCCCTCCTCCCCAACCCTGAGTGTTGTGGGTTTTTTCTTTTATTTTTTTTTTATTTTTTTTTTCTGCCCAGAAAAACCTGACTTCGATACCAAAAAAACAAAACAAAACAAAAAAACAAAAAACAAACAAAAAAACCTGCAGAAACTCAAAAAAAATAAAAATGAAAAAAAAACACAAAAAAAACTCGACGATTCTTTCAGCTTTATTAACATTTTCCATTGTTTCTTGCGATTTGTGTCTCGTTCTTTGTAGTATTGATGATAACGAACATTTGATAATGAATGTTCTTGTATATTCAGATAAAGGAGAAAAAAAAAAACCAAAAACGCAGTCGGAATTTAATAGTGTTTATAATAAAAGAATAAAAAATGACCCTCTTAGCACGCAAAATTGAACAGGGGGATGGTCCCGTCCCTGTTCTTTCTGTGGCAACAAGCGCTTCATTCCTGTATAGTTTATAACATCAAACTACCTACATTCATCTTCTTTTTTTTTTGTTTGTTTGTTTTTCCCATGGTTTGTTTTTTTTTTCATTTTCTTGCATTTGTGAATTAGTTCAAGAATGCTAGAAAAATGTAGAGTTGTGCACACTCATTTCTTCTTACACAATGTTTAAAAAGTGACGGTAATTCATTTTGTAAAACTTTAAAAAGAAAAAAAAATGGTTGGAATAGTGAGCATTAATAGGTACAGTCTAACACTTTTATGTTTCTTAACGTTGAGACCCAGAAATTACCTTTTTCTTTTTTTTTTTTTTTTTTTTT
>RSEF01000008.1:6926382-6961067 GCA_003993805.1 Himantopus leucocephalus
CATCCCACAGATGGGATGATTTGGCTCAAAGGGAGAGCACACGGACAAACACCCATCGCCACCCTGGCAGGGCCACCGCACCCCTCGCGTGGGGCAGGGTGCCATCACAGCCCCGTGGCGGAGGTGATTAATTAGCGGCATGGCGGCGGCGAACATGTGTCGGCCTCCACATCTGCCCCTCGACAGCAGGGTGCCATAAGCGAGGTGTCACCACTTTCCCACTCACCTCCTTCCTCGACGTAATCGGCTGCGACATCTGTGCCAGCTGCTCTGAGGTGCAAGAAAGCCGTCCGGTCCCTGCCCGGCACACCAACCGCAGGCAGCTCCTGCCACGGCACTACGTGGATGCCTGGAATTGGGTCCCCGTGGTCAGCTGTGAGGTCAGGGGCAGTGAGTGGCGGCACCTATGCGTCCCTCCCAGTGGGTGCCTTACGCCGAGGCAGAAGGGGAACAAAGCCAGGTGAGCAGCAGCCATTCCACACCCCAGTTTACAAACCTTTGGATGTTGGAGGAGTTTGGTAACGCACTGGTTTCTCAGGCTGCATTAGTGATTAATACAAACGTTAGTAGCGTGCTGGGGGTGATTGGCTCAGCAAAGCTGTTTGCAGCTGCTGTTAGATGAGGCGGGACGATGAAAAGTGTTTGGAGCTTTTTAGCCGGTGCTCTGCAGGCAGCGGGAGAGGGATGGCTGGCACACACTGCACCGTACTGGTAACTAGCACGCACACAGACCAAGCTTTTTATCCTTAAGAAATTTTTAAGGAGCTGATAGGACAAGTCCTGCCTTTGTGACCCCCATGCGAGTTCCTTCATCACTGGGATCTCACCACTCCTGGGCATACCCCGTGAGATCCTATCCTTCCCCCAGCAGACACAAAGTGGGAAAACCCCCATTTAAGCATCATTCCTCAATTTCCCTAGTCAAGTCTCAGGAAGGGCTTCCCACAAGCTCCGCAAGCAAGGTAGCCGCCATTCCCTGGCTCAGTCTCCGCATCAGGAGCCCTCCCCACCACAGAAGCCCTTGTCACATCCCTCTCCTTCACTTGCCTATTTTCACAAAACTTGTAGGAACTTAATTATCTCTGAGACTTCTCTCCCTGTCAAACCAGGCTGCAGCGGGCCAGAAATCTTCAAGAGATAATAAAGGGGATGGACAGGCGGTGAGCATGGGAGCACTGTCTCCTCCACAAGGAAGGTCAAAACTGTCCTTCCCTCCCACGGAAGCCATGGGCCAAACCCAAGCGCAAGGGCAGGGTGATCCCTTCTTCCCTGACTCACCGCTCCCGTAGCCACAAGTGGGAATTGGGAGGACGAAGAGGCGAGAGATGCTGGTGCCGGCCGTCAAGCAGCGGGCCAGTAATAACCTCATTATGAGGCTGGAGATACTGGGGAGGGGGGATGGGGGGGGGGGGGGNGGGGCAGATGCCATCCTTCTGCTGCCCGCACACCACCAGCAGCTTGTGGAGCCAGTAAGTTGTCAGCCCGTCTCCTGCCTCTCACCTTGCTTCTCATTAGCTCCCCGCCGCGCTGCCGCACAGGCAGATGGGGCAGGTCCCGTGTCCGCCTGCCGCCGCTATGCCGGGGGGGTGCTGGGGAGCACCGGCTTCTGCACCACTCCCTGCCACGTCCCCTTGGTCTCTGCTGCAGGGCAGAGATGCTCTCCCCAGGGCTGGGTGGGGGCACGGCTGGTCCACATCGTGTTTCCCAGGCTGCAGACGGGTGGCTGCGCTCGCCAGCTGCCTGGCCGAGTTGACTTCACTTCATCCCGGCGTGCGATCTCTCTGGCAGGAGGGCGAGCTGGAAGCAGGAAAGCTCTCACGGCTCTGCAACGCTACAGCCTCAGCGGTCCTTGCAGGGCCAAGATGCTCAAAGCACCCAGGTGGCTTCACCCAGCATAAGGCAGCCAGGCCTGTGCCCTAGGATGAGGGGACATCCCACTGCGAGACAGCCCAGTGCTGTGTTTTGGGTGCCCAGGGTGTTGAGCGCAACAAGTCAGCTTAGGGACCGAGGGTGCTCTTGGGCAGTCCCAACCCTTACCACATGCAGGATGCTTTCCTTGCCAGAGCAAGGCAGCGACATCCTCCAGCAACAGCAGCCAGAGCTGTGGGACACAGCCTGCGCAGCCCCAAAGGCAGGAGAAGGACCAAAAGAAACATAAGCCCAAGCGAGGAGTCACCAGCAAGGACCAAGCAAGAAAGGATGAGCACAAGCAGAGGGAAAGGGATCAGGCTTGGTGGTCATTTCCTCCTAAATCCTATCTCTGGGAAAGGGAAAACACACCACCCCAGTGTCCCACAAATCTCCTATCTTTCCAGGGCAACAGACACAGTTGTACAAACCCCTGCATTTGTCCATAATGAGCAATGCTTCCAGGATGGATGGATATTCCCAGCCAGAGGTGTGTTATCCCACAGTATCGCAACAATATAGCCCTCTCTTGAGAACAAGGGGTCCCCCCATTTATTACCTAAGTACCAAATTGCTTAAGCGTCACCAGTTGTGGTGGTTTCCGCTGCCCTTTTCCTACAAGGTCACACTTCAAGGTAAAGGACTCCTGATAGTATGGCATGACCCACTGCAGCCATTTTGTATGACAGTATAAGACCCCCAGACCCACGTGAACGAGAACCTGCAGAAAGCATGGATGTTCTGCCCAAACCTAAGCATCCCATGGTGCTTCTTCACAGTTGCGGACTTGGCTCTGGTGAACTGAAGGAAGAGCGCTGAGCAGTCCCCAGGTGGGAGGGAGCTGCAGGAGGGCAATGGTGGAGCCATGTCACCATGCGAAGAGATGCTCCCATGCATTCCTCTTATCCAAGTGCCCAAAGCCTGAGCAATTTTATCATGCGCAGTATACCCAGCCACAGTGATAC
This sequence comes from Himantopus leucocephalus, assembly GCA_003993805.1. Taxonomy (NCBI): domain Eukaryota; kingdom Metazoa; phylum Chordata; class Aves; order Charadriiformes; family Recurvirostridae; genus Himantopus; species Himantopus leucocephalus. The sequence goes on from RSEF01000008.1 coordinate 6,929,256, forward strand.
CATTTTTGGTCTTGGCTACCCAGGACCACCGGGATCAGAAGCACGAAAATATTGAATTAAGGTGTTGATGGAAGAACAGGAGGCACCCCTCCACACCCTTGCACTCTGCTGGCCTTTCCACCTTCTCCTGTGCCCAGCTTTTTCTGCAACAGTCCTTACCAGAGACATCCAGCACTCTTCCTAACCATGACAATTTCTTCCTCTCCGTGGAAGATTTGCGTGCTGCTCCCACAGCAGCGACCCGCACAGCCCAGCCCAGCTTCCCTGGGCTCCTGCATCCATCCCAGCCATGCTGAGGGCTGGCTCTGCTCTCACTGCAACCGTGTCAGTGCCTCCGCTGAGAGCGGTGGCCCAAAACAAGCATTCCTCAAGCTAATGTTTGACTAAAGCAACATCCAACCTCATCACAGATGAGCCCTCCTAGTTGTCCTAAAGCAAACTGGGACACCTCCACACTGAAGTCACAGTGGCCTCAACAGCAACCATCTGCCAAGCTGTGGCCGTTCACATCAGGAATAGCCACAGAAATGGGATATTTTCTGGTGTCAACATGCACTTGGATAAAGCCGGGTAGCCTTTTTTGGATGAGCAGCACAAATGCCCCCTTGGTGCCCTCCAATTCCCCCACATCCAGCCTGGAAAGCCAACTCAGCCCTGCCAGCCCTTTGCCTCCCACAGGGATGCCCCAACCACCAGCAGAGCTGAAAAAACACCTCTGCCCTGGAACCACCACATTTTTTGAGGTACTCAACCCCACAGAGGGGAGGGACAATGGGGGGCAGTGAGCCCTGGCTCATTCCAAGGGCCAGAGCCCCAAATGAGCAGCATTTCCTCACTAATTGGGGCAAAACAGGGCTTTTTTACTCCTTTTGTCCATGCAGGCTGCAATGCAAGGGAAGGAGCTTTAAAGGCATGCGGTACCTGCGCGAAGCAGAGGGGGTAGGGGTGTGTGTGCAAGCGTACAGAGCTATTAATTAAAATTGCTCAGTCAGATGCTATAGAGAGATTAGTTGTCACATTGTGTTAATGGCAAGCTTGGCAACGCCGCGAGAAGGGGCAGGACTGCCCGCCGTCCCCTCAGCTGTTCAAGTGCCACGTTTATACCCAGCCAGAATGACTAATTGGCAGGTTTTGTCGAACAGAAGCCCCCTTGTTATTGGGAAGAGATCAGTGCCTTAATGAAGGAGAGGGAGGAAGGGGACACGTGAGTACCAAGCTGCCGCAGCCACCTCCAAGGCACAGGTCCCACAGGGAGGGACAGCTGCAGCCCCATCCTCACGGCAAAGGTGCACAGAGAGGCTTGAGAAGCCCAGAGCCACAAGACAGCTCAGCACCAGGCTCTTCACCAGCACTGCAAACCCCCAGCCCTCCCCAGAGCCAGGTCCCAATGAAGAGGTGGAAATGTCCTCCTGGACCACCCAGCCACAGGGAATGAGCACAGGGCAGGACCCCCCAGCTCTGCAGTTCATCCTCCTTGTCAGGGAAGCAAATATCTCTCCTTGGTTTTGCTCCCTGACTCCTTTTTTCCTGCTAACAAGGAGGAAAGGAGCACAGAAAAAGGCTTGGGGAAGCTCCCAAATGGCAGCTCCAGGAGAGCATTGCAGGCTTGGTCACCAGAGGATACGCAGCACAGGCTGGACAAGCACAGAGCCCACCCTGCCTTGCATCAGGGCACATGGTAGGAGGCCCCCAGTGCCTGCTCTAGCTGTCATTTCTCCCCCTGTTGTCCATTGGAGTCCCCTTCCTAACTTCTACCCCCAAAATTAACTCCTCTGTGACAAGGGCAGAACTCCTAATCTGGGCCCTCTGTCCTCCCCCCGCCAGCTACAGAGAAGCGCTGAGCTCTGTGCCTGGGCAGAGCCCCTGGCAGAGATTTTTGGTGAACACAAACCTTGGTGAAGCAGGAAAGTCCAGAGATAAACTTGTTGTTAGTACCACAGACTTCAAAAGGTTCAGCTGCAGTGGACAATATTTCTGCCCTCTGATGTACAGCCCTACCCCAAAGGAATTGGCACCAGAGGAAAACATTCTTCTCCCTGTCTTACAGAGGAAGGAAACTCAGATATGGAACCACAAAGCTATATAGGTGTCCAGCACCCACAGATCCTACAAGATTTATGCACCTTGAGATCTTGTCCTAGTTGATTTGACAAGGTGTCCCTTGGAAAAGTGATGGGTGGAAAACTGAGGTACAGCATGACCGTGCTACCAAGCCCGGGGTCTTGCCCAGATGGCCCCTTCCAGGTGTTTGCGTAAGGTTTTCAGTCTGGTGATCAGCCTGTTTAGCCCAACCAGCATCGATCCCACAGGTCTGCTTCTGCCTTGAATAACTGGTTTCCACCCCACCCCAAATTTGGCTTTATTTTGTGGACTTGGGGCTGTGCTGGAGGGCAATAGGGAGCACATGGGGATGCTGCCATAGGGCAGCAAGGCTTTTCTTCTCCCACCAGCACTAGTTCGAGAAACACTAGATAAGTAAACCTTGTGTTAGGGGTATCAGCAATTTTCCAAGCTGACCTGCTGCCTCAAGCTGTTACCCTCGGATTGACATGGGTGAGAACAGATGAGCCCCCACTGCTGCTGAACAAGGCCAGCCACGCTCAGTGGGTCTGCAGTGGGAAGGTTGCTTCCTTTCCATGGAGAGGTGGCACAGGGTGGAGGGGGGCTGTCATCCCTTTACCACCTCCAGGCAGCTCTTCAGGCCAACAGCATCTCACCACGCCAGGCTCAAGTGACTTGGGAGTGCCTAGCGTTTAGGAGTAATCTTGGGCAAGAAGCAGGTTTTCACCTGGACGCAACAGCACGGCTCTGTGGCAAGATGAAAGCTGTATGAGCATGTTGTGTGCACAGCAAAAGTGCAGTTTCTGTGTAGTAGCTATTCTGTTCTAAGGCTAAGCTTGACATGAATTGAACTTAAAACTATGGCCAGGTGGAGTCGTTTCAGCCCAAATCTGAGCTCTGTGCTGCCATACCTGTTTATTGCTACCCAGCTAGGCTCTCTTGAAGTTGCCATAATTATATCTCCCCTCCAGCCATCGGAACCTCAGCTGTGTTTCACAACCATGACTGCAACCTGACCATTTCACCCAGCCTCCAAAGCTGTCTGTGTATGAAGATGAGGCAGAGGTCACCATCAACACCATTTGCTCCCTGAGGCCTGGAGGCCAGATTTGGGCTAGGTGATAGAGTAGCTGGAGATGCAAAAATGCCCGCAGGACTGGTGTTGTTCACACCTTCAAGCAGCCTGGCCCTAAACAGTTTTTGGGATGTCACTACATAATGCCTGTACAGTCCTGCAAGTCATCTTCCTTGGCCCCAGGGTCTACTTGCAGATGACCAATCAACCTGGTGTATTATTCCTTAGCACAGCTCCAAGACAGTTCACAAACATAATGCATACCTTCTCTGTATACTTCCCCCTACTGCTAGTTTCCTGTTATTTTACTTTTTTCTAACTTTACCATTTCACAAGTCCTTACAAAGCAAATTGCTGCAAGTTACTCATTGCCCATCAGCAGAGACAGTAAGGGAATGTGTCCTGTGCAGAAGTCTCAGTTGCAAAGGAAGCAAACATGTACTTAATCTTTTGTTCCCAAGATGTCATACTGACCTGAATAGACCCAAGTAAGGAAAGCATTGCAGTGCACTGAAGAAAAACAAAACCAAAACAACCCAGTGCTGGACCCAAACTCTTGTTCTCTGCTTTTGACTGCTTTAAGTCATGCACTGCCGTCTCCTGTGCAGCAGTTACCTGTCACAGAAGACACTTTGTTCATGTATTTGAGGCTAAGTTCTAATCATTGAATGTAATAGGGCAAGATGAGTGATAGATTGACACAATTAATTTTCATGTTCCCGCTAGTAACATTGACTTTAGGGCATTCAGTCTTTACAAGTCACTGAATGCGAGGGAAAACTTGGCTCTGATCTTTTCAGTAAAGGTCAAAAGGGTGCTCAGATCTCCGTATGGGAGCTCAACTGTTCAAATGCCCTTCAGGATTTTGAAGTATGTCCCACTCACATGAATCTAGAAACTGCCACTCCGACTGCATTTGCTCAGGGAGAACTCACTGAGAAGATTGTGTGGACACATCTGTGGTACTACTTGAACACTCAAAACTTGCCTGAGCCTGTCTGTCTACAGAGCACATGTGGAGCTTGAGTTTTGACAGGTTGAGAGAGTTAGGGTTGTTCGGCCTGGAGAAGACAAGGCTCTGGGGAGACCTTATTGCAGCCTTCCAGTACCTAAAGGGGGCCTACAGGAGAGCTGGGGAAGGACTTTTTACAAGGGCATGTAGTGATAGGACAAGGGGGAATGGCCTCAAACTGGAAGAGGGTACATTTACATTAGATATTAGGAAGAAATTTTTCACTTTGAGGGTGGTAAGGCACTGGAACAGGTTGCCCAGAGAAGTTGTGGAGGCCCCATCCCTGGAGGTGTTCAAGGCCAGGCTGGATGGGGTTTTGAGCAACCTGGTCTAGTGGGAGGTATCCCTGCCTCTGGCAGGGGGGTTGGAACTCAATGATCTTCAAGGTCCCTTCCAACCTAAACCATTCTATGATTCACTGGCTGTTGATCTTCTAAAGACTGGCTCTAGCACTCAATCCTTTTCCATCTTGATCTAACCAGGAACTGATGGTGACCGGACCTCTGATTTGTTCCTGCTGTAATAGCCCTTACACTGCACCATCAGCTCTCACTAGCAGGATGTCTGTCTACCCTTACCATCCCAACTCAACTTGCAGGACACAGATCCCATGAGAGCAGCCAAGAACAATCAGTTAGTGGATGCATGGAAGATAAGTCCCTCCTGGCCTTTACACTGCTGGAAGATGCTCAGAAATGAGCCAGTCAGAAGGAGTCTATTCTAGCTAGCTCTGCTTATGGGAACATTGGTTGTGTCCTGGCTTATGGTGTAGGGCCTCCAATTTAGGATCTGGCCTGATTTTTCTCCAGGCAGAGAACTCCACAGTCCCACAATGTTCAGTGAGAGGGCAGAGAATATAAAATGCTGTTAAAGCAGCCTGTGAAGACTGTTTTCATGGTTCACATCAGGTAAGTTTATCCCAGCTTCAAAGAAACTGAGGACAGAGAAATAACAGCCTCAGCCCTTCTGAGGGGAACTCTGACATCTCATGCACCCTCCCCATACACACAGTCTTCATGACCTGTATTTCTCCAACCCTCCTTTCCATAAGCCCAGCATGGAGAGTTGTTAGGACAGCCCCAATCCCAAACACGTGACCCACCAGCACCTAATTTCGCAGATGCCCATCTAGTTTCTGGGAGCCCCATTGCCCTCTTAGCCTGTTGAATGTGCGCCTTATTTGCAGCCATTTTCCCACATCTTATTTTCTACACAAATCCATCATATATCTCTTTTGAGACAGAACAGCTTCTCAAAGATGCATTTTCTTCTTAATATAGACATGCATGCAGATGTCCTCCCTCCACCAAACCTTTCTGAAAGCAAGGACCTGAGGTGAGGAGACACACAAGCAGGTCGAATCCAGTAACAAATGGAGAAACAGATTATTTTCAAATCCAGCCTGGATCCGTTCTTGGAACGTCCAACACAAGCTGCTGGGCTCACCAATCTGCTGGACAAGGATGCTCCCTGACTCTGTATCCCCCTCATGCATCCATCCTTCAGGGATGCTCCCTGACTCCATATCACCCCAGAAATTTCCCTGTCCCCAGGCTTCCCAGTCCTGCCCCCATCCTTTCCTCTCCACCCTTTCTCCGTACCCTGCTGTTAAACAATGCCCATCCTAAGAAAACCACCCCACAAGCAGGTGAGCGACTGCAACAAAGCAGCCCTGCTATGCACGGCATCCCTGCTCGCGAGCCAAGCCGGGAGATTCACCTGTGCGGCCCAGACAGTGAAGAATTGTTTGGAGCAAAACACTGTGCAATCAAGTGGAGATAGCAGAGGCAATGGGGTCAGGCAGGCTGCCTGGGGCATCTTTCATCTCCGACTTCGGGAGGTGGGGTGTAAAGTGCATGCTGGCCAGGCCCGAGGCAGGCTCAAAGGCAGCCTTGTTCTGCCAGCTATCTGCCATCTCTCTGATGTCACACGTTTCATTTGGGCAGCTCACTTCAAAGGCCCCCTTCTTGTGCTCGCTCCCTCCCTCCCCTCGCCCCTTTCTCTCTTCTGGGTTTGGATTTTGCTATTGGAGGGATAATAGCCTGGCTTTCCAAAAAAGTATTTTGCTGCGCAATAAAAAAAAAAAAATATCAAAGATGCTTAAAGAGCAGCTGCCCAAGTTAACCCAGTTCAAGCAGGGCAGGGCTGGGACAGTCACTGGGAAACCAAGGTCTCTCAGTCTCCTTCCTTGTCACACTCAAGCTCTCTACAAGCAGTAGCAAATTTGGGCCTATCCTGGCTTTTCCAGCACCCCAAATCCTCCTCCATTGACAAAGGGATCCCTCTTATATCTGCATCCACCATACATTTGCTACAGGGACCTCTGTGTCATGGCTCCTGCCCCAAGCAGAGGTCCAGTTTTGGCTGGAGTTTCTAGGGCAACTGTAACCCCCCAGGTTGAACCATATCAGACACCACCTTGGCATACCCATGGCAGCAGGGTACACAGCATCCACCTCTGCAGCACTTGCTGGGTGCCATGAGGCACATCCTGCAGGCAGGACGCCAAAATATCAGCCATGATATGTTGGCCATGCCAAGACAAGACATCTTGCTCAGCTGCAGCCTCTTGTTGAACAACTGTATCTCTGCCAAGCTACACAAACTTGTCCAACGCTGCACAAGAGAAAGATGGCATTTCAAAAGGCTAATAAGACTCTGGATGCAAGTTGCCTACTGGGAGAACGTGCATCCCAGTAACTGAAAAAGAGCAAGATGTATTCAGATAGAGTCAGAAAGACCCTGGCCAAAAGCCATTTCCAGTTTTTGTCCTAAGCATGCAAAAGCTCATGTGCCCTCAATTAAGTACTAGGTGACTTCTGGTTTCTGACTTTAGGGAGTCTGGCAGTGGCAGTTCTAAGCTATTTTCCACAACTGGAAGCTATCCAGTGTAGCAAATATCTTCCTGCACATACCATGCTTCCAGAAGCTGGGGATTTAGATGGTGAAAAGAAAGCTGTGGGAGGAAAGGGGAGTGGGAGATTTGCTGGTACCCAGCAGGGGCCCAGGGATCCTGGACAGAAGCTCTTTAAGTTGCACCACCATGCAGTTACCCACAGCAGCACACCCACTGCCAGGGTAGAAAGTCAGGACACCGGAGTTCCCTTTTTGCTCTGCCACTGCTGCATGCTGTTCTTGCCAGGTGAAACCCACTTCTTGTTCCTGCCTTTGCTGTGATCCTCCCTGGACTATTCCCAGTTCACCACAGGGATAAGGAAGCAGCACCCACCATGAGCCGTCACCAGCTTGACCCAGACTTCCACCATGCACCACCCCCTTCACATGGCAGCCACTTCACCACATGAACATTTGGTGGCTATTCCTTGGCTCACCGCTATATTGACGTTGCTTCAGTTTTGGTGACAGTAGTAGGAAAAGGTGCATCAAAATTCAAATGAAAAGGTGCAAAATTCAATATAAGGAAGAAAAATCACGTCTATTCCAGACCCAGCAGACTGCTGACCCTTACTCAGGGTACACAGTCTGCAGGCCATGACTTCTCTAGATCAAACCAAGCCTGCCTGAAGGGCAGCTAACAGCTTGTCTCACACGAGTGATGCTCTGATCCTAGCCATCAGACTGCACAGGCAGCAGCCCCTGAGGGTCCCCCCCCACACACAAAATCATCCTGGCTTGACACCCCAACACCCTCCCCTGGACAGGCAGGAGATGAGATGTGCTGCTGCTGCCCGTCCTCTGCCCAAAACCCGCTGGAGGACCTCCAGCCCCAAGCCCCCTTCTTCTCATCAGGACCTCACCCCATGGGGAGAGGGGATGCAATTCGCATCAAGGAAGATATTTTGAGGCCTTGGGGAACAGAATGTCAGCAATCCCTAGAAGTCATTTCTTAACGCTGACAGTTCGGAGAGAGGCGGAGGTACCCTGAATACCAGCCACGTAAGCAGCAGCCTTTGCTCCCCAACCCAAGCATCCACAGGAGGATTTAAGGGACTCACAGAACTTACTGGCAGGTATTAAGAGTTCACTGGGGCTGTAATAGCAATCTGTCAGCGTGCTGCTAATCCGTCTTGACAGAAACTTTATAAGAAGCTGGAGCGTGTTAAATAGTCCTGGAGTTTAAGCAGAGCAAATGCAAGGAGGGTGGTTTAAAGCAAAGGCTGTTTTCCTTGGACCTCTGACCAAAAGCCCAAGGGCCGGCTCAGGGTTTGACTCTGTAAACGGCTTCTCTCCTGGAGGAGAAAAAGGAGAGACACCTTTGGAAAGCACCATTACCCAGACGGCACCAAGCAACACCTTGAACACCCGATGGGCTGTCCCGCAGGCAGCCGGTGCGCAGGCGGTGATGCACAATAGCGGCTCTGTGCGCTCGCCCAGCCGCCCGCGCCGCAGGAGGTGGGGGACAGCACGCCGGAGGGGTGCTCACAGGGACCATCTGATGCACCTGCGCTCACCTTGGAGTCAAGAATGCAAATAATTCACATCTGCAAATCCTGGGAAACCCATTAGCGCTGAAACTGGATCCATTCACCCCGCGAGGGAAGTTTGCCCAAGTCCCCGCACCACTGCGGTTTCGAGGACAGTTTTATCGGGTGGTTATCACAGAGCCCTCAGTCTGGGCTGCGTCATGCAGGTGGTGTGTCGAGAGCGGTATTTTGTGTCCTCCAATCCATGGATGTTAACAGACAGGGCAACCAGGTGCACCCTCCTGGGAAAAGCGGCTAGGAGGGTCTCTCCCAGGACAGCCAGCAGCATGAGCGTGGCACACCAGTTACCCACCAGTATGCAGCACACCAAAAGCATGGCTCAGACTAATAGGACTTCAACCTGCCCGGCACTGAAGGACAGCTTCCCATCACTCTCCGATGTAAAGGTGAGGCTACCAGGTGCACTGTAGGTTTTATTAGGGACCAGCAGCTGAGATGCCACATCCAGTGGGTTCCCGCACCAGCAGGACTGCAAACACATTGCAGGAGCAAGTTTGTGTGTGTTGGCACTGCTCTGAATATTCCCCGCAGTCAGTTCGCTCTGGAGCAGATGGCAAAGTTTCATCACCATCTCTGTATTTCACTGCTCTATTTCCCATGGACTTCCCAAGCCTTTTGCCTCTTAGCTAAGGGTCCTGCACCCTCACCGAAGCATCCCATGCAGCATAAATCCCCACCAGAAACACAATTATCATTAGGGACACTCAAGACGTCTGCAAAGAAAGAAGCTTGCACACTGTTAAACTCTCAGTGAGAGCCTCCAGTGGACTTTTTCAGCCTCACGTTCACTAGAGCTTGCTGCCAAAAGAGGGGTGGAGAGCAAGACCTCTAACTAGAAAGAAGAGTAAAGGGACTTTCTGTTATGACCCTGCCAAGACACCAGCCACCTGGGTGAGAGGCTGATAAGTAGCAGCTTATCCTCGACCCATTTTGGCCAGGTATCCCAAAGGAGGGAAAGAATGAGCCAGTAGCAGCAATGCATCTCCTCCACCACTCCAGTACATCAAGTGTACCCATGGGTCTCATCTCAGCTGAGCAAAAGTCATGAGGTTTCTCAGGCAGAAAGATCTGTTGGCCGAAAGGACTCAGTAGCAGCCCAGCTACTGGGAAGCCTGATCTCCCATGGCTTTGTCATCCCCTTGGTGAGCAGCTGTGACCCATGCCCCACACCTCAGCTGCAGGTGTGAAATGGGGAGCAGTGCTCACCAATGCAATTCCTGAAGTCCAGCAAGGGCTGTGCTCACACTGAAGTCTCCCCATGGACGGGAAGAGAAGTCGTGAACAGATTTATGGATCTCTTCAGCATCCCTTTATGCAAGACCCGCAGAAACCTATTTTTTTTAACTTATCGAAATTGGCAGAAATTAGACAACAGCCCCCACAATTATTTTGGCAAGGAGGTGACAGGCCAAGCAATTGCATAGGCCTTGTCTGAGCAGAAAAGCAAGGTAGAAGCATTTGCTGGGAAAGAAAGAAGAGCCACCACCAGCCTTGCTGGGAATGCAGAGTGGGACCTGTAATAACAGCTAAAAATGAAGTATGTGTCCTCCTGGCAGGGGGGGGGAAGCAGGGGGGGACGGGACACTGTGTTACAGCACAGCAAACTCAACACAACGTTAAGGATGTCAGCAAAAGCAGGTAGATGCAGACCAGGTAATCCACTATAAAACTCTTGCATGCAGGGATCCCACCGACTTCTTCCTTTGGACACACCTTGAGACAATCCCAGAGGAATTCACAAATTGGCATTGTCATTATTTTTTTTTTCCCCCAAGCCCTGCTTCCCCCCCAGCACGTTGTCATCGTCGTCCCCAGCAGCAGAGTTGCTCCCAAGTAACCAGATCCCCCCCCAGCCACAAAGCGCCTACTGTATTCACCCCGATGCTATCGGGAGGGGCTGGCCGGGTGCATGCGGTCAGGCAGCACCTAAGCTCGGGTGGCCCAGGGCTGTGGGATGAAACAGGACTCTTCCTCCTCCCCCAGCACACCGCAGCTTTGAGGCCATCATGGGGAGGGCTGAAAATGGAGCATCTCCTCTGCTTATTCATGTTTCATGGGGAAGCTCTTCCCCGCCAGCTCCAGCCCTGGCTAATACACTCTCCACCAGGTGCTTTGCAAAAGCCAGCACTGCCACAAACATTTGTTAGCTCCTCACGAGCTCCTGGCTGGAGGTGAGCTGGTCACATCAACAGCAGGTTTTTATTTCGAGAAAAGGAAAACATAAGCAAGTCAGGGAAACAGCTGTTAAACTGCAGGAATAATCAATTAGGAGGCAATTTCATGATCTTGAATAAGCTTGCTTGCACTTAAAAGCTTTCTGAAGCAAGTGGTTAGCCTCTAATTGATGGGAACTGTAAAGCCCAGGAAAGAGGCAAAGCGGCTCAGTTTGTACAACCATTTCTGGGGCACAGCACGGGCTATGGGTCCCACCACTGCTGCCCAGCACATTGCAATGCCTTTGAGGACAGCATCTGTCTTCAGGCTTCTTCATGGGCCTAACTCCTTGCCAAAAACTCACTGATACTTTTATCTGGATTCCACATCCCCTCCCCATCTCACACTCCCAGGTAACCCAGCTTGACACGGGAAAGCCACTGGTCAGACACCAGCCATGCTGTTCCCCTTCCCTGCCACTGGCTGCAGAAGCCTGGCTGTGCTCAGCTGATTGGTGCTGAGAATTGGACCCATTTCTCATACATTAACTTTGAGGAACAAAACAGGCTTTCAGGTCATTCACAGTGTCTTTTTATGCTTCCTGGTCACCCATGGCAGAGCTGCTCCTTTCGTCCTAATAGGGAAGTGTTAGGACTTGGTGGGTTAGGACCCATCCTCCCCAACCATCCTTGTCCCACCTGCAGCTAACATCCTCTCTTTCAGATGAGCTGCTCTGCCGCATTTGCCACTGTCCTTTAACCACTGTGTCCTGCCTGAGCTTCTCACCCAGTCTTCCAGCTCCCCTACCCCAGCCTTTGTTGAAGAGCTCCTGGCAAAGGCAATCTTTGCCCCACGGGATGAGGCTTCACATGCCCCAGGCCCCAGGTCTTCTGCTGGCAGTGCTGGGATGTCACCGCTCCTTCCTCACCCCTCCGCCTACTCCAGGAGGAGACAGAGCAGCCAACAGTCAGTTATAGCTTCTGGCAGGCTCCAGCTAATCCTTTTGGAAGAGTTTCACCAGTCTCCTCTTCCCAAACTCCTCAGGGGCTCTCCAGTTACTTCCCAAATACCTACATGCACTCAGCAGCAGAGCCAAACCCTCCAACCCTGGGACACCAGCTCGAGGTTGTCAGGACAACATAATCAGCCATCCAAGGCACAGGCGTTACGCTACATCTCTAGTTCCATGATCTCATGCTATATTTTCCATACGGTCCCTGCCTTGTTCAGCAAACGGGTGGTTGCTCAGTGTTTCCCATCTCCTCCTCGCTCTCCGTGTGCAGCCTCAGGGCCCTCCATGCTCACATATTATTTTGAGCTTGTGCTGAGCACAGACTTGTTTCCTCGCAGATGCTCTTGGGAAAGTGCTGAGAAGCCTGAGGCTCCATGGATACCTCCCGTCACAGCCTCTCCTCTCCAAAGCAGATATTATTGCATCTGTACCACCAGGAACAGAGGTAAGAGGAGAGCCAGAGCTGCTGGGGGCCAGCCAGTTTCAGAACACCAAAGCTCAGCTCTCCAGGGCACTAATCCTGTCTGGGCTTTCTAAGAGTCCTAAATAAGATTGGTCAGAAAAGGGTCATTAGCTCTTCACCCCACTTGAAGCCACCAAGTTGATGAGGACCCTAGGGCACTTCTTGCTGGGGTTCACCACCAGCTCCCCATCTCTGTGCCACAGGGTCTGCCTGCCTCCTGCCACAGATTTGCTCTGCCCTGAGACCATGAGTCAATCCACTAAACATCCCTCTGAATGAGCCCCCTGTTCTCAGGGTCATCAGAGGAGAAATCTGATCTCCTCTCTGAAGCAGCAGCTCAGAGGGCCCGAGGCGGTGGGAATCTGCTGTTCTTCACCGAAAGTGCTGTCGGTATTTGATCACTTGGAGTGTTTTGACATGGTTTGCAGTTGGATACGCTCGTCCTCAGCCTGTGAACACGTCAGCCAGGCAAGCGCATGTCAGCCTCCGCATCAGTGTCTAGGAGGTCTACAGCTGACAAGATAACCTTTTCATGACCAACACATTGCCACTCAGAGGAGTGGCGACAAGAATTTGGTCTGATCTCCAACAAGATAAGAAGCTATTATTCACCTTTTTACACCTGAAGAGGTTCTAACCCTTTTCCTGCCTTTCCATTGCAAGTCTTTATCATTTCATAAAGCTTTTTTAAAAATGAACTTTCCATGCAGATGAGCAGTGGAAGAAAAGACTTAGCAAATGCAAGTCACAGATTTGGACAGCTGGTGTTACCTGGGATCTTGCTCACCGACCTACCATAAGGCCAAGGCACTCATCCTCAGTGGTTTGAGCCTTATCATGTGTCACAAGACAAGCGTTTTCTAATGATGGGTGACATTTTGTGCTCAGAACAGCATCAGTGCAGTTTGCCAGACACCTGGCAAGTGATTTCACTCTGGAAAAGTGACAGAAGCAACCCAAGCTTTGGCCTTTTCCCACCAGAAAAGCAGTATTTGCTACCTCCCATATCCAGCTCCAGTGAAAGACCCTGCCTGCGGCTTCCCTGGGATTTGTGCCCTCTCCATCTCAGATGTGCAGAAAGACAACCCACTGATGTGGGTACATGAGAAACTCTCCTGCAGGCTCTTTTGTATATGAGTGGATGCCCACATCACACAAGAAACCAGCCACCACCTTGTGCAGCAAGGGGCTGGGGAGGTGGCTGTGCGCAGGGGTTTACACATGGGCCTCCTCACTGCACCAAGCTCTTCTTTGCTAGGAAGCTGTCTGCTTTGGGGTCTCTTGGTGCCCACATCTCAGCTGGCAGGAGCCAGTACAGCTCCACAGACTTCAGTTGAGCCAGGCTGTTCTGAGCAAGGCAAGGATCCAACCAACTGGAGGTGGTTTTCCTAGACAGCATCTGCTACCAAGGTGACATGCTTCCAGGAAGGCTGCTTGCTCCAGCTCATATGTCTGGGCACTACAAGTCTCCCACAAATACCTAAAAATACCATCAAGATTTAAATCTCCAGATCCAAACCCTGCAGTATTGGCCAATACTATTTTGAGTTTCACTCCAGTCTGCATCTGCCCCAAGCTCCTGTACCATCCATTCACAAAGAGCAAGTTAATTAACATAATATCACTCAGAGCTAGCTCGTTCCTGGCTATCAGTATCATCTAATCAGTGTCCTCAACTGAAAAGTAATCTCTGACTTGATCTTTCCTTGGCCACCGAGCAGTGCCTGAACAGAGGGGGCTTTGTTTTGAGTCACTAGAGACACGAAGGTCAGCTCCCAACCTTTTCCTGGCATTGCCCTTGCCTTGGAGAGCAAGGTAGAGCCTGTCTTCATGTCAGACCTTGTTCTTTTCTTCCTGGCTTTGACAAGAAGATATCATTTTTCCTAGGGAGTTGCTCCCTGGGCCGAGAGGGGGCTCAGACATGAAGCACAATATGGCAAAGCAGCACCATGAAAGCACATCCCGGGAGGGGACAGTCCTGAACATAGCAAACCCACCACCCACCCACGGACATCCAACAACCCACCTGGCCTGACAAGAAGTCATCTGCCATGCAGTGACTCCGTCACCTGCAGAAGATAAGGCTCAGCCAGTTTTTGCTTTGGCAGGATCCATCCACACCCTGAAATAAGGCACAACAGAATATGAAATCCAGATGACAGGAGGATCCACATCTGCTCCTGCATTGCACAACTGCAAGCTGGACTTGTGTTTGGGTTGTGACAAGCACACTGGCCAACTTGCAGAAGGAGGACAGGTTTAAGACCATGAATTCTGCTGACTTTATGAGACAAAGATCTTCCCCTTCCCACAATACTGATCCTTCCCCAAAATTATATGCTGTATATAATAATTTTATGCATATACACACACATACCTTGAGATACTGTTATTACAGCATGTCATTACATTTTTGCAAGATTTTAATAGTAGGCAACCAGTCTGTATGAGATGGGTTTTATGGGGGCTTTACTCTGGGGGAAGTAATTCGGTAAGCGTAAATTGATAGTCTGATGGAAAGCCAGACTGACGTAGGTGAATATTTTTCAACTAGGAGATAGCTGTGGGTGGGGAAGACAAGCCTTTTATCTTTAAACAATTTTTTTTAAAAAAAAAGCTTTAAACATGATATTTTAAGAAGCATCCAAGTGAGGGGAATTTTTAAGGCAATTTTAATAACCATTAACAAAAACATCAATTTTTCTATGGCAAGCCTGGGTGGTGTTAACCCAGCCATTACCTACAGCTGGATCCTACAAATCAAACTCATGCTGGCTTCATGGGTCACAGCAGCTCCTCCACATCACCTATACTCCACCTCCCTCAGATCTGCCCCCTTTCCACAAGCAAAGCACATCACCACCTCCAGCCCCACCTGACCATCAGCTTCACCCCAACCCAGATCCCCTCTGCTCCACTAGCACCAGCCCGCATTTCTCCAAGACCGCCAAGCCCAGTGACAGAGAAATCTCAAGCCATGATTTCCCCAAACTGTCCATACCAGGACAGGTCCAACCCTTTCCCCTGCTGCTGCGGAGCCCTCCTGTGCCAAAATCCCAAACTGGAAAATAGGATTTTGCCTTTCCATATCATCCACCCTGAAGTTGGGTTTGGAGACAACCAGCTAAAAAATTATGCCTAGCCAGCATTAAAAAATACAGTTATCAGCCTTGTGCTTTGCAGAAGTAAAGTACACACAAATACCACAGTCTCTGCAAATAAATCCCCCAACACATAATTTTCTCTTAGAAAGAGCTAGGGCTTTAGAAACACAGCAAAATTTGCACACAAGCACCTACCCTGCTGTCCTTCACAAGATCATCTCAAATCAGGCCAGGCAGCTTCCTAGGGCATATCTTCCCACCTCCTCCCAAACCCAGGCAACCTGTGAATCTTCCTTGTATAGGGTTTTACCCTCCCTCCTGCAACACCTTCACCTGGTGACTCACTAATTACATCCCAAATGAGCAAGCAGGCACAGATGAGATACATCTCCAGGAAGAGAAGACCTTGCAGCTCAATTCACCTTATTTAATTCTCCATGTAAAGTCTTCTCCTGCAAGTTAGACATTTCTCCAGCCTTCTTTCTGTGCATTTTCAGCTCATGTTTGAGGCAACAGAGGCCAGATAAGGGCTCAGAGATTTTTTGTAATCAAAATGTTATTGTTGAGAAAAAATAGAGCCTGTGAAGTGATTAAAAGTAAGTCTTCATTTTGGGGAGCAAGGGGAAACACTCAGCTGCAGGATGACCAAGAACACAGTCCCAAGCAGTTTGGGTCAGGCAGGCTGCCCAGCATCCCATCCCAAGATGTGACTGGGTGACTGGAATAAACTGGACACTGCTGAGCTGGGGCTGCTGCAGGGTTTTGCAGCAGTTGCCATTCATAGGGTCAAGTGCCATGCTCTTCTGTCCTAAAATAGAGCAAAACCCCAAACCAACCCAAGAAATCCAGGCTGCTCCTAGGGAACTACTACTTGCAAAGTAAAAATCACAAGTTTTCTTCACACAGTCATACCATTTTAGAATATTTTTTTCTGCACGTTGGACTTGGATAACATAGCACAGGAACAGCAGAGCAGTGACTGATGAAGGGCAGGAAGGAGAACACCTTGTTTTGAACATCTCAGACAATGAGTTCTGGATCCCCATCACCAATTTGGTGGCATCAGCGCATATCCCTAGAACTTCTCCATGTCAGGGAGCTGTGATGAGAGCAACTCATATTAGGAAATACCCACCCCTATCTTTTAGGCAGTCCTAGCATGGAGTTGCCCACGGCCCTGCAATGGAGGATTGGGGTTCATGGTGAAGTGATAGTCCAGATGAGAGCACTTATGGGGTAACCTGGCCTGCAGAGATGTTTTCCCACTCCTGCGGTTCCCCTGCCCTGGAGGAGGATGAATGCCTCCCAGCCATGCTCTGCTCAGGGAGCTGAGATGGCAACCAGGGATGTGAAAGTACCAATGAGGTCTGCAGGGCATTTTAAGCCAAGAGCTCATCCCTTTGGGAAAATGTTTTCCTAGTAATCTGGCTGTCCTGGCTTCTCCAGCTCTCCTTCAATGCTAAGAGCATAGAAACAATATGGGCAGGTGTAAACATGAAGCAGAGTTTTCTGGTAGTACAAACAAACATGAGCTCACGCAGACAACTGGCAAACATACAAAGCACTTTTCATTTTCTCTTTTTCCCCATCCTTTCTACAAGATCCCTCCTTGTTGTAAAGAAGGTTGCCTGGTGTCTGGTCTCCCTTTTTCTTTTGTCATTTTGGCTGAGAGTCATCTCCGCTGCCTACAGATGTCTACAAGTTGGTTTTTCACAGCTGAGCTAGTCCTGCACAGTCCTTCTGTGCTTGGTGGAAAGTCCCAGCAAGCCCCCTCACTGCCACCTTGGATGGGAAACAGAGGTAAGTGTGTCACCTTCCAGATCCATCAATCTCTGTCCATTGGCCACGGAGGGCCCTCAAGGGCCAGTTCAGTCCCAGACCAGAGAATATTTGATATCAAAAACCCAAGGAGCACAAGCTTCCCCTGTGGTCTTCACTATACTGTACCCAACCCCTTGCTGTCTTTGGAGATGATTCAAAACCTTCCCTCTCTGAGTCAACGGGACACCACATGCAAGAAAAGACCAGGCTTTTTTTTTTTTTTCCAGAGATTTTTTTTGTCTTTTTAATTTCATCTTGGTACGCAATTTCTGACAGTGTGTCAGCATCTCCCGCCGGGTCAGCCATCTCCGGACCCCTCTACATTCAGTGTCAGATCGTACAGTGGCGATGAGCCAGTGTTTTGAGCCTCACAGCCACTTGCATGTCTTTACGGGTTGTTGCTTACATCGTTTGTGAACAGCAGCACAAAAGGACATAACGCATGAAAACGAGAGTGGGGATGAGGTGAGGGTCAGCTGAAGGCTTGACCCTAAGGAGAGCTTTCCCCAGGTTCCCACAGCTCCTGCAGAGATGAACCCGAACATAGGGTGGGAAATGCAGGGCTCTCCCTCCTTCCTCCTTCGCCCAAGGGGTGGTGATATGGGCTGCGGTGTTTTCCAGAGCCAGGACAGCAGCTCACACTGGTCTAGCACCCATATTGGAAGGTATAGGACAGGGTCACTGGCGAAGGCAGGCTGGGTTCTGCCATGGGAAGGAGAAAGGTGATGCAGAGAAGCATGGCTGAGCCCCAGTAGGCCAGGATGTCCACCAGCTCCAGCAGCGTCGTCCATCTCGCGCTGACCTCCTGGTCACATCCAGCAGTGGCAACAAGACCTGGCCACCGTGCTGTTCCCATCAATCTGCTGGCGGAGGAGCAGGTCCCTGGAGCCAGCCCTGCTCTGGGTTTCAACTGCACCTCAAAACCAGTGGGGCAACCTGAGAGCACCAAAAATAACCAACCCCGAAACCCAAACCTATAGCCTGAAATGAACTGATGTTCCTTCCCTGCCACTGGGCTTTTGCAACCTAAACATAACGTTTATAAAAAGTAAATTATTTCATCTTATAACTTAAGTGCATTGAGTATTTCCTTAAATATGGTTCACGCTGAAAATAAAGTTACTTTTGCTGTACAGTAAATTTCTGATAGACTTAGAAATAAACTTTGTTGATACAATCTGGCAGGTGTGGCTGTGCAGTACATCACCCACAGCCACACAGCTCTGCATACACACACGTGCGTGCCCACACACACACACATACACACACAGAGCCCCGTCCCTGGGGACAGGGGCGATGTTAGGGGTTTCTAGCTTTCTATATTCGCATGGGAATATCTATCTTAAAAGTCCCTGTGTTTAAACAGCGAGCGCTCAAGCTGGTTGGGGGAACAGAGGGAAAACCCCGCAGCAAAATTTTCCCAGTGTTTCCCCAAAGCGTAGTCAGCTTTTCAAATTTCAAAGCCTGGCTGATGCTGGGGGTCCCCCCATGAAAATCAGCAGTTTGCTCTTTCCACTGCTCAGACTGAAGGTGGTGCAGAGGGGATACGGCACCAGGATGCTCCCGCGGGAAGGGTTTCCCCCTCCCCCTGCCTTTGCCCCTGCTGAAACGAGAAATTTGGTTCCCCATTTGAAATTTGAAAACCCACCAGCCAGCTGCAAAAACCACTCCTGTCCCTAATCCTAGGCTCCTAAGAGAAACATGAAACTATGCAACCCATAACTTAACTCGCTCCTTGGGAATCCCAAGCTACAACATATTGTTTGACAGCATCCCAGCAGTGTCGCTTCCCCCTCCCTCCCAACCCCGAGGGCTCTGCAGCCCCTCCTGAGGCAGCGCGGCAGCATCGGTTGCCCCGTGCCGGGGAACGTGCCACGCTCACGAGGTGAAGTAGGAGTTCTGCATGGAGTAGAGGTGGTCGATGGGGTTCCCCACTCGCGCCTGGAGCGGCCCCGCGTCCGCTGTGGCGAGGAAGCAGTCGCCCAGGTTGCTCAGTGAGGTATCATCGCTATCCAAGTCGTGGAAGAGGGGCTCAGCACCTTCAGAAGCAGGGAAGGAGTAGAAGGGCTTCAGAGCCTGCTTTCTCCTCTGGCACCTTTACAGTGCCCAGTACCCCCAGCTTTTGCAGTGTAAGGATTTAGGGAAGAGGGGACTGCCATCTTCCCAGAAATCGCGGCAACCCTCATGCATGGCCCCACCACACAGCCCCCTGCCACGGCCCAGCTTCTCTTCGATGGAGAAAAGGCAAGAGGCAAACCCCAGAGCCTTACCGTAGGGGTGCATGTGGTCTCCGGGCATCTGCGGCGGGGTGAGCCCTTGCCGGAAGGGGTCGGAGCCGTAGACACTTTGCTCCATTCCCAGCAGCTGCTGGGGTGGGGGCAGAGCAGTGTAGGGGTTCAGCATCCCCTCCAGCCCTGTGCTGCTGCCACCGTTTGTCTGGGCTGGAAGATAAGAGCAAGCCATCGGCGTAGTCGGGCCGCTGCTTTTTGGGCGGCCCAGCTCCCTTAGGAAGCCCGGAGAGGGCTGGGAAATGGGGAGACCCTGAGAACGGGGAGGGCTGGGTGTGAGGGGGGTACCTGAGCTCAGGCGCTGTGTGTTTTGCTGATCCTGCTGCTGCTGCTGCTGCCTCCTGGCGAGCTTCTTCATCTGGGCAAGATCAAGGGGAAAAAATGGGGTGAAATCATACCCTGGCCAGAGCAAGGAGGGAGGGGAGCCCTGGCACCGGCCACTGGTGCTCGGCTACCCCCACACACCCACCTTTGCTCGCTGGTTCTGGAACCAGACCTGCACCACACGGACGCTCAGCCCCGTCTCGGCCGCCAGCGTCTCCCGCACCTTGGAGAGAGGAATGACAGCAGTGTCTCAGCCCCCTCAGCTTTCCAGGGGCTTTAGGAGGATACAGAGCAGCCAGGGCAAGTACTTGCCCAGCATCCAGGACATCCTGGGGGCTGGAGGTGGCTGAGCACGGGCCCTTCTCCCCATACCTTCCTGCACGGCTTGGAGGAGACCTCAAACGATGCCTTGAACGCCCTCCGCTGCTGCGTGGTTAGGATTGTCCGGGGTCTCTTGGGACGCTTGTGATCCTTCCCGTCCTCGGCACCCTTCCCTGAGGCTTGGCCCAGTTTGCAGATGCTGTCCTCATCATCACTTTTGCCTAAGGGGAGAAAAGAAAGCAGGTCGTTTACAGACAATGGGCCGCACACATCATTTTCCAGCATGTCCAGAATAATCTGGGAGACTTAAAACAAGCTGGTGTTGGTGGGGATCTTCTTGCGACTGTGTGTGAGGAGTTGAGGTTTGGGGCTGGCTGACCCATGGCAGCTCAGACAGGGGGAGAGCTGCTGTGGCTCATAGTTTGGGGTTGCTCAGCCAGCAGATGTGCTTGTTGGTTCTTCTTTTCCCCAACAGTCTGAGCAGCTGCAATGTGAAACTCTGGGACACCTGATTTCCCCTCCATCAAACCCAAGTCCCTGCCTACTCCGTCTGGTCCCTCTGCCCAGACAGCCCAGGCTGGGGGAGGTCAGGCTGAAGGGTGAGCAGAGATGCTCAGAGAGGGCAACGTGTTAGCCAAGACCTCACAAACCCCTCCTGATTTGCCCTATCATGGAGGTCAACTCCATTTAGAGCACAGAGTTTTAACCACAAATAGAAGGGGCACCTTTTTTCCTATATTTCCCTGCTTCCATGGAGTTTTAAATCTCCCTGGATAGAAGCCCAGGCTGCTTCAAGCTTCACCCCCTCGGGCCCTCGCTGCAAGGTGCTGCTCCGTTGTGTTCCCACGCACTGCTGCGTCTCTCCTTGCTGCTCTCCACCGCTCGGGGCCATGGGGCCTTTGGGCAGGAGCTGCTCTGAGAAAACAGGCAGCGCTGCCCTGCATCTTACCAGCCCTCCTCATTTACCGCATTGCCACCGTGTCGATGACCTTGCCCGCATGGGAGGGCTGTAATGCAGGTTTGACAGCACAGGTCCTTCCCTCTGACGAGCCGTAAATCACTTAAAGCCTTTTCCAGAAAGCTCCTCCACCAGCCTTTTGGGAATCGATTACGGAGCTGAGGTGCTGGTTTGATGCAGATGCAGGTTACAAGGCTGTGCTTGGCCCAAGTCCCATCCCGGGGCTGCTGCGTCTCCGAGAGATGGGGATGCACCAGGGGGTTGTGAGCCTGGCCCAGAGTAATTCGTGGCGTAAGCAGGTCAGGTCGTACCCCACTGCAAGAGGTAATCATGGATCACACCATGCAGAAAAGTGTAAACCCAACTGCAACCCAGTGGGAAGATGGAGAAAGACGGGAGCAGACCTCTGGGACAAAGGGAGGCAATGTTTCCTGCGGAGGAGCTCTTGGGTACCAGTTACCTCTTCCCTCTGTGCTGCTGGGCTCTCTCCTGGGCTCACCAGCCGATACAGACACCTTCCCTGTGGTGAGGACTGGGAGGGCTGGGACATAGACAGATGTCCACGCTGGTGGTCCCCAAAACAGCCTGGAACTGGGTGCTGGCCCCCAGGAGCCAGCACCTTGCCGCTGCTGCTCACCCACAGCACATCCATGGCACTCCAACAGCAGCAATGGCAACGGGAAAGACAAACTGCTGTTTTCTTGCGTGTCCCAATGCGAGAGACAGCAATACAGAAATGCAGAAGGTCTGAGAGCCCCAGTGCTAGGGACCCCCAGGGTGTGGAGTCTCTGATGGCTAATGGGGCTGAGCAGTGGCTGCTGCTGCCTCCTTCTCAGTGCCAGCACAAACAGGGTGTCTGCTTCGCCAAGCCTCCTGCTCTCCTGAAACCTGAAGGAGTTTAATTTTGATGGAAGGGTAGAGATTTTTTACAAATACTGGGGGGAAGAATGTCAACCAATCGAGACATTTCGGTGCCTGAACCCCTCTGCACCTTAACATGAGGAGAGCACCCGAATCCTCCCCAATCCAGAAGGGGCAGAGCCCAGCAGGGGGGAGCCAGAGGCTCATGAACTCTATCAAGCAAATGATGCTCAAAACTCACGCCAAGCGGGAAAACCACACTCCCAGCAGCCCTCCCCAGCCCTCCCCCCCCCAACACCTGCTCCCCAAATCCCTCCCAAAGTCAAAGGGAAAGAAGGAAAAGCGAAGCCGGATTTGGCGGGGTATTACTTTTAATTAACTCTCCCTTTCAAGCCTTTCCCCACCAAGGAGGGGGGAGAAATTAATGAGTGTCTGAGGCTGCCCCTGACGTCACCTGGGAAGGGGCCGGGGCGATGGATATTGTGCAGCGTGCCCTCGGTCCGACCCGCCGAGCCCGCATCCCGCCGCCGGGGCCAGGACATTCCTCGCTCAGGAGGATTTAGGGAGAGGAGAAACGTTAGGACGCTTTTAATTGGAAAGTGGGGTCCTCTTTCAGAGGGGCTTGTTTACTTAGGCTGGGCGGCGGAGGCTCGGGGGAGGCAGTAATTGAAGCGAGGGTCTGGGAGATTACAGACAACATATGGCTCGCTTTTTATCTGCGCTTTCTCATAAAGTGGCCTTTGGTGCGCAGCGGCCAGGGGGGAGGGAGGACAGGGGGCTTCAAAGCAGCAAAGCGGGGGACAGGGAAGAAGCTGGACACGCACATCGCAAGCTGCTGGTGAAGGGCATCCGTGACCGGTGCCAGAGTGGGGACACCCCTCTGCAACCCCCAGCGTGGCGGTGGGGTCCCCAGGGCGGATGTGGCAGGAGAGGGTAAAGCTGCGCCATGCTGAGCATCTGCATGGGACGTGCACCTGGGATGGTCCCCACTGTGCCACCGTCCCCAGAGCCACCACGATCCCAAGACAAACTGTTGGTGGCCACCAAAACCAGGCAGGGGTGGTGGTCGGGCTAAGCTACAGGGTCTGCGGGGAGATGGGAAGGGCCGGGACCCCCCAGCCAGGGGCTGCCAGGGGGGTGCCGGGGGCTTTGGGTTGAGTTTCTGACCAGCCTAAGTGTTGTCGTGCCCTTTTGATCCAACACTGGCCCTTCGCATCCCTCAGGTCTCGGCTGGAGTTTCCACAGAAATAAGTATTTCCCATTGAGGTTTTTGCTAGTTGAAGCTCTCGGTTTGGCTGGAGCCCCTGGCAGCGGGGCTGGACCACGGGCCGATGAGTCGCTGGGGAGGAAAAGCTCCCCAACCTTTCCCAAACTGACCTTTTCCGCCACTAGGAATAAACCCAAAACATTGTGGGACCAGAGGCCAATTCACTTCTTTTCCTGCAGGATGTCTTCTCATTGGTTCCTATTTTAACTGAAAGAGTTTGCATATCCCATAAGGAAAAAATAATAATTCTTCAATCAATTAAGGACTTTCCCAGGGTTAAGGCACAAGCCAGCGCCAGTGTGCCGGACCCTGCTGCTTTCCTGCCTCTCCAGCTCCTCCAGCATTGGATCATCACTCACCAGCTCCCTTCAGCCACCTCCTCCCATGGCCTCACTCTTTATTTTTTAAATATCATCACCATTATTTGGGGGAAGGATTTTCTCATTGAAGCAAACAGGGTTGCAGAGCTAGGACAGAGCCAGCCACAAAGAAGCCAGGCTCTCGCTGCTGCGGAGCACACTATTAAAGAGAAACATGGGCTTTGGGTATTTTTTTTCTTCATTCCCACCAAAACCATCCATGTCCCCCCACGCACCTTCCCCCAGCTGCAGCATCGCCTGTGCCTGATGATGAGCACTGGTCTTTGCCATGTCTGTGACCTGCCCCGCTTCACACCTTAACAACCCCCTCCTAAACAGGCTCATAATGCTGATTTTTTATTTTTTACTTTTAATTCAGAGCTTTGTTCTAGCAGGGAAAAGACAGGCTCCCCCCAGCTTGCCGGCAGCCTTTTCAGAGCGCGGCATCTCGAAGGTAAATCCTTCCCTCCGCAAAGCAGATTTTCCCCCGATGACGGATTTGAAGAGGAGCCGAGCGACCCAGGCGCAAGGCGTGGGGCTGCGCAGCCTCGCGAGGAGCGGGGCTCTGCGGGGACGGCGTTAACGCGAGGATTTCTGCTAGCAGATCATTTCCACACATCTGCCCCCCCCCCCCCCCCCCCCCCCCCCCCCCCCCCCCCCCCNCCCCCCCCCACCCCCCGGCCCCTGTTGCTGGGTTTTCTTACTAAATTTGTCTTCCTGGGAAACATTCAGATTTGATTTGCGCTGACTGTACATAAATATTTTAATGCTGATCTGATGCTGGGGGCAACCTAACCCGGCAGTGACATCTGGGCTGGAGCAAGATGCCAGCCCCCCTGTCCACCTCCAGCCGCGGTGCCACCTCTCCTGCAGACCCCTTGGTTCCGTGGCATTCCTGCAGCGTCACCTCACCGGGTCTGCAGTCTGGCTCTGGCCATCGACTGCCTGGGAAGCCACTGGGGACACAAGATTTGCAGGCTCCCTGCCGCCAGCTCATTTTTTAGCTCCGTGCCTCAGTTTCCCCTCGGTATTAAAAAAGGTGGCTACAGCAGAAGCAGCTCACTTCTTGCACTCCAGCCTTTCCAGAGTCCCAGGCAGGAACAGTGAGGCACAGGGGAGGGATGCAGAAGGTTTAGCCCAAGGTAGTCAGTGGGATGCTCGGGACCGTGATTTTTTTTTTTTTAGGAAGAAAACTCTCATTTGCAGTGTATTTACACCAGGGGCAGCTCCTTTGTTTTCCTGGGGCGAGGAGTTGGGAGATGTCACCTTTGGCCAGCACGGCTCTCCCTCCACACCCAGGGAGGCTGCACGCCCCTCGGGATGGGGTGCTGGTGTTCTGCACAGTCCAGAAGCACAAACCCTTACAGAAAAGAGTCTAATGAGATGGGAAGGTCCCCAGAGCATCCTCCAGCCCTGCAGACACTCCGCTGCCGAGGTCCCCACTCACACCCTTGCCACCGAGTAGAGACTCTAGCTGGAGGATGCAACGGTGCTTATAGAGCTTTTCCCTTTGGTCCATGGGGCAGAGGTTCAGGGCAGTGAGCCCAAACCTCACCTCCAGACCCCACCACGCTCGCAGGAGCCTCGGAGTGGGACCAGCCAGGGAGACGCCGGGCGCGGGCGGCCCCTTACCAGAATCCGACAGAGCCGGGCTCACCAAGCTCAGCAGCTCCCGCTCCTTCTCGTAGTCGCTCTTACAGAGGAGCTGCCCCTCCTTCAGCACAAACTCGTCTCCCTTCTGCAGGCGCCGCTCGCAGACACAGCAGCAGAAGCAGCGCAGGTGGTAGACGCTCTTCTGGGCACGCATCACCAGCTCACTGGGCGCGATGGCCTCCAGGCACCCGGCGCACTTCACCGCGAAGAGCCTGGGGGAGCAAGAGGAGACCTCGCTGGGACGCCCAGCAGCACCATGGCTACACCCGGCAGGTGGCGTGGCGTTGGGCACAAGGGATGGGGCACCCATGGTGGGGAGATGGCCATTGGCACAGCATCACTGTGTCACCTCGTTGGTGCTTTGATTGCGTTGAGGGGCTGGGCACATCGCTGCTGGCACCCCACAGTGAGATGGCCTATGCTGTGAGCTTGCCCTGTGCCAATGGGAGATGATGCCTTTGGGTCAACTTTAGCATTTTCGGTTGACCTGTTACCAGGTGCTCACCATGAATGCAGTCAAAGGACGAAGACCACAACGTCCGGATGCTCTGGGTGAAACTCAAACAAGCGTCAAACCCAACAGTCCAGCCACCACCACCACAAGCCATGAGACACAGCACATCTACACGAGTTTTATCAAGCCAACCCTACATGTCCACCTGCCTCCAGCTCACGCCTAGATGTAAGGAGATGCTGGAGATGGCAATGGGGCCAGCGAGCTCATCCGTGTCTCTCAAGAAGCACCTGCAGAGAGCATCTGCGCTGCCAGTCACCCACAAACCACCCAGTCCTTCGGGCCTGGGTCACTGGAACAGCCCCATTCCTGCTTGCAAACACATCAGGAATGTCTAATATATCATAAAAATCTCCACGGCAGCAAGTTTTGGTTTGACTGAAGACTTGACGTGTCAAAAGGAAAAGAAAAAGCTCAGCTTGTTCCTTGACATTGATGTGACAGTGTTTGAGGCATCCCTAATTGTACAGTTCCCAGGTTTCAACACACTGGCTTTATACTTAAAAGCCAATAATAATAATGACAGCATTCACACTTTAGGCTGAAACAGAGCTTTTCTTTCTCTGACTTTAAATGTCCTTACCAAAAAGCTCAGTAGCATGATTGATGATTTACAGTTGCGGAAACTGAGGCGAGCAGACCGCAGGTGGCAGCATCAGTGTTGGCTTGAGAGGACTTGGAGGCACTTGGAGCTAAACCCTGGGCTGGATGTTTTAAATGAATGGGATATTTCCCCCAGTAGAGATGTCTGAAGGTACCAAACTAGAACCTCTTCACTACCCCCAGATATCTGTGTTTTTGGCTTGGGCCCCATACAGAAAAAAAAAATCACTGTTTACCCAGCCTTGTCCTAAATATCTGTGGGAACTGGACATTATTATTCCCCTGTCTTGATGACTTTGGCCCAGAAAGAGAAGCCAGAAGTCAGCACACATCCTGCAGAGGTTATCTCCGAGCATCGCCCGTGTCCCAGCCTGGGGATGCCCCGGGGACCCGTGTGGGGAGCGCTGCATCCACCCCTCCACCCGCCCCAGATGGCTCCCACCTCCGTGGTCCCCATCCCATGTGTCATCGCCGGGGGAGACCTGTGGGGTCAGGGAGCTGCAGGGCTGGGGAGGGGAAGAGCAGCCCTGCAGCCACCAGCAGGCTTTCCATCCTTCTTTTTGTTTTTTGGCTACCACGTAGGAAATGAAAAGTGCCGAGTCAGCCCCATTCCAACAAGGAGAGGAACAGATGTATGCAAAACCCCTGCAGCAAAGCCATCAGGAAATGGGAAAAAACTTTAGAAGTTTCTGAGATGAGCTTCATAGTCCATAAAAGAAGGAGACAGGGGACAAAGCAAGGCACACGCGTGTCTTCATGCCTCAGAGGTAGCTCCCAAGGCGAAGGAGCCCATAACACCAGAGATGCTGCTGAACATAAGGTCCCCAGCAGCAAAGGAGCGTGCGCCTCGCTGCAGCCCACGCGCAGCCTCTGCTCCTGTGAAACCCCAGCCAGGCTTCATTTCACCTTTTCATTTCACCGTTTAAGTCGCCCAATAGCTGATAAAAAAGACGGTCAGCTGTGCAAACCGCC
Organism: Himantopus leucocephalus; assembly: GCA_003993805.1. Lineage (NCBI taxonomy): Eukaryota > Metazoa > Chordata > Aves > Charadriiformes > Recurvirostridae > Himantopus > Himantopus leucocephalus. Next base: position 6,956,523 of record RSEF01000008.1, read on the forward strand.
GGAGGGGGACAGGCGGGCTCCGCCGCGCAGGCAGCGGGCCCGGGAGAGTCGGCAGCAGCTGGTCACATCTGTGCCTGTCTCATCAAGAGCTCAGCGCTCGCCTGCCTGGGAGCCAGCGAGCCCCGGCAAGGCAGCGCGCCCCACTGATGCGAGGAGGGCAGGCACACGCGGGAGCAGAGGATAACGCCTGCCTGCCCGCGCCACCGGGAAGGGTCGGCCGCAGAGCATCACCTCCTGGTGCCCCGCGCCGCTGCTGGTGAGCAAACAGCTGCCCGCCAGCTGTGCGCACAGCTGGTGGGGTGCCAGGGCACACTGCCACCCTCCAGCCATGCCCACCAGCCTTCGGGGCTGGGTGTCAAAGGCCCGAAGGGTCAGGAATGGGGGCCCCAAATGTATCCCGTTCTATTGGCATTGGCTCCCTCCCACCTTGGGGTCCTCCCACGTACGCTTCATGCCGGCACATGAGCTCTGCACACTCCCTCCCAGGTTCTCCCAAAACGGTGGCAGCGAGCACAGGGATGGGGTGCATCACTCTCCCCGTGCCAGCCAAATCCTGGGCACCTCAGCAAATTGTAGCATCCCCCAAGAAGGAGGAAAGGAGTGTTATAAAGCCTTTATAAAGCACTGTTGTCGCTACAGAAAGGGGAAAAATCATCCAATAGAAGGTGGAGGTTAGGGAGTTTATAATTCCAGACAATGCCATTAGGAGCTTTTATTTTTGTACCTTCAACTTAATTTCCCAGGTTTACATACAACTGTCTGTCTCTAAAATGTATGTATGTATATTCCCTTGAAAGCATTCCTTCTGAAGGGTCATTTTTTTCTTGTTCCAGCTCTGAGAAACACAGGCTTGTGATAATATTTCTGTAGTCATTTCATCTTTAATTACGTCTCTTTTATGTCAAAGTGGAGGCAATTTGTATTCATCTGGTAACACATACTCATCCTGTTTAAATGAAGTTTAAGCCCTACCTGTTGGGATTACTAACCGCTCTCAGTAATAAAATATTGATAAGCTATTACGTTACTGCTATCTAATCTTCACGAATGAATGTGCCCAAAATCTCTATTTCCAGGGCACTGATTAGAGAGCCATAAACCTTTGCCCATTAGGCACAGCAGCACCAACGGAGCAATGGATGTTTCTAAGCCCAAAGCAGGTTGCAAAACAGGAAGGTGCAAGATTTAGGTAAATGGCTGCCTAATATTAGACACTTAAAGCTGTACTTAGGTCGCTGAAAAAATGACCTTATTTCCAAACTGCTGAGTCCCCAACAGCTCCTGCTGAGGGATGCCAGACGGACCAGGCATCTTTCACTGCCCAGTGCAGGACTCCCCCATCTCTGGGCAACGTGAGATGCAAAGAAATCCCCATAAAACCTCTGCCACAGTATGAACCCATAAAAAGCTCCTTATAGACCCACAATAAACCCAGATCTTAGGCACTAAAAGGTCACGGGCATAAAAACTGCAGCCTACCACTGGTAATAATGGGGAGAGAGCAAAGGGAATCGCTGGTGTCCCAGATCCCTACAGGGCTGAACCAGCCCTGGACAGTACCAGCTCCTCTACAGGGACTGGGGAGGAAGAGCATGCACGGATAACCCCTCACACAGATAACCCCATGCATGGATAATACCATGCATGGATAATCCCACTTGGGAATAACCCAACATAGGGGTAGCCGCACATAGGATAACTCCAGCATGGATAACCCCTGCATGGACAACCCAGCTGAAACATCCCTGGACAGCCTGTGATGGGGCTGAAGGAAAATTTTGTTCCAGCACCAGATCTAGCAATTAAGTCAACATTTTTGCCTGAGCAAGACACACCAGCCTGGATCCATAGATGTTTTCCTCCACCTCTGGGATCTTCAGCTCTGTGCCCAGCTCCCTCCTGCTGCAAGCAGCAGGCTGCAGAGCAGACGCCATCTTTTCTCCCCTCTCTACTTCTCTGTGCCTCCCAGCAGCTACAAAGGGGACTCTGAGATTACATTTCTCTACAGGAGGCTGCACAAAAGAGAAGGACGGGCTCTGCCCAGGGACTTCAACAGGTTTTAAACCAAGAACAAATTACCAAGCCTTAATTTGCAACTACAGTGCCTTCATTTCTGCCATCCTAGGGATGCTGCGGGCTTTAGTTCTCAGTAGATTTTTTCCCCCTCCATAGCCTGGGGTTCAAAAGCTATATAAAGCCTGGCTGGCAGCCTTTGGGGTTGTTCAATCACGTATGAAGCTGGCAGGCGGAGGGCAGGGCACCGGATGGGGTGACACGCTCAGCACTGGTGGAAACCCAGCCTGCCACGGGCAGCTCAGTAAAAGCCTCATCGAAGTGCTGACAGTGAATATTTGTAAATAAAAACACACTCACTCAACTTAGAAGAATTGGAACAAAAATATGGTGATGCAAGCAATTTTTATCACAACGTTCAAACGTTCCTGTATTGATCAATCTGCATTAAAATATATTTTTTTAAATTTAGGTCCCTTTTGAAATGACAATCTGAAGTTTTGAAACAGAAAGGACGGTGGTGGTGGGTTTCAATAAAATCCTGAAACAAAATATTTTGCCATTTCCAAAAGTGCAATGTTTCTGCTGAAGACCCCCAAGTGACCTAGCCAGCATTACAGACATCCCCCCTTCCCCTGGCACACAGTCCCACTTCTCTGCACAACTCCTTTTCCTTGAGAATGCCACCCCAGACCTCTGCTTTGGGGTTTCCCATCCGCGCAGCATCACTGAAACCTAGAAATTTCAACACATGGCCGAAGCCACCTCTGGAGGTGTCACATCCCATGTCCCTTCCCACACCGACGTTGGGGAACCGGCACGGGCAGCCCCAGTTTCCCATCGGAGCCACCACCCCCTCTTTCTCCCTTTATTTTGAGGTGACAGGCTGAAAGGGGCCGTGATTGACGGGCGCTTCCCGGCTGCTGTCTGTCTGCGTGCGCAGCATACAAACGCGGTCCTTCGGAGCCTTCCCGGGGTGGGGGGAGCGGCGGGTCAGGGATGCCGATATTAAATACTGACGGACAAATCTCAAATGCTTCGCGGAGCCTTTCCTCCCCACCCGCACCAGCCTGGACCAGGGATGTGATGAGAGGGCCAGGGGCAGCCCCCAAGTGACTCTCGGGCTACTGGCCGAGGGCTGGGGCAGGTGCCGTTGGCACCAGTCCCTACGAAGCGGTGGAGGCAGCTGCCCTGCCAGGGCTGCCTGCAGCAGACGCATCCGCAGGGATGCTGGGTTTTCCAGCACCTCGGTGCAGGGACCTGGCCAACTCATCTCCTGCTCTCCTCATGTCCCGGGAGGAGACTGATCAGACCCCGACTGACCCATCAGAGGTGCAGGGAGCTCCAGCCCAGCCACGCTCACAGCCATCCCCAACCGATGGCTCTCTGGAGAGCAAATCCATGAACCTCCCCCAGAGCTGTGACCTCGGCATGGGGATGAGCTGACAGCCATGCACGGTGCGAGAGGCGCAGGAGGTGGCTGGCGGTGGGCGCCGGCAGCGAGCCACAGGGCTCCGCGGGGAGCGAGGATGCCGGATTGAGTTGTCTTGGCACCAGGTCATCTTCTCACTCACTGTCACTCGTCGGAAGGGGGGACGGCAGCACCAGGTCGTTGATGGGCTGGCAGTGGAAAAATGCCAGTCGCTGTCAACCCTGCACCCATGGCTTGGGAACGAGTCACTGTCCTGCTGCTGCTGGTCTCACGTCACCCTGTCCCCTCCTCCGGCCCTCGTGGGGCGAAAGGATGAGGCAGGGGGCATGGAACATGGCCGAGCAGGAAGGGGGTTGGATGCGCCCCCCTGCGTGGTGCCTGTGAAGCAGTGATGGGGGGACCAGCCACAGCGATGGGGGGACCACACAGACCCTCAGCCCCGGCAAGAGGGGTGCCGAGGCCATGGGAGCAACTAGGAAAGGGCTGAGTCCATCTCAGCGCTGCGGGGAGCAGGCTGGCATGTCCTGGGGATGAGGAGAGCATTTTGGAGGGCAACCTGGCACCAGCGATCCCTGGGAACCTCCAAACCCACCCGAGGTCTCTGGGATCCCAGGCTGTTGGAGGAAAGCACCCACAGCCACCCTCGCCTTCCCTCCCCATGCACCCCAAGCCCTCAGAGAGCTCTCCAGTGGGACAGAGGAGGGATGTTTTCCCCGGGGCTGTTCTCCTGACCCTTCCCTGTCTCCCAGCTCCCTCCCCCCGAAGCAGACAAGTGTTCGCTTTACTGCCTGGCAACGGGGCCAGGGCTAAGCTTGCTAAAATATGAGTGTTTTTTGGCTGGAGTACCAGAAGGCTGCAGTCCTACAGAGAGAAAAAAATTGAGCACTCCATGCCATGGCTCCAGAAAGGGGGAGAATTAGGTTTCACACCGAGCAGGCTGGACCATGGCATTCTTTAGTTAATGCTTAACAAACGCCCAAACAAAAGCGGCCAACTTCGCTGCATGTTTGTAAAATGTATTCTCAGCAGATTCGGGTTTATTGGAGAATTCGCTCGCTTTGCAGCAAGTGGCGTTTTCCTTTTTTTTTTTTTTTTTTTTT
>RSEF01000008.1:6961076-6984607 GCA_003993805.1 Himantopus leucocephalus
TTTTTTTTTTTTTTTTTTTAATTTCCCTTCTCCTCCCTCCCCCCCTACCCCAGCTGAAGCCCTTCTCATTCCTGCTGCCTGAATGCATCTTCTGACGCTTCGAGGGGACATGGCAACCGGGCTGAAACAGGCTTATTTCATCCCAGGGCTGATGCGAACTCGCCTCCGTGGCCCTGGGGTGCGAGCTCTCCCCAGGGTCCAGCCGAGCCGCCGCCGGCAAACAAGGATGGGGAGTCCAAAAAGTGAACCTTTGGCCTCTTGCAAATCCACCCCTGAGCGGCTGGCCGGTGGCTGTGTTCTCCAAGAGGCTGGGGAAAGCAAAGAAGGGACGTGAAGCCTGAGAGTCCTTCTTCTCACCTTTCTTTACCTAACCCACCTCTCTCAGGGTCCAAACCCGGTGGTCCTACCCCATCTAGCATCCTGCTCTGCCACGTATCCCAGCCCTGCACACCTCCCAGCCCTGGAGAACCCATTACAGCAGTGGATGCCAACAAGCACAGCTTGTTTTCAAATGCAGAGCCACCACTGGGGACAGCCAGGGCACAGAGGAGGGGGACAGCCCCGTCCAGGGACTCCGGAGGCTTTGTAGGGGTTAAATTGGGGGGGTCCATGCATGGGCATCCTGCAAGAGCACCCATAAATGAGCTCCTGCCCTGATGCTCACTGACACCTAAGCAGCTCCTATGTCCCCTCCCGGCGCCTTGTGCCATGGCAGAGGACACTGGTGACAAAGAGAGTGCTGGGGAGGTGAAAGCAAAGGGGAAAGAGGGTCAGCAGGGGAGGAGAGGGACGGCGCTGGGCTGTTTAACCCTCCTGCTACACGTGAACCATCCGAGCCCGCCCAGGAAAGGGCACCTTCATCCCTGTCTCTTGGACAAGGTCCAAAAGGGGTCACTTAACACTCCCTGGACCCTCCAGAGACCACGCCGGGACATGCAGGGGCACTGCTAGAATGATAGGGTTAAATAAACAGACAAACAAAGCCTTCCAAGCAAACAGCCGCTGCCAAAATACACTAGCAACCCTTAAGCCTTCTCTCTACACCAAAATAAAAGGCCAAGCAAGTGCAAGGCTTCTAAGGCTGCTTTAAGTTGCTCCATTTCTGATGAAGGACATACTAATAAGACTTTCACCAACAAGGTCCTATAGGAGCTGATGGCTCTGGGTCCCCTCCAGACCCTCAGAGAGTCTGATAAAAATCCTCTACTGACTTCAAGAGCGGCCAGAAAGCGACCTCCTGGGAAAGGCCAGAAGAACAAGACCAAAATGCTGCTTTTCCTTCCCATTTCCCCAAAGGCTGCTTCATTTTATGTCCTGCCCCCACACATCACACCCACCCCACCCCCCCCCAGCCTGCAGCATGGGGCAGGGAGCTGGCCCCATCACAGTGCCCATCGAGCACCCGGTTTTGGAGGAGGGAGGAACACAGATAGGAAGGGGAGAGACGCACACAACACTGCGTCCAAGCCCAAACACCATCCCAACGGAGACGACCCAAGGATCGATCCCATCCAGTCCACGGCACGGCAGTTCTGCATCCCAGCCAATGCATCTCCCACCAAGCCAAATTTCGAGCAGCGACCCCCTCCCTCCCCCACCACCCCCCCCCCCCACCCCCNCCCCACCACCCCCCCCCATACCCCCAAGAAAACAAGGGTAATTGAAAAACCACAATATCACTAGTCAAATTTAATATTGAGAGTGAGTGAGCGGGAGCCAGAGGTCAGAATTAATTACACCCCACCATATTTCAGCACGCTGCCGCGGCTCCATGTCCTTTCCTTGGGGAGCAGTGCTTCCACAGAGAGGTCGACAGACATTATTAGAAAGGACTGATTTAAACGTACCCCCAGGAGCTTTTCAGCTTGTCTCTTCAGAGCCTTTGTTTGTACTGAGATTAATGGGGAGGCAAATGATGGAAAAGCAAAGTCACCAGGAGCAAGAAGATGTGCCATCGCCGCCACCACACTGATTTTGCTGGCTTTTTAAGCGGGGCAGGAATAACTAGGAGAGAAGGAAATGCTGTTTGTGTCTTTCATTTCATGGATAAAATGTGACGATCTTGAAGCCTATTTTTTTTTGCTTTTCAAGAAAGTGAAATCCTGGCTAAAAAATCCTGCAGGCTGGTTTTCCTACCCTCTTGGGGATTTTACACACCCGCTGGTTTTTCGATGTGCTGTACCACTGTGGGGGAAGGAACAATTTTCATTCTGTTCCAGCTTAGGGTACCCCCTCTTGCAAGGCATTAGATTTGCTTCTGAATCTTTTGTAAACCTCCTGTGATGGAAAATGAAAATAGAAACAAACCCCCAAATTAAAACCTTTCTATTTTCCATTCTGAATTTCAAAAGGAAGGTTACAAAAAAACAAAAGAAAGGAAAAGAAAGAGCATTCAGATCAAGCGGAGAAGTTGTGAAATCTCCTTCCTTGGGGATAGCCAGCACTCGACTTGCCTCAGCCCTGAGCAACCTGATCCAGCATCCAAGCCAGCCCCGCTCCCAGCAGAGGAAGCGCTGGGGATCTCCAGTGATGCTATAAATTTACATCCACCTTGTACCAACAAGTTCAAAAAGGGATCAGGCAAATCCAAGGGACTGGGTCCACCGCTGGCCTGGTCCCACAAGTCCAACCTCATGCTTAGGATGACACAAATCCCCAACTACCCAGGGTAGCACAGGCTCCCTTGCTTTTGGGGAGCTTTCCCGGAGTAATGCCATCGAGGGCAGTGTGGGTCAATGTGCATCGAGTCCAGCCCCGATGCTGGGGTTCCTGGCTGCTCTCGAGTCTCCTAGGCTACTATCAAGGCTTGTCTTTTCCTTTATTAAACAGACAACCCAGGTTCCCCCCAAGGGCTCTCCGAGCATCCAGGGACAGGGCTGCGGGAGCCGCCGTTTCCCAGGCATTTAAAATTCACGGGGCGTTCATGCTGACGTGCCAACGCGGCAAACTCTCATTAGGAGGTGACCAATATCCTGTCGAGCTTCCCGGCGCTCCGGCAGCTATAAAAATCGCTCGGCTGTATAAAAGCTAAACAGAGTAAACTAAGTCGGACATAGAGACCAGCTGCTTCAGCCCGGCTTGGCAAACAGAGATCCGCGGGAGCACACCGGGCGCTGCCGACGGGGAGATATCAGTCTCCCGGCTGGGTTATTTCTTGCCTTATCTTTTATTTCCATGTGCCCCAGCTCACCCTCACACAGGGTTCTGCATAAATTTCATCCACGTGTGTTGTCAAGTTGTTGGGATGGGGTTTTGTTTTTTTTCAATAGCATTTCCACAATGGGAAGCAGCTGTTGTGGTTAACAGGCTGCTCCGGAGCAAAAGCTGCGCTGCACATCGAGATATCTCAAAAGAGGCATCCTTCATTCATAGCTCCGTGCACTAGAGAGCACTATAACATGTGTTTCGATGAAGTTTGTTAACTACTCGGCTAAACAAGCGCGCTGGAAATGCCAGAGGAATATGCTCTGGAATGAATGGAAATATTCATCTAAAAAGACATTAAATTTAAGCCATCTTTCCCCCCCCCCTCCACTGAGCTCATGTTGCAGCTCTCTTCTAGCGTGTGCTCTCGAGCTGGGGTTTCGGGAGAAACAAATGCTTGGGGTGCGTTTTGCAACCTCAGTGGCACCCGAGACAGGGCTGCGATAACAGACGACAGCGTGAGGGGGGTTTTCTCGTGCCATCGGTGGCCTGGGGACATGTCAGCAGAGACAGCCTGGCAATGGGCAGCCAGGATGGGCAGCTCACCGACCGTGATCCCGGCAAGCGACCTGCTCCCAAATGACATCTCGTGTGTGGAGAAACAGAGCTGCTCTGCCTTTTGTGGGTCTGAGCATCAGCCCCCCGGAGGTATTGAGCATCCTAGAGGAGCTCAGTCTCATAATAAACAGGGATAAAACCTCAGAAAAATTTGAGTATCCAGTGTTTAAAATTCACTTACTTCTCTAGAGCTTTTTCCTCTACAGTCTGGGGAAATTTGGGAGGCAAGTCTACACTTTTAGCCAACATTCTCTTGAAAATTCAGCATTGCACCAATGCGAATGCAAACCTCTTTTTGATTTCTGTGTAGCAACTACATTTCAAGGTGGCTTCAGTAGCCATGAACGCCCCCCAAAAAGGCTCTAATTGATGCCAGTAAGCAAGAATCAGTCTCAGATCCTTACATCAATTAGAGGGGTCGGTATCCATCATGGGGGGAAGATGCTCAAAAGGCTCCAAACTGGCCTAAAGGTGCTCAGTGCCAGAGCTGGTTGAGAGTTTTCCCATAAAAATCATTTCCCTTCCTTCTACTTGCTCTATTTTATATATATACGCACATAGACACACATATATACATACACTTCTGTCTGTACATTATATCTTTTTTTCTGAAAAATCTTTTTTTTCCACAGAGGTTTTTCAATTCAGACATAAGCCCCAGGGGACCTCTCTGGTTCAAATCACTTGGGTACCAATGGGCTGTGCCCAGGGATGCTGAGCAACCTGGAAAAGAGGGATCCTGGCACTCTTCTTGCACTTGCCAAAAGCTCTGGCTGGACCCCATCTCACTACTCCCTATCCAAAACATTCTCCTGGAGCTTTTTGATTGGAAAAAATCTCTTTGTTTTTTGGTTTTTTTTTTCCTTAACCATTTTGATTTCCTTGCCAAGGTGCCCTGGAATTTCCTTTCAGACATGAACCATCGATGCTCTGCCCCATGCACCCCTCACACCCCACAGCACCCACCACGTCCCGCTCAGACGTCCCCAGCGTGCTCCCATCACCAGGGCACCAGAGAAGGCTGTGCGGAGATTTGGGAGCGAAGAGCAGAGAGCCCTACGAGGGGAGACACAGGGGTGGGAACAGCCCTGTCCCCTGTGTCACCAGCAGGTTCGTGCCATGGTCACCGTTGTAGGGAAGCAGGGACAGCGCCCAGCTTGCCGGGCTACCTGAGACAGGTCCCAGCACTGCTGAGGTGCCAGGATGAGCTTTTGATGAATGAGACAGTAAAAGCAAACACGCTTTCTCTAGGAAACAGGTTCCTGCTGCTCGTCTGCTCGGGGTTATCACAGCGTTGGGGGCAGCAGCCCTTCCCAGCAGCCTCCCGCGGCTGGCGAGGCAGGATATTACTTTGTTGCTTATTCATTTTATTGCTTCTCCTTTCTAAATATTTGCTTGGCAGGGAAAGGATTCCCTTTACACAGTATCTGTTTTTACAGGTCAATTGAATTTCTGGCGCGCTCAATCCCTCTTTCCCTCCAATTGCATTTGCAAAACAAATATTGATTGTACCAATTAGCTGCGAACCCCTCGTGGAAGATGGCTCAACGCCTTCAGCCAGGAGAAGGCTCTCCTGGCCCCAAAACATGTGCTAGCAGACAGAGCTGGTGGGACCAGAGCCCACAGAGTGGCAACGTCACGGAAGGGCTCTGCAAACCCCCAGCAGGACCCTCTGGAACTCAACAGCAAAAATGATGATGCCAATCCTTCCAGCTAGAAGGCAACATCTTTGAAGGGTACTTAATTAAAGCTGGGGTGTCCCCTCACACCTAAGACAAGTGTAAACTACCTTGTGCCTATCGTTCACTCTGGAACCTAATGATGGCAGCCAAGGGAGACCACAAATGCCACCAACAGCAACAACAAATGAGTCCAGGTAGTAAGTTAGGTTCATTAACCCCCAAAGCCACCCATCTCCAGCAGAAGTCTCATTTCTTTCACTGAAACACTAAACACACCAGCTCGTTGGGGTGGGGCTGGGGTAAGAAAGACACCCCCCTCCCGCTACTCAAGTGTCGGGGAGTCGCTTCTAGCTCTGCTCTTTTGCCTGTTGTGTGATAAACAAGTGGCTTTGGGCAGCAGCATGGACACGCTTCTCCTGCCTGCCCCAGCAACAGCTCCTCTCCGGAAAAGCTGGCAGATGGCTTTTTTTTTAAGGGATGGACTAGACCCTGATGATAAAAGACCATGATTACACCTTCTTGCAAAATCACATCCTTTAAATTAAAAAAAAAAAAAAAAGTAAGTTTTTCCCCCAAAATGTCTTTAGGGTTTGCCTGTGCAGTGCTGGGCTTTTCTGAGCTGCCTCACCAAAAGCAATAGGCACGTCCAACCCAAGCACCATGTCACACTTTTTCATGCTGATTTCATTGCTCTGGGTTTTATTTGTGGTTTCCTTGGGAGGTTTTGTGAAAATCCTCACTGCCACAGGGAGAAAGGAAAGACATCTTGGTGGAAAAATCAGTCAGTGTTAAAAACTTGCTGTGTTTTGCTCCGATGCAGTCTAAATAACTTTTAAAAGAACAAATGAGAACACTGAATCACATGGCGGTGCGAGCCACGATGGAGACCCTTCACCCTGCACATGGAGAGCCGCACCAGCCTTTGGTGGCTCTTACCTGCCCCTGGCAGCCGCTGGAGTGAGGCTCCCTGGCACCGTCTGGGATGGCAATGCCAGCTTTGGTGTCACTCCAGCAGGACCTGTGACACAGCCCCGCAGCTCGCAACCTGCTGGGTCGCCACTGGCGAAGCATTCAGAGCACACTGTTAAATGTGTCCTGCCTGTGTCAAAAGTCACAGCCCAAGGCAAAGGCGTGGGGGGGTGGGTGGCAAAGCGGGGGGGCTGCTGGATGAGCCACCAAGGCGGGAGTCCCCATCTGCAGCCTGCCGGGGGCCAGGATGTGGAGTTCCCTGCTGCAATAGCGTAGGAGAGATGCTGGGCATGGCTAGCGGCTTGTCTGTCCCAGAGAGGACTCCCAGGGACACCCAGCCTGGGAAAAGCCTCTTTATCCACCTCTCAACCTCAAAATGATGCTGCAAATCCGAGAAAGCAGACAGTCCGCAGCCCCCTGGATACCCACTACAGCCTAGGTAAAGCGGATTGCCCAGCATGGCCCAGCATCCAGGAAAAATGCTTTTCCTCCCAAGATGCGGGATATTTTTTTCCCCCCATGCTTCCCTGAATCACAGCCGGGGGAATTCAGGTTCCCCCTGCAGCTCTGAGGGAAAATGAGACAAGAAAACAGAGCAATCGCCCTCCCATAGCCAGGCCCAGGGCACAGGGTCTGGTACCCACTGGGGCGTGGGGTCCCTCCTGCAAGCTAAGAAGGAGGAGATATCCCCAGGACAAAGATGTTGGTATATAAGATGTTGACACAGAAGATGTCAATATAGAAGCTGGTCTCATCTGATGACAGCATGCACACATCCAGCATCCCGGGGCGGAGGGCGGGAAGCAGAGGCCTGGTTAGAGAAAGGAGGGACCAGCCACAAACTGCTCACGCTCCTCTACAGTTTGGATGAGTACGAGGCTCTTTGGCTCCGTGCTTTGGGCTCAGGCTCATCTCTTCGGTTTAAAGCAGTTGAACCGAGCCCAAAGGCTCATTAAGTTGGTCCGCCTGGAGCTAGTTCCACCGCCAGGACATTTCATCCCAACGTAGAGTCGATGTTTCTCTTTGCAGCTACGAGGGATTTGGGGCGAGCGAGAGGATGCAGCCCCTGTGGCTGGGGCAGTGCTGCCAGCTCCTGGCGTTTCACCCATGTCCACAGCCTTGGATTGGGGAAGAATCCCACTTTTTCACTAATTCCCTATTATCTCCTCCCATTTTAAACTGACCTCCCTGGGCTGCATCAGGGATGGTGAGTCCCACAAGCTCAGAAACAAGCAGGCAAAGGCGAAGAGCCCAGTATTTATCCTCAATTCATTTCAAATGACATGATGGGAAAACCAAGGTCAGGAGTATTAATTTATTTTGCCAGCCTGTGTCCCGGACATGCAGGGCAGAGGCAGCCTGAGTCCCCCTCCCTCGTGTCAAGCAGCACGTGCGTCCATTCCCTCCTGGTGACATCCCTAAGAAGACGTCACCGTGCCACCTCCCAGCCTTGCTGAACCCTCTAAAGGTCAGCACTGAAGGCATGTCCACCACATATGGTTATTAGTTCTCTGTGGGTCCGTTCATCCCTCCACTACAGCTGGGTGAACAATTCACAGCGCATAAATTTATCTAGCAGATCTCAGCCCACGTGCTGTTTGCTAACAGTCTGTAGAGAGGCTATATTTTATCCCTTTGGGTTTCTTGGCCAGCATTCAAGCTCCTGACCCTGATTTATTCGCAATCGGTCAAGAGCCACATTTCATCTCCATAGGCCACGTCTGCACAGAGCTATTCGAAGCACGTGGCTCGACGTCTCGCGGCAGCGCCAAGGCACCTCACCGTAAGCCGGTCCCGGTTCTCTGCGGCACCTCCAAGAGGTAACCAGGGGGGTTTTGTGTCCAAAAATAGGTTCTGCGGGGGCAAACTTTGCCTGACGAGAGCAACGCGGCCAGAACAAACCGCACCTCTTCTGCGCACGAAGGCAATGAGAGCTCCAGATGCCGGCCAACGCTGGCTCGCCGCCTGTCCTCGTGCCATCTCACCATCTCTTTGCCTACCTCTCTGCCTATTTATAGTCATGGAAGACCTTTGCACAACGCCTGAGCAGCCAGAGGGTTGAGTGTATAGGCGGCATGGCAAATGCCGCTCTTTAACTTTCCAACGTCCTTTTCCCTCTGCCTCCCGAGGGGGCTGCCACGGAGAGCAAGGCACGCACCCTGCCTTTGAGACGAGACCTTGGGACCAGCCAGAAATGCCTCTCAGAGCTACAGCCATCACCAACCTGGCCCTGGGGGTTTTGCAAACCACTCCATGCTGCGTCTCAGCAAGTTTTTACTAGGGCAGCAATCACACTCACGCAGACATGAGCATCCCTCTGTGAAGCCATACCACATAAAATAATCAAGATGATGGGAGAGGTACAGAGTAATCTGCAGAATTCAGAGAAAAAGAGTAATGTGAAGGATGAGGGTTAGTATCAGCCCTATCTGACATCTTCATTGGCAATTGCAATTAGGGACTAATTAGCGTGTTAATAACATTAGCAGGAGATAATAAACTGGAGAAGATGGAATGGGGCAAAACAATCTGAAGAGGACCCCGGAGAGATCGAAAGAAAATAACAAAGGAAATTCAGCTCGGAAAAATGCAGCTTCTGCAGCCCAGGGAAAAAACATCTGGAGCAGATGCTGTGGCGGGAAGAGGAAGGTGGAAGCAGGGAAGCAGAAAGCAGCTTGGTGTGAGAGCAGCGTGTTGGGCAGGCAAAGGAAGCCAGCCCACTGGCTCCCCTGCAAACCAGGTCACGGGGCTTGCCCATGAGCAGCTCAGCGAGTGGGGCATTCTGCAAGGCTTCACCAGAAGAGCTGAAGAAGCACCAGCACCGCACACTGGCGATCCACAGGGCATCCCGCTGGGGTGCGGTAATGCCTCGTAGGGAAAAATAATACCCCAAGTAGAACTGTGAAATGCAACTCGACTTCATCTGGAGCCATTTCCCTCTGTCTGGGCTTGGGAAGCCCCATCGCATGAATATCTCCCCTCCAAGGAGCAGCTGTGTGCCTGGTTCCCAGGCGGATCGGCCACACACAGGAAGGGGAGAGGTGGCAGAGGGCTGCCGCCTTCACCCCAGCCAGGCAAGGTGGGGGTACAGCAGTCAGTGCACAGAGCTAGCAGCTGTGTTGACACTACTAGAGGAGCCCCCCACTCCCAAGTTGTACATAGAAGTAATTCCTCCTCCTCTGCAGAGCCTCACGCTGCTGCCGTCGCCCGCTGTGTGCCGTGTATCGACAAGTGCAAAGTGCTGGATGCCCCCATCCTGCAGTCATGTCAAAGCCCGCCCGTGTTTCCTCCATCACACGAGCCCCTGGACTGCTTGGTGAAATGTGCACTGCACTGTCTTATGGGATGCAGGATGAGGAGTGGTCCCTGAGGGTGGGACACCTTCAGTGGTCCTTGCCCTGGTATCACTGCTAGTCTACACTTAATAGTAAGATGGATAGAGTTGTTTTCTTATAAGAAAATCCTATACTAACTCAAACGACCACAAAATGGGGTAACCTGAGTGCCTGTCTTACAGGGATCCTAATGGACCTGCACCTCCTGGTGCAAACCAGGTGGCTGCAAAACCAGGCAGGATGCAAGTGTTCATGGGGGGAAGATGGTGGGGCTGGATCTGCTCTCAGGCTGCTCTGGGAGCCCCAAGTGAGACAGATGAAATGGCACGAAACACCCCTTCAGGAGCAATCCTAACCTTGCAATTACAAAGGCAGGAGGGACTTTGCCCACCCCCATGATGTACAGGGTGACCAGGAGAGCTCAGAAAGGCTTGCCTGATCTCTGCAGCTCTGCTTCACCAACAGCTCTTTCTGCCCCCCAAAAAAACCCCAGCAGCCAGCAGGATTGCAAGGAAAGGGCTGGGCTCATTAAAAGCAGCCTTCATCCTGAGACACAACTGCTCCTTAGCCTCTCAGCTGGAGCCCTACACCCCCAAACCCTGGTGCCCCCTAGCTGGGCATTCCTGAGAGTCGCTGTCTCCTCTCCCAGTGCCCAATAATTCAGGTGGACCAAGCAGGACCTGAGTCACTGCCACTTGTCCCCCACTGCCTGGGGACAAGGCAAGTCATGCCAGCCACATCACGGTGTCTCCTCCAAATGGCTGCTGCCACCCCTGCTGTCTGAGCACCCCAGCCCTTCCCAGGACCACTTGGAGGGTTTAGAAGTGCAACCAATTCAAGGGAAACCCAGATTTCTAATCCGCCAGGACCGACGCTACAGCGTGCACGAGCTCCGGAGGCTGTGGGCTGTGCAGCCGCCCGGCACCGGGAAGGGGCAGGAGTTTTATCACCCAAAGGGGGATTAAAGCGGTTCCTGATGCATAAGTATCTGGAGGCAGGCAGGGAGGAGGGGAGATGCTTTCCCGTGATTTGTGGGCTGTTCTCGGGCTGTCCTTGCTGCCAGGTCTTGGGCAATTTGATGACTTTTGTTGCAAACTGGAAGAACAGGAGACATATGTGAAGGAGGAAACTCACATTCCTCTCGCCTAAGAAATCCCTTCTCACTTTCCCCCAAATCGCACATACACCCAACCTCAGCCTCTCCGGGCTGGCTTGGACACCGGCTCCCCTCCCACACCCAGATGACCTACTTGTCCAGAAATGGCCAAGGCCCGCAGCCGGGGCGTTATCCTCTCCTCCTTTCCTTCCCTGCCCGTCTCCTGCCTGCACAGCCCTGCCAGCAGCTAGGGCAGGCGGGGGGACCCTTCACCCTCCAGAGAGGTGGAAAACGCCAGATAAAAACAACCTTTCCCAGCAGCACCAGTGCGAAGGGGACTCCGAGCCTCCAAAACTCACCCCAGCCCCTCCACAAGCTGTATCCCGAGCACCTCCACACCTCCTCTTCCAGAGATGTTGCTGGTGGCTTGCAAACGTGAATGTTGCATTTCTCCGCTCCTATTTCCCAGAAAAAATCCACACTCGGTGCTCTGCCCCTGGGACCAGTCACCCCCAAAGCCGGGCAGGGATGTGACCCACTGAGAAGGGGTGGTGAACACGGCAATGGACACAGCAAACCAGGCAACCGTGTCTTGATTTCTACAGCATCTCCCCTCCCTCAGATGTCTCCACTGTTCCTGGAAGTCCTCTGCAGGATGCAGAGGTGGGAAAGGACTTGCACAAAGCCAAAACACAGTGGTAATGTCACCCCAGGCCACGAGGCCATGTATTCGCAGGCAGAAAGCCCGCCCAAGAGCCCGTGACTGCTCAAGTCCACTGTGAAAGCCTGTGGGGAAGGCATCCATCAGGAGGAACACCACGTTAGCATGAACAGAGTCCAAATCAAAGCAACATAGAGCCCCTGGTTAGGAAATCAACCACTGAGCAAGTGTCCCTGCTTACTTCCACCATGTGTTACCACTGAAACCTAATGATGTCACCTGCCAACCCATTGAACATCTTCTGAGCTGTTACCTCCCAGGGTGGTTAAGACAAAGCATGATCTGCATGTCATCAGCATGGAAAGGTGCCTCCAAGTCACCTTCTGAGAGGGAGAAAGCAGGGGACTCATTCCTAGCACACAGTGCAAAGCAGCCTCTCCATCCTCGTGGCCATCACAAGGTCCTTCCCACGTCTTCCTACATATCACCAGAAATCACTTATAAGGCCGAGTAAAACTGACTTCCAAAAGAATAGCCCCCCAGTCCCCCCAGGGTGGGCTGTGCCGCTCTGGGGAGTTTCTCACTGGTGAAAAGGTGAAGCCGAGACCTCACATGAAAGCTGCGGGGAGAAACCCGGCAGCGCTGGGTTAAGCAAGACCCTGCAATCTGGCTGCGGGGCGTTCTCCTGTGCAATCTCGGCTTTGCAACGGGTTCGAAGGTCCATTAAACAAAGCGAGACAGAAAATTGGACGCCAGCGCCTGCTCCGTGGAGCGAGAGCCGCCCTGCTCCAAGCCCATCTCGCTGGGGCCTCCTGAATTTCTTTTCCTCCCTTTCTAAAGGAGGATAAAGACAAACCCCAAGCTCAGACTCCGATCAAACACAGCCTCACACATACTGGGGAATGACCAGCACTGCAGTGAACGGTAGGAATGAAGCACGGTCCTCACATGGACCTTTCCGGCCCCATTTCCACACCCAGCCTGGATTTAGGACTTCTCGGCTGGGGCGGGACCCTTCTGGGTAAGAGGAGAAAAGGCTCCAGGGTGGATCCCACCATTTCCTATTCCAGGAAGGCCAGAGCCCCTTTGAACTCTGTCCTTCTGCTGGAGAGAGTGAAATATGGAGATGCAAAAACACACACCCCAACACTAATCTGGACTTACACCTTCCCCGGTGTCAAGCACTGTCATCCTGAAAACATCACCGATTCGTACATGTGCCAGGTGACCCCACAACAGACGGACAAGACGGACGTGATCTGCTACACCGACATTAACAGGCAGACAAATATCAGCCACTAGATCTGATCTTTTAAGCACGAGTGCCTTGCCCCAGGCAGCCAGCAAGACTATTACCAGGGCTCGAGGCAGCCTGGCCGCTGACTGCTTTCCCTGCAAGCACTGCCCCGTCAAAGGATGCGCAATTCCCACCGCGGTACCCCTCATTGCATAGATATTGGATTTGGGAAATACTTTTTTTGCCGCAGGCGAAATACTTATTTTTGTTTTCCCCTCATGCCTGCCCTTTCAAATGAGAGTGGTTTAACACTGTTTGCCGAGGTCCCCGGCTCTTTGCGGTAGGCACCGTCTCCAAACGTCTGGGGAAAACCCAACACGTGCCCCGGATGGTAAAAGGAGATCTGTCACCAAAAGTCACCAGCATCCCTAAAGCTTGCCCAACCCTGGTGGGAGCCTGAGGAAGAGCAAACCAGCAGAGGTAGCAGCCAAATGAAAGGCATTGCTGGAGCGGGGAGGCAGCAAACAGCCCCACGCGCCAGCATCTCCCTGTGAAATAGCTCAGCGGCCCCATCCACGGGCTGGGGAAGCGGCGAGGAGGGGCTGGGGCCCCCTAGAAACCTGCAACCAGCTTTAGGACAGCCCGTGGCAGGAGCAGAGAGTTGGATATATACATCAGGGCAGATTGTGAAAGCACGATAGGATGCCACCTCCCTTGCTAGAGCGGCTAAAAGTCCTCCTGAAGCTGCTCCCTGAGCTGGGGTGAGCTCAGCAGGGGTATAGGACTGCCCAAGAGACCCACTCCAAAGCTGCAACGTGCCCAGGAGCTACTGCAATAGTTTTTCCGGAATTTCATGGAGAGATGGAACAGTGGCAGAAGTGGAAGCAGGGTTTCTGCACTTGTGTAGGAAAGGTTGCTGGATGCAACGGGCATACTCAACCCAGCGCAAACAGCCCCGTCCTGGGCTGCTCCTCCAGGAACCGCTGCAGCTTTACAATGCACCTTTGGATGTTAGAGGACTCTGTTTTGCTCCCTAGCATCACTCGTTATTGCAGTGTGTAAAACAAACCCTTCAATAATCTCGTTTTCCAGGTTGTAAACTCACTCATCGGTCGCCAGGATAAGGACACGCGGGGGCCTCCCCTCACCACGCTATGTTTCTAATGATCTCGAGATCCTCAATGGGGAATCATGCCCGGTTTCTGCAAACTATTATCTAATCTAATTCCCTCCATCCCATTACTTAAGGATTTACAACACACAGCCTCCCCTGAAATGGTTTCTGGTAAATTCTTTGAAAGCTCTTCTGGTCCTCACATCATCGTCAGGGTCAGCCACGCATTAATGGCAAAGCATTTATGCACTGGGTAACTCGTTCCCTGGCAAGTGAGTTTGTTTATGCTTTTTAAATTCAGGAAGCAATTAATAGTTGCCACAAAAGCAACGTGCTTCTTTTGGGTGAGGGCCATAAAGCCCTGACTTGCCTCAGGGAATTCGGATGCCTCCATCTCAGCAGACACCTTCCGTAAGCGCGGTGGTTGCAAGGTAAATCCTAATGCTGAATAACTGATGCTAGGAAATCTTCCTACACTCGCTAAGCCAGAGAGCTGTGACTCCGACTTCCCAAGCCAGCTTGAGGTGACTGTTTCGGGAAACTGCACTGCCAACATCAAGAAGTCAAACAAACACTAGACCCAAGCATCTTCCAGCTTTCCCTACAGCCAGAAAGCTGGAAGTGCTCCCTACTGAAAGGTAGGGGATGGCTTCGTTGAATCCCATGACTGCAGGACCTCTAGCTTTAAAAATCAAAAAGCCACAGACAATGCCGTGGATGAAGACAGACTCCCAGCAGAATTTGGAGATCTGATGAGGCATCCTGTAGAAATCTGGAAAACCCCGGTCCCTGGAGCTCAGCATCCTCTGCTGACATCAGAAACGCCAGTCCCCAGAGCCCAGCACCCTCTGCTCACTCTGAAAACCCGGTCCCTGAAGCCCAACACCCTCCGTTCACACCAAAAAAACCCCTATCCCCAGAGCCCAGCAACCTCCACTCACACTGAACAAACGCAGCACCTGGAAAGCAGAGGCAGAAGCATCCACCCCATGGTGCTTCCTCCTTCCCAACCAGCACGGACATCTCCCAGGGAGAGAAGATCCACTCGCTGCCTCCCACTAAAAACATCGTCCGGCTGCAGAACTCCCCTGGTTTGAGGAAACACGCTCCCTTTCCATGCTGGCCCCCTTGCAGCCATCAGAAAGCAATGATTTCCAGGCTTACCCCTCTGCGCTAGACTTCAACCAGCTGCAGACAGGCCCATGCACATCCTCTTCCTAATCCTTCACGCACGATCCCTAGACAGTCCCTGGCTTTTATTATTTTCTGGCAGGAGAGAGCACCACGTTAACCCCCATGCGCAGGCTGCAGCCCGAGCATCTCTCAGCACATCCCAACTTGGGTCCAAATTATAAATGAAACATTCGTGTAACAAGAGAACTAGCGAGGGCCAATTGCCTATTAATATTTTAAACCCCTGCTAATTCTTATTTAACGACCTGTCCAAAAAGTCCCTTCTAATTGCTTGATACATTTATTTATTGATAAAGACCATGGGAGACTCTTCCCATGGGGATTGCCATGCTTTCCTGTGAGGAAGGCAAGGGACAGGGCAGGCAGCAGCACCACTGTGCTGGTTGTCCATCGAGACAAGATCCCCGTGCTCCTCACCTCTGCCAGCAAACCCGTCCCTGCACAGCAGTTCTCTTCAGGGATACAAGATGAAGTCCTTACTGGGAGGTATTTTAAGGCACTGAGAGCAAGGGAATGTTGGCTACATGTATGCTGGAAGCTCCTGTCCTTAGCATGATGCCATAAAAGCCTCAGGAGATGGAACCATACCTGATGCATAGGCTCTGGCTAAGGGACAGCGGTTTCCAGATGCGGAGACAGTGTGTCGGCGGCACATGAGAAACCCTCACGGGGCTGCAGGACAGACACGGGCAGGGTTCACATCCCAGAGCCACGCTGATCGCAGGAGCACACCCGGCCAAGGGGAGATCCCAAGATGTGGGCTGCAGCCTCACCAGCTGGGAGCAAAACGACCTCCATCTCCATGCCTGAGCTTCCGAGGCGCCCGAGGCTTTACCCCAGGAGGGAGCAGGGCCCTGCGAGGTGGCTCCGTGGCCAGGCGAGGCTGCAGCCAGGAGCTGCCCCTCCAGCCCCGAGCTCAGCGTTGACCTTGAAACACAGGGCGGGCGGCTGCCATCACCGGCATCATATGATCCGTTACAAAACGCGACAGGCCCTACTTAGAGGTTACACGCCGCGGGACAAATTTAACACCCGAGAGCGTTCCCGATCCCACTGGAAGAATTCCTGGCAGGGGCTCAGCAATCGCCCACTACTGTAAGTGGCCGAGTGCCATCGCATCGGTTGGGCTCCAGACACACGAGGACCTTGTTCCTCATTTCTGATGGGAGAGATGCTTCAGATGATGGGTGATACCACGCAAGATGATGAATCCCCCAGCGGCAGATGGACCTTGAAGCAGAGAGTAAAGGGAATCTGGAAAAGATGCTGTTCCCAAAAGCCTTCACTTGTTTGAGAAAGGTATTTAAGGGCTGCAATTAAAAAGTTGCACTGAAGGCAGCTTGACTATGAAGCTAGGAGGTCCATGAAGAGGTCCTTGGGGAGTAAGATGCTCTGGTGGACATCACAACAAGCAGATGGAACGGAGGCATTCTCAAAGGATGTCCAGTCCACAGAGGCCAACGCCTGGAGACTTCCCAGTCCAGCCATGAGAAAGAAAGACTCAACACCAGGAGACATTGTCCCTGTTGCCATCCTACCAGCTGTACACAAGCTCTTTCAAAGCCACGCTGGCTATATTCAGAGGTGGAGCGGGTGGATGCTGCTCTGAAGCAGAGCCCGGGAAAGGCGCAGGGCAGGCGGGGAGGGAGAGCCTCTCCCAGCAGCGGATCTAGTCCCAGCTCAGCAGCGAGCCAGACCCTGCCGCTCCCTCCTCCTCCTCCTCTTCTCCTTCCCTTTCCTTTCCTTTCGACTGGCCCCAGCCCCGCGTTTCTGGAACGGCTAGAGTCAGCTCTGCCGATGCTGCTGAGGGGCCCCGAGCCAGCCCTGGCTATAAACTCGGGATGAAAACATCAGTTCTGAAACACAGCAACGGGAAAAACAGACAGGCAGACACGTGTGCACGCATGAGGACTCCTGTAATCTGGAGATGTTCCGATGTTAGCAGTGTGGTTTGTGATAACGGGCAAATTGGGGTGCCTGCTTTGATCCGCAGGGTCTGATCTCAGGGAAGGGGGAGGCTGTGCTTCATTAGGGTGGGCTCACAGTGAGTGGGACAGACAGCGTTTCCTTCCAGCCCCTGTGAACACAAACCCGGGACCCGCTGCTCCAGGTCCAGTTTGCCCTCCAGCTTACACCGGGAGCCCGGCACTGTCCCAGCCGTGATGCTTACAGGAGGAAAGGAGCGTCGCTGTGACAGGCAGGTGGGGATGCTCAGAGCGGGACAGCGCCGGGTCAGGCTGCGGGTGCCCCCAGCACCTGATGCTAAGAAAAGACCAGGTCAGGAGCGCCAGCGTGGAGGCGATGGAGCTGGGTCAGACCAGCGACAAGACGACAGAAAACATCGTCGGGCCAGCGGCTATTTTTATCTGCAAGGACCAACACTTAATACTCTCCTATCTCCCACAAAATGTCACTTGAGCTCCAGCAGAAAGTTTACACCGCTCGCAGACAAGGGCTGAAACCTGAGCATGTAATCCCTGCTCCAGTCAAAAGTTTTAGTGGGATTCGCAGCGTCTGGACGGGGGAAGATGAGAAAAAAAAACCCTTTCCCCTGAGAAATGATGGCTGGGGCAAAGGAGAGACAGGACAGGCAGGTCCCCTCCTGGCACTGTGACCCTCTGCAGGGTCACCCTCCACATCTGCAGGACACAAGGGACCTTGCAAGCTTTGGGGCTACGGTATGGTCTCCCCGCAAGCTCAACTGGACTTTAGCTAACCTAAGAGGGTCTTCAGAAGAGGGGGGAATGGGGAAAGCGAAGTGTTCCCCACCCTGCTCACTGATCGCCATAGCCTCCAGGGAGATGAAGAGCCAACAGGAGGGGGGTGAGTTGGGCAGAGCCTGCAGGAGGGTTTTGCGGCACATTGGGGCAGGATACCCCATCGAGCTATCACTGCCACCCCTCTTGGCAATTCCCCCTTCTCCACTGAGCAGCTCTAATTACTTCAAACACCATCTCCCCGGCACCCCCTCCCCTCCACTCCCACCCCCTTCCCTCTTGCTGCAAAGCCTGGACCCAGACACGCCTGGGGCACAAGGAACAGAGGCTTCCCTCACTTAATAAAAGCAAGGTAGAGCAATGCCGTTATTAACAGTAGCCTTCCCCCCCCCCCCCCCCNCCCCCCCCCCCCCCCATCCTCGCCAACAGCGGGAATATTGCACCAGTAATCCCAGGGGAGCACCCCAGCGCTGCCCCGACAGCGGATGCAATAAAGTGGCCCCTCCAGGCCCCAGCGCTGCCCTTTTATATTGCGGTGAGTGTAAATGCCAGCAGGGTCCTCCCCCAGCTCCCCCCTTACACAGCAAGCGGCATTTAGTATCAGGGAGGGAGGGAGGAATGGATGGATGGATACCCCGTCCCCAGTCAGCCATGGGATAGCTGGGATTTAGGACAGCATCCTCCAGAAGGCTCTTCCCAGGGGGCGCAAAAAAAGCAGGGAGCAAAAAGCTCCAGGCTGGGACCGAGCTGTGGTAAAACACGCTGCGGCAGGGAGATGTCAGATGTGCTCAGAAAATTAAGGTACCACGTTAAGGGCTCGCACAGAAACTTATAGGGGGTGAATTTTGCTGGGGATGAAAGGCATGAGCTCACGGGCGCCTTGGAGCTGCCCCCCACCACCCCCGGGTGGCTTTTTTCCACATCACGCTGCCTTTTTTAAAATTAAAAAGGCTGGCCAAAGCTGTTCGGATGGAGGTGCAGGCGAGGAAAGGACCCAGTGGAGGATAGAGCTGGGCAAGCCCCGCTGGGTTTCGCAGCCCCCGGGAATTGCAGCGGGATGCTGACAAAAGGGGCAGGGGCAGAGTTTCCCAGCAGGACACGCAGCAACCCAGCGCAAGCAAATAATGGATATTGACGGGGAAAACCAGCTCTGCTAACCCCAGAAATCTTCTCTTACAGCAAGGAGTGGGGTAAAAACCCTGGGGAATATAACGCAGAGGCAAAACCCGCATTCCTGAGATGGCTGAGAAGTGATCACATCTATCTCCCATTTCTAAGATCCATTTCTGAAGCATCACCAGCCAAGAAACTTCGGTTGATTGAACGTGGTTAAAGCAAACACACACATGCAAAAAAAAAAATCTTATAGCTGAAACTTGAATGGTGTCCACAAACATCTTGCATATTTTCAAGGACACTGAGGAAATACACATTTTTCCCCCCTTTTTGTGGACTTAAAAAAAATGCCCCAAGGGAAAAAGTCATTTAGAACTACTTAGGAAACACAAAGCATAGAAAGCCTATAATTATTTCTCTGCCAAGGGCTTGTCAGTTTGAAAATCCCCGCTCTTGAACCACTAATCCTTATGGAAAAAAAAAAAAACGCAGCTTCGGCAGGATGCGTTGTTGGTCGACTTTTGCTGCACTTTTCCAGCGCAAAGGCACTAAAGGGGAAGACGTAGATTTGGTTTTCGTTTCATTAGCACTTTTCACCCACAATGCACCCCATGCGCTTCCCCAACCGACCATGGAGACCTGCAAAGCATCACCCTGAGGTGAGGCCAGTGGCTGGTCTGCGTGAGAACCGTGCTCTGCAGGCGTCAGGCCGGGGAGGGAAGGACCAAGGCTGATGTTTGGAGGTAGAAGTGCCTTAAACAGGAGAAATAAATCATTTCAAGGTGGGGGCATATGTACTTTAAAAGCCAAGGATTCAGGGAGTTCCTGGGATTTTTGTTATGCAGTTAGAAATAGCATAAAGACATTATTGGCAGGGAAAACGCACTTCTTCTGGAGGATGGGGATGGGCCATCCCAGCAGAGCAGAGTGGATTCGGGCTCTCCAGTTTAGCAGCCAGATTCATCACTTCATGTCACCCTGCCTGGATAAGGATGGGTAGCATCAGTGCCTCTGAGCTTGGTTGGCCATGAAGAAATGGTCCCATGAACCTAGTTCGTGTCCCCATACGTACCCCAGCATCAAAGCATTGACCATGTTTCTTCCATCTTCACTCCAGCCATAAAAGCTCACCACGAGGTGAGAGGAAGAGAAAGGCGAAGCACTGGGAGAGGGCAGGAGCCCAGCGTGCTCTGCCAGAGGTAGTTCCCACTGCAAACCTGTACCATGAAACTAAAAATGGGATCCAGCAGAAATTCACAACACAGCACATCTGGGGAGAGCGCGCTTCTCCCTCAGCCCCACACTGTCTGATTGCTCTGGGTCTCGGCTCCATGTTTCAGCCCGCCAAAAACAATGGTGCAAAGGTGAGTTTGGTGCTGCAGAGGAAACTCCTGTAAAGACCCTGCCAAGGGCACAGACACTTTGGCTCTCGCTAGAACCCAGTCAAAGACTGCCAGCGTGGGCATGCCAGCAACCCTCCCCAGCCTGGAGCATCTCTGGCGGGAGCTGCAAGAAGCGTGTTACACCAGACAGAGCGGGTGAGCCACCCGGATCCTGCTGCTCCCTGGCAGCCATCCATCAGTGCTGCCTGGGTCTGGATCTGCAGAGCAGAGGGCATCCGTCACACACGCATCTTGCACAGCAGGGGCCACAAAAATCTTGCCCTTGCCACGGGCAGCTTTCCCCCTGCCAAGGATACACAACTCTCTTTGACCTACTTTCCCCACGCAGGGCCCTTCACCCATCTCGGATGTCTTCTCCCATTACTTTCTCCTAATCCATCTCCATAACAGACCCTCCCATCAACGTGGGTTTTAATGTCCTCAAGGTAATGCGTGCAGGAAGCCTCTCCTGCTTTCTGGTTAACCCTCCTTCCTAGGGCCAGAGCTGAAACAAGCTCAGACTCAAGAGCCCAACCTACAAGACTTTAAGCTTCATTAAACTTTTAAGCCAGTCCGTTGAGGTTGCTCTTTCAGCCTTTCATAATTACGGATGCAGAAGGAAGGAGCAACATTCACCTGAGCAGGCATCAAGAAGATTCAAACACTTAATGGCTTTCCTAACCAAGCTCCCACATCCACATTACCATTTAAAAGGATCTGCTCGATACCACTCCAGCGCTCTGCCCGGCAGTGGAGATGCTGAGATATACATAATTCAGTATTTCAGTTCTCCATCACGAATCCAGCTGGCCACCCACTTGGCACAAGCGAGGCTCAAGACACATGAACCAGAGCCATCCCACCGCACTGGAGACCGCAGGTGCACAAGCCAAGAGGATGGTTGGGTTCACAGACATGGTTCAGGTGAGCACAGTGCTCCCGGCTCTCCCTGCAGCCAAGACCCGGAGTTCACCATCTCCATCGGGCAATTCAGACCTTGGCTTGGCTGAACCGTGTACTCCAGAGGAGCCTACAGAAAGTGGTCTGCAAGCAGAGAGGAGACCACCACCCTATCCTCAACACGCAGCGCAGAGCTGGAGTCCTGCGCACCCAAAGCACATGCAGCACAGCTGCTATTCCCTCCTCTCCTGTTGCCTGCAGGGTCCCATCTAAGATCAGCAATGGAAAAGATGCCCCAGAAGTGTGTTGCAGGACAGTCAAGCCCCATCCGGGCTTGACACAGAAGCCATTGGGTGAGAGTTTTAGCGTTGTGCCTTGACAAACGTCCATCTCCACTATCAGCACCCATTAATATATTCATCCGATAGCATCAAAATCACCCCTGTGGAGGCAAAGGCAAACATTTGCCATGTTGCTTTTCCCTCCTCCTGTTTAGACACACTACTGCAGAGGTTAGTAACATTTTGCATAGCTAAGACACTGTTTTCCAGGAATAAAGACTTAAACAGAGCTGGCAAATGCCAGAAATTTTGACAACCAAAGCATCCCTATGTTTTTATGATGGCAGGGGTCAGAGGGAAGAAATGAAAATACCGACTCTTTCAAATAAAAAATTGCTGCAACTGAGAACTGTCTTCAGGTCCCTTAACCAATTTCTCTCCCCTTTCCGAATTTTTTTCTGCCAAATGCTTCCCTGAGCTTTCAATAGCAAAGAGAAAATTCCCGCCTCCCTCTTCCTGCTTAGCCGCCTTTGGCGATGCTATGCAGTGAAAAATCAACATATAATGTGGCTCCTCCGGCCCCAGGCAGGGAAGAAGGAGCCCTCGGTACACACAGACTCCAGGTTCATCCAAGGAGCTCTGCAGCACAAAACCAGAGGAGAGGACGCACACCCCAAAGAGATGAAACACACTCAAATGGGCCCAAACAAACTTCTCCTCCAGGAATTGCCCTTGCTTCTTGTTGCGCTTTTAAGGGGACCTTGCCCAGAGGGAATCTGGGGGCTCGCCACCCCACCGTGATGGTGGTTATCATTCCAGAGGAACAGACGTACCAGGGGGGAGATTTTGCACGGTGGCGGCGGGGGCGGAGGACAATGGGCCGACGACTGATGGTCGCGTGAAAAGGGATTTGTTCCGCTGTCAAGGACAGAAAGCTCTCCCTAAGAGCAGCGTTAGGAAATGAAGGCCACAAGGGAAGGAGAGGGGTAGGGAGCAGCAAGAGACAATGTACGGATGATGGCGACAGGGGGACAGCTGGGAAGGATCAATGCCGAGCCCTGATGGGCTCGCAAAGCATGAGTACCAGACAAGGAAGCCTCCTCCGGCGTGCTCTGCCCTTCGAGGCATTTGCCCCGAGGAAGAGCAGAATGCCTTTGCGCAGGGCGAACCTTTCGTCTGCGGCCATGGAGCCCCAGCGACTCTCGGATGAGGGGAAGCATCGCTGCCTGCCGGGATGTGCCGGGACACAGAGGAGAGCCTGGGAGAAGCTGGTATGTCTGCAGCACAACCTCTTGGTCACCTTTGGTCAAAGGTAGCCCAAGGTGGAACACACAAAGGCAAACATGACAAAATCTAGGCAAAATCTGGAGAGAGACTGAAAATTCATGCCCAGCCTTCAAACTCCCCCAGCAAAATGCTCAAAGCACTCGCAATGATGAATAAAGCCTTTTTTAGATATATTCATATTTTCAGCTCCATTTCATGAGCCAAGGAACCAAGCCTCAGCTCTTTTTCCTGCATTCAACTGTGGCCCATCGTAGTCAAACCAGGTCCCAAATGCAGGAGACCTGGACCCAACCACAGGATCGTATCTGCGGGCGTGGGAAATGTTAAGCCTCTACCGAAAACAGGTAGGTGCATGCAAGCACACACTGCAATATGAGAAAATAAATTGTTTGCATTGAACTCAGTAAGATTTCAGTCCTGTACTGAGAAACGCACACGCCACCCTCCTGAAAAATCCAACCTTTGTGGGAGAAAACACCATTTTCAGATAGCCAGCCTACAAAACATGAAGCACCTGAAGGACCCACGATAAGCTGAAGAAACTGGTCTTTAGTTAATAAGATCCCAGCAAAACTGATATGCAAGAAGATACAAAGCCCCCCAAATAAACAGGGTCCCGCGCCACCGGCCCGATGCTGTGCCCCTGCTGCCAGCACAGCCCTGGCATGACACCACTCAGCCTGCCCCATGCCTTTTGCAAAAGCTTCAGGATCTGGCTGTCTGTAAATATTTGGGATAGGAAGCCAGGGATTACAGAACTCCTCTCCTGGGCAACCAAGGTTTGATAATCTTAAAAAA
>RSEF01000008.1:6994303-7020028 GCA_003993805.1 Himantopus leucocephalus
CAGGGAGATTAGACTAGGTGACCTTTAAAGGTGCCTTTCAACACAAACTATTCTATGATTCTATGACTGGTCACATCTCACTTCTTTACTGATATACTCCTTAGATATCTAGTGCCTTGTGTTTAGTAAAATAAGTCCAGACTTACCTAAAGTACCAAAAAAGTATAAGACGTTACGACATACAGCAGAGACAGATAGAAAAGATTTGGCTTTGCAGAGAGTAAATACATGGGATGTTTGAAAGACTTTGTTCACAAATGTTGAAGAGGTTCCCAAACACCAGCTAGCTTGTTACCTGGGATGTTGCTACCACTGTTATTCCACTTTCCTGGTAAGGAAAAAATAAACCAAGGAACAATGAGGAGGTTTAAAAGAGACACAGTAGTTCCCTAATTTAAGCCAATGAGAGTTATGAAAACGCAATGGTTTTGGATGGAACAACAATGAAAAAGAAGATCAGAAAAAAATTCTCTGACCTCTGGCTGACACAAAAGTGAATTCCACAGCGGAGAAATTGAAACCATGGTAAGGGTGTTTTCAAGATTCAGTCATCAAGTCTTGCTTTAAGTATGGAGATAATAATCTTACTCGACCAAGCAGTAAGATCCTTCAGGTTCAGTAATAGAGTAATACCAACTGCAGCAATTGAAGTGGTGCCTTCTACAAAAAGGCAGCTGAGAATCATACGGAAAGAAGATCTAAAAGAAAAAAGCTTTTGGCTTTCAGGTCTGGACACTCTGATAATTGCTCTAGATTCTACTTCCAATTTACTTAGTTGAAATTACACTAGATGGAAAAATAAATCTGATACCAGAAAGCAAGGCCTGAGAGATTACTGAGATCTTGATTTGTATCTGAATATGCAACATTTCTTGATTTCATGGGCTTGATAGATGTTAAAAAGAGGTTACAACTCTATGTCTTGGGAAATGCAGGACCAACTAAGGACAAGCAGAAAAGGCAAAAGCACAAATAGAGCATTTTCCTCATGATGCCACTAATCTTAGTCCACTGGAGTATCCTGGCTTCTCCTCCAGTCTGCCCCTGATTGCAATGGCTGTATGACAGTTAATTAATCAACTTACACTGGATTTTCACCAACCAGCAGTTTAAGAATAAATATATTATAAAGTTTATATATCAGGTATTTGGCAAACTGGAAAATATAAACTAGCTAGTAATTTTTATGCTTTATGATTTCTAGGAGGCTGAGAAGTCAGGCTCTAGAATCACTGTAAAGGTTGAAAACAGTTGTGAACACAAAGAGCATAAATAATTTGCAGAAAGAACAAGTAAAAATGTGGAAACAAGAGGGAATGAATCTATATGTAGTATAATGCTAAGACACTTAAAGTCTTCTCCCAGCTTTCACATTAGCATGGATTGTTTCTAAATGTAGCACCAAAACAGAAGCAATGATGCTGAAGACTGAAGACTGGATGATATCAGGGTGAAGTGATCCATCAAATGAGTCTTAATTCTGATTAACAATTGTAGTCTGCAGAGAAAAACTCTAATTGCCTACTTGATTAAGAGCTGCTATCAAGTAGGTTCAAGTTCAAAATTAAGTTTTCTGTCAAAAAAGTAGACACTGAAAAGGACTCTAGAGTTGAATGATAGTGGCTCAGGAGCATTCTTTGAATAAGAGCAAAAGAGATTGGTCTTATTTTGCTAAGAATTTCACAAGTGTATGATACTTTTTGTCTCACTTCTATTCAGCTTCTTTGTCCAACTTAAATTCTTTGCGTACATTTTCAACTTCTGTTTCCTTGCAAAGAAACTGTATTGTGAAATTCTCATAGTAAGATGCAATGAAATTCAAAGGAGGAAAAATTAGGAGACAGATGAGGAACCGAAGATGGGAGAAGATGTAAGGACCTCACAAGGTTGGTTACTGGGTCACAAGTAACTGGTGACTATCAGAGTAAAAATGGCTTCTGTTAGGTTGGAATTTAAGTTAACCATACTAGTGACTGGACTACAGATGATATGACTCCAAACATGTGGTCACAGTGTGATGTATCAATGATTTCTAAAAGTAGTTGATGGTCTTGTTTTGGATATGTGCTAATGGGGAGTTTTCTGTGTCACATGGACAGAAAATTACATGAACTAAAAAAAAATATTCTACAGACATGCTCTGTGAATCAAACTGAAATTTATTCAACAAGTGATGACCTTGTTCATAACTTCCTTTCAGCTGTTGGATGGAGACCTCGCAGTGTAGATGCTTTAAATGATCTTTTTGCACCTTCCTACATGGCTTCATTACTGAGAGATTTAGTCTGATTATCCATAGTATTGTCTTAGCTTGAACTGATTCTGTATTGATACAGACAGAAAGTGCTTACACAATGTCTAATTACAATGTCTAACTTGTAAGGCTGTGACTTCAGTTTATGGTTAGTTAAGAAACTTAAAACTAGTGGATTCTTTACTTAGCATATGTGTAAAACAACATGCCTTTGTCTTGCCTTTTTCTGTTTTCATCAGATCAGAAACAGGCACAGATCTGTACTATGTGATCTGCCAATGAGAACCACTTCACAGAAACAATGAATAGAAATATTTTCTTTTTAAATTTTCTTTTTGATCTTTGAAATACAATATCATCATGCTAACATAAGACACGGATACTGCAAATATCAACTCTGAAAAGAGAATCATTCAAGTCTGGTCAGAAAAAATAAATGAAACCTGTAGAATTCACACAATTTTACTGTCAGTTATCCAAGAGAGGATTTACTTGACAACAACTATTATCTTTATTCTGTCTTTAAAAGAATTCAGTATGAGAAATAAAAAAAAAGTAACACATTCAAATACCTTATCTTTGGAACTTCTGAAATAGTTTCGGGGATCTCTTATTACCTGAAGGTGATACTTAAGTCATGAGGGGCAAGAGACATTTTCCTTTGTCAAAGGCTACTTCTGGGAATTTTAATATTTCAGCTGTCTAAAGGCCTAATCAAAAATCCATTAAAATAAATTGATTAATTCCCATTAACTCTGGTGAGCTCTGAACCAGGTCCCCAGCAGTGCCCCACAAAAATTATCTGATTTACATGCAAAATAAATCTCTGGGTCAACCCAGTCTGCATATTCCTTCTCTGAGGTGGCAGGCACATTGTGAAACTTAGCCAGCCTCATCTGTTTTTCTAGCAGTCGCACTGAACTTCAGCCCTACTTCCTGTGTGGAAAGTTATGGGGAGAAATGCTTCCTTCTCATGCTAATGCATCAGTGCTTAAAATGTTATAATTAAGCCTTAAAGCTGGTATCTTTTCAAGACTTACTATCTTTGATACAATAACAAGCTTGAGTTAAATAACCATGTAGATGGAGAAGTATCAGTGTTTAAACAGATGTCAGCAATTTCTTAGGAAATGGGACTGGTGTTACAGATGGTGATGACTGAAGAGTTTAAAAATAGCTCTGTTGCAGTAATAAAAATGGCGTGTGAGAAAAAATAGATTGCATTAGAGCAAAAGATACTTGAAATCTAAGGTTAAGAAATGAAAAACAAGAGTTGCACCTCAAGCTCCAAAACCCTTTTCTAAGCTCAGAACTGCAAGCTGATTAGCCAACACTCATTTTTTCCCAGAAAGATGTATTTTTTACAAAGCAGAACTTTATATAGCCATTCTATCCAGGCACAAGCATCCCGAAACAGACCTCACCAGGCTGCTTGTGTGAACATTTTTAGGAATTGGTGTGTTCTTACAGCACTAAAATTTTGAACTTCCCAATGAGTTCCCTGAGATTTGGAGCAAGCCCAAAGAAAGTATAAATCAGTATATTTTGTCCTTTTTTTAACTACTACAGTACTAGCACCAGTTACTGTTTTTACCACAAAAAAAAAAAAAAANTTTCTTGAGGCTGTCTCTTAATGATTTCATCATTCTTTTAATACTTGACTTTTTTCATTGACTCCAACTGCCAGTTTCATAGGCAACATGCATTGAAGCATGGACCTTTCCAGTTTCATTTTTTCAACACATCAGAAAAACGGCAACAAATGCCAGTGATATATGGCAACAAAGGAAGTGTGTCCCACAGCCAGGCCCAGGGGACCAGGTGCCTATGAGGAAACACACCCTTCACCTATAGTGCAGAGCCATACTTCTCTGTAGAATGTCTCTCATGAGCAGTGGCTGGCACATGAGGTCATGTAGTGAAACATAGGTCCTACCATGATACAACACAAATGCAGAAGAAATGCGAGGGGTGACCTCCTGGGAAGTAAAAGCAAGTCTATTGAGAAATGTCCAGAGAGTGATAACGGCGTGGGTGCCAGCAGGCTGTTCTCCACATGTCAAGAAGCTGGAGACAGTTACAGAGCTGTCACTGAGAGGTGAGTCTGCATCCTTAGTTTGGGGTGGCCAACTACAAGGTTTGGTTTGGACAAAACTCTAACCTCTATTCATTTCATCTTTCATGATGTAGCTCAGTACTAGCTTCCAAATCTTTCAGGGAGTGTTTCTTTTGTTTTCTTTGTTACGACTTAAAAAAAAAAAAAAAAAANAAAAAGTACACTATAAATTTCAGTACTGAACTATGAATTCCCGTATAGCTGACATCCATCCTAGGGAATGAAGTCTCAGTGGAGACTACTCACCAGCTCTTTGTACAGTCACACCACTTCTATTGTACTTTTATCTCGTCCATTATTTTGGTTTTGATTAAAAGTTGTAAAAAAAGCTGATGGGTTTCTAGGAAGGGTAATAAGTTTTCCTAACCTTTGACTCATTTCTTCTCTTGTGCAAAACCATTTTGTGCGCTAAGAGCTGGCAACAAGATCTTAGTCATCCCTTGTCGGCAATTGGATTTAAAATGTTTTTTTAGCACTTGAAGTACATGGTTAAAGACCAATTTCCTACAAACTTTAAATACAAAAATAATTGCTTGAAGCTAAGCAAATTTAAAGAACTATTTTCCAAAATGTCCATCAGTTCATTTATAGTTATTGATAGAGTGAATGTGTTGGAAAGTCTCTTGTTTGCAGAAGAGAGCAAAAAAAAATAATATGATTATTTTTTTCTGACAATGGATTATTTCGCCTTAAACAACATATGAACTCTGTTTTCATTTCTTTTTGGATAAATCATCTCAGCTATGTTGAGCACAAGAGCTGAAGACCTAAAATAGTTGTATAATGTAACAACTTTAAGAATGCAGCCACTGAACAACTTCACATTATTTCATACTAAGTGAGATTTCAGTCACCACAATAATGCAAAGTTTTTGACAGACTGCCATCTTTCTGCAGGGAGTTTCAGGATACTGTTAACTTAAGCTAACTGCTTAATACAATGGGCAGTTGGTTCTATAATGCTATAGGAATTGGAAACATATAGGCAGGAATAAATTGAAAGCTTGTTATAGAAGCTTACCAGAAGAGGCAGTAACTGTCTCTGACCTACTACTACTACTACTAGAAAGTGGTTGCACTTTCTAAAGGAGTTTTGGAGTGTAATGTGACAAGTTCCATTGGGTAGCTTTTCACTGGTTGGAGTCAAAGAACTTGCAAAATAGTTAAAAGGAGTATATTCATATATATATTTTTAAAAAAAAAAAATGATAAAAATGTCGGACCAAGTTCTACCCTTATTCTTATATCATACTACCAGAGTCAGTGGGCTTACATGGATAGAACTGAAGGAAAACTTTTGAAGATGAGAAGTTTAAGATGCTTTAATTTCTTGGGTATAAAACACCTTAGGTGAATTTGGAGAAGTTCTGTGCTGAATAAACCATAATTAGTTTGACCTGCACAGAGGGTTTTCTTGATTAAGTGTGTGGTGGAAGTACATTATTTTAATATAAAACATTATTTTAAAATATTTTATAAGAACATGGATTCTTCTCTAAATAGTCCATGAAAAGTAAGGTGGAACACTTACGACAATCTTTAAAGACACCACCTCCCCCTAAGAAGGAAATTTACTGAAAAACTTCAAGTTTTCCTTAAAGGTAGATCTGTTTGTGTTCTTTAAGATTACGAGCTTTCTTCTCAGTGATGGGTCCCAGACTTTCAGCTTTGTACTTCCAAAGAATGATTTTTAACTGGACCTAACTCTCATATCTTTGCCATGAAGTCTCCAGTTAGGTCTCTTGGTTCTATACTTGTTACAATATAGGGGGCTTTGGAAGATGAGCTTTACTTGCTGATCATTATCAAAGGGATTACAGTTTTACCTAACAGCTGTTTTATGTGATTCACCAAATAACAGAATAATATCAAGACTGAGTTAATAGTTTTAATAGAAGAAAAGCGTCTGTGATTTATGCAACCTATCATAAAGTATCAACAACTTAACAGTTTGTAGATATTCACATCTGGCAGGTAGTAACTTTGCTATGTTTACTTAAGGAATTAAAATTTTCCTATATTTAATTAAATTTTTAAAACACTGTATGGTATTAAGGCTCAAGATAAAATACAGTGTCTATCATTGAATGGAAAGAATATTCACAGAACTTAGGTAACCCCTCAAATTACCATAAACAGAACGGGGAAATCAAGGAAAGAATAAGTCCTTACAAACTCCATTAGAAATATGTCACATCATCTTTAGAGACTCAATAAGGAAAGTTGGTAAAAAGGCTTATGATAAATGACTGGTAGGTAAGGTATATACACTTAGGTATTGTTCTGCCCAGATAAAAGCCTGTCAAAGGCTTCAATTAAGTATGATAAAAATACAGCATACAATGAAATATTCTGTTTTATATTGGATAATTTGGTTTCTTTAAACAATAGAGGTATAGTATGCTATAGTGGAAAGCTATGTTGAGGTTTAACAACAGAACATGTACTTTGTTTAGTTGAAAAAATATAATTTGAACTGCTATCCACCAGAATTTCAGCTTACTTCTTTTAATTTGAAAAATCTAATGACTTAATGAAAGAAAGGATGTCTAGTTACTACCACTCAGTTACATGTATTGATAAACTTTGAGTCTTGTAGAGGGGAAAAAAAACCCCAACCCTTTAAAAAGTAATTTTGTACAGTAGGTCAAATTTGTGCAGAACAGTCTAAAATCTGACAAGATTACATCTGCATGGAGATAAGCACAACAGTCATTAAAGAGGGAAAAGGAAAGCCAAAGGAACAAAAGTATTAAAACAGATTTCTCCAAAGCTTCAGGATTCACTGCTGAAATCAATGTTCACAAAATCCACATTAGAACAGTGATGTTCTTAAAGAGGCAAAGCTGGGGCTTCTCCCATGCCCTAAGAAGCCAGGGCCTAGCATGAAAATTGCAGAGTCCCTGAAAACCCCCTTGGCAGGTGGTGAGGAAGCCCTAAGTGATGCACTACATGTGTGGTCTGTGATGGTCTAGCTCTTGCAGTTCCTCTTGTCACAAATCCCTTAGAATATACCACAGATAATATTTTCACAGAAGATGCAAATACAATCTCTACAGAATTATTGGTCTGGCTGGTATATACCAGCTCTTGGATATTATTTTAATTCAAGTTGACTGGATATTTCACATATGTGTGTCTATACACTCACGCGCATGCATGTGTGTGTTTTTTCTTTGCTTGTTTGCATTTTTGTTGGGAAGTTTGTGTATTAGTATATTGATAACAGAGCACAGATCAGTGCTTTGTTCAACTTGTGTGATTGCTGTAACTTAATGAAACCCATCTTGGAAACAAACCTGAACATTTGCATACATCTGGGTATAAATAACATGTTGCTGCAAAACTGATTAATAATTGCATTTAGAAGGCCATAATTAGCTGTATTTACATTTCAGTGCCAGTGGGAAAGGAGAAAATGAATATTTATCATTCCTTCACTGAGTTAGTTGGAAAAATATGGTAAATGAACTCATGCTTTATGTACAGTATTTTTGCATGTTTTCGTACAATAAATAGCTGTTACTTTTCCTCTTTATAATGATTGGGAGGATCATATAGCATATCTGAAGATCCACTGCGAAATGAAGTTATTCTCTGTATTGGCAATATCAAAAAACAGTTTGCATAGGACATGTCTCAAGTGTGTTTCCTTCAGCAGGTATAGTGACTGGCAACTGTAGTTCATGTTCAGAAGTGAGAGATCTGGTAAATTTAATTCTAGTAGTCTAAACACTGTGTGGGCTACCAACTTTAAACAGTTGATCTTCATTGCAGTCATTTAGGAGAATCTACTTTATTCTACAGAGCTGACTAAACACTGAGGTGTTAAGATAATTCTTATGTATGTGGGGAAAAATATATAATAAAAAAAACCTTGAAAAAGGCAGCGCTATGTCACCTTTCATAAGCAAAATTAATATGAGAAGCACAATCTGGTTTGTATTTCTCTTCTCACAATTGCAGAAGTTTTGCACACTGAATAGCATTGATTGGGCGACACCATTACAAGTGTCATAGCTCTTGGTATACTTGCAAAATCTAAATGAAAACTTTTCTTTTCATTAAGGTAGATGTTCCAAAATTACCAGATGTCTACCCAAATTCCAGGTCAATGGATACTCAGTGAATCTCATGGCATTATTTACAAATGCCATTACAAATGCGAGTGATCTTTCAGTTTTTACTTAGGTACAGCTCTGGGTTTTTTAGCAGAAGAATAGACTGTCATATCTGCAAGATCAAAGCTTAAAATCGTTTGTCATTGTATTTGTCAAAAAGAGCATAATGCAGCTAACATTTCAGGGCACAAACCTCAGCTGATCAGCATAGCTCTACTGATGAAGCACACTCAGGCCATACAGATTTTTCAGACTAAGGGAAAAAAAATAATCCCTTTAGCCATTAGCTAAACATTCTGTACCAAGAAGCCTAAGCTATGAAAACACAGATTTATTTATTTGGTTGAGTTTTTTAAATTTAAATCAGCGTATCTCCAAACCCACTATCCAATATATGCTGGAAAGTCCTATGGTAAGAACTGTCAGAACCTGAAGTCAGACTGTAATGTCTCCTAGTATCTGTGTCAGTAAATATCCTCCATAGACAGTTTTATTTGCAAGAGGGTTCAGTAAAAATATTCAGCGACAAGCTATGAAGAAGGGAAGTAATTTTGCCCAATATATAAAATTATGAAAATCTGGCTATCTAATATAATTATCAAATTTATTAGAGAAGAATGAAGAATGAGGAACCATATGCCCAAATTCACTCAAAGTTAATGCGTTTGAGATATACTTACAAACCTTTATATTTACTTTTCTTGAGCAGTCTTGTGATCAAATTTGCTAGCTCAACAATTGGAGAAAAACAATTTCCAGAGCTGTGGATGTTTGGGAACACAATTTTAAAAGTGCATGCAAAGTATTCATGCCAGAATCGTTTGTGCACTCAGCTAGTGAGGAAACAGAAGCAATATCACATTATATAAATGAAAAGACAATGGTATAAAGTCACAGGAACAGGGATTTTCTTCTAATCCTAGACAAATGTGGAAAGCATTGTTGCCTCTAATTTACTGTCTCTTTGCTCTGTCATGATACTCTGATGAAACACTCTGCCAGCTTCCCCTGACCATCTTGTACACAACCTTTGGAAGCACTTCAGCCAGGCAGTAGAGCAAATGTTTATGCTTTAAGTTTTACTACTGACAACAAAACAGCAAGTTCAGTAAGAATAACTAAATAAAAATGACCGTACCAATTTCTATATTTGAGAATATGTAGGCAGCATATGGGAAAAAAAGGCCTTTGCACAGTCACAGAATCACAGAATCGCTGAGGCTGGAAGGGATACCTGGCGACCATCTAGTCCAATGCCTCTGTGAAAGCAGGAGCAACTACAACAGGTTGCTGGGAGCTTCATCCAGTCAGGTTTTAAATATCTCCAGTATGGAGACTCCACAACCTCTCTAGGTAGCCTGTTACAGTGTTTGATGACCCTCACCATAAAAAAGATTTTTCTTATGTTCAGTTCAGCTGGCTTTCAATCCACCTCACTATCTGTGATGCCTCAGTGTGCAGTACATACTTCATCAATTTGTCGGTGGGTAAGTTATGGGAGCCAGGTCAAAGGCATTACTGAAGTCAAGGTAAACAACATCCACTGCTCTTCCTTCATCCACTGAGCCAGTCATCTCACTGTAGAAGGCAATCAGGTTGGTGAGACACGATTTCCCCTTCATAATCCATGCTGACCACTTCCGATCCCCTTCTTGTCCCTCATATTTTTCCAAAATGCTTTTTTTCGTTCGTGCCTTTTGATATTTAATTTTGCATTATGCAGGATACTATGCATTGTTATTGCTAGAAAGTAAGAAAATACAATTTAACAAAACAGTGAGATATAACTAAACTGCCAGAAAAAAAATCACTTACTTTATTGAGTACTTGTCCAGATCCAATGGAAAAAAATATGTTGACTCCAATAGGTATAAGATGTACATGTGATATACATGCCTTTTCAAATTAGATCATACCAAAATGTCTGTAGAGCAGATTATACACTGTAGAGATGTAAAAGATAAGAAAGAGACCAATTAATGAGAGAAAGCTCGAACTTACAGCATTTGTCACCTCTATTTTCTGATCTTAGATTACAACACACTCTTTTTAAAAGAGTGACAGACTAATCTAATTAAAAGAAAACCAAATGAAATCTATGTGTAAATACCTTTTTAAATAACT
This sequence comes from Himantopus leucocephalus, assembly GCA_003993805.1. Lineage (NCBI taxonomy): Eukaryota > Metazoa > Chordata > Aves > Charadriiformes > Recurvirostridae > Himantopus > Himantopus leucocephalus. The sequence goes on from RSEF01000008.1 coordinate 7,004,919, forward strand.
TGGTATTATTACACAAAGTGACTAGAGCAAACAAGAAGTCAGAACACCTAAAGAAGGCCTTCAAAGAGTGAAATCTTACCTTTTTCCACTATATTATCTTGTCCAACGAAAGATCTTATCTTTTCTAATGAACTTTATCTCTGAAGAACAAATAATTTTGTAGTTAAGATGAATATTATCATCTTTTTTCCTAGCAAAGCTTAACTATTCTGTGAATTTGATAAATACCCTTGGCAAAAATTTCAAGATATTTAAAAGATGGTTAGAACTTTGGCACCTATGGTGGAATGCAGTTTTAGAAAATTTATGAAAAACCATCTGACTGTAACTGTATTGCTCTTTATCTGTGGAATTGTGCTCCAGTTCCAGTACACTTATTAGTTAAGTGCCAGTTTTGTCAAAATGATCACTGCCGTTGGCAACACTGAATCCAAAATGTGCTTGAGAGGTATCCAAATATTTAGATCTACAGATGGTACTTTGGTAGCTTCATTCTAGTTAAAGAATAAGATTTGGCAGTAAAGCAATACACAATATGGATGAGATACTAAACTTTGCAAAGTTTGCTGCATATTCAGCAGCTAATTTTCATCAGAAGTGTTCTAAATATTGTGTTAAACGAGCCAAGTTCACTCTTTCATTTGTGCTCAAACCTCCCATAAAGTCAATGGAATTTCTATGCAAACATCTGAAAACAGAATTTTGGCTTAAATAATTTTTTTGTAGCAGTTACAAGAGAGTGAATGACCATTCAGAGTGTTTATGGGAGTCCTGGCCAGTTGTTCTGCCTAGCTGATGGATTCATTGACTAACCTCCTGTTTCCTTCTCTCTCTACAGTGCCAGAATGATAAGATAGTCAGAGGTATATGTTTTGACAAAGAAACATGTAACACAGGAAAATAATGTTAAAGATATTAGAATTTTTACTAGAAGGGGTAGAATTGTCTTGAAAGGAAGGATTAAAAAATAGCTTAACTGAGCTGAACATGAATATTGTGAAGTATACAGCATAAACAAAAGATCATATTTTCTTATTTTTCAGGGGGAAAAAAACAACCCACAAACCAAAACCTTAAAAATGATACAACAGGGTTTCTGGAGGATATAACAGGGTTTCTGGGTAGTATTTTAAAAGTATTTAAACTCATTAAAAGAAAATAGACATTAGGATCCTAAATTCCACCATTGCAGTCATTGTGAAAATTTCAACTTATTTCTAATGTTTTTGCCTTCCTTGGGTAAGATTTTATTTCACCAAAGGAATTTTAAAAAATGTTATGTATTTTTGACAATTCTTATACTGATAGCTAGCAAGCAGATTGCAGAGTTCTTTGTGAACATTTTCAATGTCTTTTATCAGTCTAAGTACAAAATATGTATGCCTAAAATCAATATCTTTATTTTTCATTTTCTTATTTGTTTAATCTCAGTAGGTTTCCTAAGTATATTACCAACACTGACTAGATGAAATATTATATTGATTTAAATGTTTATGAAAGTGGACTCACAAAGCCTCACAAGACTCACAAAGAGAGGTATAAGAGACAAAACATGAACACCCACATGAAAATATTGAGTTTAGTAAACTGCCATACAAATTCAAATTTTCATAACCTACTAGTATTAAATAATATAACTAAAACCAGAATATTCAGAGAATATCTTTCTTAATTGCAAATGTTTGTCCTGATAGCGCACAGGGTAGATTAAAAGTTTTCCAATTAAAGGAAAACTTGTGAATCCAATTTTAAGATTTCCATATTTCTGTTGCACAATTCACCAAGACTGGACTCATTTAAAAGTATTAGAGAGGAAGCAAAACTTGCACCTTGACAAGGCAGAATTATGATATCAATACATGTCCATTAAAAAATTCCCTTTATTTAGAACTGAAGGATATTTCAACTTTTTCCATATAACTGAAGGTTATTTCAATTATCTAAACACTTTCCAGGAACTCTGCAAATTATGTTGAGAAAATGTCTTTATGTCCAGATATCAGCTGTATTTTTATATTACAGAAGAAAGAAAGAAAAAAAAAATGTTATAGGTTTTGCTTCCATCTAAACATCAAAATGCACTAACTATTGAAACAAGAAAGACAGTAAGAAAAAAATGGTGTGCTATAAAAAGGACAGGTGTAGAGACTCTCCCTTCATACAGAAGTAACGCTTTATTTCACCCCTGAAGGATGGGAAAAGTCACTATTTCTAAGATGCTTATGGAGTGTTTAGAGCGAAAAAACCCATAAGTTCCTGGAAAAAGTCAATGTAGTGAATGTAAGTAAATAATTCCATAGTAATGATACATACATGTTTCTCCTGCTTAGAAATCTTAAGTTTTAGTATGAATACCTTTGGTCCTGAATAAAAGTTCACTCACTTTCTGAACTGGTCACCAAAGCAAAAAACTTTTTTTACATCCTTTGTAAATAGATTTCATTATGCATTTCATTTTTGTCTTCTTTCTGTACAAATTCTCTCTGTGTAGTGTGTAAACTTTTTTTTTTGCAGTGTGGCAATTACTTTAGGACTCAATAACAGCCTTGTTGCTATGAGCTACCTTTTTGTGGGATTACACTCTGAAATAAAACAGATCTGTATTAAGTGAAAATATAGAATAGTGTGCAAACAGGGCCTTGAGGTATTGTATGAACAGTACAGAAAGCAGAACAGTCTTCTAAAGATCTATTATGTTAGTTTTGGGGTCACATTTTCAGAAAGACTGAATGTTATAAAAGCTTTTAGTCCATTTTAGATGTTTATTTAAAGATGTAAAAAGTTTCAAAAGAGTTTATTTTTCAAATCAAATGTTTAATTTACTTTAGCATAGTCGAGTATCAAAAGAAACTCAAATAAAATCAAATCACTGAATTTTAGGTTTAAATAAAGTAGAGGTCAATAGAGTATATCTGGTAACACTTTAAGTTCTTTTAATACAGTAACAACATTGTTCCATATGGCAATAATCAACGCTGGTGAATTATAATGAATAAAAAATGCCAAATTCTGTATTCAGGATAGAAAATTTAGGTTTTATTTATTTATTTATTCCTTTCATTTTCTAAAATTATATGCTTTTTACTGATGTCAATTTCTATTTGTTTATTGGGTATTCTATTAGTATAAAGCAAGATAAACTCAGTTGAAAGGTAAAGAATATTTGCATAGATTTAGGTTTCAGGGATTTCTTTCACAGCCTTTCCCCATCTTTTTGTTGTCACCTGGAGAAGCAGGACTGCATTTGCAATACTTAGAAACAAATCTCTAACATTGAACTGCTGCACTTGCACTTGCTGTTGAACTCTGATCGGAAAAGAGATGTTTATGGTGTATGTGTTTCACGTAAGGAAGCAGTCTGGGCAAGTGGGAAAAAAAAATTACAGCAGAGAAATAAAAACATGAATAATTTGATATTTAATCAATTTATTTAAGATTTAATTGATGTTACGCTCATTCAGGTGGTTAAAAATAATCAATGAAAGACATACTTTTAAGATGAGAAAAGGTGTTAGTGTCATCACCAAAACCACAAAGTCTAATATGTCTCCGGAAAACATTGATTGTATTAGGTATGTCTACACAGACAGAAGAAGTACTCCTAACGTGCTTTATTTCAGTATGGAAAAGAGTTTATTTTTAACCTATCTGAAATTCCAGGGCAGAATCTAACAGAAAGTAAATCAGAGTTAAAATACTCATGCTGCATGGTGTAACTATGGTACTACTCCAAAACAAAATTCACTAATTTTCCTGATTTTCCTCATGAGGGAGGATGGATTAAATTATGAGTTTGTGGTTATCATCAAGCTATTTTGCTTTCATTAATTGGCACCATTTTTGGCTTTCCCTGAACAGGGAGCTTAGAGGAGATAAATTTTGAAATTTTCGTAAGAGTTTGACCTGAAAGAGGCAATGAATTCACTGGGAGCTGAAAACCAGAAACTCTTGTCTTTAAAAGAGGGAAAATCTTTCTTTATATGAGAAAAGCTTTCAAGCCGCTTCTGAGTAGGAGCTAGCGATCCCAATGGCAGGTCCTTCTCACAGAGGTGTGAAATTATTGTTTTAGAGAGAGAGCCTTTCAGCTTCCTCTGCAATGAGAAGCTAGCAGGTACAGGAACAGCCTAGTTGCTGAGGCAAGATCTCTGCTGAATTCAGCAGGTCCCAGAAACAAAGACACCTTGCAACTCATGAAGAACTGCTTCAGCGCATCGGGCTCAGTTGGAGCTCCAGTGAGCAAGAACTTGCTCCTGTAAGCAGTAGGTCAGCTGCTGCTAAAAAGCAGGTTAACTGCAGGATGATAAAAGAGCCAGGCCACAGTCGTGTGTACTTGAGCCTTATTCTGAAAGAAAATCTAATCTATTACCACAGAGACATTAAACGCTGCAGGTGCAGCTACACTACCAAATAAAATGAGCCCAGGACCATTCTTTGGCCCGTGTCTCCTCCAAAAGAGAGTGGCAACATCTAAACTGTCCAATAAGAATGGTCCAAAACTATTCCCTAGCCCTCTCTAGTTTAGTAATATAAATACCTATACTGGTAAGCAATCATACATAATATTAAATTACTTGAGTAATTTCTCGAACAGTTATAGACTGGTGCCCAATCACTCTCATGTCTGTGCACATTTGGGAGAATAATATGTGTCAGTGATGATGCTCGAGGGGCATCTTGGTTACAGCACTCTGGTTTAGGAATTCAGAGAGTGTGTTTGTACTTAGCTTCTCCCAGAATGAGCTCCAAGATTTATTATCATTATTGTTGCTGTTTGTTGTTGCTGTTGTTATCATCATCATCATTTTAATTAGCATAGATATAGCCAATGTCTACAGCAAACTAAAGTGCTATAGGCACCAATCCTGAAGGCAATGTCAATACTAATATGTTATGCAGTGTCAGAGAATGTTCCAGGCTCTGAAACTTGATTGTTATCACTATTAAATTGCTAAAACAGCTCCTAAACTAGTTTTAGCCCCTACCAAGCTTTGATGCAAAATGTTCCCAGGCACAGCTCAAGGGTTAGTATGGGTCAGGGACTAAATATTCCCATCAGGCAGTTTCATGTTTTGCAGGGAAGAGCCCTTTATGATATGGATGTTTGCCTGTCTGTGATAACCGACATCAGTGTCACTGTACAGTCTCAGACACGTGTAATTTACTAATTAAAACAGAGCTAAACTTGTTCCCCTGCTTGGGAAGTTTCTGAAGTTGGTGCAATTTGTATAGTTGCTTTATAGCACAGTTTTACTTTTGAGTTCGAAAGAGAGAATAACTTAGCAGGAAGTCAACTCTATATCAAAAAATCCTGAGCTATTATGAGACAGAGGGAAGGTTTTGTGCTTCCTCAGTCCCAGGGTCAATTTCATTCAGTACTTGGAAGTGGTGCATGTCACATGAAAATGAATCCTTGATCACCATGACTGCTAAGAATAATNGAATCCTTGATTACCATGACTGCTAAGAATAATATTTTTCATACTCAACCCACAACCCCCATAAACTGCTCCAGGTTTTGTCAAACCAGGACGATGAATATTTAGCTGAAAAGTAAGTTACACTGTTTATAGAGCCTCTCATTCCTTTCGTTCCTGACATTTCGTAAAGAAAATATATTTTTTTTCATGCCAAGTAGTGACTTCTGTCCGTTTGATGCCCTTTAGAGTATTTAAGAAAGAATAAAAAAATACCCAAAACAGAAATTATTAGACAGTCATAGACTAAAGTAGGATTAGGATAATTATGAGGGATAAGATTCCTTTTTCTGTCATCATCTTGATATACGTCCATGCTAAGCTCCTGAAGACAATGAAACAACTTGAGATTATACAGTTTAAACCAGGGGTACAATCTGGCTGGCAGTTTAATGCTGTGCAAGTGCTACTATGTGAGACTCAGTTGGGATGTCTGAGTCCTTATCCCGCTAATGAGAGTAACGACTTAATGCACAGTACAGATGGTGCTTCAGGGCAAGCTGAGAGCCTACCTCTGCTGTGACCAAAGGAACTTAAGGAAACGACAAAAGGAGCTGAACATGTCAATTATGTTTTTTAGAAAGGGATTTCAGAAGCTTCTGTACGCAAAGAAGACGATGATGCAGATTTTCTTAATGTGAGCTTGGTTTATTTATCATAATTGTATCTTATCTTACACATTAAAAAAAATAATCTTTTTCCATTTTTTTTACCCACAGAGAATAATTATAGATTATTGTGCTTGCTTTTTATTTGAGTGCGTTTTGATGTTTATTGTATTTTGGTGTTTATAATCTTGCTATGGCTTTCTGATTAATAACCTAAGTAATTGCAAGAAAATACTACATGCAGTTGTGCTTTTTTTCTAATAGCTATGTTATATCTAGTTTTTTTAAATAGCAAACCAAACAAATGATATTCTAGAACTTAACNACTAAGTAATTGCAAGAAAATACTACATGCAGTTGTGCTTTGTTTCTAATAGCTATGTTATATCTAGTTTTTTAAATAGCAAACCAAACAAATGATATTCTAGAACTTAACACATACCACTGAGAAAGTCAGATACAACACTATGTAAGATAGCTGTATTACAAGTGTGTTTTGCTTTGGTTTCTTGTGGCCTTCATTACTTCTAAACAATTTGTTTCAATGCTAGAAGAAATGCTGGAAAAACAACCACAAATTCTTCAATAATGTTTTTAATCAATAGAGTTGTAATTTCATCAATTAATACATGCAACTAAAGTTATGGTGGTATGAACTGTCAGTGAAAATTAGAAATTATTTTCAAAAGCAAATAGGTTGAACTGAGCTAACTACTCAAATGCCCTTTCATAACTTACATTAAGTATGAGCCCATAGAAAGAAAATTGCAAGCATTTGATAGTTAAACATGGAAAATCAACTTAGGCTTATAGTAATGTCAGTAAAGTTACATTATTAATTCGAGTTTAACACTGACAATTATTTATACCACATAACTTTGCCAAGCAAAGATAAGATTCGTATGTTTTTCTCACCTCTTACTATCCATTCCTTTGACCTTGTACAGTTGCCAATGAAGCTGAACTAGCCTCTGGTTCACGTCTTGGGCAGGTTAATAGGTCTGCAGACTTCATTTACCACTAAGATTTCAGACCATCATAAGTTTAAAACATAGCTTCATGCTGACAGTTTAATGGTCAAATAAGCAAAGAGTTAACTTACTTCTAACATCTAAACCTTCTGACCTTTCTTCCAGGGCCACAGAAATGAATTTCAGCATGGATTTTCTGATGTGTCTTTGACTGTGCACATGTGGCAATGTCTAGAACAGCTGCCCATGTTTACATTATAATCCTTTCAAAATATTTTCCTTATCTTTTTATTTTGCATGGCCTCTGTGAGACAGGGAAGGTAAGCAAAGAGATTCTCCTTTTCTTACCTTTTATTTGGTTAAGTCAACATTCAAAGTCACATTATAGATCATCTGAGGGGAGGGGAATCTCACGCAAGTTAAACATCCAACTTTCTCCTTGGCACTTGCCAAGAGAGGGGTTTGGGGGTTGTTTCATTTTAATGAATGTGTCAGACCTGAAAGTGTTCACCATACACCAGCTCTTGCCAACAGTAGGTCAAAGAATTAAATCATTGTATTCATGAGACAGAAATGTCATCCCTTCCCATTACACAGAGACCCTTCACCTTCTAGCCTTGTAAACACTTTAATTGGCTCTTTTCCAGCAAAAAATGCATTAGTTTCTTGCCTTCGTTTTAACATATGAAAGTAAAAGAGAAATTTGCAATATGGATAAAAACCTGTCAATATCAAAGTAGTTAGATTTTTGATGTTAGAAAAGAGCAGTTCAACTTTCAGGTGATAAACAAAATCATTATCTTCATTTTTAGCTTTTAATAAGCTTCTTTCTTTGTTTAAAAAGCCTATATAGTTTTTAATGTTTTCTATTTATAGACATGATACTTCTGAATATCATATTAAATGTTTTTAATACCTGCTGCTTAAAGGGAAGAATCCTGCTGAATCTTTTCAGGACCTCAGAAGCAAGTATAAAAAGGAAGAAAAAATCAAAATATCAGTGATCAATGTCTTGCATTTTATACCAATCAACAAAAGACTACAAGAAATAATGTGAAAGTACACGTTTAAATAGCTTTAAACTAGGTTCAAAGGGGGAAAGGGATAAAATCAGGCATACTAGTGATAAGCAATGGAATGGCATGACAATGTTTGGGTGATGATGGTGCTATTGAGGGCTTTCACTCTGCCCCATTGTGTGCTGAGTACACTGGAGTGCATTTGAAATGTTTGTACACTAATGCACACACTATGAGGAATAAACAAGAGGAACTAGAAGCTTTGGCTATGCTATCATTGACATAAGTGAGACTTGGTGGGAAAAGTCCTGTGACGGGAGTGCTGTGATGGAAGGTTATAGGCTTTTCAGGAGAGAGAAACAAAGCAGGTGAGATGGAGGGGTAGCACTTCCTGTAGAGGGGCGGGATTGCACAGCACTTGCAGTTNGGGTTAGGGGAAAACCTAATGAAGTGGATGTTTTTGTGGAAGTCTACTATAGATTACCCAGCCAGGATGATGACATTTATGTATTATTCTATAAGAAATTAAGGAAAATGTCTAGAACAGTTGCCCTTGTCCTTATGGGTGGATACAACAGACACCAGCAGGTCCAGGAAATTCCTGGAGCAGGTTGAAGATAAATTTTTGATACAGGTACCAAGGGAGGTGACTAGGAAAGGTGCCCTCCTAGATCTGTTTTTGTAAATAGAGATGGTCTCATGGGTGAAGTGATAATTGGTGGTTGTCTTGGCCATAGTGATCACGAAACGGTTGAGTTTAAAATCTTTGGTGATATGAGAAAATTGACAGCAGAGCTACTACACTGGATTTTGGGAGAGCAGACTTTAGGCTGCTCAAAGATCTAGTTGGGAAGGTCCCCATGGAATCTGCTTTTGGGAGTACTAGGGTCCCTAAATGCTGGTTGCTTTTTTAGAGCTGTCTTTTAATAGTGCAGGAGCAGGCGATTACAGTCTGTCATGAGTCAAGCAAGAGGGGTAGAGGACCTCCTTCTGGAACTTAGGTGGAAAATGAAAGTGTATGGACTTTGGAAGCAAAGTCAAGTTACATAGGAGGACTACAGAGATGCTGTTCACCACTGTAGGGAGAAAATTCCTACACCCAAAGCTCAGTTGGAATTGAAGCTGGTCATTATTGTGGTGGATAACAAACAAGTTTTAAGTTTTAAGTATAAGTGTTTTTAAGTATATTAACAGCAAAAGGAGGACTAAAGAAAATATTGGTCCATTACTTGATGAGGTTGGCCACGTCATGAACAGGAAGAAAGATAAAGCAGAGACATTTAACACCTTCTTTGCCTGTCTTTACATCAATGATGGACCCTGGGACCCCTGGAGTCCTGAGCTGGAGGACCACAAGTGATGGACTGATCTGTTCCCAGGTGACTTTGAACTTGTACAGGATTTGCTGCTGTAACTGAATGCATATAAGTTTATGGGGCCCAATGGTAATTACAGGCCTGCCAATCTTACTTCAGTGACTATTAAAATTATGGAGAAGATTATTCTGGGAGCTATTGAAAAACACTTGAAAGACAATGCAGTCATTGGTCAAAGCCAACATGAGTCATGAAAGGAAAAACATGCCCTCCTAATTTAATATCCTTTTATGACAAGGTTATACACGTAATGGACGAAAGGAAGGCAAGGGATGTAGAGTTTTTTTGTTTTAACAAAGCTTTGATACTGCCTCTCATGGTATCCTTCTGGACAAAAAGTCCAGCATACAGATAGATGGGTGAACAGTTGCCTGAATTGTTGGGTTCAAAGAGGAGTAGCANGTTTTAACAAAGCTTTGATACTGCCTCTCATGGCATCCTTCTGGACAAAATGTCCAGCATACAGATAGACGGGTGAACAGTTGCCTGAATTGTTGGGTTCAAAGAGGAGTAGCAAATGGGGGTAACATGTGGCTGGCAGACAGTCACTAGTGGTGTTCCCCAGGCTCAATTTTAAGGGCAGTTCTCTTCAATGTTTTTGTCAATGACCTGGATACAGGAGTTGAGCACGCACTTAGTAAATTCGCTGACAGTACTAAATTAGGAGGAGCTATTGATCCCCTCAAGAGCAAAAAGGCCTTAAATGGAGATCTTGGTAGATTAGAGTACTGGGCAATTATCAACCACATGAAATTTAACAAGGAGAGGTGCTGGATTCTGCACCTGGGAGAGTGTAATCCTGGATGTATGTATAGACTTGGGGAGAAGAGGCTTGAATGCAAGCTTGCAGAAAGTGATCTGGGAGCTTTGGTTGATGAGCCAACAATGGGCCCTGGCAACCAAAAGGGCCAACTGTATCCTGGGGTGCATTAAGCACAATATAGCTGCTTGAAAGAAGTGATTGTTCCACTACACTCAGCATTGGTGCAACCTCACTGCAAGTACCGTGTGCCATTTTGGGATGAATAATATAAGAAGGATATAAAAATATCAGAATATGTCCAAAGGAGGGCAACAAAGATGGTAAAAAGACTAGAGGACATGACATGAGGAGCTGAGGAGCGGTTGAGGATAATAGGTTTGTTCACATTAGAGGAGACAGCGATGACCTCATTGCTGTCTACAGCTTCCTCATGAGGTGGAGCAGAGATGGAGGTGCTGATCTCCCTGATGTCTGTTGATAGGGCATGAGGGAATGGCCTAAGGCTACATCAGGTGAAGTTAACAACTGGATATTAGGAAAAAGTTCTTCAAAGAGAGAATGGTCAATCACTGTAACAAGCTCCCCAGGGAAGTGGTCATGACACCAAGCCTGTCGGTGTTCAAGTGTTTTGACAACACCCTTAGATACATAGTTTAACTTTTATGTTGCTCTGTGTAGAGTCAGGAGTTGGAGTCAACGATCCTTGTGGATCCCTTCCAACTCAGGCTATTCTATGATTCTACATGTCCTGTTTTAGCCAATTATTACATAAAAGTCATATACTCGTTTCTATTTACATCTGAAACTGAACTACTGTAACAATAGCTGCACATAGTTACATCTCATACTTGAACTAATGATCAAACATTAATATATTTCCATAAATTATTAAAGGAAATTCAGCATTTCCTATCAATTCCAAAACCAATTTGGTAACATTTTACTTCTAAGATGAAAACAAATCTGTCAAAACAGTATTTTTGTAAAAACTCTTTAATTGTCTCTTCTTTGTTTAACCCTCTTTGCCATAAAAAGGCATGTTATTAAAAAAAAAAAGGTCAACATATTGATAAAAACAAGCGTGGATTTTATAATTTATGAAAAAAACAAACATAAGGCTAATATATCTTAAAAATATTGTTGGTAGTCTGTGTACCTTCTTTTTGCATTTTCAGATCTAAAAAAGCACGGTAATAGAATATTTCTGCTCTGAGGAAAAACAAGAAGTACTGGAAATATACTCATGATATTACTTCATCTCACAAGATTGCTATTTCACTTCTGCAGAACCATGAGTTATACATGATTAGATAAAAGACAAAGAGTCTATGTGCTTTTATCATTAAATAATACCAGCTCAGTATAGTATTGTCTTTTGAAAAGAACACAATATCATGGGAGACAATGTAAGAGGAACACCAAGTGACTTGCAAATTTATCCAAACATACAAATTTTAAGCCCTCCATAGCTGTTAACTTATTTTTTTAACAACACATTCCATTTACAAGAGGATGAAAATGTTATCCCATGTCAGTCAGGCTTTTAAAAATGCTTTGTGGCAAAATTTAATAAGCCATATGAAGGATAAACATCATCCTTCGTATCTCTTCTCATACTGCAACTTTTATCTTTTTTCTTTCTTCATGGTGCAAGAAAGTGGTAGTCACATCTCTGACTTCTTCACACAGGATTAAAAAGAAATTCGGTATCTCCTAACTGTTACCAGTGTAGTAAACATTTGAAGAAACTCTACAGTCATGTTGCTGTTTCTTCCTCTTCTGGAAAGCTCTCCTCTTGACAGTGCAAACTGAGCTGACAGTGAGCTCCAGATGGAGGGAGAGCTGATTCTGCCAGTTTTAAGCCAAGGCAGATCTCCCTATCAAGAGCTTTAAAAACACCTTTACTTTACTTTTAACTTTACGTAGCCACAGTTCCTATAAGTGGAAGCACAATAACAAACACACTCATAGATTCATCAGTTCTAAGAGGCACTGCCATGTGGTAAAACTATCCTCTAATATGAATACCAATTACAACTGCAGTATATTGACCAGAGAAGTTGTGGAGTCTCCATACTGGAGATATTTAAAACCTAACTAGACATAGCTCTGAGTAACCCACTCTAGTTGTTCTTGCTTTGTGCAGGGACATTGGACTAGATGATCTCAAGGTATTTCTTCCACCCTCAGCTGTTCTGGGATTTTGTGATATTACTCATTTCACAGATTTCACAGGTGCATGCATTTTTGGCAGGACAATATTGAAACTGCACAATTTCAAGGAAAATGAAATAACACATTTATTTAAGTTAAGCCACCAAAAACCTTCGAAGTCCTAAGGATGGCAAATTCTTGCTTTTGATTGAGAATCCTTTAAGACTCAATGGTTTCTGATGGTGAAGTGATTTTAAAACAATGGCCTTTAGCACAATGTTTGTTTCACAGTGAAAATGTCAAATAGGTACTAGAAATGCGTTTCAGTATTCTGTTCAGCAAACTGGGTTGTCAGTGTAGCTAAGAAATGGATGACACATTGGTAAATCAAAGCCTGTTATTAACAACAGACCAAAGGGAAGAAAAGAGGGAGAAGCTTATAAGAAAGCAATGACTGAAATGTTAAGTAGCAACCATTTTCTTATTCTGTTTCGGATTTTTTTTTTCTCAGAAGATCATTTTCAGTAAATGCAGAATAGAAATAGCAAGGACAGCAGCAGTCCAAGATTCTCTGCCATGCCATCTCCATGTGCATCACTTAAGATGTCAGACATCAAAACTTCCTTTNGACTGAAATGTTAAGTAGCAACCATTTTCTTATTCTATTTTGGATTTTTTTTTCTCAAAAGATCATTTTCAGTAAATGCAGAATAGAAATAGCAAGGATAGCAGCAGTCCAAGATTCTCTGCAATGCCACCTCCATGTGCATCACTTAAGATGTCAGACATCAAAACTTCCTTTCCTCTGTAATAGTCATGAATCTGTTTCCCATTTTCAAAAAGTGTATAGTATGGAGTTACTAGACCTGCCTAATTAATCCTCATATTGTCTCCAACAGGAATGTCTGAAAGTAAAATGAAGTGCAGTGGTTACTCATACTATATTAACAAGTTCTGTAGAGACACACATAAAGAAGTAAAATCGTAAGAATAAATAAATTTGTGAACTTCTCATATGGTTGTTTTACATTTTAAAACTCACTTAAGACTCGTCCTCTGNTCATGAATCTGTTTCCCATTTTCAAAAAGTGTATAGTATGGAGTTACTAGACCTGCCTAATTAATCCTCATATTGTCTCCAACAGGAATGTCTGAAAGTAAAATGAAGTGCAGTGGTTACTCATACTATATTAACAAGTTCTGTAGAGACACGCATAAAGAAGTAAAATCGTAAGAATAAATAAATTTGTGAACTTCTCATATGGTTGTTTTACATTTTAAAACTCACTTAAGACTCGTCCTCTCTTGCTTTAAGATCCTATTAAGCCACTCCAGTTTAACTTCACCTATCCTTCAAAAAAAAAACCAACCAACCATGCACATAAATTAGTTCAGCTGAAAAAAAAAGACTTTTAACATGTAGGTGAAATAAAAACCAGTGATTTATGTAACTGAATTTTCTTTTAAAAAAGTGGCTANGGTGAAATAAAACCCACTGATTTATGTAACTGAATTTTCTTTTAAAAAAGTGGCTATAACCCAAAAGTCATTATTCTTTTTATGTTTATTATTACTCAGATAAGTAATAAATTAAATTTGTTCAGAATATTTAATTTTACAGGCATTTCAACATTGCATTTTATTTTAGAATCTATTTGCTACTTAAAGAATAGTTTAATTTTTCAAGCAAGATATAAATTTCTGAGGCTAAAACCCCCAATCTTTCCAATTTTAGGACCACCATTTGCCTCTAAGAGTTTCTAGTAGTTTTATTAAAGCAAGTACCCATTTCATAAGAGTAGTACCAAGCATATAAATCAAAAGTAGCATATGTTATTAATTTCTGATCATCATGCTATTAACATTCTTGAAGAATACGTCAGGTAGCAATGTGTGTTCTTCATGTACACTCATACATACATGGAACAGATCTTTTACTGTATCTAGCAGAGACGGGTGCAGCTGGGGCAGAACAGAAATATTGGTACCTTTTTTCAAACCATTTCTGATCTAGACAATTTAGCACAGTCTCAGAACTTCCTTGTGTTTTGCTTCTAAAGCATAATTCCTGGTTGAGGGAAGCAATTAGGAAGATTAAAGAATCTGTCAAGGACTAATGTCCTTGTGAATAGACATATTAAAAAAATTGGCATAGTCACATCCTGCAATCCTTATTTTTTACCTCATATTCCATCCTTTTTTACCTCCTGTACACACACAGTCTTTACTTACATTCCCTTCCTTTATCCATGTCCTCATACATACCTGCTTTCTCCAGACCACACATACAGGCATATACAAGCACAGGCAGACTCCATCCTGAACCCATTCCTTTTCCAAATTCTGGCGTATTCCCACACCCACACACATCACCACACATATACACATCCAGACGTACCATCAGCTCAATATATTTAAATCAAAGGAAAGGAAAAGGAAGTTGGCATGAGTAGCAATACAAGTCTAACCACTTCACAAAGACACTGACATGAAATAACTTATGCTGTCCGCGTCCATGATAACTTAAATTCAACGTGATGCTTCCCAGTGANAATTAATAATTGTTTACCCCTTAAAAAAGTATTGCCAGTGTATAACAAAAGTTTATCAATTATTAAAATCTTTGGTACTCAGTATACTTGGAGCAATCATGGTGAACTCCACTGTTTTTAGTGAGAATGTAAAATAATGTGTAATTACATGATAATTTCCACATAATTCAGAATTGGTAATTGTCAAAAATAT
>RSEF01000008.1:7027612-7055222 GCA_003993805.1 Himantopus leucocephalus
ACTCCAATGGCCAACTGAAGCGGAGGCCACAGAGCTCGGCAGCGGGGGGACGGACGGACGGACGGACAGACGACGGAGACAGAGACGGACGACAACAATACTTTGGCAAGTATTGGACTGTACCCAGCTTCCCAGGTGGTATGACCAAGCTCTATGGCAACAACTTCTGGCTGGAGCCTTTAAATTATGTATTTGGGAGGAAAAAAAAAGAGCCCCTATCACATCTGGGGGTCTAAATGTAGAGGAGAGATCTGCTGTGAGCAAAGCTTTTTTTTTTTTTCCCTTGAAGCCATTTACCATGCTCTGGGGTAAGGTGGGGAAAGTGTGGGGCTTTGCTACCTTCCCAGGCAAGGACTGGCATCCCAAAGCTTAAAGGCTGGAGTACAAGAGGCCAAAAGCCATAATGACTTTCTGTGCCCCAGGAAAAAGGAAGGGACAAAGGGCATGGCCAGAGCTCTCAACACCTGACATCTCCGTTGCTTCTGGGAAGTCCTCTGTGGTCAAGCTGGTCATCTGCCTGAAGAAGAGAGAAAAATTTGCAAGCGTCTTGCTTTGTCTCAACGCAAACTGGATGGCCAAAAAGCCTTGTTATTCCAACCAGACCGCCTTGTCCGGCCAGTGCCGCTCTCTGGAGCGCGTCTGGGTGGTTTCTTTGCTGATGGGCGGCCAGGGCTCTGCCCCACGAAGCATGTTGCTGCTGGGGCTGGGGGCTCGGACCCTGAGCCTGCGGGGAAGGAAGGGTGCTTGTTCGGCGCACTGTGTGGCAAAAGCTTGTGTTGATGCTGGCCAGGCTGCTGGCTCACCAGAAGGGCTCACGTCTGCAGAATTTCAATCTAGGGCTAAATTTAAACACCAAAATGTAGCGTTTAGAAGCCCAGAGAATAGCCCAGCCCTCGTCTCCAGTGGCTGCCTCTAGCCAGCCCTCCCTTTGGCACGGAAGAAGCTTTTGTTTTCCTAGGACTCCGGGCCAGCTTGGAATAATACCACCAGCAAAATCCTCCCTGCCCCAGCACAATGAAGCAGTGCTCTCAATTCCCAGATGTGCAGGAGGGAAGTGCTCAGCGTGTCTCTTCCTGATGCTTCCCTTCCAGATGTGGAGTGGCAGGGAGCCGGAGGCAGCCCGCCGCTGGCCGGGAAGAGGGCTGTGGAGCAGGCAGTGGAGTTTTCCCCTGGAAACCCTCTGGATCTTGCTGCTTGTGGCTGGGAGAAGCAGTTTGGTCTGCCCTGCCAGCTATTCAGCTGGTTTGCAACAGCTTGAACAGGCTCCTTCTGTGCTGCAGCAAGGAAGTGCCCCTGCGGCAAAGGTGAGGATGCCTTCCCTCCCAGACGTGTCTTCATCCTCAAAGCGCCTTTGGTCCCATCTTCTCCTCCTGAAACAGCCGTCGGACCCATCCTCTCCTCCTCAGACAGCCCTCAGTCCTCATCGTCTCCTCCTGAGCAACACCAGCGGGGCTGGACTCTATTAAAACTCCTGCAGGCAACTTGATGGGACAGTGAGACCCATCACCGAAAGACCCATCCCTCTGCTCGTTCCTCATGTCCCAAGGACAGGGGTCAGCGTGAAACCACCTCATATGTGAAGCCTCATACCAAGGTCATGCCGAGTGGGTCCCATGCGAGCTAGTGGCTCTGTGGGATGAATTTGGAGATTGGAGCCTGTCCCCGTGGGATGAGGTCAGGGATGTTTTGGATTCAACCGGCCCATGAAAGGTGCCTTTTTTGGGCAATGCCCCGGGCAGAGGGATTCAGGCAGCGCAGGAAGGGGCTGCCTGCAGGCACAGCTGCCTCTCATGCTGCCGGTGGGCGATGCAAGCCAGGGCACCGCATCGCGTGATCCAGTTTGGCTGCACCTACCCGGTGGAAAATTCCTGCCCATGGGCAACGTTCTTCTGCCTTTATTTTTAAGCAGTTCTCTTAGGACGCAGCTAACGCACAGAGATAATGGGTGCTGACAGGAGCCTGGCTGCTAATTGGTTTCTTTGCCTGGGCTTACATGGTATTTGTAATTAAAAGAAGGTGGGAGGGAGGTTTGGAGGAGGAAGGGGACAAAAGCATATAGATGTGATGGGAGAGACAGAGCTTGCAGCGGAGCTGGGGCTCTCCGAGGAGGTCACAGGAAGGGATGCTTACACTAAAAGTCAGCATCAAGATTACTCATACCCATGGCACCAGCGTGGGTGCCCTCTCAAGTTATCGGTGTGCCAGGGAGGCGGGGGACAGGATGTTCTCACGTGTGGGATGGGGATCCAGACCCCACACGGCGTCAGCACTGATATTCATCCCTGTGTGGGAACCGTGTGGAGCATTGGGAGAGGTCACCTTATGTTTGGGGCTGCTCATGGCATTTCCCTGCAGTCCTGCAGAAGCTCTCTGCTCTTCCTTTTCACATCCTTCCCTTTCTCTTTTCCCCTTATTTTTATGCAGCAGTACTCACCACCCATGTTCCCAGAGCCCACCCAGTTGGGGTAGATGCTGTGCTGACCCTTTGCAAACTCAACCGTTTCTTTCCAAAGCTCTTCTTGCCCAAATTGAATTTCCCACTGGGTAGGAAAGGTGTTTTGTTTGGCTCTTTGTTTACAAGGGAGAAATGCACACCAGAAAAAAACCCAGTAGGAGTAGGTGAACTTTCAGCTTGAAGCTGTTTCACTTGCCATGAAGGAACGGTGCAGGTGTCTCAAGTCAAACACATGCATGGGTCTTTGCAAGATTAGATCTTGTAGTTTGTCTTCCTGAATGTGTAAATATGTCTGAGGGAAACCTTTGCCCTGGTGGCAACTCAGGGTAGTTTCCAGCTTATCTCAAAAAGAAATCTTGAATAAAAATAGAAGGATTTAGATACCCCACATCCTCCAAAAGATGTAAACAGTCTGTCTTAAAAAGGGATTTATTTAAAGCAAATCAGAGAGCAAGTAATATTAGGAGACCTATGGAGATGCTGGACACCTGAAATCTCACGCTGGAAGATGTTACACAAATGACGGTAATTCAGGTGGGCCACCAGGTGAAGCCTAGTTGTGGGTGATGCTGTTCCAAAAAGGGAGGGAGAATAAATATTTTATACCAAGCCGTAAAGTCAGGGCTGTCCTCGTCACTGTGGAGCTGCTTATTGCTTGATGCTGGATATGCTGTCCCTGTCCAGAAGGGCTCACATCTGCAAACGAGGTATACACGCTGAGGAGCGCTTTGAACGCACATCTGCAAGCACTCATCTCCCTCTGCCCTGCACCGCTGGGATCAGAGGCACGGAGGGGCTCGGGGAAGGGGGCAGTGCGAGCAAGCCAGCGGTGAGCATGTCCCCTGCGTGCCGATGAGTGTTAAGGCTGAAGGAGCTGGATCTCAGAACAGAGGCACAGTTCCTGGCTGGGCTGACCTTTCCCATTTCTCAGGGGTGTCGCTGGGATGTTAACGGGGATGTAGGAGAGGCTGGCTGGGAGAAATCCAAGCGGCTGCTTTTCCCAGGCTCCCCAGCAGTGATGTATCTGCCCAGTCCCAGCCCTTCTGCCCAGTGTCCCACTCCCCAGCAGTGGCACGCCAGCGAGAAGATCATCCCCAGTGAAGCGTTATCGTCAAGACGCAGGTGGTAGCCCCAGGGCAACCTGCCATCTCGCAGAGTTGGCTGGCCCAGATATGAAAGATAAACAGAGATGGGACCTACCGACGTAGCAACTGCCACCCCAAAACGTGCTGGCAGAGAGAAGATGTGTTGGTAGGCCTGCAGAAACATCTGAGAGGATGCCCTCAGGTGCCATACAGGAAAGATTTCCAGGCTGAGTTTTTCTGAGTAGCACAGTGCGGTGTCAGAGGTGTGCAGCGTGTCCGTGCATGGCCCAGGGGAGGGCTGAAAATCTTCCTCCATCCCTGTCTGCCAGATGGTGTTGCAGCATCGTCTGCCGTACAAAGCCCAGTGCCCCAGCTCTGGACACTACTGTCCTAGCGCCTGGATTTGCAAGTGATGCTCAGGGTTTGTGACTGACTCACACCCTGTTTCTCTGCACGGGTAAAGGGTTCATATACCACTTAGACAGTCTGGACTCCAGGACTTCATTCATCCCAGAGTGGCTGGTGTCACCTGAGCACCCCATGGCACAGGGCAGAGGAAACCCAGGATTTAACCATCCCGTAAAAGGTTTGGAGACCTCCAGCATCTCTGGCAGGGCCACCACCTCTGCTTTAAATTAAAAGACAGGAAAGTTAAACAGAGTTAAGACGAGGGGAAGAAGAATAAAAAAACCCAAACAGATGGGGCCAGCCCTGTGCTGGAGACGGGAGGCGAACAGCCAGGGGAGGAGCAGGAGGAGAGCGAGGAAGGGGGTGGCTGCTCCCTGCCAGCCGCTTGGGTAATATCGGTGGTGGTCACGTGCGGAGATCTGCTTTCGGCATAGCCTGCGTGTTTGTGCGGCATGGGGAGGGGGTGCGAAATCAGCTCCCGCTTCCAGGAATCCTCCCAGCACAGGATATGCGTTGGGGAGCTGGTAAACATGATACAACCGCCGGCGTGTAACTCAATCAGCTCCCTGCATTAGCTGCTCCCTGCCTGGGGACCTCGCTAGCCTGATGGCTTCTCGGGGTGCCTGTGCGTGAGACGGCATGTCCCGGCACACGGGGCATTGCCAGCGGGGGGGTCAGGAGTGATGGGAAGGGTCGGGGGGAGCTTGCACCAAAGGTCTGGGAGCAAAGCAGCTTGTCCAGCCCAGGGAGGGAATGGATATTCCTCGGATGCAGCCTGAGTCCAGCTGCTTCTTGCAAACCCTCGGCTCCCAAAGTCAGAAATAGCCACTTGGCCGAGGAGCAAACATCTCCCCGGACCTCCCCTTCCCCACCTCCCCGTCCCAGCGGCTGCGGGAGCCGTGGGTAACAGCCTGCACCCATTCACAGATAACAGCAACAATCCTGCGCCGGCTGCCAGCACGCCTCGACCTGCTCCTAATCTGCCTGCTTGCAAAAATACATCTCGCTCGGGCCTTTCGCCCCCCTCCCTCCCTCCTTTCCCTGCCACTCGGGAGACCTTGTTTATTGCTGGGCGCAGGGAAACCGTGACCTCCACTGCCTGCCATTCCCTCCGGCTCCCAGTCCCCTGGGGACATGCGAGGGGACACCCGCTGCTGCGGGGGTGAAGGCAGGGCAGGGCGCCTGGGTCCTGATTTCACTGTGTCTCCGGCTGCAAGATGAGGGGGTTGGGAAGGGGGTTTCGCAATCACAACAAGTTATATTAATTAGAGCAGTTGTTGGGCTTACGGGATGGTTTCCACTGACAACCTCGAGGCAGGGGCTGAGTATTGATGACCCCGAGCGTGAGACCTGGGGAGACCTGGGGAGGTAGGAACGGGGGTGAAATTAGTTAATACGGAGCATAAAGCTGATGATGGGGAAGATGAGCTCCTGCTGCCGCTTCGGGGCTTGTCTGAAGTGGCAGAGGAGGAGATGTCTGGGGACAAGGACACCATGAGGGTGAGATGCTCTCAGTGGGTGGTGACGGGCTCCCCATGGTGTAGGGGACCACTGTGCCCCCTGCACCCAGCCTGGCCTGTCATGGGGCAGCAGACAGGGGCAACGGGGTGGTCAGAGAGATGGGAGAGCCCAGGGGAGATAGGAAGACCTTAGCTGCCCTGGCTCAGCAAAGCGGGGAGCGTGAGGGGGAACATGGAGCCTGCCCCCTCCCAACCCCATGCCCAGGTCTTCAGCAAATTGGCCCCAGTCGATTTCTAAATGTATTCTTCAGCTGAGACTGGGGAAGAACAGCATCTGGCTTCCCCCCCCAGCCCTCAGCTTAATTTCTTTCACAAAGGAGGACACAGCCAGGAGAGGCAGGGCCTGGCCAAGCAGCCCTCTGTGGGAAACAGGGTGAGTTTCGTGCCACCCGCCGGTTTATTTGTATTTTTAGAGCGCGCCGCAGGCACGAGGTCACCGAAGTGAGTGAAATTCCACCCCGGAGTGGCTCCCTGTCCCCATCCCACTCCTCGGGGACAGGCTGGAGTCAACAGCTGAGCCAGGGCTCAAGTGTCCCGGCTGCGGCTGTGCCCGTCTGAGGCGAGGGGCTCCGGGCAGCTGTGTGCCGGGGCTCTGGGTGGAAGAGCTGGAAGACCGGCAAGGTGGTGGGCAGAGGGCAGCCCTCCTGCTGTTATCACACTGAGAAGAGTCCCCTGGGAGTGAGGGTCTGGCTGGGCTGTGCTGGAGAGCCCTGTCCCGGGGTGGCACAGGGGAAGTTATTGAGAGTTATCTCAGTGGGGAAATTGTTTGGTAGGACGATGGGTGCCTTCCACCAAGGGAGCTGGGGGTGTGGGGATGCTGAGATGAGACTGGGACAAACTGGGGAGGGGTGGGGAGCTCGAATACACCGAGGAGGAGGCCAAGGTGTACCATGCTTGCTTGATGGAGGGATGAGTTGACAACATGGTGAGTCAAAAGCTGAGGAAGGGGGGGGAAAACCTAGCAAACGGGAATATGCGGGGGCTTAAAATGGCACAGCACATCTCCTCGAGAACACACTTCGGGTGTCGTCTTCATCATCTCCAGCAACAACTGATGCAAGTGAAGCATCCCGCTAGGGCTTGGGCTCGACAGTGAGTGAGTCAGGCGGGCGGGAGTCCCACCTCTTGAATCACCGCTGGCAGCGCTGCCGGACAGACGCAACCTCAGCACTGGGCGCTCCCCCTGCCCCCTTTCACTTGCAAAGGGTGATGGAGTCACAGCCCCCGTGGGGTGGTTGCAGGGGAAAATCGTCACTGTATGAGCTAAACTTGAAATAAAGAGAGAAACTGTCCCCTGGGATGCTGACTCCACCAGAAAGGGCAGCAAGAGATGCTCCCAGAAAGAACAGAAAGTGACAGATCCTCGATTTATGGCAACCAATTTGCATAGCAAGACGTGCTGAGAGTTGTTGTTTGAGAGCTGCTCCTTGTGAGGTGTGAAACATCTTCCTGTGCTTTTTGAGGTGATCTTCTAGGAGATTGTTTTCCCTGCTTGAGCTACCCAAATGCTTGGCATCACCCAGTTCAGGTGGCCCGAGCACCCCGCGGTGATCACATATGCAGGGGGCCAGTTGCTTTTACCCAGAGATACATACACTGATGGGAGTCAGTAGGAACAACATTCAAACCGCGGCGTGAACCTCAAAGGTAGTGACGAGGAGCCCTGCGTGAGGGAGCTGAACGCCGGGAGAAGGGGATGCAAAGCACTGTTATTCCTGCGTGAAACACGGCACAGCCTTTGGCTGCCAGAGCTGCTGTGTGGCACTTTGTGGGCCTGCGTCAGGGAATAACATACCCTCTTATGCATGGCCTGTCGTTTCGTTAGCCTGCCCTTTGATCTCAGACGTGGAGACTCTTTCCTGAGAGGTCTTTCCCTGGTGTGGTGGCACAGGATGATTATTTGGGGAGAGGGTGGCTTGGCTCTGCCGGGCAGGAGAGTGGGTAAGGGATGCTCCATGGGTGTGCTGAGCCCCTTCTGCCTGTCTATGCGGAGAGCAAGGGCTCCCCTCCCCTCCACCCCGTGCCCACACCTTGCCTCAAATGCACTACAGGTTTGGGGTGATTTCTTCCCTCTAATGCACAAGGCAGTGCATGCCTGCACCTCCCGGGTGCCACACTGCCAGTCCATGGCCCTGCTCTGGGGCATCCCCTCTGTTTGTTTTTTTTCCCCAGACCTTCTTCTCAGAGATTCATCCTCTTTGTTTCCAAAGCAGGCTCTTTCCCCTAATAGCAAGCGCCCAGCCACCAGCAGCTGAAGGCTCATTTGCTTCCCCTTATGCACGAAACTTTCCACTTGTGCTTTTCATCTTTCCAGCTGAGGAAAGCGCCTGCTCTCCCCAGCCTCTCGCCTGCAGAAGCGTGCGGGAAACGTCTGCCCTCCTGTGTTCAAAGTCCCCTCCAAAGAGAAGCCAAGGGTGCACTGACCTCACGGAGTAAATATTTTCCATGACATCTCCTTCCAGCATCTCCTTTTGGGTCCTGTACCTAGAGCTGACCTGGCTCCGGGTTTGCAGCCAGCCTGCCTGAGCTCCGACGGTGCGGGGAACAGGGCTGGATTCTGGCCTCTCCTTGCTTCCCTACATGTCCCCATGTAATGTCACTGTAAACTAAGAGCATGAAGGTTTCGTGACCCCTCTGCACCCCCCTTCCAAGGACTCTGCTGGCAAGTGAGGTGGCTCATGGGCCAGTGCTGCTCCCCGTAGACACCAAGTCCTGCTGGCTTGCTGTGATGGTTTCTCCAACACCTCCCCTCGCCTGCTTGCAGCCAAAACATGCTTGTGGTTATGGGCTGCTGCCAGGCTAGCTGGGATGCTGGAGCAGCAGCCTTAGAGCAGGCGTGAAGCATCCACAGGCCAGAGGTGGGATGCAGGGAGGTTGTTTTAAACCGGGAGCAACTTGTCAGCAGGCAAAGGAGGGGACACTTATTGACTCTGTATCCTTGCTGCTGGTTCAGCTGAATGAGAAGGGGAAGATGATCCAAAAGGTATTTTCCACCTCCAGCCTCTTACTTGTCTTGCTGGGTTGTTCCCCCACAGACGCCTTCCCCCAACAGCACTCTTCTAGAGGGGACAGTCACATCTGGTGCTGATCCCGAGTGAGTCTTGGCAGCTGGTTACAATGCAGGTATTGCAGAGCCCAGGGTTCTTCATGGTCGAGGTCTGTTCTATTTGAAACTACAAAAAAGTCGGAGGCTTTCCCCCACCACTGGTTTGCTGAGAGGAGATGTTGTGGTCATTCTCCCGCCAGGGGCTTTTCAAAGCGTGTGCTAGTTCCCAGGTCCGGTGCGGTCTCCTGAAGGGGGACCGGGACATTTCATGGCGCTGCGTATAGGATTGGATCCCTTAGGATTGGATTCCTACCAAATCCCTCTTGTGGAGCAGGCAGAAGACACAATATGCTGCCAGAAATAATGCCAAGCATGTGGCACACACCAGGAGGTGTCAAGAAATGCTCATGTCGGCCTCACAGGCAGCCCTGTGCCTTCTGTGTTGGCCATGTAGGGAAAACTACCAATTAGCTGTGGGTGTTTCAGAGCCCTTTATTTCTAGGACCAGGTTTCACCTACAGCAAAAGTGCCTCTGCAGGCGAGGCAAGGAGCACAGCTATGCTCTTCCTCCTGGTAGCTCCTCCCCAGTTTGTACAAGAGATACCAGTGTTTCCCAGTTCTGCATGGAGAAGTGCCGTTCTTATCTATAGCGTTATCAGTGCTAGAGAGAAAATGAATATTAAACATCTACTAACCTGAGTGTTCTTAGGAGTTCTTTTTTGGCTTTTTAGGAAGCTCTTTTGTTTTGAACAGATCTCTTTTTGGCAGCCAGGGAAGTGTTTCCCACTTGCTCCACGGCTTGCCTAGTGGTATCTTCGCGGGAACACTTAAGGATGTAGTTGAGTGCTTGGCTGGACCAGCGCTGGACCAGCCTGTGACTTCCAGATATTGTGCTGCACCTGCTGCAGAGCAAGTGATGGACCTTCTCCCTCCATCCCGTGCTCTTGAAGAAATGTGTGTGTGTAAGTGTGTGGTGCCAAGCACTCCCTTATGGCTGAAAACCACAGGGCTCTCGCGCTGAAGCATCAAACGCGCAGGCTGATTTCAATGAGCTGGAAAAGAGGGTGAGCTCATTTGCCCGTGCACTGAAGATGCACATGTCGCTGGCACATTTTTGCACCTTTTTTTGTCTGCTCCTTGGAGGAGACATGTATCCTTGCTCTTAAGCAAGTGCTGCGTTCCTCCTTGCAAATACCAGGGTGGATCTCTGCTCCTGGGAGAACGTGAAGGCTGTTACAGCACATCCCACCTCAAGGTGAGACCTCAGCGTCGGGTAAGTGGCTCTCTGCTGGAAGTGCCTGCCTGTCGGACATGACAGGCTTTTTGGGGGGGGTGCGTTGCATCATATGTCTGAGGTTGACACTGGATATATAAATCTTGGCTTTCCTGGAGGCCTGGGTCTTCCCTGGGGCTGCTGCTCTGTCTCCTCGCATTTCTGGGGAGAGGAAGCTGCGGATAACCTCACTGCAAACACAAAATAGTTGGGTTTTGTTGCTTTTGGGGTTGGGTGGGTTTTTTTTTTAGTTTTGTGTGTTCAGCTTGAACAATAAAACATCTGTTCCTGAGCCTCGCAGCTGGACCAAACTGAAATGACGTTAGCATCAATTATCCTCCGGGATGGGGAGGCTGACGGGAGAATGGTGCAGATTTCCTTAACGCTGAATAACAAATGAGAACAACAGCTTGGCTAGGTGGCTCGTGTTCCCGGAGAGTCTCCAAACAACCCTTCTGCTCAAGCCCTCGCGTTGGGGGCACCTGCCTTGTCCACCGCTGCTCCAGGTACCAAGCATCAGCTGGGGGGTGAGTACAGCCATCAGAGAGTAAGACCCATTTTTGGTGGATGGGACTACGGATACTGCAGTGGCAGAGATTTTTCTGAATACCCACCCGATACAAACACCCTGATACAAAATAAAAGCGCTTCTTTTTTTTGGGGGGTGGGGGGTGGGCAGGGACTGGACTGCAGGGCTGGATGTGCACCCACCTCCTGTGGGGCCAGCACGGAGAGCCCCAGCTGGGACATCATCTGTGGTGGGCGCAGGCAGCCAGCCTGGAGCAAAACTGGGGTTCACAGTGGGATGGGATGATGCAGAATCACGTTCCCTGGGTACAGAAAGGGGCTATTAATGGGGAGAAGGAGGGGGGAGCGATGGAGCACAATGGCTCTGATTTGTTGGCAGTCGAGACCTGCAGTCCCTGGCAGCACCTCAAAGCAGCTGTGAAGTGCCAGTCGGTGGCGATGCTTCGGCGCGTGATGCGGGCGCCTGACCCTGGCGTAAGGCTGGGACATGGGCTGCCCGGTGGGGAGGGCACCGACCCGGCTTCTCCTCTCTGGGGCCCCGCAGAGGAAACCCAAGCATGCTTGTGATGGGCTGAGTGCTCCAGGGACATGGTGGCTTTGCTTTCCAAGGCTCTCCCCAAACCCGTCTGCCTTGCTAGGCATGCCTGGGTAAATTTTACCTCTTATAGGGCTCAGGTTGTCTTTCTGGCTAAAGTTGGGTACATGCAGCCACCGCAGTGCACAAGGCAGTGTCAGGCTCCAGGCCAAGAAGGGGCATGTGGATACTATGAGTGCACACACATACACACACTCACACATAAAAATACCTTCCTGTCCCATCCTGAACAAGCTCACTACAAGAAGGTTATTTCGCCACATCCCAATAGCACAGAGAAAAACCATGACTGTGGGAAAACTCAAGAAAATTATCTGGGAGTAGCATTTTTATGAGCGATCTGCTTTATACCTGCGCAGCCAGATGCCTGAATAACTTAACGCAGGCTTCAGGAAATAATTTGGGCTGCTGCAATTTTGAAGCCTCTAAAATAGCTTTCCTGCTCCTTGGGGAGCTGTGAATTTTTAGGCCTGACAGCTTCCAGCGCCCCGCGGGTGAGGTACAGCTGCTCATTGCAGAGGAGCCCCCCATGGGGCAGGGCTGGGAGAAAAAGGGTCTTATGGGGCTCGCTAACTCAAGTGATGCTCGTCATGATTTTTGTAAGGAAGGTGAGTGCTTGGGGTGAGCAGCAGGGGAGAAAAGAGGCCATTTGAGAACAATAGCTTGTTCTGAAAACAGCATCAAGCACCCATTTCATCTGGCTTCTTCCTTGAATGTCATGGGTACCACCATGGGACAGTGTGTCCGTGATGGGCGCGTGTCCTGGGCTTTGTCACTGTACGTCTGCACACCCGCATGCATTCCAGCACTGCGGCTCTCGCGGGAGCATCACCCACATCACCCAGCAAAGACACTGCTGAGAAAACCCCCTTGCTTGCTTGCCCAAGCGGTTTTACTCTAATCCCTTATTGTCTTTGGCCTCCAGCCTCTGTTATAGCAACAAGCCACACTGGGCCAAAACCACCCCAGGTGTCACATCTGATGTGCATCACCTCTCTGCTCTGAATCTGGGCTCTGTGGGCGCTCCTGCCCTGGCCTCTCCTACCAGAAAATGGAGTCTAGCCGGGAAAATCCCTGAAATCTTCACTCAGAAGAGACTTGGCAGAATTAGGAGCAAAAGTAAAGGAAGCTTTAGCTTTAAAAAAAAATCACTTTGTCACAAAGGAACAGAACTTACCCCAGTATGTCTATTTTTTTGTTGTTATTTTATGTACTGTACTTCAGCCTGTTTTCTCAAGCCTTATAAAAATGAGTGTGTCGTCATTCTGTTTGCCTGTCCCTTCCCTCAGTAACATGCTGAACTGGCTGATTTTGGGTAGGTCTGGCAAAGACATTAATTCCTCCCCAATATTCAGGTCTTTCTGGCTGTATGAAAATAGGTGCCGGTGCTGGAGGCTGGGCTGATCTCTTGCAGAGAGGGAAAGGCTTGTTTGGTCTCTGGTTTCCCAAAAACTCCTGGCTGGCAGTAACCCCATCATCTGGAGCATCGGGCAGCTGGGGAGGTGTCCGAGTCGGCACACGACAGCCTGGACGGGCAGGGGAGCGATCTGGGATGCCCTGTGTAGGATGGGGGCGGGTGATAGATTTAATAAGAAAAGCTTCACCCACCTGCCAAGGCTGGATTAGGGAAGAGTTCGTCAGCCAGACGCAAAACTTGGTAATCCTTTCCTGTTGGGGTAAGGAGGGCTGTGCTGAGAACCCAGGGGGTGCGTGTGGGATGGGGCTGCCCTGACTCCGGGCATCTCTTCCCCTCCCAACCTGGCAGAAGAAACAGCCTGGAGAGACCTTCTGGTGCATCAGGATCTGGAGGGATGGAGCCAAGATAAAGGCTGAGGATCCTGCACCCTGCCTGATTAGCCAGTGATCCATCCGCGGTCTTTCCCTTTCTTCTTTTGACCCAGTTTGCAGTGGCCTGCTTTTCCCAACCTGCTGGGTAATCCTAAGTAATAGAAGGCAGATGCTGAAATGTCTCTTGAGGAGCTGGACCTTAATCCCTACCTACAGTGCTCTGGATCCCTGTAAGCCGTCTCACGTCTGCAAGGGCTGAGCCTCCTGTGCATCACCATCCCCTATCCAGGGCAAAACGTGCCCTGAGGGGTGCGGGGCGGTGGGGAACAGGGTTTTGTGGTCACCAGGCAAAGAGCCAGCGGGTCAGGGCTGGGATATACAGCAGCCACTTATGGATCATCACCTGGAAGAGGCTTCGGAGAGCTGGATGGGACAGGAAAGCTGCAAGAGGAGTGTGAGGCGTGTGACGTGCAGCCGCCTGCCTAGGAAAGAGGAGGTGGGGTAGGGGAAGAAGGGGAAAAAACAAGGCAGGGGCAGCATGCTCTTTGTCACGGTGTCTGAGGTGCTGGTGGGATGCTCCATGTGGGCATTGACCGGCAGATGGACTGTCAGGATGGAGAAAGAACACACGGCTCTGCCTGGTCCTGGTGGCTCTGCTGTGCAGCTCTGGAGCTCTTCCAAGCTGCCTGGGTAGGGTATAGCCTCAGGCTGGGGCTAAAAAATGTCGTAATAACATCTGCATCCCACCTCAGTGGGGGTTTTGTGCTCCGCAGGGTTCCCGTTCAGCCTTGCTCGCCGGGGGGCTGCCTCCACCCCCAACCCGCAACCCGCACTCAGCATGGTTGCTTCGGGCAGCTTGGGGGGGGGCTGCGGGGCCGGGAGCTCTCCTCCCCCTGGTACCCCTCACCCCTTCATTTCAACACACTCCTCCACCTCTGGCTTGTTTGCACAGCTCAAAATGTTCCGAGCATTATCAGTGTTTGCACTTTTGCCACTGTTTGTGCTAGTTGCACTTTAAAGGCAATAAAGTCAAGTTTTGTTTGCCTACAAGGAAACCGTATTTTTTTTCCCTCATTAGACAAACCAGTGCTTGCCCAAAAACACGCCACCAACCACCCCTGTAAGCCCTGGGCCTGCTTGGGCTCCTGGGGACAACGTCCCTGGAGGAAAAGTGGCTTTATGTATGCAAACACACCCGGCTCATGCCGTGCATCGCCCCATGGCTCTGCCTGCCAGGCTTCATGGGGGGGCTGAAGCCAGCCCCCCCCTCCTTTCAGCTGGTCCCCTGAAGCCAGTGCCGAGGCACCCTGGGTCACACAGCCCCGGCAGGCCCTTTTCCAAGCGAACTGGCATTGCCCCCGGCAAAGCCGCTTCACCCTGATTAAGTCCCGGGGCTTACGGGAGCAGCATGGGAGCTGGGTGCCACTGACGACACCGGGTGATGCAGGTCCCACCAGAGCATGGAGGTGACCTCACGTGTGCCCAGCCGCCTGCTGCCGTCCCTGCACGCTGACACCACCTCCCGTGTGCTGGCTCCGACATGCTGTCCCTGGCCGGTGGGTTAAAAATTAACAGTCTGGGGCCAGTGCAAGGCCAGATGAGTCTCAGGAGTGACTCAGGGAAGGATGTTCTTTCTGGAGAAAGCAATACTAAGAAAGTGCCCTCCACTGCGCTGCTTAGTGATCCTCTCCCAGCTGGCTGCTCCTCCATCCCCGCTCATGGAAAGCCTTCCTCCACCATCTTCCTTGGCTCCCCATCTGCTTTCTCCATCTCTCGGTCTGGTTGAGCAGGGGCTTGCTGAGCTGCTCAGCGCATCTCTCCATGGGCAGGGTATTTCACGCACCACCTAAGGCTGACCTGGCCACGGAGATGCTGCTGGTGTGTGTGCTAAGCCTCTCGGGGTGATGCCAGCTGTGACACTGGCCTCACTGTCCCCCCCAGGCCCTTGGTACCACTCCAACATCCTTGCCACAGGGCAGAGCCCATTGCAAACCCTGCTCTCCGCATCCCCTGGGGCTCGGGTGGCTGGAGGGCGACCCGCAGCTGCCCATTTTTCCTGGAAGGGCAGCACTTCTTGCAACCGATCCCTCGATTAACGTAAGGTATTTTCTCCGCCCCGCCAGGGCACACATCGCCTCTCGAAAGAGCAGCCGCCATGGCTCAGCACCAGGAACACGGTGTAAACAAGGTGCCTGACGGCCCCCGGCTCTGCGGGACAGCCTGGGGGCTGGAAAGGGCCAAAAAAGGCACAAACCACACAGTTATAAAGTGGGGTTTAAGCTCCCCCCCCAAAAAAAGAGCTGTGGAAAAGGCAAAGCTCTCTCTGGGCCGGAAATAATGGCAGCGGCCAGGTCCCTGCGCCCCAAAATGTCAGTGCTGTGCTGCAGCGTGTGGCGGCTAACCCTGCCCTCTCCTGGACGCCGGCTCACTGGAAGCTGGCTCCCTTTGGGAGATTTCCTGAACTTTGAAATGTCCCCCGCAAGAAATGCAGTTTTGCTGTTTGAGGGGTGCAGCTCACACAGGCCTGTTGGGCCAGGGAGGCAGGGGAAGGATGGTGGCATCTCGGAGCGGGTTTAGGACGTGAGCCATGCTCCTTGGGTAAGCAAGAAGGAAATGCGGGAATGTCATCTGCAAACCAGGACTGAAGCATGGGGAGTCCCTAAGAGAGTGGGGGAGGGTATGTGGAGGAGCCCCGCAGGCTGCTCAGTGGGGACCACATTTTTTGCTGGCTGCTGGCGTTACCTATAAATAAAGCAAACCTTGTGCCTGCGGCGGCTTTAAATCCATGTGCTGTGTTTACTGAGATGGCCATGAAAGTTTGGGCTGGGATGACTAATGGGAAACACAGCTGGGATAGGGAACAGCGCATCGCTTGGTGCATCCTGATGCCTCCTGGGCAAGTAAGCACCGGTGGCTCCCTGAATTTCCCATTTTTTTCATGGGGACCATTTTCCAGACCAGGAATGAATGGCCACTGTCTGCCATGGTGTAACTTCCCACTGCGCTCTCCATCTCGGAGGGGATGGACGGTGCAAAGCGGAGCGAGGATGTGGCAAAGCCTGGCTGCCTGCAAACCCAGCGCTGCAGCCCCTGGCCTCTCAGTCATGCTGGGGGGGTGTTATTTGGCAAGCCAGGGTGGATGTGACTTGCTCTGGGGAGGAGGCACCCGCCGCAGCTGTAATTCGCAGGTCTGGAAAGCAGCCCGGGACGTGCCTGGTGCCGCCTGCTCCCACCCAGCGTGGGCTGAGCCGTGCAGGTGGGCACAGGGCGCCTGGCACATGCTGGCACTTGGGGAGCTCATCCTTGCCCAGTGCAGCCTTGGCCGCAACTCCTATTTCCATCCTGGCCTCCCCCTCCCCCAAGCATTTCTCCNCTGCCCAGTGCAGCCTTGGCTGCAACTCCTATTTCCATCCTGGCCTCCCCCTCCCCCGAGCATTTCTCCCCCATCTCATGCTGCCGCCAACAGCTTCCCTGCTCGCAGGTCCAGGCCAGCAGTCCTTGGAGTCCTCCAGGCTCTGCCAGTGATAATTTCCCTAAGAAACTGTGATGCCAACGTGTTGCAGGCACCGCAGCGTGGTGCAAGCTCATGGGACTAATCCTGCCTTAACCCAAACCCAGGGACTGCGGCATGGGGTAAGCCTGGGCAGGAGACACACTCCGGTCCCTGTATTGCATCCCAAAGCCCGCAGGCAGGGAGCACGGGGTGGCATGAACATACCCATGGTGCTAATTGCTGCCTATAATCCCAGGATTATGTTTTACTGCTTGTTATATCCCTCTTACAGCTCCCAGCTCCGTTCCCTACCCCAGGCCAAACCAGAGCACAGCAGGCCTTGGGATCCTCCTAATTAAATGCTCTTATTTTTTTTTTACATCGCATTTTTTAATGCAATTTAAAACATATGACAGAAAGACACAGCTCAGCTCAGAGACCCACGTCTTTCTGCCTCCCAGCCTCCAAACACACACAGCGTGTCCCTCGGGCTTAGAGACTGAGCGGTGAGCCCGAGAGGACAACTGCCACCGGGCTAGGGCTGGACCCCTCCCACCCCCCCGTGCCATTGCCCGGGATGGGTATAATGAAAGGTCTCCTTCTGGGGTGCGTCTTGAACTGGGGGGGTCCATCCTGCAGCGCTGGGCAGAGCAGAGCCCCGCTCATCCCAGATGGAGCAGCCGTCTGCGGCACCTGTCAAAATGTAGGCACCTCCTTGGGAAAGGCCATGTTTCATCCCTGGATCCAGCACTGTTTATGAAATTATCAGGGCTAGATGAATGGCAATTTTTGTTTCAGCAGACGCACCGCACACCGGGCACCTTGCAGGGGATAAATCTCTGACTTGGTAATTGTCTTTCTCCTCCTTTCTCCCTCCCTGGCTTCAAATAAATGGGTTTAAACTGGTCCCAGCTCTCTGAAGAGGTGGTGCTGAGAGATGGGAAGAAAGGAAGAGGAAAGGGCAGCAGGAAGGCTTTCTCACCCCAGCATCTGGAAGGTCCTGAGCAGTTTCACCATGAACCCAGGTGCCTTCAAGATGCTGCATGGGCCCGTGTCCGCTCATGCTCTTCCCTCCTTCCCACCTCCACAACAGACCAACAGCGAGAGGGTATGCTGAGGTCAGGGAGATGGGACTGGATGAAACCTCTCACCAGCTCTTGCTGCTTTTCTACAAACACCTTTCTGGCACCAGCAATGGCAGCCATGCTGTAGCTTTTCCGCCTGTAGCTTTCTTGCAATAAAGCAAGAAATTTTGACCTGATTTTACCAGGTCTGTTTTTACTGGATATTTTTGCCTTTTATGTGGCCCAGTACTCAATTCATTTGGGAAGATGCTTGATCCATACGCAGATCTCCATGGATGGTATAAAAGCAGCAGATAAGGGGACTCGGGGTACATAAGTGAGAGAGGAGTGGGGGATTTGATTTATACTCACGCTGTGGGCAATGGTGCTGTGGGGCACCAGGAGTGGGATTCTAGGATCTGCTCAATACAGGATTGAAGGCTTCTAGAAGGCTTTTGAGGGTGTCTTGTGTACAGCCCCAGAGTCCTTTTGAGCTTTGCTTTCAACAGTGAAGAACCCATCAGGAAACCGCAATGCAAAGCCATACATACACCTGCCTAGAGTAGGGGTTAAACAGTGGGGTTTTTTTTTACACAGCTTTGTGTTTTCCTGTCTGTCTGAACACTTGGCAATAGACTGTTTGGCCCTTTGGTCCATGGAAGTTTTGTACATAAAAAAGCAAACTGGTCACGTTTGCAGAAGTTCACTGAAGAACCATGAGCTCAAGGACAAGAACTCATCTCATGACAACAGCTGTCTGCCTTGGTGCTTGCTCATTCTGGCCATGCTGGTTAACTTCTCAAATTATGAAAGTTTTAGAAAGCACTTCTCTAAAAAGAAAAAAAATCAACAAAAATCCATACGTTGGTATCTTTTACATAGCAGTCAATGGACAGGAGCATCAGTTTTAGGCTCAGAAAGGCCATCAGGGTGGGTTTCTGCTCCCTCTTCTTCCACAGGACAAAAATTATTCAAATTCTTCTAATCTAATAGCCAGCTATAGCAGTCTTGCACTGCGTTGGCTGAAGAGCAGATGCAGCTCTGGCAGGCAGTCAGAAAAACACTAAATGAGCAAGTTTTTCTTCTGCTTCTCACATCCACACCATTCCTTGGTACTTGCAAGTGCGTGGTGTAATCATCCTCTATTTGTTTTTATGGCTTCAGCTCCAGAATAGATGGGAACAGAAGCTACAGTAAACTCTGCTCCTGTTGCCGGGAGCTGCAAGAAAAATGGGAATGAGTAGGGTGCAGTTACTACTCTGTCCCCTTGGGCTTTCTCTGTTAAGCACTTAATCAACTGAGATACCCCAAATCAAGCCTCGCAGGTGCCAAATGGCAAAGGTGCCTCTAGATAAACTCTTTACCACAGAAAACACTTACAGACATTTGCTATGATCTGAATATCCATGAGCTCACCCTGCTTCTCCAGCTGCTTTACTTCACCAGCTAAAATATATCACCCTTCCTGACTTTCCATCAGCTGGAGAAGGGAAAGCAAGCTGTATTTGCCTTTACACAGAGCGCTATACTCCAAACAGCCTGGGAGCATTGGCGGGGCTGTCAGACACCAACCCCATTCCCCCAAAACATAGACTGGGGCGGCACAACATGTAGGAGTACAAAGTAAAAGATTTCTTGCATGGAAAGGAAAAAACCCAACACTTCTTGCACTAGTGACTGGGAAATGCTTGAAGAAAAAAAAACTTGTATTTTTATTTTTCAGATGATTTATGTAGTTCCCCTGGTAACTGTGCAGTGACGGAGAGTGCTGGTGCGACCCAGGCGCCAAGGACATGGTGGAACTATTGCATGAGATGAAGGTGGAGGGTCCCTCCGCTCTTACCTTTGCAGATCGCTGGCACACGCCCTGCTCCCTCTCCCCGGGTACCATTGCGCTGCTGCGGACTGGCTCTTTGGGCTAACACTCCATCACCTTCCCGCTGGGCCAAGGACAGTGCAGAGGGCTTGCTCATCCTCCCATCCCGGCCATGCAACCCGCCTGGTTCAACTGCCCTGTTCAGGCAGGCTTGACACGCCAAAAGTGAGCTGTTTGCAAACAAACACAGCCAATTTCCTCATGTCCCAGTGATTTATCTGCAGAAGAACAAGCTAAGCTTAGCCTTGAAATCCTCCTTTTTATTCTACCCGGTTTTCCAGCCAGGCGAGCCAGGGCCCGAGGAGTTCAATGAGCGCGGCTGAGGTCGGACCACAAATCAGGGCTCCGTCAGCCTGGGCGCGCGGGAGCCTCCCAGCTCAGCCTCCCGGCCTGAGGCTCCTGCAAGTGATTTATTTTCTGCCTGCTGTTTCCTCATTTTTAATGCATGTGCTGGAGTTCCTCATTACTTCCGAACTTATTTGGGACTCCGTGTCTCCATGCTGGAGGGTCAGTCGTGGCCTTGCAGGGCGGGCTGGTCCCTGCCATGCACCATGCAGTGGAGCTGGAGGATGCACATGGTCTCCAAGCAATGGAGGTGCTTTTGCTCTTCCAACTACCATCGATAAGCAGCCAGACACTGAGGAAAGAGCTGTTTTTTCCTTTGTATTGCCCACAGTAAAAGGCCCAGCATTATCCCAGAGCCAGCTTTTGGGTCTGCCAGACCACATCCTTCCCTGGCACTCAGGGAGCAGCCACAGCTCTGGTGTTTCAGTCCTCCCGCTTGTCCATTGGGATGTTGGGATGGAATGGCTGCTCATGGGCTCACGGGTTTTTCTCCCTTCCAGCAGCAAGCACCAGGTTGGGCTGGTGCCATGGTGCATGGGCTGGACACAGGAGCACAGCGTTGTGAGGTGAGCACAGGGAGGTGAGCAGCCAAAAGCCCCAGGGGGGTGGAGAGAAGCTCCACATGCTCGTGGGACCAGGGTCTTTGCCTTGGCCGTTGCACAGCCTGAGCCTTCAGGTGATTCATTTTGCCCACCCTTGTCTCCAAGCAGGTTTCTTTTGAAAAGGTTCATCTTTGGGACAGAGGCTGCCCAGTAGAGATGCAGCTCTGACCATGCACTAACAGCTAACAACCAACAGCAGCAGTTCATAACACCATGTTGCTCCAAGCACAGCTCCACCACAGCCTTTGCATGGCAGCACAGTTAATTTTAGCTCATCCGAACTTGCGGTGTGGTTGCACGCCGAGATCAGCTGCAGTTAAAAAAGATCACGGTGGAGGGACTCAATTTCTTAACACTTTTCAATATTCATCATCCTTAAGTCCAGCTACCCAAGGAGCTTTGTGCGTGCAGCCTCAGAG
The DNA here is from genome assembly GCA_003993805.1 of Himantopus leucocephalus. NCBI lineage: Eukaryota > Metazoa > Chordata > Aves > Charadriiformes > Recurvirostridae > Himantopus > Himantopus leucocephalus. The sequence continues at coordinate 7,048,110 of RSEF01000008.1, forward strand.
ACATCCTCGAAGAAGATGGATGTGAAGAAGACGGTGTCTTGACAAGCAAGACCTCTGCAAAGTGGAGGCTGACATCCAGCTGGGTGTTGGTCCGTGCCCGGTGCTGCTTGCTGTGGCTGAACCAGCATCAGAGGGGGATTATTCTCCGGGTCCACACAAATATCCCCAGGCTGGGTCTGGATGAGCAGCGGGGTTGCCTCGCTGCCTCCATGGGCGGAGAGTCTGGCACCCGGTGAGGGTNCGAGCAGCGGGGTTGCCTCGCTCCCTCCATGGGCGGAGAGTCTGGCACCCGGTGTTGGCAGGGTGGCCCCGGGGACACGGGCTGTGTCACAGCCGTGGGGCTGACACCGGCGCTGGACTTTGGCCAGCTGCGGGAAGGTGTTTACTGCTGCCATAATAACAGCAGCTAAACAGCCGGCAGCTTCCCACGTAGCCAGCACCCCTCCTGCCCGCCGGGCTGCTGGTGGGGGGGACAAGGACTCCGATGGGCAGAGCCTGCAGTGGGAGAAGGTGGAGAGGGGGCTTTGGGGAAGCTGGCAGGGCCCTGGGGTGTCCTTGGGGTGCTGGGGCAGAGAGCTGTGCTTGCAAGGGGGCTGGGGTGTGCAAGGGGGGCTTTTGCACCCGCTTGTGCAAACCCAGGGCGTCTGGCAAAGCTTGTCTTGGTTCTTGAACGCGGCTTTGCTTGTGATACGTGCTCTGGGGTGGCACTAAAGTACCCCAGTACCTCCAAAAGTGCAGAGCGCCTGCCTTGCTGGACGAGCAGAAAGCCCGGCGGTGCANCTCTTGAACACGGCTTTGCTTGTGATACGTGCTCTGGGGTGGCACTGAAGTACCCCAGCACCTCCAAAAGTGCAGAGCGCCTGCCTTGCTGGACGAGCAGAAAGCCCGGTGGTGCAGGTATCCAGCAGGGACAGCAGCCTGGGCTGTGACAAANAGCCCGGCGGTGCAGGTATCCAGCAGGGACAGCAGACTGGGCTGTGACAAACGGCATCCCCTCGTCACTCACTGAACCAACCCACAGGGCTCCAGCCCCAAAGACAACCAAGGTGTTATAAGGCAGTTTAAAGATTTCTTTTTCCAGTTCCTAGGCTTGCAGGGACTGACAACCGTGTGAACTGCCCCCTCTTCAGGCAGAAGGGTTTAAGACCTTCTCCCCAGCCCCATTCCCCCAAATCAGAAGGTTTTGGTACACTACACTGCTATCAAACACAATTTGAGGTGTGGGAGGTGGGGCTTCTATTTGTGATGCCAAAATGCTGCCCTGCAGCGATCAGCCACCAAGGCCCCCTGGAAGTGCTGGTACCAATAGGTGATGCTCAGTGGGACCAGCACTGCTTTATCCAGGGCTGCTTTGACCTACAGCGTCCACGGCTGGAGCCCTTAAAGTTGTAACTTGATTCTGCAGCCCTATAAATATGACCAGTGCACCCTATAAATATGACCCAGTGCAAAACAGTAACAGTAACTGCAGTAACAGTCGTCTAATCTGGTTAAATATAACGACTATAACCCGGCAGATTAGCTGAGCGCGGCTGGGAATTCACAAGCACCCCAGGAGGAGTCTCTGCCTGGTTCTGGCTGCACGCTGGGCAAGGCGGAACGCCAGCCAGCTCTTCTCTGATGTGAAATAACACACCGAGTATGAATAGTTTCGCAGCAGCGACGATGGCATGCGGCCACGCAATGGTCCGGTTCCTAGAGAGGTTCATGAGGAATTTGTTGCCCTTTTGGGTCAGCTCCATGTTGCAGCGCAGAGGTTGCTCCATACCTGTTAGGAGCACGGCCCGTGTCTGGCTGTTGTTGGAGGCCGACCTCCCTCTGAAGCCACCGTGCCCTGCCACGTTACCAGTCAAAAGCTCGTTAGCTGCCTGGGAGCTGCACAAAATGCTCAGCTGGTGCCTGCCTGGCACAATCCACCCATCCCATACTGGGAAGCTGTTTCTTCCCTTTATGTGACCCGCCTAAGCATGGATTCCTACACCAGTGATCAGATGACACCAGGAGGGGCACAAAGGGGCTGCAAACGGATGTTTCAAAGCATCCTTCTTTTTCTGCAAGAAACAGGAGGCTCGTAGCCAGGGGCAGAGTGAAGCAGCAGAGACAGCTCCAACAGAAGCTGTTTTCCAGCCAGAGTTGTCCCTCTGTCACTTCTCTCCCTGTTAAGATCCCTGCTTGCCCCTTTCTGCTGAGTTAGCTGGTGCTAAGACTTCAAGAGCCTGCGAGGAGGTATCACCCTTCATCTGAGATGAACCGACCCTAAGACACCCCAGCCCTGCAACACTGACACGAAGCAATCTGATTTAGGGTGTAGGAGACGACTGTTCTGCCCGTGGCTCCTTCCTCCCCTTAAAGCTCAACTTTCTGCTCCTTATTGCCCACGCTTGGCAGCGTCAGCAGGCAGGAACTGGCAACAGCCACTATTGCCTTGCTGTGATTTTTGTATCAGAGACTCAGACTTGATGAGGAATTGCTCTGCGCAGCAACTGCAAGTTGTCTGTCGTACAGAGGCTTTCTTAGTGTGCAAGCACAGGCAGGTGAGCCTGAGCACCAGTGCTTGAAAGCCCATGTTCTGAATTGCATTGATTATTTGGGAGCTTTGGCTCTTCCTTTGAGGTAGCTGAGAGTGGACATCAGCAAAAGCAACCTGGACCAGAGCAAGGCTCTCATCATGCATCACGGTGCAGATCACAGTACCATCCATTTGGAGTTAATGTCGGTAAGGAATCACGGGGAGGGTAAGTGTCATCTGCTTCTCCAGTGGCTGCAGAAGACCAACCTGGAGGTTGTCAACAGGGCCCCATATTGCAGGGTGCTCCCTGGCCTCCCCCAGGCATTGCCCATTGGTAAGGGGCACAACTGGGAATGAATGGGGCTTTGCCAAACATACCTGCATAGGTACCTGCATGCTTCCAGNCGCATGCTTCCAGGGAAGAGGAGCGCAGGGGGTAGAGCCATAGGGCATGGACATTTCTCGGTTGCAACACACACATTTTCCCTTCATTCGGAAGAAAACATTAGAGCACATTGCACGGACAGCTCTGTAGAATGAGGAAAACAAGCAGGAGGGATAGGAGCAGCAGGGAGGAGGGGACAGACGAGAGGACAACCTCACCCCAGGCAGAACAGTGCAAGGGCTGGGGAGAAACTCTCTGCATGCCATTTACCAGAGTCTTCTTTGCGGTCCTGGAAACAAGGGGCAGATCCTGGAAACGCTGCTGGAAGAGAGGCTGTACCATGAATTTTGAATGTAAGGCAACCCTGAAGAGGTAATAAATATGTTTGCACGCACATCCACACATCAACCTTCTCACCTCTTCCCACTTTGACACCCAGACATAGTATCTGACCTCTGGGATACATCCTGCCCAATTACCAGAGGCCCCACTGGAGTCCTGTCCAACATGTCATTCGCAAAGTTCACCCTCCCGTTGATCTTATTTCCCTTTCTGATCCACCTGCCCTGCCCCGGTTGGCTCATGTCCGAGCGTCCAGGGCAAAAGATGGCAATCAGGAGGGCATGGGAATCATGCGGCCAACAGCAGTGATTTATAGCTCATACTGTCGTGGTTCTGAGTTCTAAGGGGGTGGCTGGAAGGGCAGTTTAACAAAGTGCAAAAGGAATGGGCAGCATGAGATACTGAAGCTGGAAAAAATACCAGCCTACCACTAACTAATTTCCTTCTGACTGGGTATGCCCCGCAGTCTCTAAATCCTTCTTCCAAAAGATTTAATAAATCCGCTGCTTTCCCCAAACCCCCAACCCAGACACTCCTGTGTGGAAGGTGGGTCCATCCCCCCGCGTCCTTCACACTCCAGAGCAAATAGATGGGAGCTGGTCCCTGGGTCATCCTGGTGGGTCCATCATGCTGTTAGCCAAGGAGGGGCAGGGAGCAATGTCCTAGGAAGGTCACTGCAGCAAGGCACAGGGATGGAGATGAGGAGAGCCGCTTGTCCAGCTTCTGAGTTGCTTTGCAAGAGAACTGGGATGGAGATGAGAAGCTGGTGCAATGAAGGCACAGCAGATACCATATGCAGATTTGATCCCGTCTTGCTTCGAGTTCCTGGAGGCAAATGGTCTGGCAGACACTGACGGGATCCCCCTCTGCTGATCAGCTTCTCCCGATCCTGTTTAGCCCATAAATTAGACTCGATGTCATAGCTGTGGACAGCAGTTTCCAGGCCAATGGGGCAGAGCCAACATCTTTATTGTGACCTTCCTTTGTGCCCACATTGGAAGGGAAGACACGCGAGCATCTCCTTTCCCCACGTGCACTGAATGTAGGACAGTGGTGGCCACAGCGATGCCCCTTAAAAGCCTGAGCAAACCGGAGACCCTTTGGAGCAGGCACCTGGGGCGAGAGTGGCAGTGGGCAGGGCTCGATGCAGGCAGCGCTGCTCCTGCTGCTTGCTCCTTGCTGCTGCCTTGCTTTATGCCTTGACTGGATTTCCAAGCTCTTGGCACCACCTCTGAAAAGCCACAAAGACCTGGCCCTGGAAGAGGGCTGCGGCTGGAAAAGCAGATGCTATATCGCTCCTCTTTGCTGGAGGACGGCTGGGAAGAGGAGGCCCGGGAAATGAGGGTGTATTTCATGTTGACTTTGCTATTTGGTGCGATGCCAGAGTATTCGGCAGTGGGGGAGGAGGGGAAGAACAGCTTTGCTCCAAAGAAAACTGAGTTACTCGGCCAGGGAAATCTCCTCCGAGAGTTGAAAACCAATGGGAAGGTCACCCTTGATGGTCCAGACCAGCGTGGTGTGCCCTGCTGCAAGGTCGCTGCCCCACAGTAGGTACAGCGCAAATCACCAGCAGTGGGGGGAATTACCATAACCCCAGGGCCGTGCCACCGCCAGCACCCTCCTGAACACGTTTTCCCTCCCATAATCCCGATACAAAGCTGGGTGTCCCCCCCTCCTTGCCAGCCCTTGCCCATCCTCCTGGCATAAAAGGCTGAGCTTGAGCAGAGCCAGCCCCGACCCTGGATGCCTCATGGACACAGGGCTGTCCTGTAAGGAGGGACCCTCATCCTACTGCTAAGCCCATCTGTATCCCTAACCTGAACCTGAGTCAGGGAGGGAATGAACACACCCCCCCCCCCTTTCTCTGGACTTGGACAAAACCAGCCCTTTTCCTACCACTGCAGCTCTTGCAACATCCGATATGAAATGCAGCTCTCGAGCTGTTAGTTTGGCTGATGTTTTCTACAGCAAGCTGTTGACTGTGTCTGTAGCCTATATCATGACATGATATAGGATATCCTGTGTATTGTGCCTGCATCCTATTTCTCAGTCAAGCCTGAGTATGTGTGTGGAGGTGTCTGGGAGAACCAGTTTGCCCAGTGAATACTGTAAATAGTCCAGGGGCAACCAGCACCTGCCCTCTCCCTGGCTCTGCACCCATGGGTGAATTCACCAGTGAGTTTGCTGGATGAACCTCTATCCTGCCTGTGATCAAATCTACCAGAAGACTGTATCTGTCCTTCACCCATCTGACGCCGGCCGCCCTCCCAGCTCTGCTTTCCGACCTGCCCTCGCTGGTGGGGCCCTGGCTGCTTTTCTATTACCTTGTGGGGATCACGTCCATGGGTATAATTCAAGAGGTCTGTAAGGGTTAAAGCTCAGGGCTTTGAAACTTCCATCCCTCCTCCTCTGGCCCTGTGCTGGAAGTATGCAGAGTCAGGAAATGATGGTGGTGCCAGTTATCCATGCAAGGTGTGTGTTTCTCAGGCCAGATACTGTGTCCCCCGATACAATTCAGTGGGGTCGGTGCGAAAGGCAGATACTGAGAAACAGATGAAGGAAGCAGGGCACAGGAAAAAAAGACCACAAAGTAATTTCAAGAAATAACACCCATTTATCTCTAACGCAGCCCTCGCCAGTGCTGCCTGCCCCATCCCTCCATAGGGAAGATCCTGCACGGCTGAGCTGGTCCTGCTTGCCCAGCAATGCCCTTGCCCCTCGGGAGCTGTAATTCGTGGTGTTTCCCGCAGGCAGCTGCAGCACAGTCCCTGCCCAGCTCCGGCAGCTGGTGCGGGAGAGCTGCCACAGGACGTCCAGAGCTACTCCGTACCTCCAGGCCCCGGCTTTCCTCACCCTACGCAAACAGTTTGTGCAAGAAGCCCTGGGCTCAGCCTCTCCCTGGGGTGGAGCACCACCAGCACACACAGGGACACGCTGCCCTCGCCAGCCTCTCCCAGCCACCCCCACCCCCCAAAGACTGGCACAATTTATCCTGCCATTCCCCGGGACATCTGCAGTCCTGCACAAGCTCTGTTCCTGCAGTTTACCCAACGGCTGCACGCAGTGCCTGCAGGATCCGGCCTGCCTGCTCTTCATTTGCCGCCTGGGGCACCAGCTTGTAGCAGTCGCTGTTTTCTCCCCAGAGTTTTAGGGCCCCTGGAGCCAGGAGGATGTTTGTCCCCATCCTCCCTTCAGCCAATGCTGTGGCATTACACTCAAAATGCCCAGGGGAGCGTGACACTCCTCTGGAGGTGGCTGCAAACCATTCGGATGTCAGGACAATCCCATCTGGCCAGTATTATCGCTGGCAGCAACTTCCTCGCAAGACATAAGCTGCATGGTTACGTGGCCTCCTGCTTTCCATCCTTTGCAACAAGGCCGCTACCTTCAAATCCTCAACTTACTGTGACCGCATAAGGGTTTGGCTGCATTGAGCCATTACGCACCTTCCTGGGCCAAGGCTTCAGCAGGACGCAAATCAGCAGAGCATCACTGCCATTGAGGCAGCAGAGCTCCTCTGGTTCTGCAGAAGAGCGGCCGTGAGATGGCCTCCATCTCTCAGCGGGCACAGCTGCATCTCGGCACAACTGCGCATCTCAGCAGGCAACATGGGACACGTTATCCTGCCTGCCCTGCTGCTCCTGAGTCCAAACACCCATCCCTTACGTCAGGGATGGGCATTCGATGTCCCTATACCTCTGCGCTCTAAGCATGGCTCACACCTTAGCAAGCTCACCCTGAAGTGCTGCCCCACAAACACGCCAGAAAAGACCAAAATGTGTTTATTATTTTGCACCCAGTAATCGTCAGGTCACGCTCCGTGGCTGCTAAGCCCAAGGGACCTGCAAAAAGCCCTGATGCAGGGAGGGGGCACAGC
>RSEF01000008.1:7056222-7071883 GCA_003993805.1 Himantopus leucocephalus
CCAGCCTGTCCAGGTCACGCTGGATGGCGGCACAGCCTTCTGCTGTGTCACCCACTCCTCCCAGTTTTGTGTCACCAGCAAATGTGCCGAGGGGACACTCCATCCCCTCATCCAGGTCCTCAATGAATACATTGAACAAGACCGGACCCAGTACCCACGATGGCCTCCCGTCCCAGACCCGCAGTCTCCGCTGGTTCTGTGCCCAGACACACGCGCTGCCGACAGCCGGTGCCGGCACTCAGCGAGCCCGGGCAGCAGCGAGAGGCCCACGTGCCAGATGTCCCCATTCGCACCGGGTACCCGCCCACGCCGCTGCCTGCGGGAAGCGTGTCGGAGGGAGGCAGAGGACACCTTCAGCGTTATCGGAGGCTCAGCGAGGATGGGGCGGCTCTGCAAAGCAACAGCCGGTGGAGCTCAGGCTTCACCGAGAGTAGGCAGCAAACACATCGTACAGAGAGATGATGTGTTGATCCCCAGAACTGAGTCAGACTGGATCCACCTACTCGATCCACCTACGAGGCGTCAGTCCACCCACAGAGCCAGGGCTGCTCTGTAGAGGCCCCCTCTCAGGCTCGTTCCACGCTGCACAGCCAGGAACAGCATCTGCCGTGTGACATTTGGTCTCAGGCCTTTCCCAGGCAGAGCTGAATGCCGCAGAGGGCACGTTGTTTGGGTTTTTCTTTAAAAGGCACTTATTTATTTGCCTCTTCCTCCAGGGTGGGGAAGGCCTCGGGACCAAGGCAGGTTCTGGATGTGTACCGGGGTATGGCCTTGAGCCTTCATGTCTACCGGTGGGGCAAATGACAGAGGTGGAAACGACTGCTATTTTACGCAGAGCACCCTCATTTGGGGATTCGGGTACATTCTTAGCTAAGAAACCTCTTTTAAGGGAAATTTTCTTGCCATGTGGATTAAATGGACATGATTTTATGAGAAGCGATTAAATATCATCATAGCCTCTGGCAGTCTGGCCGCCGCTGCGGTGTGGCAGGGCGCGCAGAAGCGCTCCCGTGGGATGCGTCAGTGTGTAGGGACCCTCGCAGTCCCAAATCCAGCCCCGCAGCCCCCGTGGGACAAAGCAGCCCTCCGGCACGGGGTCTGCCCGGGCTCCAAGGCAGCCGTTCCTCCCACTCGTTTGCCACAGCTCAGCGTCCAGCCAGTTACTCATTAACCCGCTTTACAGCCCAAGCCAAACAGCGACAGCGCAGCCCGCGCTGCCCTGCACCTCTCCCAGGCGTGCAGCGCCTGGGGCTGCTCCGCGCTCGCCATGCCAGCGCCGGTGCCAAGGAACAGCGGGAGCCCTCTCCGCGTCCCCGGTGCCGCGGCAGAGAGCCCAGACCCATACCCCTCGCCTCTTCCCCGGCCGGGCGCAGCCCGCAGCGGGGGCGACCCTCTCGGGCTGCGGGTTTGACTGCAGCAGGGGACAGGTTTGGGGACGGCCCAGGCTGCAGCTGTGGGATCGCCAGTTCGGTTTAGGAAGGGCAGCGACTGGGAGCGCCTGCGGTCCGGGACAGATTTCGGACACGGGCACACCTCCCAGCCTCTCGCTGCCTGGGCCAAGAGCCGAAGGCGACGGAGCCACGGCTGTGCGAGCAGCCCTGACGCGGGGGCTCGTCGCCCAGAGCGCGGGCGCTGCAGGCGGAGGGGAGCGCAGGAGGATCCCGGGTGCGGGCAGGGGAAGCCAGGCAGCGATGGGTGAAGGGTCTTAGCCTGTGGAGCGAGTGCTGAGGTCCCGGTCCCAGGAGACACAAGGCTGCTGAGGCTCTCCAGGCAAAATCTAATGCGTGCCGTGCACCTGCAATTTGGGGTGCCTGGGGCTGGTGCAAAACGGGCCGTGCTGTGGCTCCGCGGGGCTGTGGGCAGGCTGGAATTTGGCCATGCCGACGTCTGGGAATTAGCATCCGTACTGGTCCCACCCCATCTGTGATCTCCTCCGCAGCCGGCAGGCCCCGAGTTCATGGTCACGATGCAGGAGATGAGCTGGAAAGCCGGTGGCAGCCGCTCCTTACCGTGTCAGTCCTGGAGCCGCAGGCAGGACACGGTGGGGAGAGACTTGGTGCCTCTGCCGGGGAAGCGGCGGCCGTTCCCCAGGTGAAGGAGGACTCTCCTCTTCACGCCTGCAGCCAGCTGGGAGAGCTGCAGCCTCACGTCCTTCTGCCAGTAGGAGTAGAGCAGGGGGTTCAGGAGGGAGTTGCACAGTCCCAGCAGCCAGAGGTAGTTCTCAATGACTTGGTAGGGGAAGCAGCCAGGACAGACAGTTTGCGTGATGCTGGCGATGAAGAACGGCAGCCAGGACAGCGTGAAGCACCCGATGAGCACGCCAGCAGTGCGCATGGCCTTCATGTCGCTGGTGGTGCGGGATGGGGGGCAGCGCCCCGCCAGCCCCACGTGCTCCACTTCCCGGATATGCTGCACGTGCACAGAGGCAATTTTCAGCATGTCGCAGTAGAGGTAAATGAAGAGAAAGAGCGCTGGGAAGAAGCCGGCGCAGAAGACGGTGAGCATGTAGGCGGGGTGGAAGACGCCGAAGAAGGAGCACTTCTCACGGGTGGCGGTCTTCTGAAAGGCCGGGGTGAAAACTGGGAGGAAGCCGACGATGGCAGCAACCAGCCAGAGCCCCACCAAGCGCACCCCGACCCGCAGGCCTGTCATCATCTGGAAATAGTGGAAAGGCTTCCTGATGGCCAGGTGCCTGTCGCACGCCACCAGAATCAGGGATAGGATAGAGGCAGCAGAAGAGGAGGTCACGAAAGCCATTCTCAGGACGCAGAAGATCTGGGGAGGATAAAAGGGCTGGGAAAACTCATCCATGACCAGACCCATGACCGTGAAGCCAACCATGGCATCCGCAACAGCAAGATTAAGGACAAAATAGAGCCCCTTAGAGCCGCTCTTATGGATGAGGCGAAGGAGAGCGATGGCCACCAGCACATTGGCAGTGATGATGAGCGAGGCCAGCACAGCGAGGATGGCTCCCAGGGCTGAGCTAGCCATGGCTGTCCCCTGTGGGGCACAGCCCAAGGACGGCGCGTCCCCAACACGATTCTAGGGCATCCCTCACCTGGGGCTTCTCGGCACGTACAGCTCAGCAGCCAGGCAGCGGGCAGCGGCGAGCGCAGCCCCTCGCTCTCCGGGTGGCGCGGGGAAAGCCCGGGGTGTAGTGGCGTCTCTTCGTCTGGGGAGCAGAGCTCTGCTGAGCAGCTGCCTGCCGGAAGGGACCGGTGCACTCGCAGCACCCGCTGTGCCCACGGAGGTCCCTCCCCTCCAGCCACGTTTCCAGACAACCCTGGAGCAGGGGGGTGAGCAACAAGCGCCTGGGCAGGAAGCTGCCACGATGGCAGATGGGGTGGTGGACATTCCCCAGCCAAGCACCGAGGACGCGAGCGGAGCCCAGGACCTGCTTCGGCACGGGTGCTGCTAACAGGGAAGAAGCAAAGGGAGTTCTCAACGCCCAGCCCCACCAGTACGCATGGGTGGCACCGCTGGTGGGGCTCCCGTGGGGTCACTGCCAGACCCAGCGCAGCCTTTTCCTGCAGGGACCGAGGGAACGACAGCGATCCCTTGTCGGAGCAGCAGCCGCGAAGGCGACCTGCTTATAACGGGGAAAAGTACTGGCAAGAGGTGTTTGCTAAAATACAGATGGAAAAAATATCTGCCAGCCTGGGAACCCGGCGCATCCTTCGCAGGTGGGAGACTGCGACGCCCTTGATAAGCACAGCTGGAGCCCAGGGCATCCTCCATAAGCCCGAAACAAAGAAACCACCATAACCTGGAGGGCAAAGAAACTGCCATAACCTACAAAGGGGCCTCCTAAGCAAGCAGAGGGCAGCAACAGCTGCTCCAGGAGCTGGTGTCCTCTGCCCACTTATGGGTCCATGTAAAAGTAACTGGTTACCTTCCCAAAACGAGCCCCTCTCTCCCTGAGAGCTCCCCCTGCGTGAACTCCTCTGCGCTATCCTTCGGACCCGCCGGGGACGCCTGGCTTACTCCAGGCTCCGTGACAGGGATCATCTCCAAAGGGAGACTTCATCTGTCATCAGTTGACCTCACTCCTGGGAGCAGCTTAATGAACTGTACCATAATACTTTGAATGAAATATATATTTGCTACTAAAAAAAAATAATACATTTATATATACACTTGCTTCACTAATCATAACTGTATTTACCTTATTAATAGTAACTTGTAACAAAGAAATTCACAGAAACAAAGCCTCTACATCCTTGAGCATTACAGAATCCTACAACCCCACTGTCACGTCCTTTACACGCCGGCAGGGTGGGTGACTCTCGCAGGCTGTGACCGCGACCGCTCCATCCCTTTAAACAAAGTGCCACAAGTCACCTCTCCTGCCTCCTGAGCCGGAAAAATGCAAGCTGCCAGGAAACAGGGCAGGTTCAAGCCTTCCTCTGTCAAACAGTAACCCGAGGAGCGCAGGCAGCCGGGGAGAGGCTGCGAGCGGGGCCCAGGGTGGGACGTGGGCTCTGCCGTGGGGAGGAGAGATGCAGCAGACATGCGAGTTGTGTATTGTGGATGGAGCTGTGGAGCTGGAAGCCCCGTGGGAACACCCCGAGTCTGCACCACAGGAAGGGCTCCGGTGGCCTGGGACACCTGGGGAGACGTGGGGAGAGGGTCCAAACCCCATCCTTGCCCCATCCCATATGTAGCCCTGCGGTAGATCACCCTGACGGGGCAGTCCTGCTCCGCAGGGGCTCCTCCACCCCACCTCACCCGGGCAGAACAGGTATCTTCGCAGGACCGTTGCTCAGCAGCAGCCGTGTCCAAGCTGCGAGACCACAGCTGGTTCAGCAGCCATCACCGGCAGCGATTCCTCCTTCCCGCTGTGCCACTTCATAATTCTACTTCACCGCGTCCCTCTGCAGCTCAATGCCACCCGCTTCCCCAGTTACAACCCTGAACGCTTCAAATCATGAGGAGCGGCTGAGGGACCTGGGGGTGTTCAGCCTGGAGAAAAGGAGGCTGAGGGGAGACCTTCTCGCTCTCTACAGCTCCCTGAAAGGAGGGGGTAGCAAGGGGGGGTCGGTCTCTTCTCCCAGGGAACAGGCGATGGGACAAGAGGGAACAGCCTCAAGTTGCGCCAGGGGAGGTTTAGGATGGATATTAGGGAAAAGTTCTTACCAAAAGGGCTGTCAAGCACTGGAACAGAGTGCCCAGGGACATGGTGGAGTCCCCATCCCTGGAGGAATTTAACTGACAGGCAGACGCAGTGCCGAGGGACATGGGTTAGTGGTGGGTTTGGCAGTGTTAGGGTAATGGTTGGACTTGATGATCTTAAAGGTCCCTTCCAACCTAGATGATTCTGTGATTCTAATGTGAGAACTTTAAATGAGAGGCTACAAGCAGGAGCTTGGGCCTTTTCATCCTCAGGTCCCCCAACAATTCGGGGTGCAGGCCCAGCCCCCTGCTCATGTTCACTGACCACCCTGTCCTACCACCTCCTCTGCCAACGTTTCAGCTCGAGACCTTCCCCCAGGCGTCCCTATCAGAAGTCTCCAACAGAGAAAGCCCTCTGAGGTCTTCCAAGTAAAACCAGGAAACTTTCAGCTTGTCTACTAGTCTTCGCTTTTTGGAGCGCTCCTTTCATTCCTTGACTGCCCACCAGCCCCAAGGACTCCCTGGAAGGCTTCTCCCTTCTATCTGAAAGACGACACGCCCTCAGATTTGGGGGTTTATCTTGGTAAGTGGATGCCTACGGGCTCTCTTTTGGTTTTGACCTTGTTTACTGCCGTTTTTATACTTAATGTTTCTGGGACCACGCGTATTTTCCACTGTCCACATTTGGGCAGGATTTTGTTTTCCAGGGTGCCTTGAATACCACCTCCATGTCAGAGTTAAACCACCTTTCTGTGGGCACGTGGGGCAGGTCCCTTCCAGTGCCCATCTTTGATGGGATACAGATCTACCCGATATACCGCAGACTCTAACACTCCTGCCTACGCTGTCTGCACAGCGCTTGCAATCAATTTTCAGCCACTGAAGGCAGCAAGATGTTAATGGCTTCGGGGCACGAACACGGCCCACACCGCCGACGGTGGGACAGCGCTGGCTGCAGAAGCTCCGGTACAACCGCCTCCTGGGGCGGCAGCAGGATCTGCGTCAACACCCGCTTGACATAACGAGGGACACAGACTGCTCAGCAGCACTCAAGGCAATGGACCTGCTTAGCAAATGCCGGATCTCCAGGAGCGCTCCCCCTTGGCACAAGCAGTTACAATGCCGTTTATGGGTTGGGATCTTTGTTTTTAAAACAGCTAGCAAAATACTCATCTACCAACTGAGAAACCCGAAGCGACTCGGCTTTTCCTCCTTGCAAAGGCAAGATGCTTTCGGGACGAAGGGCTTTACCTTCAGGAGACACCTGGCGCGGTGCCGAGGTGCGCTCACAACCAGCCGTCACCTCCCCGTCACATCCGCGGAGATCGCCACCGCCGCGCATGTACCTGCAGTTACTATTGACAAAGTGAGGCAGAGTGACATGTGGCAACATTTATGACAGCCAGTGCAATCAAGGCTCAGATAAGGGACGTCTCCAGGGGCTGGGGACCACTCAGGCAAGCGGAAGGAGTATCTCCAAAGCCACCCAGGGGAGCTGATGCGCTGGGAGGAAGAAGAGGGGAAAGAAGAGCCCCTCGCCAGCGCCCTACAGCTGAGAAATGCAAACAGCAACATGGCCGTGGGGACACTCTTCTGGCACTGCTGAGGAGCTCTGCGTAGCAGCCTGCAGAACACAGGCAGGAGAGCAACTGCAGATACCAACCGTCAGAGGGTCCCTCCAAAAATTAACAGCGGCTGCAACATCCCGCGCAGCTGCGCAGAAGAAATGGCTCCAGAACTAAAGTTACAGAAACACTGAAGAAAACCACTGAAGAACGTAACAGACCGCAGTGAAAATACATCTCTCAAATAGGCTCATATTCATCCACCACGTAAGTATTTATTTACTTTGTAATATTTAGAAATCCTGTTCAAGAAGAAAAGCCAGGTGAGACATATGAACCTTGTCCCCTTCCAACCCACTGCTCCCCCTTTCTGGGAGCTTGTAAGTCTAGTTTAAATGATCCTCCCAGCCTGTGGAGCTGTGGCCCTGTAGTAATACCTCTGCTCAAGGCACGATTTAAGTCCAAAAGCTCACTGGAGTCACCTTCCCCATGCACACAGCTGCTACATGGCAGCTCTGCCTTTGCAAAACCACAGCAAACGATTCGCTCTCATCTGTCCGAGCTGTGTTTGGCTGAATGTCCCTCGTGCAGTTTGCACAAAGAGAATCTCAGCGTACAGACGGGACACGCTGCTGGGGGTCTCAAGGGACCATCATCCAAACTAATGCCATCCCAGCAAGAGGAAAGGCAGTAAGAACGTAAGAGCCGTTTGCTTTCATAGCCATATATATTTAAAAAAAAAAAAAAACACACCAAAACCAAAACAAAAAACAGAGGAGGATGACCAAAATATCTCGCTTGATGTTCTGCTTGGCACTAGCAACGTTATAGCCACCATTTTAAAGTAGTGGGACATCCGAGTTCAGCTCTGAATCGCATTACCTTGCTTTAAAAATTACATAAGCAAAAATAATATAAGCAATAAGGTTAAGAGATTGAGGTTTTGCAAAACTGAGCTGAGTGCAACGCCATCATTTTCTGACACTTATAATTAAACTTTGTTTTAGAAACATTTATATTGTAATGAATCCTAAAGGTTGCTTATATGTATATATATTTGGGGAAAAAAGATAAATACAGTGTGCTGAAAAAATAGCTTCTGTTCTGCCCAAGGGCAGACACACCATCTGCTCTGGAATATACCTGCAGTAAATCTGCACAAACGCAAACTCAAGCCATCCAGTCAATAAATAATTTAATGAGGTTACAGTTCTGCCAGAAACCATGACGGCACCCCTTTCCCAGACTCCAGCCTCGCCCCGTGGGCACGGCACGAAAACACACACGAGCCAAACGACAAACCACAGCTGCACCAGAAGGCCACTGGAATGCACAGATCTTCACAGAAGACATCGCCTCAGGCCCAGACACTCGCACACCGTTAATACTCGCCTCCGTGGGGAAAAACATGCAGCACCTGCCATCAGCCCCCCAGTTCCACTTCAGGCAGATCATGCGCCAGGGACCATGCGTTTGGGGGAGGGGGTGGGTGGCCCGGACCCACCGTGTACCAAAACATCGAAACATGGGGATGGTGACATGAAGAGGAAGGCTGCAGCAAAGCTCTCTGCTGCAAGTCTTGGAGATGACTCTCATGGAATGAAGCCAGCGGTCAGAATGGAAGTCGCTTCAACTGCTCGTATGTGATAAAAAACTAAAGGCAACGTCAAGGAATTGGGTCAAATACGTAAGGCAGCTGCACCAGGGCCTCCCGACACGACCAGGCCATGCCTGGCAAGGCAGGCAGAGCAACAGCACAGCACAGCTGAAGACCAACGTGGGGATGCCCCTCTTCCAGGCAGCATAAACGGATCTGCACAGGAGGGAGAGCGAGCTGTGGGGCGAGAGCTACTGGGAGAGGGGAGAGACTGACCCAGAAGCAAATTCGCCCAGGCTTGCCTGGACCATTGAGAAAGGGAGGTGGCTCTAACCCCAGACTGGGCCTTCTTTAAAATAAATTATGCACACAATTTTGGAGGGCAAGAAGGATCCGGTACAACAACACAGCAGCGCTGGCTCTGCAGAGCAGGTCAGCACCCGTCTCAGAGCAGCAGAACGTTCCCTGGGCTTCCCTCACGAAACAGGAGCCGATCCGGAAACCGCAGCACCTCCAGGAGCTCAGGCCAAAGGGAAAGTCTCAAGCCAAGCACTTGAGAAAACTCACTCTACAGGAAACCGCCCGTGCCGCTGCACTGGAAGCCCCTGCGCTGGCCACCCGCAGAGCTGTTGGAGGCAGCAGTCACAAACAGTGGCATTTTTTTGGCACTTGAACCAACAGCACTCACATCACAGCTTACATCTGTCCGCACAGGACAGGGAGTCTGCTTTGGGCTGCCCCAGGGAAGACAGAGAGGTGCCCCATTAAGGTGTCTGCTCTGCTCTTCCCTTTACAGCTTGGTTTTCCCCTGCCTGTCCAGACCCATGACCTCCCAGCAGCACACTGAAGGATACAATGATGTTCCAGGGACCGAGCCGAAGCCAGTTGGGCCAGAAGCCTTTATAGAGTGCGAAGAAGCCCTCGCTCTTCCATGTCTGGGAGGAGAGAAGAGACAGATCCATTACGAGACACACCAGGTCCATGCTCCGCCCATCTCCCTACTGCCACGTGTGAGATAATGGGTCTTTAGAGCTGCTGCAGTAAGCAGCCAGGCCAGTGGAGATGCAGTTAGGATGAAGTGTCACTTCCAGTCTATAAACCTAATCAAACTGCATCCCTGACAAGGTTTTGTCCCACAGGGTTGGAAGGATGCTCAAGCTGATGGCAACCTCAGGAAAGTGACTCTACACCCTTCTCTGGTTTGTCTGAAACACTCACTGACAAGCTCTGTAGATGCTAACTGCTCCTGTCAGTGGCGCGTGGTGCTGGAATCCATCTAGCCTCCTAAAGACGGGGATTTGCCCACCTCTCTCACCTCCTTACCTTCACGAGGCCATCCAGAGTGCCCTTATAGAGCTCCGTGCTGCCCACTATTGCCCGCTGGTTCATCATCCGTGTCCGCACCACGTCCACGGGGTTGGAGGCAATGGCCCCAGCCAGCCCACAGGTAAAACTGGAGCTACAGACACACCAAAACAGGAGAGAGGAACAGCTCTGAATGTGGCCATTCCAGCTCAGACAGGCCTTGACATAAGCACAAGAGAGTATCTTTCACTGGATTTTATGAAAGGCGTTCAGCAATAAACATTAGCTGCAATACCTGTTCCCACCCAGAAAACAGGGAGAAGGAGGAGCCGTACCACCTCAGGACCCCAGAGCGCTAGGGGAAGGGAAACGCTCAGCTTCATCTAATCAAGACCCTCATCAGAGCCCACTGCTGGGTCTCCACAGGGACAGCCTGCAGTCCAGCAAGTGTCTCTGGGTGCTGTCAAGGTGACACAGACCTGAAGGCAGCCTCTTGGAAGTGCACATCCTTCTCACCAGAGCAAACATTTCTTCGGGGTGGGGAAGGAGGGAGGAAGACCAAAGGCAGCAAGAGGGAGCATGCAGCTGCTAGTCTCCTCCCTCCACGTACGGTCTAGTGCTTGTCACCTTCAGCCCACAGCAGGCAAACCCAACAGAAGCACTGCAGCACCTCCAGCTAAAGTGTCTGCCAGAAGAACAGGAAAATGTAGGTGAAAAAAGACTTTGGGAGGTCTCTAACCCACCCCCTGCTCAGAGCAGGCTGACTTCAAAACTTGGGTCAGATTGCTCAGGGTCTTGTCAGCTTTGCAAGTCTCTGTTCATCTCACAAAGCTCTTGCGGCAATGGCTGGAAGCCGACAGTGCCTGTACAGATGAGGACCTGGGACTGGAGCAGCTCTTTCCACCAATTGCTACAGGTAGGCACACACCTGGAACTCCTGCCTCGTTCATACCGGGGCACAGACATGGAGCAACAGCATTTCTGGTCATGAGCCAGCTGAAATCAAGCTGACATTTCATGTCACCAAGGGATTTCTACCAGGCTCCTTCTCTAGGGAGGCCTCTCTGGGGATACTTGCTGGTCATTCTGAGCTGCTCCAATCAACGCAGCAGTTCCCTCAGAAGCACCAAGCCTGTTTTCTGCAGCTCCAGAGCACCCGCTGGAGGTCTCACCCCAAATCCCACCTTGCTCCTCTGCTTCGCACACCCCTGCCAAGCCTGGAGAGTGCAGCAGCTGCAGGAAATACTCACACGAAGTGGGCAAAGATGGTGTCACCCATCAGGCCTGACAGAATTAAGTGCTTCTTGGTGATGTCGTAGACCGGCAGTTCCACCCCGACCACGATGGCAGCTCTCTGAGCTGTTGGGACAACACCCTGCAGAGCACAAACATCAGTCACAAGCGCAAACTGCTGCCTGGGGACTGCAGCTAGTATAGCATCCCCCCCTTCCTCTCAGGGGCCTTTCGCTGACAATCTGCCCTGTGTCCTCCTTGCCCTTATCCTGCAGCTGTAGCTCTTCAGGCAGACCAGCTCACCGTCTCCCAACTTCAGTCCAAAGCTAAGGAGAATTCCTCCACCCTGGCAGCGTTACTCCAGCTAGATTAACTACACACTGCTGCTCTCCTCCCAGACAGCAGCACACAGGAATCGGGCTATAATCCACTCATCTTCCCCCACTGAACAGTACCCACCAATTCCAATACCAGAAGAGATCCTGCACCACAAGAAGAGCAGCTGTTTAAGGAGCCAGGTGGGACTCCAGGTCCTCCTTGCTACATAACAGCAGTGCATCTGCTTTATTGAGGTTTTTGACTTAGGAGATTTTGACTTAATACTTTTCATGTATTAAAAGACTTGCTGCTGGCAGGACATCCATCTGGGAACTGGCAAGACAATTACTGGAACAACTATGAGTTTAAGTACGAGGAACCAGCTACCTTCTGTCCGACAAATATCTCAGCAAACCCCTCATCACATTTTTATTGGCCTGTGGAACAAGGAGAACATAGCAGCAACGTGGAGTCGGGCCAATTCACTGGAACTGTAACGCCATCTGAGCCATTCAGGGAGACCCGTGGTGTCATGAGAGAGCTCACTGGGACTGGGAGCAACCCTTCAGTGTGGTCCAGTTATGAGCCAGCTTCCTCAAAAGCCACCACTGTGCTACTCTTTGCACGCTCAGAGGGCGAGTTTCAAGCTGAGCATCCTTCCTAAGGCAGACCACGGTGAGGATCCAGCCCCAAATGCCGGTCCATTCAAGGGACACTCATGTATTTGAAACTGTGTGCACACCAGCTTCAGTCCTGGAGAGCAGGTCTGCCCGGCCCAGCGCTGACGCTGCCACACCACAGACCAAATCTCCACCACAGGCGTGCTTCTGTTTGTCCGGTAACCAGAAGCAGAACTTTGCTACTACCCTTGGTTCACAGTTCTCTTCAAGAGCTGCACCTGCGTGTAGCAAACGAGTTGAGGAAGCTGATAGTTCTGCTGCTGGTAGGGGTTTCCAGCAGCTGATGCTTACCCTCCAGAGGCCTCGGGTACCCTCCTGCTGGTAGATGTCGATGAAGCTGCCAATCATGCCACCCTGGAATAAACTGCCTTGAGCCTGCATTCGAATCTGAAAGAAATGTGAGAGTCAGCGGGACGCCAGCCCAGGAGGGCAGAGATCCCAGCTCAGTAGGAAGGTAGGCAGGAAGAACAACAGAACCACTCGGAGCAGACACCGCCATCCCTGTGTCCTCTCTCTGCAAACCACGCGACAGGCAAGGAGCAGGGACAGCAACAGGGTGGAAGCACAGTGCAAAACTCAGAGGAGACAGAGAAGTGACGGGCAAGGCCGTCCCACTCTGGAAGCAGTCCGAGAAGGTTGACCTACAAAGGGAGAAGTGTGGGGAAGTTCTCCAGGCTCTCTTTGCCCAGAGCAGAGCTACCTTGACCCCAGTAACCCCACAGTAGGGAACGGAGGGGACCAGGCAGTCCCCACTGGACTCTGGTCACTCCATGTAACAGGCAGGACTTTGCGGCAGTGTCAGCAAAGCGCAGCGCAGTGACCAAAGGGAAAGGAGCTGAGAAGGTCTGACGAATAGCTGGCTACCACCCCCCTCACCTTACCCAGTTAATACAACAGAGCCTCCACCACTTGCCATAACAGATTTCATGATCTTTAAGAGCTGCATTTTTAAAAATCTGTTTATTGCACTAGGCTTCTGTTCCCACTCATAACGAGCAGAACTGATGGCAACAGTGGCTCAGAGAGCACGTCACTGCAGCTGGGAGACACGTCTTCACTGGAAAGCAGCAGCTTCTATGTGTCAAACCACAGCCAGCCAGGAGCTGTCTCCAGCCAGGCACCCTTCTTACCTTCAGCACATCTGTCGGATTGGCAATTGCAGAGGAGATCACCCCTGAAACCACTCCGCAGATTACATTGATTAGCAACGTTTCATCTGCAATCAAGAAAAGAAAGTCAGATCCTAAAGATCGGAAGAGGAGGTGCACAGGTTGTACTGAACAAGCGGGAAGCTCTGGGAAGAGCAGAGCAACTCAGTTCGCAAATCACATGGTGAAGTTGCCCGAGCAGAGGCTGGCCAGCTGCCACCAGCTCATGGCAGATCTGTCCCCACACCTGCCAGAGACAGAAAGCAGCAGCTGAAACACTCAGCAACACGCTCTCAGAGAGAAGCGGGTCTTACTGATGAGTCTAGCTGATCAGACAAGGAAAAGACAGAGAAATTTTGAACAATTATCTGAGATTTCAGTGTCCAGTGATGCATTTCTCATGATGGAGACAAGCCAAGACAGAGGGAGACAGAGAGGGACAACCCAACACTTCTCAAGGCAACCTGATACCAATTTGTTTTGATCTGGAGCCCCAGCTGGCCGCGCTCAGAGAATGCAGCCACCTTGAGAGAACAGAGAATAGGCGTCCCAGGCAGAGAAAGTTAGATGCAATTAGTCCCGGGCAGAGGGGAGGGGGCGGGTGGAGTAATCCAAGACTTCCAGGCCCAGTATTAGGGTGATGGTTATGTTGGGAAAAGCCCTTTGCTGGTACTGACCACAGCACTTCCCAGAGGAGACCAGGCCACTGGCTGCCCCAGGCCTGTAGGGAGACAAACATTCAGACAACGGTACTCACAACTGGAAACGCTGCAACAGCAAGCGAGGAGAGACCCAGGGTACGCGCACAGACCCAAGCACGGGGAGCGGTGTCACTGGAGAACACAGCAGCCCCCGCAAAGCAGCTCTAGTGCGCCGTGCCTCCCAGTCCTCTCGCTGGGCTGCTGACTGGCCCAGACCACCCATCTCCCTTTCCCAGGTCGGAACGGCAGTACAAAATTCACTCGTGTCACACCAGGGTTTAAAACTGCACGTGCGGATCTTGGTGCTCCTTCAGTGAACACGTACCAGACTGCTGCTGCTCCACTCTCTTGGCAGGAGCTGCAGAGGTCATTATCAGAGGGGTACAGGTCAAAAGCATTCGCAGTACCCCATCTCTGCGGTCAGAGCCAAAGGTAACAGCTGGACAGCACAATTTCTATCCAGATGTGCTGCCTTCAGGCACAAGGACTCAAAGGCTCCAGCAGAAAGACAGGAGAGACTCGCTACTGAAGCTGTCAATCCATGTGCCCCATCTGATGTACAGATGGGATGTGATCTCTTCCCTGAGACTAACCAGAAAGGAGAGATGAGCCTGGGTCAGTGATACCTTTTATTTTGGCTCTGACATTGCAGAACAGAGATAAAGGCTAGGGAAAGGACAGACCTGGCTGGCAGGGGAAGCGTTTGGCTCGGGACTGTGGGCAGTGCCAAGCACAGCGAGATTGGCATCTGTACTGAAACCTATCCTTGCTATTACTGTACAAACAAAACCACAGCACCAAGTAACGAGAACTCCATTTCTGTAGGAATCTATAGCTGGGAAGGACAGAGAAAGGAATAAGCGAACCACACAGCACAGGGAGCACGAGAGTTCACGCTGCACCTCTGGCGAGAAGAGAGGTGCCTCTACTGACACATTCACTGACCTTCCATGCGATCTACGAACAGCCGCTTCAAACTCTGGTAAATGCCAATCTTTATGGTGCCGTAAGACGCCTGTCTCAGCAACGCAGGGGCGATCCTGAGCAGAGGAACAAATTAAACCATTGAACCCTGCCAGCGTGGGGGTCCAGCACAAGTCAACCCCCATCAGCCCCCAAACTGCCAGGGGCAGAGCTGGTGAGGGGTCTGGAGCACACGTCTGATGAGGAGCGGCTGAGGGAACTGGGGGTGTTCAGCCTGGAGAAAAGAAGGCTGAGGGGAGACCTTATCACTCTTTACAGCCCCCTGAAAGGAGGGTGTAGCAAGGGGGGGTCGGTCTCTGCTCTCAAGGAACAGGCGATAGGACCAGAGGAAATGTCCTCAAGTTACACCAGGGAACATTTAGATTGGATATTAGGAAAAATTTCTTCACCAAAAGGGTTGTCAAGCGTTGGAACAGGCTGCCCAGGGCAGTGGTGGAGTCCCCATCCCTGGAGGTGTTTAAAAGACAGACGCAGTGCCGAGGGACATGGGTTAGTGGTGGGTTTGGCAGCGTTAGGGTAACGGTTGGACTTGATGATCTTAAAGGTCTTTTCCAACCTAAACGATTCTATGATTCTAGATCTCGGGCCAGGCCCCCCCTGCCATGGCTCAGACACCCCAAGAAGCCTAGCTCTGTCAGATAACAACCCCAGGTGCCTGAGGATCACCTCGCGTTGCCCCCACGCACCCTCCAGTGCGGGAGGCTGGCACCCACGCTGCCCTCGGCATGTCCTCACTCCCCACCTGGGGAAAACCAGGAGTCTCCAGGCTGCAGCAGCAGCACTGCTGCCCTGGGCCCCTGCGGGGCTCATGGCGGGCTGGGGGGGACCTGAGACAGACGGTGGGAAGACCCAGGAGGGCAGGAGGGAACCCAGGAGGGTAGAAGGGGACCTGGGGCAGGTGGTGGAGAGACCTGGGAGGGCAGGAGGGGACTTGGGAAGGCAGAAGGGGACCCAGGGCAGATGGGGGGGAGACCCAGGGGGGCAGGAGGGGACCTGGGCAAGGCAGAGGGGGGGA
>RSEF01000008.1:7071893-7085468 GCA_003993805.1 Himantopus leucocephalus
GCACAGCTTGCATTCCCCAAATTGCACAAGCTAAACTCAGCAAATATCCATGCACACATGGTTTTAAGCCATGCAAGGCAGGTTTGGGTCCTGTCTGCTGCAAACTCAGCTTAAGGCTTTTCTGGGATGTTCCCCGGGTGGCTCTGCCTGTCCTCACCATCAGCTAAGGAAGCGGCTGCTCAGCCTGGAGAAGCCACAGGAGGTTCCCCATTTGCTCATTTTGACAAAGAGCTTTTCTTTTTAGCTCTCTCTCAGCCAGACATAGTCCAAATAATGCTGCCACACATACGTGGCAAAGACACTGGTGATTCAACCACAACCACTCCATGCAGCAGGTCAAGCCTTGCTGAAGCGCAGCAGATATCTCCATCCCTGACCCTAACGTGAACAGTGGGAAGCAGGGCAGGGCATCGGGCTGGGGCACTGGAAAACAGGGTTTAGTGTCTGCCTTGGGCTTAAGTCCCCTACACAAGAGCAGGGGAGGCTGGGACACGCACCCTTCACCATAAAGTTAAGCCTCCCATAGAGTCACCAGCCCACACACCCTTGAACCCACACATGGCAGATTGTGCTTTCTGCTCTCTGCCTCAGTTTCCCCATTAATAAATAGGGAGAAAAAGCATTTTCCCCCCTCCTATTCTTATTTCATCTTATTAAGGGTCAAGCTCATTTCACTTGTGGGGTTTTTTTTTTTCCACTGTCAAAAGGCAACAGAGATAGAGGACTGGTGGGGGTTGGACCTGCCGATGCTAACACTGGTGAGTAAGAAAAAGCCTTCATTTGTCTTCTCTTCCCTCATTGCAACCCGGCACAAGGGTGGCTGCACACATCTGGCTGCACACCAGGAACGCTGCATCTGCAAAGACGAAGCTGCTCCAGGGGACCAGAGGTGTCTCGTGTGGCAGGAGAGGCACACGCGGCACTCACTNGCATTTCACTTGTGGGGGTTTTTTTCACTGTCAAAAGGCAACAGAGATAGAGGATTGGTAGGGGTTGGACCTGCCGATGCTAACACTGGTAAGAAAAAGCCTTCACTTGTCTTCTCTTCCCTCATCACAACCCAGCACAAGAGCAGCTGCACACATCTGGCTGCACACCAGGAACACTGCATCTGCAAGGACGAAGCTGCTCCAGGGGAGCAGAGGTGTCTCGTGTGGCAGGAGAGGCACACGCGGCACTCACTCCCTGTGACCACCCCACCACATGCCACCCGGCCACAGCTGGCAAACAGGAACCCGAGGGGATCTCCAGCAGCTACTCAGTCACTCCTGGAGCCCTGACCAAGGCGGCGGATGCTCAGCAGCACCATGTCAGAAAAGCGTGTCGGAGTTAATTCGAGCAAGACAGATGGCACTCAGAGCACAATGTTTAACTAAAAACTCCCCAGAAGCCTTATGAAGGAGGTGCAGACCTCTCTGAACTGCCCTGGCTTAGCTCATCAGGTTTTGGCAACGAGGCAAAAAAAAAAATTAGAAATCAGTTATTCTGGGCCTACCCTGACCCCGCAGGCAAGCCAACTGTCCCCCAGGGTCTGCCACGGCTCAAAGCCAAGCACAAAAGCCTTTTTCCAGGCACCTCATGTTCCATCTAACGCCTACCACCACGCTAGGGCAGCGGGAAAATACCACCCCCACCAACAGCTGAGGTCCGTGCTGGGTGGTGCTCACCAGGAGAGTTAGCACCAGACCCCCCAGGCAAAAGTCCCTAGGGCAACTCAACCCATGCCCACCTGCAAGATGGGCCCTTCTGAAAATTAAATCACAGGACAATAGCGTTATTACTAAAAAAATTATAGATAAGGAAACTAATTCGCACTTTCTCCTGCATACGCTATCACTCTATTCCCAGAGAGCATCCACGGCACCAGGGTTAACCGCTCTGCACACCAGCCTGGACTTTGGCAAAGTTTCTAGGGAAAAATCAGTGGTTTACGTTTCTGATGTTAAAGCAGGAGCCTCTGGCACATAGTTTTTACAGGCTGCAGGGGTAATCAGGGCACCTGAGTCTGGGAGATGCATGGTTCCAACCCTCTGGTGCTCAGCCTGCTGTGCCAAGATCCCCAGGAGGGGACCTGGCAGAGATAGGCAGTGGGGTTCTCTGGTCCTCGGTGAGACAGGAGGTCTGCAACGCCTGCGGGCTGCCATCCGTGCCAGAGCGCCACGTCCCCCCAGCACTAGGGGCTTCTGCAAAGCGCCAGCATCTCCACCTCCTGCGGCGTGGCTACCAGGCTGCGGGCTTGGGCATCTGCAAGGAGAGAGCCCAACAGCCAGACCCCAACAGCGATGAGCCTGGGCTGGTGATGGGAGGACAGTCCTTCCCAAATCTCAGGGATGCCTGCCTTAGACATGACTTCCCACACACACCCACAAAACCATTGTAACACGGGCTGAAATGCCCAAACCAAGCATCCAAGAGCTGGGAAATGCAGAAATTGGACCCTACCAGCGTGGGGAAACACCCAATTAAACAAGGAGAGGTTGGGATGGCAGCCACCTGCGTATTTCCATTGCATTAAAGACAGAAATATTAGGCTTTGTGTTTGAGTTACTGCTAAACAGAGAAGCCGAGGGCAGCACGAGGGGCACATCCCACATGGTATAAGCGGGAAGGGCTCTGAATTCATCTCCCTGCCATCAAATAGAGCTGTAGTCATCCAGGCAGTTAATTAGCGAGCAGCCGTTCTAGGAACTTGCTCCGCCAGCTGACAATTAACAAGGCCATCCCTCTGCTTCCTGCCCAGCCATGATTTATTCATCTGGCATCCCCAGTGGGTCATGAAAGATAACAAGGCACCGAGCGCTTGCCGAGCCCATATGTCAATTTATTTCCCCCGCACGGGGCTTCCTGAGTCACCGGCCAGGAGGTTCCCCGGGTGCAAAGGGATGAGGACTGAGCCGAAAGGGCTGGGGAGAGCCCGCCTCGCTGATGGGCTGCCCTCCAAAAAAAAAAAAAAAAANAAAAAAAAAAAAAAAAACAACAACACACAAACAAAAAGGCAGGAGCAGTCTCAGCCTTATCACAAGCAATTTTATCATGCAAAGCATCCCAAAGAAATCCTACCCACTTCAAACGAGCAGAGCACCGACCTGGATCTCACCAAAGCAATGTGCCACATCTAATTAATAGACGACCTCCCACCTCCTTCACTACCCCAGTGTTTTATAATACATTGATTATTCCCCAAATAAAGTGCCCCAGGCAGGGAGCTGCTCCAGACCAGCGATTTTGGAGCAGGATGTTCTGCAGCAGCTTATTCCAGGCAATTTTTCTGAGTAGACGCAAGGGGGGGAAACCTCATAATTTAAATGCAGCTTGTGCAGCGAATGCTGGGTGAGGGAAAATAATCCAGGCCCTGGAGCTGGGTTTCCTTCACAGCACCAAGGCAAACTATGGGAAGAAATTAATTAAAGGAAAATAATAAGTAAAATAAGTGGGTTCTAGCTCTGCCAAGCACTTCTCTTCCTTTCTCCCAGGTTCATTAACACCTTCAGCTTGCTCTGATTCAGAGGGACTTGTCCACTTCTTCGGATTAAACACAGATGCCCTTGCAGCAGGGCTCAAACCACAGTAAAAGCAGAAGGCAATGACCTCAAACGCGTCCAAAAGCCCTGCTAAAGCCAAGGGAAACTGTCTTGAGGACTTCCAAGTTTGCTTTCACCAGGCTTTCCATCGCCACTAACCACCCCACAATTCAGGGAACCCCCTCATCCGTAGAGGCCCCTTTGCGCCATTCCCATCAGATGCCACCCTCCAGCTCAGAGCCAAGAGGGGCACCTCTGATCATTTCAGCTGACATGCACTCACCTCCCACACATGGCACACCGGTATCTCTCTCGATCTCTTGCACACACCCCACAAAGTCACCCCATCAGAAAAATACCGTGGTCCAGCCGAGCTCAGACCAGCCCAAGCCCTGCAGGACCTGTGGGATGTGCCGAGTCCCAGGGCAGGGAAGGACGGCTGCTGCAAGAGATCCCAGCTGCTGGAAGCAGGACCACACGTCCCATCAGCTTTAAGAGCACAGGGAGAGGAAAGGACCCAGAAGAAGTTTCTCCGGGTGGGGGGAAACCACAACAAAACAAAACATCTCATTCCCTCTGTTTCAAGTTGTTCTCTGCTTTTAAAAATCCTCCCTAGAAAGCGAAGGCGATGGGGAAAAGCAGCCCAGCTCAGTGTCAGGAGATCGAGCACAGCTAGTGTTGGCTTCTCCATGGGGGTGACGCCAACATGACACCCTACAGCCCCCCTACACACACACCAGCCCCATGGAGGACTGGGAATGCTCCCGCTCCCCCCAGCTGCCCACCTGGGCTGGGGGCTCGCCGGTACTTACTCCCACTCCTTCCTCCGCGCCTGTGGCGTGCTCTGCATCTTGTGCGCCTCGTGCGCCTTGATGATGTCCCTCTGCTCGATCAGCCCACCCCGCCGGCGCTTGATAACGTCCGGGCTCACGGGGACATACTGGCCGAGCCCCAGGTCGAAGGTGCTGCCCATCTCCGTGCTGGCATCGGCATCCCGGGACCGGGGCTCGTAGAGGGCATCGAAGCTGGCGGCACGTGAGACCAAGGCCTCAGCCAGGCTCTCGGGCTCCAGGAGGTTGCAGGACTGGGTGGTTTGCATCAAGCCGAGACGGTGCTTGCGCCATGTCTCCTCCTCGGGCAGTGCCAGGACATAGCGGGGGGAAGCAGCATCCAGCTCAGCCCCCCTGCCCGGCACCGGGGCGCTGACAGAGCACGTG
Source organism: Himantopus leucocephalus (assembly GCA_003993805.1). Taxonomy (NCBI): domain Eukaryota; kingdom Metazoa; phylum Chordata; class Aves; order Charadriiformes; family Recurvirostridae; genus Himantopus; species Himantopus leucocephalus. The sequence goes on from RSEF01000008.1 coordinate 7,076,632, forward strand.
CCAAATCCCAGCATCTTTGGTGCTGTTGTAGCTCATCACTCTGGAGGGGCACAAGACAAAGAGGGGAGGCTCAGGGCTTTGTTCCATTTACCCCCCAATTCCCTCCCTTCCTCCCACGCCAACTGAAAGTCCCACTTCTCCTACATTTACCAGGCTAGACCTTCGCAAGCCAGGCACAGGGCACACAACGCTGGAACCCCAAGGATGGAGGAAGGGGTAGCACCTCCTGCCTTACTGCTTTCCTCCTCCTTCCCAAGCTGGGCACCCCTGGATCTCTTGAATCCACAGCTTTCTGACCCCACAGCCAGTCCTCCCTGAGGCCCTCGGAGCAGCACAGCTCTCCACGGCCAGACCACAATGTGATGAGCCCCCATGCTGTCTCACTGATGGAGAAAGAGGAGACCTGATCAAACCACCCCTGCGCTGCTTTTGCTTTTTTTGTTGTTGTTGTTCCGTTGGCGGGGTTTTTTTTTTTGCTTTTGCAAGGGGTTTAAGAGGAATAAAAGGGGCTGGCATGGCACAAGCTCAGCTGAGAGCACAACCTAGAAAAACCCAGCACGGCTGTCCCCATCCATGCACTCATCAAAAAGCTGGACGACGCCAAGCGCTGCCCGCAGTTGGCTGCCCGTGCAGGCAGGGTCCCTGCAAACAGCACAGGTGGTGGCAGATGGTGCAGTGACACACACGCTGCCTCCCAGGTGGGCACAGCGCTGGAGCATCCCTGGCCGGAGCATCCATGTGCCCCCTCCATCCCCACGCTCGCGGGATGATGGCCAGGGCAGCCCGGCAGAAACAGGCAGCAGCTTAGGAGGCTGGATGTGGAAATACCAGCACAGCTTTAACTCAAAGGGAAAGGCGCAGGAACACCGCCAAGAAACACCACACCGAGCAACGCTCCTTGGGTAAATAGACGATGCTCTACAGACAGGAGATGCTTGTGTCCCAGAATATACACGAAGCCGTGCCATGGTGAAACACTTCGTTCTCATGTTGGAGAAGCTCCGTTTAGCACGTTATTGCTGTGGGAAGGGCTTTGCTCTGGCAGACCCTGAAACTCCCCCCCTAGCCCATGACGGTAGTGAAAGAGGGGATGAGAGAAAAGAGCAAGGCAGCAGGCGCTTCGCACCAGGGCTGTCACCCCCTTCCTAACTACATCCCTGACACAGGGAGAAACAACCCAGCAAGGGAAAGGGGGATTTAAACCCCCCAAAATACAGCAATGATGCAGCAAATGGAGCACATCAGTCATCTTAACCCCTTCTCAGGGCATTGTTTGGAGACACCTGAATTCCTCCTCCAGAGGAAACAGGGAGGCAAGAGCAGCAGAGCACAGCGGTTGGGAGAAAGGCTGGGAAATCACCACACCAGGAGCAAAAATAAATTAGATATAGCAAAAAAAAAAATCAATAGTAACTGAAAGGAAAAAAAAAAAACNAAGGAAAAAAAAAACCCAAACACAGCATGGGCCCTCATACTACACAAAATAAGCCTGAGATCCCCACGCCGCAGGGGAAGGATGCACGGCACAGGCAGGGAAGCACCCCATCTCCTTGGGTCTGTGGTGCTACACTGCAAATACGCAGTGTCTGAAGTCGCCTCCAAATTTAAACCTGCCCGACCCAAGGGCTACTCACCCCTTGGCAAGCTCTGCAGAAAGAAAAAAGGCAACTGCCATTAAGAGTCTCGGCAAATTAATTAGCACATTGACAAGAAGAGTTTGGCTGTTCCCAGTGAAAGCTATAAACAGATTCTTCACTTCACTACTTTGCTTACCCATGCAATTGTGGGGGTTTTTTTGTTTTTGGTGTTTTGTTTTTTTTTTTTAAAAGGCATTACTTTTTCAATCCAGTCCTGGGTACCTTTACAATTTCCCATTTTTCTAACATATGCCTTTACTTCTCATATTGCTTTGCTCATTTTCAACCATCCCCTGCTAAAGTTTAACTCCTCATGCAGCCACACCAGGTTTTCTTTGGGGTTTGAGGGCAAGTTTTTGGTTTGCATTTTGGTTTCTTGTGTTTTGTTTGTTGTTTTTTTGTGTTTTGTTTTGGTTTTTTTTTTTTANCTGTTTCTTCCCTGAGCATTTCCTTGGGGAGGACAGGAGGCTTTCTTGCATGAGCACTCCACGTTTCAGCCATGGCATGGCTGCAGCAGAGCTGCAGGGACAATTAGCTAAGAGCAAATGAGGACACATCCCAAGGGCAGGTCCAGCATCCACGCGGACGTCGGTTCTCCTGACACCTACCAATGCATCTCCCACCAGGCTTGCTCCAGGGACACTGGTGACTCCCAGGCTTGGAGAGAAGTGAAAAAGCTCAAGCCGAGCCCTCAAATGAAACACTGAGAAAGTTTGAGGAAATAAATAGAAATAATTAGCTCTCCCTCCGCCTAAGCAAACAGGGCTCACGCTGCCAGCAGAACAAGCCACATTCCCTCTGGAGAAGTGACAAGCAGAGAAGGGAGGATGCCAGAACATTTTGTTAAGGAAAGCTGATGAGGCTACGCACTAACGAGGGTGCTTGCGGGATGCCACACGCCACATATGAAGCATCTGACGTTAGGGCATCTGCCCCTTTTCTAGCCTTTGGTCGCCCCCTTACACTGAAAACAAACCCACTTTATTTTTCACACAAAATGTGAATTAGGGGGAAGAACTATCACATTTGTTCGTGTAATTCAGCTTCTGCTGTTTTAACAACCAGCCCTGCCTCCCGCAAAAGGCACACCTATGGCAAGCCAACACGTGGCCGGTTTTGAAAACACGGAGTTATCTTCTGATCCCATCCATGGAAACCCACAGCTCAGTATCCGCCAGGAATGGGCCATGGCCGGAGCNACCAGGAATGGGCCATGGCCGGAGCTGGGACCACGCAGCTGGCGGCAGTCCTACCTCCACACTGGGTTTGCTTAATAACATATGACTTGGGTGTGTATCGGTGCCTCCAAACCTTTCCAACTGCAAATCAGCCTTTGCGTGGGAATAACCCCAGGTTTGCTGCACAGCTCCCTGTTAACAGCTGGGCAGAAGATGACTTTGCAGCTCTGTTAATCATAATTAATAACTAAAAAAAGCAAAAGAAAACAGAGTATACACCTGTCCAACCTGCCCATGGTACCGCACATGGTTTCCCACTAGTGACTCTGGGTGATGCTCCCTGTCCATATCCCCACTTGCACATCTGGGACACAGCAAGACTGCGGCACAGAGCCACACGTGGCTCTCAACAGCCCCTGCTGCCCCCCACTCACCCGACTGCTGCAGGAGCAGAGGACATCACTGCACAGCAGTGGTGTGTTTGGCTGCATTTGATACAGGAGAGCCAAGGAACAGCTGCTGTTGTGACACATAGCAGGCTTTCAATACCAGAAAATGAAGTTTCTGGAGGCTCTTATCTCCCAAATTTCAGTCTAAAAGTAATAAGAGTCAGGAAATTTACTGCTTGCTCCTGCAGCAGAGAAGTCATCTAGATAAAACCATGGCCACAGGGAGCTGGGAGCAGTCAAACTGAATTAGAGTGTGGATATTCAGTTGCAAAAACGCTGGCATTTGTGCTTCCACCTGCATGGTGGCTGGGAGCAGTGTGATGCTTCCAGCACAACCCAGGGGACATCTGAGGACACGGATCACCCAGCTGTGATGATGAACAGCTGGAGCTCACGCCATCTAATAGGGATCTCATTAGAGAGATCACGCCCAGCATCTATCCATTCCCTCCCACAGTGGGACTGCCACAGCCAAACAGGGACAGCACAGTCAGCGTCTCTCACCCCTTGGCCTGTACGTCAACACGGGATGAAGTGGGACACAACCCAAGGCAGCATCCCACCCCACAAGCCATCAAGAACAGCCTTTCAAGACCTCAGCACCAGCAGACAAGTGATGGAAGAAGAGACACGCACAGGTCTTCTGCAGCATCCTTGAAAGATGACTACGTGCTGCCAGGTGACTCAATCCCATTATCTCAACCCAAACTGCACATCATGGCCAAGAAATGCAGCCTCTGCAGGCAGGAGACCCTGGACTCTCACACCATACTTCATTTTTCCCTTCTAGCAGCTGAGTAATTAATAAAGAGCTGCAGTGAGAAGCAGGTTCCCAGCAGCACCGCTGACCTACACAGAGGAAATTCCTTTTAGGGGTTTTCTCTGTGTATGTGTTTGTGTTACAATGGCAGCAATCAAGTCTTTAGCCAAGTAACTAAGTATTACCGTAATAACTACACTCAGCTCTTAAGGCGCTGGGTGAGCTCTTTGCTTCCATTATCTGAATAATCTTCATCAAAACCCCCAGAGTTAAAGCAGAAATGCTTAACACTGCAACGCTGCACTGGCCCGTGGCGGCTGATCTTCCCGAGGTGGCACAAGGGTCCGGAACCACAGTGCTGAGCTCCAGCGCTTGGCATGAGCCCTGGGTGAGCAGGGTTGGACACCCCTTCCTGGAGAGGACACAAGGCCTCTGGGATGGACAAACCCTGGCTGTGTTGTACGCAACAAGCAGCAAAGCTGTCAGTCCTCTGACCGTGGCCCNAGTCCTCTGACCATGGTCCAGCAGCCTTCCCCAGGGATTTGGGGGATGATTTCGACAACTGCTGAGAGCAAGAAGCTGCTCTGATGATGCTGCTTCCCCTTGTGAGCGAGTGTCCATCCTCTCTCCTGAACAAGTAAGGAGAGAGTGCAACAGGGACAAAAGCAAACTCCTCCGGCAGACGTATGTTCATATAGGAGAGCATCTAGGATGCTGCCTCCAAGCACTAGAACCAGACGGGGTTTCGCCACTTCACCAGCCTGCAGGGAATGTCTCTTCCCTGAGCTTGGCCAGTCACCCTGGGAACTCATGCACTCAGACATCTCAGCCCCGCTCCATCCTTCCTGGGGCACAAGGATGCTCCAAAATGCATCCCCTGCTGCCCCTTCTCTCTGGCTCCTTAACCTGCCTCTCCCAGGTCCCGAAGGCCATTTGGTTTTCAGGACAGTCAAATGCCATCTGCATCTCTCTGCTGAGCTGGGCTTACCCAGAGCCACCAATTATTAGTCCCTGCTCAAGGGGAGAAGGAGAGCTCATGCAGCACAGCTAAGCAGACCGTTAAACCTCAGAGCGCTAGGAAGAAATTCAGCACGGGGCCCCTCCAAACAGAGACAGATGGGCTGCAAAAGCGACTGATTCATCCTCATGGACTTTCCCTCTCCTGCCACGTGCACTTCCCCTTGCAGCAGCATGGATGCCATGGTGGGCAAGCACCACTCAGGCAAGCTGCGGAACCCCCCTGGTCCTCCGGCTCCTCCGTCTTGCACCAAATGCGGCGGCTGTGTCTGCACGGCACAGTAGCTGCGGGAGCCAGCTGGCGAGGGTGAGCTATTTTTAGTTGAGTCATTTGCTACTGGGGAAAAGTTTGTTGGATTAAACCCCCCCCTCCCATAGCCCCCACCCACCAGCAGGTTTGCAGCGGCTCTGCTGGGAAGAGCTGCTCCCAGCATCCCTGGTACCCAGCAAAGGCCAGTGCTTCATCCCATGGATGGGAGCTTTGTATGACACCAGTAACGGAGACACTTAAGCAAGGCGGGAAAGAAAGAAAAAAAGACAAAACAACATGAGATTTACAGGCAAAGGCTCCTTGCACAGACCTATTCCAACGCTCAGCAAAAGGTAGAGGTGAAAGAACTGGGGAAGGCAGCACCCCACGCACCAGTGTGTTTGGGGCAGAGAGACACAGTGCAATCAAAGCAGGGCTGCTTGGCTCATTTCTCAAGAAACATTCATTTCTCATCACCCATTCACACATAATAAACTATTTTTTGGGCCTTCGTAGCACCGAGACACTACAACAAAGACCTCTGGAACGACGGCAAAGATCAGATGGAGGAAAGAACACAGCTCTGAATACCCAGGGGCTGCTTCAGGCGGGGAGATGCTCTCGGCACCAGACATCAGACAATCTTTTGTCTCAGAAACAGCTTTTGTTCTGCCACGCCAGGGTTTTCATGGCTAGCGTGATGCTCCAGTGGCAGAGCTTGCTCCCCAGGGCTGAGCACCACTTCTGCTTCCCAGGAAAAGCCACACTGAGCCTGGACAGGGCCAGGCTGCTGCTTGGACCCCGTCCCGACTAGGAGGCATCCCAAATGACGATGAGCCCATGGTGGGTGCGAGGGCTCTGCCCGTGCCAGCAGTAGGGTAGCACAGCCCCGGGCACAAAAGCTCTCCCGCAGAGAACCGCTCCTAGGGGAATCAGTTTTAAGAATATCAAAACATGAAATTATCTCATCTCTCCTTTAAGAGCAACTGTTAAACAACCCTACTATTATTTATATAAGTGTACATCAAAGAAATCAGCCCTCCATCTCTGGCACAGAGAGGTGGGAGAGCCAGAGGCTGCCAGGGGAGCGGGACTCCCAGCCCCGGGGCTGGCTGCAGGCAGTGAGCCCCAGCCCCAAGGATGCTTTCAGGGCACAGCCAGGGGCAGGCACGATGCTGCTGGGACAGCAGTAAGAGACAGGGCTCTGACTGGCCTGACATAGGGATTTCAGTGATGGGGTAGCACAAGGCATGGACAGCAAGGTGTCGCGGTGCTTTGGAACGCCCATCCTGACAAACAACCCGATGCCCAAATTTCTTCCAGCACCACCTTTGAGACCGTCTCATCTTTTCACCTCTTGCCTGCGCCCCTCAGTGCCAGAGAGGCAGAGGTTCCTGCATCTCAAGGCAAGGCACGCCCCATCACGCGCCCATCATGCCTGCAACCCACCACCCCCACGCCACACTGACCCCCACCGCCATCCCAGCTCCCCCAGGAGGGCAGAGGAAACACACACGGGCAGACCTGAGAGCGAGTGTGCCATCAGCCGTGCACAGAGATGGGATATGCAGGATGATGTCCGGCACAACTCGGCGTTTCCCTTCCTCGTACAAGCTTTTCCCTCCGGCAGGGACACAGGGAGAGGTATCGCTCTGATGGGCAAGCGCTGGACTCGGGCTTGCCTAGCACGGCACTGCTGCTCTGCAAACAGCACGGGACCCAGCCTGGCAATGGAAGTAATCGAGGATGGGAAAGCAAGCGGTGATCTGTGCAACAGCAGCGTCCAGAAACCAGCGGTGCTTGGAGCTATACGTACACGTAGCCAGAGAGCGCGCCCTTAGGAGTTTGCTTTCCAAAGAAGGGCAGAGCCAGGACTTCTCAAGATAATTTCCAGCTGTAATCACCGGGCCACCCTCCAGGAATATAACTCTGCTCCTGCACAAGAGCACAGGCTGTCGCCCCTCCTGGGCCACGCTGCCCTCCTCCCTCCGGCTCCCACTGCGAGGAGATTTTCCTCGGAAAGGCACAGTGATCCTCCTGGGCGGCCTGTCATTCCTGCAACGCAGGGCAAGCAGCCAACGCCAACATAAAGTGCATGTATGGAAACAGCCCCGAGCTCACGGGCCTCAAAAACTGTCCCCTCACCCAGCCACGGGCACGGGGAGAGCAGCGTCTCCATGTCCCAGCCCACCATTCCCTGGATGTTTGGTGAGCCAAGAGCCGGTGCATGCAGGTAGTCATGGACAGAGCACCACCATCTCAGAGGACAGCCTGAATTTATGCTTTAATTAGCACGCAGCAGCAGAGCTGGCTCCGCACATCGCACCTCAGCTGCTCCTCCACCCGGGGATGTGGGAAGCAGTGCCACCGCATCCAGTAACTCAGCCTGCGCCCGCTCATTTCAAAGAGGACAAGCGACCCCAAATGACACGAGGGTTCAGCATTAGTCCCCACTACTCTCAGCCCAAAAGCAGCTGCAAGAATTGCCAAGGTAGAGAGGAGCAGGAGCTGCCAGCACGAGCCAGGGTGTGTTAGAAGTTGCTGTGCAACGGAGAAAGAAAAGGCTTTAAAAAAAAAAAAATAAATAAATAGACCGGTCTCTGGGAAACACTGCTGGCAGAAGACATCCCAGCCCTTTCTGCTCGCTCCGGAGCACCTGAAATGAGGCAGCATGCGGGAAGGGGCTGAGAACAGGGTATTGCTTTTGATGTAGGAGATCAGAAACCCAGGCCAGACTGAAGCCACAGGTGCAGAGAGGATTTGAAGTAAATCCATAAGGAAAAAACAGGGAGCCATGAAGCATCCAGGCCTCCTGAGCACTGCCCTGGGAAAAGTTTGTTCCCCCGTGCCAAGGCAGGCTGAACACATGTGGTCCCAAGATCGACCATGAGAACCGGGACCCACTCAGTCTGGGCTGCCCAGAGGGTGGTGATGGGTCTGAATGGCACCTGATGAATCCTGGACATCGCCAGCACATGCCCTGGTTCTGGCTTCACACTACAGCTTACGGCTTCTCCAAAAATGTCCGGCTTAGCCAGGAACTGCCTGCTGGGATGGAGCAGGAGAGACACACGCACAGCTCGGTCTACAGCATCGCAGGAGGACAGCATCCCACAGCCACGTCCCAGGACAGCCTTCTGGGTTTCCTCCTTGCATTTCACCCCCACTGGGCTCCGTGGCAGCTCTTTCGGACTGTCCTTCGTCCCTCCAGCCAGGAAACTTAACAACAAAAATAATAACAAAATTCCTGTTTAACCTGGCAAAGCCAGCGAGAAAAAGTTCTCGTTTCCAAGGGTGCCTTCGCTGAGGTGACTCACAAACCACAATGTGTGTCATTACTTAATAGACCCACTAAGGTAATTATATGATCATGCAAACATCAGATTCCCGGCACAAGGAGTCACAGCACCCCTGAGAGGTTAAAACAAAGGGATGCTGTAAAGGTGAGCGACGGCAGGCTTTATTCTTCTTTGACTTTTGTTCTCATTATGTACAAAGACTCACTGAAAAGGTCTTATTGTTTGTGCAAAAAAAAAAAAAAAAAAA